>CAWUFW010003741.1:0-1200000 GCA_963921515.1 Calotriton arnoldi | reverse complement strand
GTCCCTTCATCGTGATACATATATATATGACTGTGTACGGCCGCCGCTACTAGGCCAGGCAGAGGCAGTGGCGCAGCCGTGCGGCGCAGCACAGTATTATCAAATCACCGGCGTCACATCACCACGCTAAAAAACAAATAAAAAAGCAGCGTAGGTTTGGCAATGGGCATGCCTACCGGGTATTACTTACTGTTACGTGGTGGGCCGGGGCACTGCCTTAATTCACTAATATAGGCCTGGTGTGGTGCTGCTGCTGCTCTCAACGTAGTCGGGCTCACTTGAATGCTGCTGATGACTCGTGGGGTGCGGGTGTGCCGGGGCGTGGCAATCTGGAACAAAATCTGCGCAGTGCGCACGCTTCCTGGCTGCCACACAGACCCTACACCTGCAGGACCAAATCCAGCCCAAATTGCCCAATCAGTGTCCCGCCCACCGGCAACACTGAACTAAGGGACGCCAAAGCAGTAATGCCATCAGAATCTTCTTGGCTCAGGCTCTCACAGCCGCAACACGCTTCACAGGGACTCGGGAGACGAGAACAACACTCTGCGCCGAGTCAGTGAGGTAAATATCAATCATCAATATCATATGTGACGTCACGTGCAGCAGACGCGTGTAGACCCGGCCCTGAAAAGTAAGTGCCGGAGCTAAGCACCGGAAAGCACCGGCACAAATTAAGCACTTATTTACAGTGAAGAATATTTGTGAACGTGCTTGGGTTAAGTTTTAAGTGAACTTTACGTGACCCTTCGGTGAAGTTACTGGCCTTCTATAAGATAAGAGTGCCAGACTGCAGAAGGAAATACAACAAACGAAAAGGGCTATAAAGGGACAACGGAAGAACTAGCCAAGTATAAAACAAAAACTTCAACACTTACCCAGTAAGTGACGCTCCTCACATAAGCGACTGCATCTTGTGGTGGGAGGCGGAGGACTCTTCGCCCAGCTCAGTCACAGTGTTGCCAGATTTTTTCACAACTTTCAAGCCCAAAAGCAACGGAAAAGTAGCCCAAAATAGCCCAATGTTGCCACTCCATTAACTTACGTGTAGCCTGACTACAACATTCAAAAATATACTTCTATTTCAAGGATTATATATTTAGTACCCACATTAATCAGATTACCTATATTTCGTACACTAAAATCAAAGTTGGTCTGTCAGGAAAACTATCACTCACTTGATATCGCATGGTGTGGAGCAAGCTGCCCAAAACTTTTCTGGGTCCAATTATGAGGACTGCAACTGCGGAAACTTCTTCTTGGGAAAGGTGCTGTTCAGCATGAAGTTCCTTTTGCATACTCACGTCAGGCCCCACAGAATAACGGCAGTATAGGCCAAGAGGATCTTTTTTAAGGTTCTGATTACTACTTATAAAGCGACCAAAAAAACTGGACCAGACTATTTAAATGCTAGAATCAAGCCTTACACCACACAACGTACCCTACGGTCATCCTCGGAGAACCTCCTGACAGTACCCAATTTCAAATTAAAATCCAGAGGTGGCAAGACATGGGTGACCCTTGGAGCCAAAGTTTGGAATTCATTACCAACTGCACTTAGACATACACAAACGGAACCTGCTTTTAGGAAACTCTTAAAAACTTGGATCTTCACTATCTCTGACAGTACTGTGCTATCTTATATCTGAGCTTTTGATATCTATTTTTTTCTACCTCTTAGGTTACCAGTGCCTTCCGCAAAGCGCCAAGATACTCCTTGGAGTGAACGTTGCGCTATATAAAAAAAGAGTCATTCATTCATTCATTCAATGCTCCATGTTTTTTCACACTTGTTTTAATGCTCCAAGAGCAATGCTGAACATCTCTTTACATACGCAAATTACGTATGTTTCGTACTTTTTGGTACTCATTAGAAGAGAGCAGTCCACGGCATGGGGTGCAGAGCTTGCTGCTTGATGTTCCCATGAGCTGATACCCGATAAAGTGCAAGTGCATTCTGCAGACTCACAGAAGAATCTCCATCTCCTGTTCTTTGCCAGGCAACAGTATGGTGGATCCTTGTTCAGACAGTGGAAAGTTCAATTGTGCCAAAGAGTTCTTCTGGGCCAGGCACTGCCAAGATTAGCAGCAGCCTTCAGAGTCTGGCAGTGGCACTGCCAAGAATAGCAGCATCCCAGAGTCTGGCAGTGGCACTGCCAAGAATAGCAGCATCCCAGAGTCTGGCAGTGGCAGGTTGAGGTGTGGAAAATGCTTCAGGCAGTGCAGAATGTAGCAGCATCCTTCAGGGTTTGGCAGTGGCAGGTTGAGGTGTGGAAAATGCTTCTGGCAGTGCAGAATGTAGCAGCATCCTTCAGGGTCTGGCAGTGGTAGGTTGAGGTGGGCAAAATTGTTCTGATTGGTTAAGGTGCACAAACGTCTTCTTCTGGGCCAGGCATTGCCAAGATTAGCAGCATCCCATAGTCTGGTAGTGGCACTGCCAAGAATAGCAGCATCCTTCAGGGTCTGGCAGTGGCAGGTTGAGGTGGGCAAAATTGTTCTGTCTGGTTAAGGTGCACAAACGTCTTCTTCTGGGCCAGGCACTGCCAAGATTAGCAGTAGCCTTCAGAGTCTGGCAGTGGCACTGCCAAGAATAGCAGCATCCTTCAGGGACTAGCAGTGGCAGGTTGAGGTGGGCAAAATTGTTCTGACTGGTTAAGGTACACAAACGTCTTCTTCTGGGCCAGGCACTGCCAAGATTAGCAGCAGCCCATAGTCTGGCAGTGGCACTGACAAGAATAGCAGCATCCTTCAGGGTCTCTCAGTGGCAGGTTGAGGTGTGGAAAATGCTTCTGGCAGTGCAGAATGTAGCAGCATCCTTCAGGGTCTGGCAGTGGCAGGTTGAGGTGGGCAAAATGGTTCTGACTGGTTAAGGTACACAAACGTCTTCTTCTGGGCCAGGCACTGCCAAGATTAGCAGCATCCCATAGTCTGGCAGTGGCACGGTGAAGACTAGCAGCATGTTAGTATAGTTAAATATGAAAGTAATTTGAGTGGTGGATATTAGTCAGTTATTTGGATTGAGAAGGATAGCGGAGGGATAGAAGAGGGAAAAAAGGTTTGCATTTATATGGCGCTTGTTACCCCTAATGGGGTGTTGAAGCACTTTCTTGGTGAGTAGCACGCTACTCTGGAACCCATAAGGATTAGTGGTGAATTAGTATAGTGAAATATGAAAAGTAATTTGAGTGGTGGATATTAATCAGTTATTTGGATTGAGAAGGATAGCGGAGGGATAGAGGAGGGAAAAAGGTTTGCATTTATATAGCGCTTGTCACCCCTGTTGGGGTGTAAACAATAAAGATTGGAGTAAAGTCAGTGCTATCACGTTGGCTCTATTCACACAACCAAAGGTGGAACAATTATCCCGAGTGCAAAAACCCAGAAGGTTCCGGAACGAAGATGAGAAGTAAATCCACTTAGAGGTTCACATGCAGTATGTTAGATATTAATTTAAAAGGGCTCAATGCAAATCTGTGGCAGAGGATCACAAAGGTGCAACGCTTCCTGGATACACCACGGCCTCAGAGACTTACCTTGCTTTTGAGGAATGGAGTCAGACAATTAATCAGTCCAGGAAGAGACTGAAGCAAAGGGTCCATCACTCTATGCCCATTAACCCGCTTTGCCACATCAGTTCAGGTCTGTATGTTTGGGATATGTTGGTGAGTTCCACCCATACACCTGCCCCCTCTGATGAGAAGCACACAGAACACCAGAAGTGTAAAATATCTGCCTAAAACTTTTGTGAATATAAAAGGTTTGCCTGAGCACAGCGAATGGCAGAAATGCAACAGTAGTTTTAGAAATGCAATTGTGTTACTTGGAGAATTCCTACTGTCAGCACCAGAGGAGCCGCAGAGCGCTTAGAGGCACAAGTGGGGGATATATATTTTTCCTGCAAGCAAATATGAAGTCAGGAAGACCATCAAATACTGCCTGCCTATTGGATCCACTGGGTTGTAAATTCTGGGTGGAGAAGAACTACAAACAAATATTGACAAAGCCAATAGCTCTTACTTATAGCACATGCACCCATGGCAACAGACTGCCACACACAGACACCACTGGCATACATATGGACACAAGCAACATTCACCCAAGCAAACACAACTGGGCAACACATGCAGGAGCAAAGTCAAAACATAAATGGCACATAAGCAGATCACAAACAGGCTAACATGCAAACACAACATACAAATGACACATGTGGACAGAGATGGTAACGCAAGCAAATACATGTCTTCCCACAGAAACAAAGCTTTGGGACACTAGATATTTTAAAACAAAGTAGGGCACTATTAGTTGGAGGCGTGGTGTAGCTTCCAATCCTGCTCAAATTAATTTAAGAGCTGAAAACCAAGGATACAGGGGATGGCAGGGAAATGAATTCATTAACAAACAGACCCTTAGAGGAACTGGAGACTGTGGCTTAATATTCAGTGGCAGGCCATAAAGGTTAGCTAGGGATCGAAGAAGTGTGCGAGCTGTGCTTCAACTGAAAACAAGCCAAAGCTCCAGAATTACTTAGTTGCTTTTTACATAATGCCTGTTCCCAACTATGCTTGTTGGCAGTCAGAACTCTTCTAAGTTGTCACATCTGTAACATAAAAGGAAGACTCAGGGGTTTTCCACTGCAGCTTGTATGATTTGATGCCACCACATGTCATCCTAGATCATCGGTTTGGGAAGTATTATCCTGTAAGGCCAGCAGACTTTTATCTTCTTAACGTTCTCGCACCTGTCAGTACCTGTCTCCATAACATCTTACAAGTGTTTCCACTGTTCCAAGAACCCTTCCAGGAGAGGAAGGAGATTAACATTTCACTGGGTCTCAGGATACCTTCAGTTCATTCAAACAAAGATACCACATCTGCCACCCCAGGTAAGGCACAATTTCAATATGGTGTCCACCCTTAGGCTCCCTTAAGTTCACTGCTTGAACGCCAAGCAGCTCAGCCACCATATGGCAAATGCAGAATTACACTAACACACAACAACTTACAAGCAGTACGACTGTTACATCTGCTCCAAGAGTCACTTGTTAAATCTCTCCCCCGCCCCATCCGTCTGCTCACCACCTTGGTCGCCTCTCTGCTTTCTACACTATGGATCAACGGATGGGTCTGTACTACGAATTAATAGAGCCCGCAATGCAGCCCTGCTTGAATACAAGAGAACACAGCTCGCCAGCACTTTGCTTGCTTACCCTGCATACACTTAAGGGCATTCACCACCCCATGTGCTCCCCGGGGCAGCATTCTCAGAGTCCTCTGTATTCAACTGATTATTGATCATCCACTCAGTCACTTATTTTGGGTAACGCCCCATAAAAACACAATAAAAAAAGATTTCATAAAATAACAGACTAATAGACTAGCCCAGATAAACAAAAACTACCAAATTTACTACCAACCTTGGGTTCCGGATTAATGTGCTACTCATCATAAAGCACTTCAAAGCCTTGTATGGGATAGTAAGCACTTTATAAATGCTTTTACAACACAACTATAATACATGGGATTCTGCCTCAAAGTTTTTTTTAATCAGTGACTTGTGATGCACCCAGTCACTGATTATGAAGAAAGGACGTCAGAACTCAACTGTAATAGCAAATTACAGTAGAGATCTGATGTCCCAATGCCTGCTGCCAGAGCCATCATCAGAGAGGAAAGGCACCTCAGATCACAAAGCATCATTAAAGCAGCTGTTTATAGAACAAAAATGAAACATGGCTTTTTTTTCCTCTTCTTTTCTGTTTTTCTAGCTGTATGATGACAGCCAGAAAGGAGATACTTATGGCAAAATTGTATGTTTTGCATTCAGGTAGTCATGGATAAGTTTGACTCTTTCTGCATGTTTGTACACATTCTGAGCTACTGTGCCTTTTCTTAATAAAGTGACTCGTATTAAACTGATTCTAATATCTTCTTGCAACAAATATCTCACAGCTTTTTTGATGTATTTAATTTGTCACTAGAAATTCTATTTATAGTCTTCATGTTTGCAAACATACTCTCTCTTTATATGAAAGAGCTATGCATCAAGGATTTAGGTGGTTGGTGGGAAAGGTGATGGTGTGACTATGTATTATAAGGGATAAAGAACACTCTGCCGAACATGCTAAGGATATTGCAAGTCACCTTGAAGTTCCATATCCTCATATAGGAACTTGGCCTTCTGCCTCATTTCTCTATATGGTCATTGAACTCCTCGGTGACCTGCAATATCCAAATAATGCACACCAGGGGGTACTTCATCCCAAATGTAATAATTTGATCAAAGGTCATTAAAACTAACCTAATCATACAAGCAACCATAGATTTTGAGGTATCAGCTTTATTATTGTTGTTACAAGGGATGAGTGAAACACTCCAAGACCCTTCAACACGTGTTGAGGGGTCTTGGAGCGCATCACAATATGTACAAGCATTTAGATGCAATAGTTTAAGAGACAACATCGTCACTTAAGTACTCTTTACAAGAAAACCACAAATGAGAAAACGTTAACGTCAGTGTACCCTTCCCATGAAAGGAAACTTAAAAGTAAGTCGGGGGACAAATCGGTTCATCTATTTAGATAGGCAAACTTTTTTCTTTATGCTGATTTTCTAATGCCTTTAGATAAGGTTACATTTTTAAACAGGCATCTAAAACAACCTTTAAGGTCAGTGCTCTGATTAGTGAATGGGAGTTTCAAGGTAAGTTAGAAAAATAAAATAAAGTATTTTCATGTAAATGGTTGTACACTGGTGTACATGAAGTACAAGCTCCCACCAGTTAATGAATCGGACTGACTACACTTAAAGGGCACCTCCTACAACGAAAAGGGTTCTTGGAGTGCAGCTGATGAGTCACAACCCATGTTTTTGCAGTTTTATATAGCACAAACTCGACCGGAAGGTATCAGAGCCCTTTAAATGAGCGCCAATTGCGTTACAGACGGACACATTCATTTTTAGGCACAGGAAGATTACGTGATTTGCCCAGAATTACAGGATGTTTGAGCCTCCAGCCAGACTTGAACCTGGTTCCCCAGCTTCAAAGTCGGACGCGCTAGCCGTTAAGCCACATCCTCTGTGCTAGTATTTTGCTCCTCTTTACATGGCTGATATTAGATCTGCGAGACTGGTAAATCTATTTTTTGTGCGATTAAAGCATTTTTCTTGTTTTAAAAAAATGCACTCTCTCACATCAGAATGCCATATCCACCCCTCCCCCTTTACTTCTGCTTCGTCCAAAAGCAAAGCTCACAATAAGAACAGCAAAAAGCAGGTGTGATTCTGGGGAAATGTACACTTGCTATTTCCAGAATGAGGGATGAATTTGCATGATGCACACGCTAATGTGCTCTGTTCGGCAAAGTGGAGATTGGCAGTCTGCTGCTAAGAGTACACTACGTAGGTAGGTGCTCACTTGGCATGTGTGTTAAAAGTTAGGGGCTCCTTACGATGGCGTAATGATCGCCACCGCCGGCCCGGCGGTGGCGACCGTTACACCATCGTAACGTGAAATGCCCCCGCCATATTATGATGGCGGTGGGTATCACGGCGGATGCAAAGTCCGTCCACCGCTTTTCCGCCGGTCGGCAATTGTTACGATTGCAGGCCGGGCGGTGCTGGGCCACTAATATGGTGGCGGTGCCTAGCAGGCACCGCCAGCCATATTAGGATGTGGGTGGTTGCAAGGCCTTTCCATGGCGGCCATGCCGCCATGGAAAGGCTGGCGGGGATTGGTATCGGGGGCCCGTTGTGGGCCCCCTGGGGGGGTGCACTTGAGTTCCCTGCACCAAGTGGCAGGCACCGCGTGGTGCCTACCACGTGGTGCACGGAAATGCTGTGCATGCCCTTTTACCATTACGGACGGTGCTGCAGCCAGCAGCACCGTCCGCAATGGTAAAAGGACAGGATGCGCCCGCCAATATGGCGGGCGCATCCTAATTGGGCCGGTGGGACCGCCGCACGTCTGGCGGTCGGTCCCATGGCTGTTATGATGGCGGGCGGACTGATGTCCACCCGCCATAATAATGAGCCCCTTCGTTCGTGTTTGGTTTGTGTGTTTACAACTAAGTTGATATCTAAGACTGGCTGGTGAAACCCCAACTGTGCTTGTAAGCAATTAAACTCAAACGTTGTGGGAATGGTATTAGACATGGAGCGTGCACCCACCCTCAGCAGCAGCCTTAAGGTCCCACTGATCCCGATGATACCCCAAATCTGGAATTAGCTACAGACATGCATCTAAAGGCGCATAAATTAGTAATCAGGCCTGACTTCCAAGATGCAGGCACCCACCTCCCTTTTGGGCAGTTTCCATGTTTCATCGTAACAATTAATCACATGCTTCCAGCTGCTCTGTTTGCTCAATAACTTTTCTAATTCTTCCGGGTGCTGTGACCCTTTGGCGAGCTCGCCGGGTAGTTATGTGAATACCTACAATATGATACACTTGTTTGTAGTCTCAGGCTTTTCAATAGCCACCCGCTACCCTCTCCTAGGAACGCTTAATAAAACACGACATCAAAGCAACAAGCATTTGCAATGCAATAGGTCTCGCATTTATGCGAGTTTAAACTATTGGCATTGTAAATGACAATGCCTTTATTTATGTTTTAAAAACAAAAATAAAAGGCATTGTTATTTGCAATGTCAATAGCTGAAACTCGCGTAAATGCGAGACCTATTGTATTGCAAATGCTTGTTATTTGTTTATGTCCGAGCTGGCTGGAATACCTGCAAAGATGACTGAAGAACTGCCCTGCTTACATACAAATGGATAACTATTGCAAATACATCACCTCGGAGCGCGGACTCCCAGTGCACTCCCACACTGCATCATAATGTATGCTCCCCACCCACACCCCACAAGAGCAAATGTACCTGACACGCCCACCATTGACGAACTAATCTGACCCAGGATTGGGTCAAACGAACTCCAAGAAAGGTCAGCACATTATTGGGGGCAGGTCAGAGGTCACTGCAGGTCTTGCAGGACCCTAATTGGAAGAAGCTTCCCACCCGCAAAGCTATATGGCCCTGCAGGTGTTACTTGTGGGCAGGGGCCGCAGGGCACAGAAACCTAAAATTAGGAAAGGGGTGTGGCAAGACAACCATGGGCTGCAGGTCGACTGCGACGCACAAAGCCTTGAATCTGCCGCACACTGGGCGGATTCTAGCCCAAATTTCGGTAGCTAACCCAACATGATTTTTTCTCACACAATCGGGCAAAATATCACCCAATTGTGCGAGAAATAGCCCAATCTGGCAACACTGCTCAGTGATGACACACAACAACAGAGGCGATGCAGTGGTAAAGATGGAAGATGGACACTGTGTTTTGTGTACTTATCGCCCTGTTAGAACAGACACACATTTGACTCAGATTGATGCAAACATTGCCACTCATTAATGGACTAAGCTACTATTTAAAGGTTTGTTTTTTAAGTTCAATTCGTAAAGGTGACAGAATAAAAATAATATAAGGATCGCACGGGGACCCAGCGGTTGAAGGAATGCACGGGTCGTGCTATCAAGACCGCTCGGGTATGCAAGGCAAAAACAATTACGTACGCAGGAAGGACTATAAAACACGCTGCGATTCAGGAGAGGGGTTGAGTGCAAGCGCGTTCACACAACCTTTGTTTTACAATAAAATAGCATATTAAGGATCACATGGGAACCAAGCAGGCGAAGGAATGCAGTGCAGTCATCGAGACCGCTCGTGTATGCTGCTGCCTGTGCAAATAAGAACGCACTGCGATGTAAAAAAAAATGAAAAGAAGCGGGACGGCCATAATAAATCAAACTAGTGACAAGCAGTGTGGCGTACATTTTTTTAAAAAGTGCTGTAAAACAAAAAATGAAGAAATTGAGCGTAAAGAGACCGTGATTGGCTGGTGCTCCTTAGCTTTGACCGGAAGCGATGTATCTCTGTGTGAACGACTTAGGAGGCAGGAAAGAGGAGAGACAGAGGAGAGAACCAATGGTAAATAGCAGGCGGGAATAAAGTGGTTTTATTCAACACAACGGGTCTTGCAGACAGCGCATGCGCGCTGATGCTCGACCTAAAAACCGAGAGCAATTACAACATTGTTTTGTACTTTGGGGAGATATGGTACGCTAGGTGTTAACAACCAACAAAATGCCGCGCTAGAGTGCGTCAAGGCCCACGTTGATCTGTCAGTGATGGGTGATCGGTAGAGAGGACATTGGTTGAGAAATAAGGCCTGGAAGAAAAGTCTTTCTTAAAGGTGTGTGAAAGTACAAGCATTTTCATTCACATTTCTATGAAGATTTTTCGTTTTTTTTAAAAGATGTGCAGTCTCCAGTGATCTATACTAAAATTGAAAATAAATCTGCCTAAAACGTTGTAAGAAAATTCACACTTAAAAACCTTTCTTTGCAGCAAATTGTATCCATAACACAGACCAGGATGAATTTTTTCTTACAACAGCAAAATCTGTGGGATTGCCTAATTGTTGTGCTTCACATATTACGTGTATTTTTTCTTTTATCTGTGATTTCTCTTGCAACTTTTACTTGAGCAGAAGATATTTTTGTCGATATTGTACAACTGAGCTGTACATCATTCTCAAGCAATTGTTTGCCCAAACCGGTCTCCTCTAGGATTCGTCCTTTTTGTAAGTGAGGTATATCCTTAACTACACTATTTACATAGACGACTAGTGAAATGTATTTTATATAATGTTTAATTTTCATTAAAAAGTTCTGCATAATGCGGGGAAAATACTGGCAATTTTTCCCACCGCTAATCAAATGAAAATGTATGCCAAGCTGCGAAATTAGGCAACGACAAATTAGGCAAACTGCATTTCGTACGAAGTGCACAGTTTGCCCAAAAAGTGACTGTGAAGTTTGTAACTTTGGAAACCAGTGATAAACATAGGGATGGCAGAAAAGATGCTGTAAATCAACGATACAAGCAGGTTTGATGAAGCAATAACAAGCAAGTGACAGCAAGAGAAGAGAGGCAGAAGTTTCAGTCTCCTGTCATGAAGCAGACTTACTTATCACTTATGAATTTCTCTTTAGAGCACTGCCTCCCTCGGGGTATTTTAATTCTTACTTCTGAGATCAGAAGCTCATTCATTTGGAGTGATCTTGTGCACAGTCCTTCTCACTTGGGCACAAATCTCACAACTTGGTTCACAGTCACATGCTTTGAAGCAGAGCTTCATTCACTGAGTAGGAATTTCTCTTTTCACAGAACAATGTTACTCACAGAGTCTGAGTTCATATCATGTCACAGAACAGAACGTTGTGAATGCTGTCATAGCATGGTGGCCGTGGTAAGCAAGAAGGGGAATGAACAGCCTATATGGAGGGTAACGAGGAGTGATGGTGAACACAGGACGAGAGGCAGGGGACATTGGCACAATATAAAACATCTTGTGATGGTCGACACAATAGGACAGCGACGGTGTGCGGCTAAGGGTAGAGACAATTTATGCAGAGGCTGCATAATGGCGCAGTGGAGATGAGGATAGTCATGGGCACCAACGCACAACTGCCAGCACAATATGGCATTTACAACAATAACAAAAGATGGAAACAGACGAGGGGACAGAAGGGAAACAGACCAGAACAAGGAACAGGGAAGGATGTAGCTTGAATGCTGCAGCTGGGAAAACATAAGTGAGGGGTGACACCCTGGTCGTAGAGCCTCAGGCATTTTGGTCACTGGGCTAAGTGTCAGAAGTCCAAATAAAACTCCACCCGCAAATCACCATTTGCGCCAACCTTCCAGCACAGTTGGACTCCAGAGGTCAATTTCTATTACCCAAGCTTAAAAGGCAAAAGAGATACTATAGTTTTTCACAGGCAGGTGAGAGTTAGAAAGTGTAAGAAATTGGGTTATTATTTGAGAGGGATGAGACCCCATTCAAGTAAAAATCGCAATCCATTTCAGGGTATACCACAGAAATTACTAAATAAACCTGTGCTCGACCCTATGGAAGTTTGTAATAAAAGCTGTCAGGCTTAACTTAGAGGCAAAGTGTAAAGTATGTATTCAGCACTCAAAAGTATTAAAGTGAATACACAACACAAGAAGAATCCTAAACCAACTTAGGAAAATAGATGATATGTTAATGAATAAGATGACACAAAAACAACAAAAATCCATTCAGTGGTACTGGAATTAGGAGTTCTTAAGGTTTTAGGTAAAAATAGCACCAAAAGGCGTGAAGTGGCAACTGCAGATATCTGGCCATTCCAGACAAAGTCACAGGTTCAGACAGACTGCGTTGGAGTGGCTGTCGGGTCCTGGAATGGGTGTGTCCTGCTGGAAGGTGTACTTTTTGTCCTTGGTGCAGGGCTGCACTGTGTTGTGATGCCAGGTTCTGCATCACTTTGCATCAGATCTGGTGAAGCCAGTATCGGCTCCTCTGCAAAGGCGGGGGAGCGTCGCCCCACGGAAAAATACAATGATAATAAGACAATGTTATTATCATTTTATTTTTCCAGTACTTACCCAGTTTTGTTTTAGGTGCGGGTGCGGCTAGGCTGGGCTGTCAGCCAGCAGGGGGAGGAGTGGTGGGCACTTTCTAAGTGCGCATGATGGTTTGGCCGGCCATCTTAGCCGGCCAAACTGTCATGTGCACTTAGCATGTTCTCCACCCGGCTGTATTGTAAAGCCTGGGTGAAGAACATGCACAGGCTCCCACTCCCTGTCTGAGTGTCAAACCATGGCACTCAGACCAATCACAATGCTGCTGTCATGCTGGTGTCAAAGCTCATGATTGGCATTGGGAGTCTGGGAGCCTGGGTGCTTCCTGATTCCGTGGGACCCTGCGTCATCAATGGAAGATGGCAGAACAGAAGATGGACGGAGGCGGCGGCAGGTGGGTAAGTACAATTTTCTTTTTTTTAACCTTCACCCCCACCCCCGGCTCACCACTACTGCCCTGAAGCAGCCGCCACTGGGTGAAGCCATCAATCAGGGGCTGCAAGGTGCTGCGATGTGAGACCCTGGCGACGTCCTGCATTGGATCCAGTGAAGGCGCCGATCAGGAGCTGCGAGTAGTTGCAGTGCGAGGCCCTGTCCTACATCACGTTGCATCAGATCCAGTGAAACCTTCAGTTGACCAGGGAGGAGTACACTCTGACTCCAGCCAAGGGTCCATGGCATTGAGCACAGTACTTGGGGTCAGGACTCACTTCCACAGAGGCCAGCAGGGGGGCCAGGTCAAATCCAGTTGGGTCTGATCAATTGGAAAGCAAGAGAGGCTCTGGATGCTTGTTGTGGCTCTGTAGCTTGACAGGAGTCAACTGACTCGAGTGGTCACTTCTAAGGTCCTTGAAAATCAGGTCCCGGCCTTCCTTCTGCAAACTGCAGGGGAGTCCTTCTTCTAAATCTTCTCAGGTCCAGCTGTGTTCTGATTAGGCCTGGGCGGAAAACTACGCTACGCTCGCGTAGTTTGCGTAGTTTGCGTAACTACACGCTTCGCGAATTGCACGTAGCACAGTGCAAAAACGCACAGCGTAGCGGGCATTTTTTGCTTGCTCGCGGTCCTCAACGTCAAGTTGGCGACCGCGAGCGAGCAAAATGACATCCCGGCGAGACTTTTTCCTCGTTCGCGATCAGCAACATCAAGTTGCCGATCGCGAGCGTGGAAAATAAACCTCCCGGCGAGATTCTCAACGCGGGGAGGTCAGGTTTCTCATCGCGAGTGGTCGTATATGCTCGCGACCGCTCGCGATGAGAAACTACCAGTCCGCGTTGAGAAAACTGCCGCTCGAGTACAAATCTACTCGAGCGGCAGAAAACGACCGCTTGCACTGTGCAAGATGCCGTTTGCAATGATTGCACAGTGCGGACAAGCATCCGGCACTGTGCAATCATTGCGAACAGCATTTCCTACTGCACTATGCAGTTAGCGTAGTGCTACGCGTAGCTCGCGAAGTGCACTTCACGTAGCTACGCGTAGCGCTACTACGCGAACTACGCCCAGGGTTAGTTCTGATGAGAGTTTCTGGGTTTGCCACTTTTATGTCCTCTTTGTCAAACCTCAAACTGGATCTGACCAGTACTTCCCTTTCTTTTGTGTCTGGCCCCAACCTGGCTAGTGAAAAAAGGACAGGCAGGCCCAGGTATGGGCTGTATTTGCCAAAGGCAGGGCATGCATCTTCTAAAATTATGATCGAGTTAGGTACAGCTCAGAGGCTACCCTTGAAGCACATAAAGCACATACAAACCACCAGGCCACCCTGCTCAGGAGACAAACACATCATCACACCAGAAGAGAGACATTCACAATCATGTGACCCTGGACCCTGGCAGAAAGAAACATTTGGTTTTGGCAGAACAATCCCAATTTCCTGGCAGTGGCATTTTCAAAATAGTTATTTACATTTGTACTTTATCATTGAAATGGATTATAAATTAGAATTAAAATAAGTGGGAGAAGTATTTTCCTAAGCGTTCACAAACTAAAGTTATCACTTATTAAATGGTATACGTTATCCCAATGTTAGTCTGTGGGGGGCTCACCTTGCAAAAGTGAAAAATTACTTTGGGGTTTTTTCACTGCCAGGACTAGGCCTGGGCGGTGAACTGCGCTCCGCTCGCGGAGTTTGTGGAGTTCTCTGCACTCCGCGTTATGCAGAGATCGCGGAGCTCCCAAAAACTCTGCTTCGTGTTGCGTAGCGTAGTTTTTTCCTCGCTAACATTCGTCAACGTCAAGTTGGCGACCGCGAGCGAGGAAAATCAACTTCCCGCCGAGATTTTTCCTCGTTCGCGATCATCAACATCAAGTTGGCGAGCGCGAGCGTGGAAAATGAACATCCCAGCGAGATTTCTCAACGCGGGGGGTGTCAGGTTTCTCATTGCGAGTGGTCGCGTATGCTGGCAACCGCTTGCATTGAGAAACTGCCCGTTCGCGTTGAGAATGCTGCCGCTCGAGTAAAAATCTACTCGAGTGGCAGAAAAGGAAAGCTTGCGCTGTGCATGGTGCCATTCGCAATGATTTCACAGTGCGGACAAGCATCCGGCACTGTGCAATCACCGCGTACGGCATTTTTCTATTATACTCCGCCCTCGCGGAGCTCTGCGTAGTGCGACATTTTTTTTTTGCACTTCGCGGTGTTCCGCGTAGTGCAACTCCGCGAACTCCGACCAGGGTTAGCCAGGACACGTGTAACACATGTCCTACTTAAATACCATGTTTCAACTTTTAATTGGGAGCAGGTAGGAATGTTGATCTTGTTGTCTAAAGGATTGTAATTTTAAACACTTGTTAATAGTAAGATTGGATTTTAAATCACAATCCTGAAAATGCCAGGTTTAGGAAGTTGGCATTTTCTTATCCTACCCCTTTGGTGCTTGCAGCCTGCAGCCTGTATCCCGGTTCACATGACTAGGTGTAGCTGGCAGTTGGTCTTTGTGTATTGCCCCCAGACATTGAGACCAATTGCCAATAGGTGTTGGCAGGATTGGCCTACTGTGACCTAATGGGGGGGGAGGAGCTGTCACCTACCACACTTTCACATCACAAAGCCTCTGCTTGAGCATACTTACAAAGGGTTTGACTTTAGACTTTTGTGCCCCCAAACATGCTGGGGCCAGGACAGGGAGGCAGGAAATTCCAAACACCTCTGGGTGTGGAAACCTTTAGAACTTTCTTATACTTCAAAGATGACATCAAGTATAAATAAGGGACCCTCAGACTCAACTCTTCAGTACATCTCTGGACCTGAGGAAAACTCATAAGGGCTGATGTGCTGCTCTGCAATAACGACTCCTACTCTGCTGCCTGCTGCCCTGCTGTCTGAGTGAGAAGGACTGTCCCTGCATCTTGAACGCAGGATCACCAGATGGACTCCAAGGGCTGGATGGCTAGCCTCCTGAGCAGAGCCTCAGCGATACAAAAGGCTCCAACCATCTTGAACCCAGCGCATAGACTCTTTTTTTTGTAATTAAAGTTTTAGAGCTGTACATATCAAACATATCAGTGAGACTGGATAATTTCAGAGCTTTGCACATGACCTATATCTATCAGGTTCACCCCATATACCAAAACACAATAATAGTCTTTATGCACGGCTTTCCTTGCACAGATTCCTTGTACCTGATGACCTCAGAACTAGATATAATAGACAAATGAAAAGATAACAGACTCAGGAAAAAGGAAAAGAAGGAAAAGGAAAGAGGGGAGGGTAAAGAAGTTGCCTCAAGCCCCTATGAATCACAGAGAACTCCACACTGCATATCATCGCCGCTGTAGTCTGAGTGTTCGGCTTCACCAGGGAATCCCTGTTGCTGCTCTCATCCATAGGCAGTGCCCACACATCAGAAAAAGGGGCTACTCATCCATCGCCTGAGAAGGGACCTGCCCACCTCCCTGGTCCCGCAAACGCAAGAAATCCTGAAGCGGGCCCCAAATGTCTTTTTGGCGAGATCCAGCTTGCATTAAGTCCCAGTATATTTCAAGCAGACCCTGGCACTATATCACATCTTTAAGCCAGTCATCCAGCCGGGGGACCGCATGGTGGCCCCAGCACATCACCACCCATTGCTTGCCTAGCAGTAACAAAAGAGAAATCAACTTCCGACTTTTCCGGGGGACCTCCTTAATGTATCCCAGCAAAGCTATGAGGGGGGTGCGTCCCAAGTGCACACTCGTCATCTCCTCTATCTCACTGAAAGCCAACTTCCAATAGCAACCTATATCAGGGCACTCCCAGGCCAGATGCAGAAAATGCACGCAGGGATCTGAGCATTGAATACAGCACACATCATCTATTAAGCAGTATGAAGGGGGCAAAAAGTACCTCCAAGTGAGCCATCCGTCTCAGCTCATGCCACGCCCATACTGTGCTGCTAATCGTATGTTTTGCTGCACGTGGCCTGGTCTGGGGCCAAAATAGGGTCACATGTAAAGGAGTAGGTGCTGTATGATTATGCTCCGGTGCGGTGTGCGCCATAAACTGTGTAGGGTAAAGCACAAAAAAACAAATTGAGCCTGCACGCAGTTGTAATACAGATCCATATCTGGAGTGCCCATCCCTCCCTGTTCAAAGGGGAGAATGTGAATCTCCCAAGCAATTCTGGGCTGTTTCCATGCCCAAGCCAGCTAAACCAAGCATGAACTAAGCTTCCGTCTGAATCCTATGGTGAGGGGGAGAAGAAGATTAATGAAAAGATAAAGGAATTTGGGCAGTACAACCATTTTGGTGATGGTGTGCTTCCCGTCAAGGAGAGCGGGAGATGCATCCATCGGGCCAGTCGGTCCTCTAACCAGTTCATCAGCCTGCTATAATTTGCTTTCCAGAGACATCAGTGTTCCGACTCAACCATTTGCCCAAGTATTTAATTGGTTCAATAGCCCAGCTGAGAGGAAACTCCAAGCGGAACTGCATCATGGACTCCGTTAGCGGGAATATCACCGACTTGGCCCAGTTAATGGAAATGCCCGACAACCCACCAAATCTTGTAAATTCTCTTATCAGAGTATCCAAATTGACTGTGGGGTGTTTGACATATAAGGTCACATCATCAGCGTACATAGAGACCAGCACCACTCTGGGGATGAAGGCTAAGCTCCGATGCACATGGTGCTGCTCGAGCCGCACTTCCAAAGGCTCCATCACGATGGCAAAAAGTACAGGGGAGACCGGGCATCCCTGTCTCATTCCCCGGGAGATCAGGAAAGATGGTGAAATTACCCCATTAAGCCGAAAGTGTGCGGTAGGTCTGACATAAAGAAGAAAGAAGGCCAATTAATTGCAGCGAGAAAAGATACGGCCACTCCAGTTATTCAAATGCCTTAGTGGCATCAAGAAAAACTGCAGCCGCCGCTAGTGAGGGCTTCAACTCATGAATAATAACGCAAATTATTGGAGGTGACTCTACCTGGGATAAATCCTGATTGATCTGGCCGCACTCTGAGGGGCAACAAAGGGAGAAGCCATGTGGCAATCAGTTTTGCTAGAATTTTATTGTCCACATTAATCATGGACAATGGCCTGTACAACTCGTAGTGCTGCGGATCCTTATCAGTCTTCAGGATGGTGATGATAAGCGCCTCCGTAAGCGATGGCGGTAGATCACCTCTTTCCAAGGATTCGCTATACATATTAATAAGATGGGGGAGTGAATCACTACAAACTACTTATGCAATGCAGCAGATAGTCCGTCCAGACCTTGAGCCTTATCTCCTGGGAGAGCTCTAATGACTTTTACGACCTCCTCCTCCGTGAAAGGCTCATCCAGAAAGCGTTGCTGACCCTTCCCCAGCCAAAATAATTGGAGCAAATCAAAAAAGGCATTTAGGTCCGAGGGAGTTTGCAGTTGCGACGTTGTATAGAGCGAAGAGTAACGGAGCGCATAGTCTCCTGCACAGCCACTTGTCCGGCCACCAACTCATTCACATCATTGCAGAGTTCTGCAATATAGTCATTGGCCCAGGGTTTCCTGAGCAATCCTACCAGGGTCTTACCCGCCCTCTTCCCCTCTTCATATCTCCTAGGGCAGGCTTGTTTACCCAGATAATGCGTCTCCTGCATTGCAGCTTCCTCATATTTGCCTATCTTATCCCTTATGCGGCCCAGCACACTCGTTCTTCTAGTAGCATAGCACACGCGTTCAAGGCCTCTGATTTCCCCCTCAAGCTGCCGTAAGTCTCCACTGAACGCCCTCAGCACTCACGCTTGTTTGGCTATACATTCTCCTCTGATCACCGTCTTAAGTGCTTCCCATCAGACCGAGAAAGAGTCCACAGAGCCAGCGTTATGTTCGAAATATTCTACAAATGCAGCCCGAATGGCCTCCCAGAACACCTGGTCCCATAGGGCACCCGACGGCAATCGCCACATGAATGCCTTGCAGGACACTCTGGTATGATGAGGTCCAGAAGCACCAGAGAGTGGTCCGAGAGAGTTTTCAGTAAGTGAGCCACAGCAGTCACCCACATTTCCACATCCCTGGAAGCAAGCCAATAGTCTATGTGGGACCAGGAAGAGGACACAGAGGATACACAAGTTCCCTTCCGACTATCCCCATGTCTGCTACGCCATAAATCAATGAAGTCATTATCCACAATGATGGAGTAAAGTTGCCTTGCCGCTCCCAGGTGTAGGCGCCTTGGACTCACCCAACCTATCCTGCTGGGGATCTAAAATACCCTCTCCACAGCACCACGCCAGGCCCCAACAAGTCAACCAGCCTCCATATCTCAGCAAAAGAGGCAGGGTTGTCGACATTGTGACCATAAAAGGACACCAGTCTAATGAGGTCCCATCCAGCGTGCCAGCCAGCATCACATATCTACCTTGCTCATCACACAAAACCCCTCACGTGTGCCAGGGCAAACTTTTCCTGAGGATAATGTCAACCCCACGGGCATAGTTGGAGTAACAGGCCACATGCATCTCCCCTATCCACCCCACTCACACGTGCACGCCAGCGCACTCAGTCAGATGTAAGTCCTGCAATAAGCAAATTTCAGCCCCATGCCAATTCAAATATGCCAACACAATTTTCACCTTGCCTCTATCCTTCATACCCCATTTATTCCAGGTGACCACCTTCACCCGCACCATCGTGAAATCTCTGCTGCCAGGTCTGATATCTCTAGACAACAGCTCTCATGCAGGGATTCCCCCGAAGTCTCATTGCAATAAGAAACTATCTCAGGCAAAGAATAGCACAAGAGACAGTGAAAGAAGAAGCAGGTTTAATAAAGCTAACACCCCACTCAATGCCCCCCCCACTCCCACTGCAGCCCCCCCATACGGGCAGGAAGAAAACCACCCATCCCAAACAATGCCTCTGAGGGCTAACTCTGTAGAATCTCAAGGGAGTCATCTCGGGGGGAACACTAGTCACCCAGGCACTTCCCAGCAACAAGAGGGTTGGGTGGCCAGAACAAAACTTCCACCAGTGGACAGCGACCAGCCCCGGGGGATAGCATCACAAAGTGCACTTAAAGAGGTGAACATAACGAACTAAGAAAAAGGGGAGATCCACCATGACCAGTGTCCCACCGCCCCTGACCGGACTCAGCCAAGTATGTAGCTTCACCAGTTTTAATAGCTTTATTCGTGTAGTCATTCATTGTCGCTGAAGCAGTTGGCCTCCTCGGTTTCCGGATGCCCTTCGAGAGACCTCTCTAGTTGGCCGAATTCCCTTTATGAACTTAGCCACAGACTTTGGGGTCAGGGAAGTAAGAGGTCTTGCCAGCGTGGAAAATTCACAGTTTCGCCGGAGGCCCAGCCAGGTGTGGAAAATTGCACTCCATCTGGGCGTCCCCAGGACACTGTTCCTGAACCCAGCACCCTCTGCCAAAACGTCACTTCAACCAAGATCTCTGGTGAACTCCCAGTCAGGTCTACCGTGCTGTCCACTGGCATCCAATTACTGCTACAGGACCTGGTGCCCTGTAAGAGCAGCAAGCAGTTCACCTCCCTTGCAAGCAGATCCGCACCCTGTCTCTGCCGGCACCAGCCTGGTTTCCTCACTGGCCCCGGCCTTCACGCAGTCTACCTGGCGCTGTTCCTCAGCTGCACCAGACTTCTCCTCAGAAACATATAGGTGGGCCTCCACTTTTCCACCGGCAGCCCCTCTCCGTACACACACCTTTCTCATGGGGGTGGACTACCGTTCTTCACTGTTCGTTTGGTATCAATAGTAGAGGCCTCAAATTACTCACCAGTCCCGGGCGCCCACAGGCTCCCTCTTGCTGCTTTTCCTACAGACACCTCACTGCAGTGCGCCGCCTCTCACCTCATTCCTTCAGATCTGAGGCTAGCAGCAAACAGAGCAATCAGCGGAGGAGGCCCGCATGCATTCTCCCTTTCCTCACGGCCCCCAGGGGCTCCTGCTTGTCCTCGTCAGCCTCGCTCGAGAGCCGATCTCCTTCCTCATTCTCACAGTGTCTTCAGGAGGCGAGACCGCCCACTTTGGCCCCAGCCACAAGCACTACTACTGCCCGGAAAGTAGAGCAATCTTGCTGGCAGCAGCTGCACATCAGCCATCACTCCCACCCAGGTCACTGCGGGTCTCTATCTCCCACATGCCACAGCATATCGGGGCCCACAGTCGTACAGAAGGCTGCCCCCACAGCGCAGCACTCCAGGTATCTCACACCCACTCCAGTGCAGCGTCTTCGATGCCTGGTACTTCACTAGCCCCTGCCCGAGCCAATATGTTCAGTTCACTAGGCTGCAGCGGCCGGCGCAATCAGCGGTCATAGGCTATGATCGGTGTAGGCCCAAAAAGTGCTTCTCCTGTGCTGCAGCAATTGCGGAGTTCACCCCTTCAGCCAGTCGCCTCTAAAGCCATCCATTAGGGCGGATAAATACCAGATATTTGTTCCGGCCCGCAGAGCCTCACAGAGTGTCGGCCATCTTGCGGCCTGACTCTTTAGCGCCCCCAGCGCCACCAGACTCTGTCTGCTGTTAGTCTTGCCGCACAAGTATTGCCACTCTAGTCCTGGACCCTTGGAAGTGGGCCTGAACGTGCTTTGCCAGCCCAGCGGTTGTCTCCTGGACAGAATCGACACAGCGCAAAGCATCTCCTCGCAGCTCCGCATTGGAACCACCGCTTCGCAACACATTCCTGATGCAGGATTTAGCTACGCAATTTGTCAGAATTGCCACTGCGTGACATATCTCTTATGCAGGACTTCACAGCGCAAGCCTTCGTCGAAGCCATCCTCGACGATGACGCAGGACCTTGCATCACAAGCCCCATTGATGTCTTCATCAGAATCGCTGTTGCGGAGTGCATCTCTTATGCAGGACCTCACATAGCTGCCCAAGGATACTCTGAACCACTGCTACATTGACACAGGATCTCACAATGCTCTGCAGCCAGGATTTAAGGTACTTTGCTCAGGAGGCCTAATTTGCTACCTGTATTTGGCCCACGCTCCATTGTGGTCGGCCTGAACTTCTTTCTGACTTTGGCTTGGTCCAGCACAACCAGATAACCACAGTTAGCGCTTTGTGCTTCTAGGCACTATTTTCACTTAAATATTTAACCTTGGTGGTACATGGGTGTTCCCATGTAACCACCCATGGGTTTTGACCAAATGTCTATCTACTACCCTTCATAGACAGGGTGTAGGCTGCAAAACTATGTGCATTGATGAGGCACGCAAAATGAGGACAAATGTATTTATTTCTCGCTATTGTTTCAACTTTGCATGTGTGCTGCATTTTACAGCAGACATACAAAGCGGGAAAAGTCTTAAACAATAGTCCCCTTCCAGTACACAACCTATGCTTTCGAGAACACACACACACCCTTGCACTATGGCGTAAGAGTGAGTTTGTTTGTGCATTGCAGCAAAAAGTGCCTCAGCACAAAACCTAAGCTTTAGAGAATGTACACACCCTAGCACTATGGCGTAAGAGGGTGTGCATTGGGGTATTGCAGCAAAAAGTGCACCACCTCAGGTACTGTGTAATACCTGTTACCACTTGTTGCACTGTCCAGCCCCCTTGCATCTCAGGGATACCAGACACTAAGTATACATCCAAGAGAGCTGCGGCTAGAGATACAGTGGATGTTTAACCTCACTGTGGCATCTTTCAATGTCAATGTACTAACACATTACATTAAGCGCAAGAAAGTACTCTCTCACGTCTACACACTGAGTCCTGACATTGTCATTTTACAAGCGATACATCTCTCTGATCAAGAGTTCCATAAACTACATAGGGCATAAGTAAGAAGGGAATACCATGTGGGAAAGAAAGCCTACTGCTGCCCCACAGTATATGAATACAAAGACTTATCGCAAAGGGGGAGTTGCCACCCTCATAAGGAAGGGACGACAAAACAAAACACATAACATATGGCAAGACCATAGTGGTCATTACATCCTCACAAAGACCACAATACACAATCAGACTCTAATCATTGGATCAATATAGTGTCCCAACACGAATAAAGCTTCCACCTTCAATTGCCAAAGATATCCAGAGGATTCATAGGGACCCCTTCAGACTCAACACAAACAGGACCAAGCCCAGGAGAATATTGGTTAACTTTTAACTTATGCATTAAAAGAGAAGGTTTTGTCGAAAGCCCTGAGCAAGAAGTCGATAGAGGTAGATGGGGTTAAATATGAATTCAGATCAGACCTCTCAAGTGTTACGTCTAACAGGCAATGGGAACTAGGCAAAAGGATTGAGCCGCTAAGGAGATTGGGGGCCTCGGTGCAGCTGAAGTTTCAGGCATTCTTGAAGGTGATGTTCAATAATAGGATGCACACCTTTCGTTTTGTTGAAGAGGTTGACAGATTTATTGAAAGTTTGCAGCCAGGTAGCTAGTAATCTTTTGGTATAGGTCTCAGAACACTCCGGTATAACCTGTGTTTCTTCTTTCAAGTCTTGGTACGGCTGTTTTTCTCTTTGTTTATTTAGTCCTTGCTTACTTATGAAGAAATACTAGAATTGATGCACACTCCGGGGGCACAAGTAGGGCTCAAGCCATGAAGAGTCAGGGTAGGGTTTTCCAGGCATGGGGAGCACTGGGTGGGGAGCATGTGGGAGAAAAAGCCTCTTTAGCGTTGAACTTGCGCCTAGTTTTAGACCTTAAGGGGGATGGGTGAGAAACGAGAAAATGTTATAAAATTTTTATCGTGAAATGTTAACGGCCTTAGGGTGAGGGGTAGACGAGAGAAGGTACTGCAATATTTAAAAGATAGACCCGCTCAGATCATTATTGTGCAAGAAACGCACCTGACGGAGAAGGAGGGTCGGGAGTTCTTCAAGGTCAAGAGATGGATTAGCCAAGCTGTAGTTACAGGGCAATCATCCGTAACAAAGGGGGTGGCGGTCCTGGTGAAACATGAGGCAAAAAACTGTATAGATGACAGTGTCTCGGATAAAGCGGGAAGTTGGCTTGTGGTTAAGTTAAAGATCTCAGGCCGCGGTTTGACGTTGGTGGGGTATTACGGCCCGAATCAGGATGACACTAGCCCCTTAAAGGAATTGTTCACTGAACTACTAAATTTCCCAGACCCGATTATCATGGCAGGGGATTTTAATGCTGTTTTGGATGTTACTCTAGATAGATCCACGAATAGCAGGGCTTTGGTAAACCCCAAAATGTCAGGCCTTATTAGACAAATGATGGAGCAGTTGGGCCTGTGCGATATCTGGCGTCAGAGGGCGGGGCCTCAAGAAGGGTACACTATTTATAACATTAAGTACAGTCACCAGTCAAGGATCGACTACTTCTTAATAGATAGCAGCCTGAAAGATTGGGTACAAGAAATTAATCATGTGGGGGTACATCTGTCGGACCACTCAGCGGTGATGCTTCAAATAAAGCTGGGTGAGGGGGTCGGTCAAACCAGATGGACTATGGACCATACGATCCTACTAGAGGAGGAAGTCACAGAGGTATTAAATAAGGAGACAAAAGAGTTCTTTGAGAATAATCAGGGGTCTGCGTCAACTGGTATGATCTGGGAAGCATATAAAGCCTATTTGAGAGGCAGATTGGGTGCATTAGCAGCGGCAAAATGGCGTCTGTATCTCAAAGAAGTCTCAACATTAGAGGAGCCAATCCGTTCATTAGAAAAGGAATTGATTAACCCGAGAGTTAGTGAGGGGGCCCGGGTAGATTTGATTCGGGAAATAGCAGAAATAAAATTAAAACTGAATGTAGTTATACAAGGCAGGGTCAAAAAGAAATGGGAGGCCAGTCGGCTGGCCCACTTTTAATATGGTGAAGGATGCAGCAAGCTGTTGGCATGGAAAGCTAAAAGTGAGCAGGTAAGAAATAGGATAAAACAGGTTAGGTGTGAGCAAACAGGGACCTTACTTGAAGATAATAAGGGGATAGAGCAAACTTTTTACAGATATTTTAGTAAGGTATATCATGAAGAGCTCGATACCACAGAAGAAGAGGCGATGACTTGGCTGAGTCAGGATTGTTTTGAACCCTTAAGGGCCGACAAGAGTAGACAGCTCAATGAAAAGATCAATTGGAGGGAAGTAGATCAGGTTATCGGAGAAGGCAAGAAAGGGAAAGCACCTGGACCAGATGGCCTGCCTCATGAAGTCTACAAAGCCCTAGCAAGCTCTCTAACACCTATTCTAGTCGTGATCTTCAATGAATGGTTTTTGACAGAAGCTGAAATGCCAGAATCATGGAAAGATGCTATCATCACACTAATTCTGAAATCAGGCAAGTGCCCCAAGAATTGTGATTCGTACAGGCCAATATTGCTGTTAAACTGCGATTATAAGATCTTCGCGAAAATCATGGCAGGTAGACTCAATGGGGTGATGTCTGAGCTTGTACATGAAGATCAAAATGGTTTTATTCGAGGAAGATCTCTGAAGGAGTTGACTTACACGCTGACTGGCTCTATAGATTTGGCTACTGCCTATGGGTTTCCACTTGCGGCAGTGGCTTTAGATGCCACCAAGGCTATTGACCGGGTTAACTGGGTCTATTTACAAGCTGTAGCAAAGTCTCTAAATCTCGGGACAAACTTCTGCAGAGCCTTGGCAGGTTTCTACACCGCACCAGAAGCTTGGGTCCTGGTAAATGGCTCTCTGACAAACTCTGTTCGGATCACCAGGGGCACGAGACAAGGCTGCCCCTTGTCACCATGATTGTTCAACTTATATATTGAGCCGCTAGCCAGAAGAATCAGAGGGGACCCAGAACTTTTTCCATTTTAATTCAATGGATGGGAAAAGAAATTAGGCTTATATGCGGACGACCTTTTAATCTATACAACCCACTTACAAAAAACTCTGGGCTCTGTCACGACACTAACGGCAGACTTTGGGAAGATCTCAGGCTATGATATTAATAAAGAGAAGGTGGAGATAATGGCCTGGAACATTGAGGTTGGGGGGGAAGTTAGTAAAAGGGGAATGAGATACTTGTGGGTTAAGATCCCCCACGACATCTCCAAACTAACCAAGGTAAACTTAGAAAAAGTAAGGAAAGAAGTGGGAGCTTTATTGAACAACTGGTCCTATCTCCCGCTTACCTTATTCGGACGAGTTAACTTGGTGAAGATGATAGTCCTCCCCAAGTTTACCTTTCATTTTGATTCAATTCCCTTACCTTTTAAGTAGGAATGGTTTGTAAAGATGCAAAGCCAGATCAGCAGTTTTATTTGGGCTTCCAAAGGGCCACGGAGAGCATGGAAGAAGCTGAGGAGGAGGGCAGAGAAAGGAGGTTTAGCATTACCAGACTTGCTTTTTTACTCATGGGCTTTCTTATTAAAAAATGGGAAAATGTTATTAAATAGACCCACAAACTCAGAGATTGGGAGGTTACTGGCAGTGATGCTGAGGCAGGAGGAACGGGGGGAATATGGCTTTATGCATAAATATGCAGATCCCAAATACTTCAAAAAGGTTAGGCTAAAAATTTTAGGGGGTTTGGCCGAGACATGGTACAAAATCAAAAAGGTCTTAAAGCTTCCGTACTTCAGCCTACTTGCCCCCATATGTGATTCTCCAGGCTTTCCAGAATGGACTAAGGACGTGCTGGCAATTCCACTACCAGAGGCTGGCATAACAAAATGGGGGCATCTTATCCACGAAGGTCATTTGATCACATGGGAAATGTGCAAACAAAAGACAGACCATAAGATCTCTAGATTCAAGTTCCTCAGAATACAGAGCTGGTATCATGCTCCAGGCACAATAATAGGAGATCAAAATGAACTTGAAGACAGACTTATGCAAGGGATCGTGGCGAAGAAAGAAATTGCTATATGGTATTGGCTGATGATCGAGCTGGAGGATGGAGTTTTCACTTTGCCAGTGGAGCTGTGGGGAAGATGCTTGCCAGAGACTTCACTGGAGCACCACTGGCAAGTATCTATGTCTATGACGTACAAAATAGGAAAACCAGCAAATTTGAGGAGAAATCATCTCTTCACCATTTACAGGGCCTACTGGACCCCGCAGAGACTTTCGAAGTTTGGAAAAGGAGGGGAGGTGGCCTGTCCGAAATGTGGCAGTTTGAAAGAAGATGATCTACATTTGTTTTTTCAATGCCCAGAGATCCAGGTGTTCTGGAATTACGTGAGTAGAGCCCTGTCTAGTATGCTGAAGATCCAAATTAAGGTAAGCACTTTGCTGATTATTTTTGGATGCCTAGAACCACAACTAAAAATTGGCAAAAACTATGTGAAGCTTGTTTTTTATGCCATTCTACTGGCACGTAGAGAGATCTGCAAGTGATGGGTGGCCCACGCCCCTCCTCGATACGAGGACTGGCTGCGTGCTATAAAATATATAGCCAGTTTGGATGTGTCAGACAAGGGACATAGAAGGTATGAGTTCTGGTCTCCCCTGCTGAGTTGGTGTGAGCAATATCATAACGAATCGGTTCAGGGGTCCAATGATTAAGCCTACTCCGCCTTGGCTGGCACTTTTCTAAAGGAGCGGGTTGCTCATAGAAAATGTGCGTGTGAACAAGGGGTCGTTACAATCCGAGGGTGGTACCGTGTGAACTCCCCCTTTTTCTTTCTTTTCCAGCTATAAAGGGCAGGACACCTCTGTAAAGTCCAAGTGGAATGGTGCTATTGAGGCAAATGAGGACAAATATATTTTTTTTTTAAACTTCCACCTTCAGAGACATAGCATGATTTTTAGCCCAGCAACCACGTGCAAAATTCCTGCTAGGAGAAGCCTGGAAATTTTCACTGGATCCCCACATGGATAAATCACATCACACAACATCTGAGGCCCATGGCAACAGTGGACTATTGCAAGGATTTCTCATTACATAATCCATGGTGCCTCCTCTACCTGAGAGATAAGAGATACAAATTTCTATCCTGCCACCATGGCACAAGCTTTAAATTTGATTTCTTCCTAGTATCCACCACACTCCTGAACAGAATATTAGAGACTCACATTGTCCCCAATGGGGTTCAGATCATGCTACAACCTACTGAAGTTGGACCTAGGCCTCTACAAGACCCCGTAGGCTAATAGAAACTTAATAGGTCTTACTATCGTGAGCTGTGCTCTTCTGTGTGAACCAACATGCAAATCAATGAACATACAGTAGCATCTCCTCTAATATAATGGACCGAGGGTAAGGCTAGAGGTAGAGGTGAGGTGAAATGCCATCACACAGAAGTCCTAGTTGGAAAAACAACCTATATCACTGTAAGAAATGGGATTTCTAGTTGTCAGAGTATGCACACTGTACAAACAGGAACAACCACTCTGGTCAGGGTAAGCTAGATACACACTATAAGATAACCTTTGCCCACCCTCTGGTGGCTTGGCACAGAGCAGTCAGGCTTATCTAAAGAGGCAATGTTTAAAGTACTTGTGCAACACACACACACAAACAGTAACACAATGAAAACACCACAAAAATACACCACACAGGGTTAGAAGTAATATATTATATTTTTATGAGTAAAACAAGACCAAAATGACAAAAATCCAAAGAATAGAAGTTGAAATATAAATTTTAAAGAATAAAAGTGTTTCTAGTGTTCAGAAGCAATAAGTGCTTAAGGGAGTTATCTGATCACGCTGGACCGGGGAAATGTCAAACGTTCAGGCCGCATGTGATGGAGCACAGACTAGCTACAGGACCCACGCAGGCCCGGTGAATAAAGTACCTTGATCCTTTCCCGTAACAGCAAGTTGCAGGGGGAAAACAATCGAAATGTTAATGTCGAGCTCGCAGTTGAGGTGGTCGATTTTCTTCACACAGTGGCAGCAATGCGTCAGGTCTGTTGAGCGAAGCACTGGTTCCAAGTGCAGTGGTTTCAAAGACGATGCACTGAGTTAATCCACATTGGAGGGGAGCAGTGGTAAAGTGCTAAGAATCTTAAGGCTAATAAAAAGATTCAGCAAAAAGTGGAGGTAAGCAGGCAAAACGTTTGGGGGAAGACCACCCTAACACTGACAGGTCTAACAATACCCAACACAGTATTACAAACTTAATGAACACCTACTCCCACCGCTACTTTGTAACACATTCAGGGCCATTCAGGAGGGCACACCACTCCTGAGGGAGAAGAATTGGGCCTAAACTATGCTGCCCTTGAATCCTGGAAAGGATCCACTCCATTGCTCTAGCTACTGATGGATCTCTCTACTGAATGTGGATATGAAGATTCGAGTTTAAATACTGGCCAATATGCTTAAACAGGTTATTCCCCTACTCATTCATCAAGATCAGGTGGGCTTCACCACACCTCCATGTCCAACCTGAGATCACTGTTACATGTCCGATGGCAAGCGAAGAACGAAAGGGCGGAAAAAGTGGCACTTTGATTAGACGTTGAGGAAGACTTTGACAGAGTGGAATGGCCATATCTCTTCCAAATTATGGGAGCCTTTTGGACTAGGGTGGAAATTTCTTGCAAGCGCCAAATGGCTGTACAAGAGCCCCACAGAGGTGGTGGGTTGTTATGGCCACACATCTATGCCTCTTGCCATACACTGCGGAATGCTCCAGGAGTGCCCGTTGCTGCTGTTGCTGTTTCTTCTGGCGTTCGAAACATTAGTGCACACCATTAGATGTAATGCAGCCATTGAAGGTGTACAACCAAAGCCTGGGGAAAACATAATTCTCCTTTACACAGTCAACATATTAGTTACGTTGACTAATCCGCCGGAATTAATCCGTCATTTAGTGCAAATCATATCCTGCTTATCACATTTCTTCTGGTATAAAATAGATTGGAGTAAGTACGAAGCACTGCCTCTTACACACCATTCTACAGGGGCATTGATAGCAGAATTTCCCTTCACCTGGAAAGCTACTAACCTGCATTATCTTGGGATCAACATAAACAAAGGGTTGACACATATGATGGAGGATAATGTGGATCCACTGATCTCCAAACAGAAAAAAGAATTCACATTGGTCTACTCGTGGTCTAGCTATGTGGGGCAGGATACAAGTCTTTAAAATGAATATGATGCCGCATTGGAACTACATCTTTGTGCTTATTCCCCTGCGCATAACCGTACATGTGTTCATGAAATGAAAACATTTATCTTTACACGAAGGAAACTGAGTAAATTATATGCAGAAATTGATCAAGGGGGCTTGGGATTACCACACATGGAATACTACTGGCTAGCGTTTCAACTGGCACAAGTGAGATACACGTGACATAATGCCCCTAGATACGCCACACTGGGTTGATATGAAGGTCCTTCTGGGTGGGAGTGGGTAGACTTTACCCACTATCCTCGATGGATAAACGGCAATAGATTGCATCTAACCCCATCATACCAGCAACACTACATGTCTGGTTTAAACGTAATAGTGCACTGAAGGAAAACTGTACTGTTCACAAGGATGCAGCCATTTGGGGTAACTGTAAGTTTCTCATAGACGGCAACAAGCCGTAATGGAGTGGCTTCCCTTCCAGTAGGGTAAGATCAATTGATCGCATGCTTACAGGTGATAGGCTGAACCTTTTGAAGAGCTGCAGGAGACCCAATACCTCACCCAACACATGTTCTGGGACTTCCAAAGACTGCAGCATTGTTTGAGTAGAACTTCAGTGCCGCTCTCCCTTACTTTGACAGACTCCACATTACTACAATATATTTGCAAATGGGAAACATTCAAGGGTGTAGTATCAGGCACTTATAAGATACTGAATGTTGGACTTGGCCCTTATTTTCCCAAAAATTTTCGCTTTTCCCCCCTGGCCTATGTATTTACATGTTGTGTCTCAAATGTGAATGGGTAATACTGTGTAATGGTGTCACTGTCACTTTTAAAATGGACGCCATTCCTGCCTGCCCTTGTGCCGCCTGACTGAGTTGAGTGGCAGTCTAGATGTTGTTTCCCAGCACTCCCAGCTTTTGGAGGGAAACCTGGCAGCCAGGGTGCCCTACACCTCCCCCTAAACCAGTTAAGACCGGTTCCCCAGGGAACCTTCCAGAAGTTGCCAGCCTTTTCTGGTATGTGGGGTGAGGGGCGTATATATAGGGGGGCTGGGCTGACATGTGCTCAGTGACAGAGCAGGAGAAGTGACCGAGGGGGAGCTCTGCCAGGAGGTACCGCCACATTGGGCCTGTGTGCTGGCCCCTGTGCCCATCTACACCCCTCTGTTGTCCCCCCTGGGCTAGTAAAGAGACACTGCTGGAGTGGAGGCTGCTGTGTTGGCAGGATTGCAACCATAATGGAGGATGACTGTTCCTAGGAACTGCTGCTTCAGGACTGGTGAGCCGCCCTGCTGGCCGCTGATCTCGCCCTGCACTACCTGTCTCCTGGACCCTAGCGCCTCGTGAGCGCCACAACTGTGCCCTGCCTGCTAGCTAGCGCCTTGTGAGCGTTACAGCTATTTTCAGCACCCCAAGCACCTTTTGTTCCTGCCCCCCGGGAATCAGCGCTACAACTTTCTTCCTGCCTGAGGAGAGCGCTTGATCTTAACTGCCCAGGAGGAGTGCTGGTGGCCTGCAGCGCGCGACTGTAACATGTGTGGGTTCTACATCGCTGTGCTGAGAAGCGCCTGTCCCCTGCCGTGCTGCGCTGCCTGAGGGAGCTGATTCTTTAAAAATAGCGGGAGCCCACCCTGCATTTGTGGTCCTTTGCGGGTGCCCACCCCGCGTTTGTGCTTAGAAATAAAGCGGGTGCCCACCCCGCGTCGTATTACGAATTAGGAGGGAGCCTACCCCTCATTGCCGCCCTAAAATCACAGCGGCGGGCTGAGCCGCCGACGCGACGAAGCTTTGAAGCCCACCCGGAGGTGGGCGGGGCCGCACGACGGAAGCCACTGCCGGCCGGAGCCAGGAAGTGGGAGCGGATAGGAGGACGGGAGCCTACCCCACCTCCACAAGTCGCACCAGAAGTCCCGGGCACCACGGGGGGTGGCCCGGGTGAAGAGCACCCGTGTCTTCAAGAAAGCCAGGCGGGAGCCCACCCCATGCTGGCAAACGGCCCAGAAGTCGACGGAGATTTCGCTCCGTGGTGGGGGCTCCCCGTGAGCAGAGGAGAGCCCGGAGAGGAAGCGGGATCTTCGTGAAGTCCCGGGTCCCAGGAGGGGGCCCGGGTGAAGTCCGGCAAAGCTCTGCTTGTGGCGGGGCTCTCAGGCACTGAGGAGAGCCCTGCGTGTGTCCGGAGCTGGCAAGGAGGAGTCCCGGAGTCGGCGCCCCCTGAAGCAGGGCTCACGTGTGCTGGGAGAGCCCTGCGCGCGTCGGAGGCACCAGTGTGGCCGCAGAGACGACCGGAGCCTGCCCCGAGAGCCTGGTGAGTGGGGCCCAGTCTGCTGGTGGTTGGGGGGTGGTGTCTGGGCACATTGTCGGTGCCCACCTCCCCCCTGTGTTGCTCTGAGGGCACCGGTGTGCCCGCGCTGACTTTACAGCTGCCCCGTATAACAGTGGGCAGCTGCAACGTTGAGGGGGCATTGTCTTTCCAGGAGCCCTGGAGTTGGGCTCCCCTGTGCCACATTCGGGCCTATTAATAATTTCAGGGTCCCAGGAGAGGGGCTCCCTAGGAGCAGAGGCGCCAGAGACTAATCTGCAACAACTTTGGGCATTGAGTCTAGGTATTACCATGTGTGCCCTGCTGATGTCAGGCGTGATGCCCTATTGTTGATGTACTGTATGCCTGCGGCCTTCCCCATACTGCGTACACTGCTAATGGGTTTGCGAAATGCTACTAGGATTATGCATATTATGTCCTATGCCTGACCTAACGCTTTTATGTTGATATATGCCAATGAGATTGTGCCTTGTGATGTGCCTAACCTGCTTTTATGCCAACAGGCCTGTGTTTTAGGATAAGATCCATTCCTACTGTTTCCTGCCAATAGGGTGTTAATGTTCTGCATCATGTGCTTAATGCCCTATAATGTTGAGTGCATCCTACGCCCAGTGTTCTTCCTTGCGAATGATGCCTAAGGTATATGTCCATGCCTGATGTTTGCTGCTTACTGCAGTGAGGCTTCATTCATTGTCTTTTACCCCACAGGTACGGACTGAGTACGCCTGTTCTTACCAGTGAACTTGCATTCATTCTGTGCTTATAATGATTCTGGCAGCGGCCCGATTGGCGCTGCCCTGTAAATAGTCCCCACTGTTTATGTCTACCGGGAGCCGGTTGGCACCGTGTTACCGCTGTGGTTACCATCTGCTAAGCTGTTGCATAATACATATGCTATTTTTCTTACTTAAACTGGTATGGTCTCCTTTTTGTAGGGTGCCTGGTGTGTCGCCTGTGTGTGCTGCGCAGATGCTTTACACAATGCTCCTGGTTTAGCCTTCCCGCTCCGCACCACGCTACCCCGTTTCTAACATTGGTGTTCAGCGGTGGGATAGGACTTGTGTTTGCGCAGTACCACAGCGACAACTGGTTGCACTACAAAGGGTGCACTTGAGAGTAACCACAGATTTGGGGACTGTTTTGCTGACTGTATTTCCTCCTGGAACTGTTGTTTTGGGGATTGTGTCTCCCTGTTGCACTGTGGGTGGTGTATCCCGAGGGTATCTCACCAGGATGGGGTTAACCTACGACGAGGATTGCCTGTGGGAGTACACTGAGCAGGAGGTGATAGACCTCTGCCGAGAGAGAGGGATACCCACAGTAGGCAACACCCACAGGAAGTTGTTCCTCTATGAGGCCCTGAGAAGGGGGGAACCCTTAGAGCCCTGTGGGGACCTTTCTGATTACCCCTCCGCATATTTAGGGGGTGGATTTGGTAGAGATCGTGAGGGGGACTCTGAGAGTGAGGGGTCGCAGTCCATAACCCTGGAGGGTGGTGACTCTGAGGAGGAAGGAGATGTTAGTGCAGAGACACCGGTAGCGAATGAGGACACCATAGAGAGGGAGTCCTGTGCTGGGTCCAGCCCCAGGGGCACTGCCCACCCCTTTCCCTGTCCCTAGAAGAGTGGGTAGATAGGAGGGAAGAAAGGGAGCATCAGCTGGTGCTGGAAAGGCTCAGAGTGGAGCTAGCGCAGCTGAGAGTTGAAGAAAAGAGGCTAGAGACCGAGAGGGTCTTAGCACACGAGAGAATGGCTGAGGCAGAGAGGGCCTTCGCCAGGGGGGAGAGACTAGCTCAGGGGGGTAGGTTGTCCCCTGAGAGTGGTTTCTGCGGTCTGGATTCACCAGTGAGGGTGGGATCCAGTGGTGGCAGCGAGAGTTTAGCCAGTGCAGGAAGTCCCACTCCCGGAGCCCAGAAGATGGTGCCTGATCCCCAGGAGGAGGGGGGCAGGTTGGAATTTAGGGGCGGTAAGAAACTGTCCCATCAGTCTTGGGGGGAGTATGTGGACGTGTGTTGGACCGCACTGGAGGAGTGGATGGTGTGTGGCGCGGTGACAGATGGGGAAGGGCTGTTCTGCCTGATCATCAGGGAGCATGTGCTCAAGAGTTGTTTTCCCAGGTTGCGCCACCACCTGTTGCAGTGTGGGCTCTCCGACCCCAGGGAGCTTGCACGGGAGGCAGACCTTTGGTTGAGTGCCAGAGAGTCTGAGAGGGCATTGGGGAGTGATCCTGAAGGGAGTGGTGCAGGGATCTTCCAACCCAGCGAGGTGGGAGAGGTGGAGAATAGCCCAGCTAGGTCCCAGGATAGTGAGAGGGTTGTAGGGCCTCACATCCTATCTATAGGAAGGAGTGAGACGGGGAGGTGTCCCGAGGTGCCCCAACCGCAGTCTCAGCGCCTGGAGAGTTCCATAAGGGAACCCCAGGTTGGGATCCTAGGCTGTCCCGATGGGCCATCCATGGAAGGGGATCCCCCAGTGTCAGGAGAACCCGGGGCATCTATTATCCGAGCTCCAGGGGTTCTGGGGTCTGCTCAGCCACAGGGTTTAGATCCTGGGCTGGGGTGCCAGGTTCAGGGGCTGCCTGACCTGGAGGGAGGGGCACTTTTAATCAAGGTCCCTACCGGTTTCACTTCCAGGGGTACTTCTCCAGGTGGGAGGGTGCAGAACTCTGGAATGGGGTGCAGAGGGAGGAAGGACTCGCCTCTGGCACCGGCTCAGCCACAGGGCTTAGATCCTGGGTTGGGAGGCCAGGGACAGGTACTGCCTGACCTGGCGGGAGGAACGTCTGTAAGCAGTGTCCCTCCGGAGCTGTCTTCCAGGGGTACCACTCCAGTTGGGAGGGTGCGGAACTCTGGGAGGGGGTGCAGAGGGAGGGAGGACTCGCCTCTGGCACCGGTGCAACCTAAGGGTTTAGACTCTGGGTTGGTGGATCGGTTGCAGGGCCACGGCCCTGGACGAGTGAGAGAGTGGTGGTCTGAGGGTGCCCCGCATAGGAGGAGCATGCAGAACCCCAGAAGAAGAGGTAGGGGGAGGAGAGCCTCGCCCCTGACTTGTGGACAGTGTGAGAGTGTGGTCCCCAGGTGGGAAGACCAGTGGCAGTTTGGGACTGCACGGAGGAGGAGGAGAGTGGTCCACGGGCACTACGGGCCTGGGGCTACTGCCCCTCACTCTGTGAGACAGCCAGGGCCAGAGACATCTGGATGGCCTAGGGGCCGGTCCTGGCTGCAGCCAACTAGGGAGCACCAGGGGGGTGGCCTAGTTGGTCCAGGAGGCGTTGAGAGAGGGAACCATCGGGTTCCAGAGTGGCGAAGAACCTGCGGGTGCCCCTGCAGTTGTGGGCCCGTGTCCACGTGTTCTCGCCCCAAGCAAGGAAGTCCATCAAGGCATTGACCGGTCTACCCTGGCTTTTGGCTGGGAGGGGGTTGTGTTGGACTTGGCCCTTATTTTCCCAAAATGTTTCGCTTTTCCCCCCTGGCCTATGTATTTACATGTTGTGTCTCAAATGTGAATGGGTAATACTGTGTAATGGTGTCACTGTCACTTTTAAAATGGACGCCATTCCTGCCTGCCCTTATGCCGCCTTACTGAGTTTAGTGGCGGTCTAGATGTTGTTTCCCAGCACTCCCAGCTTTTGGAGGGAAAATTGGCAGCCAGGGTGCCCTACACCTCCCCCTAAACCAGTTAAGACCGGTTCCCCAGGGAACCTTCCAGAAGTTGCCAGCCTTTTCTGGTAGGTGGGGTGAGGGGCGTATATATAGGGGGGCTGGGCTGACATGTGCTCAGTGACAGAGCAGGAGAAGTGACCGAGGGGGAACTCTGCCAGGAGGTACCGCCACATTGGGCCTGTGTGCTGGCCCCTGTGCCCATCTACACCCCTCTGTTGTCCCCCTGGGCTAGTAAAGAGACACTGCCGGAGTGGAGGCTGCTGTGTTGGCAGTATTGCAACCATAATGGAGGATGACTGTTCCTAGGAACTGCTGCTTCAGGACTGGTGAGCCGCCCTTCTGGCCGCTGATCTCGCCCTGCACTACCTGTCTCCTGGACCCTAGCGCCTCGTGAGCGCCACAACTGTGCCCTGCCTGCTGGCTAGCGCCTTGTGAGCGTTACAGCTATTTTTCAGCACCCCAAGCACCTTTTGTTCCTGCCCCCCGGGAATCAGCGCTACAACTTTCTTCCTGCCTGAGGAGAGCGCTTGATCTTAACTGCCCAGGAGGAGTGCTGGTGGCCTGCAACGCGCAGCTGTAACATGTGTGGGTTCTACAGCACTGTGCTGAGAAGCGCCTGTCCCCTGCCGTGCTGCGCTGCCTGAGGGAGCTGATTCTTTAAAAATAGCTGGAGCCCACCCCGCATTTGTGGTCCTTCGCGGGTGCCCACCCCGCGTTTGTGCTTAGAAATAAAGCGGGTGCCCACCCCGCATTGTATTACGAATTAGGAGGGAGCCTACCCCTCATTGCCGCCCTAAAATCACCGCGGCGGGCCGAGCCGCCGACGCGACGAAGCTTTGAAGCCTGTGGAGGTGGGCGGGGCCGCACGACGGAAGCCACTGCCGGCCGGAGCTAGGAAGTGGGAGCGGATAGGAGGACGGGAGCCTACCCTGCCTCCACAAGTCGCACCAGAAGTCCCGGGCCCCACGAGGGGTGGCCCGGGTGAAGAGCGCCCCGTGTCTTCAAGAAAGCCAGGCGGGAGCCCACCCCACGCTGGCAAACGGCCCAGAAGTCGACGAAGATTTCGCTCCATGGTGGGGGCTCCCCGTGAGCAGAGGAGATCCCCGAGAGGAAGCGGGATCTTCGTGAAGTCCCGGGTCCCTGGAGGGGGCCCGGGTGAAGTCCGGCGAAGCTCTGCTGGTGGCGGGGCTCTCAGGCACTGAGGAGAGCCCCGCGTGTGTCCGGAGCCGGCAAGGAGGAGTCCCGGAGTCGGCGCCCCCTGAAGCAGGGCTCACGTGTGCTTGGAGAGCCCTGCGCGCGTCGGAGGCACCAGTGTGGCCGCAGAGACTACCGGAGCCTGCCCCGAGAGCCTGGTGAGTGGGGCCCAGTCTGCTGGTGGTTGGGGGTTGGTGTCGGGGCACATTGTCGGTGCCCACCTCCCCCCTGTGTTGCTCTGAGGGCACCGGTGTGCCCGCGCTGACTTTACAGCTGCCCCGTATAACAGTGGGCAGCTGCAAAGTTGAGGGGCATTGTCTTTCCAGGAGCCCTGGAGTTGGGCTCCCCTGTGCCACGTTAGGACCTATTAATAATTTCAGGGTCCCAGGAGAGGGGCTCCCTAGGAGCAGAGGCGCCAGAGACTAATCTGCAACAACTTTGGGCATTGAGTCTAGGTATTACCATGTGTGCCCTGCTGATGTCAGGCGTGATGCGCTGTTGTTGATGTACTGTATGCCTGTGGCCTTCCCCATACTGCCTACACTGCTAATGGGTTTGCGCAATGCTACTAGGATTATGCATATTATGTCCTATGCCTGACCTAACGCTTTTATGTTGATATATGCCAATGAGGTTTATGCCTTGTGATGTGCCTAACCTGCTTTTATGCCAACAGGCCTGTGTTTTAGGATAAGATCCATGCCTACTGTTTCCTGGCAATAGGGTGTTAATGTTCTGCTTAATGCCCTATAATGTTGACTGCATCCTACGCCCAGTGTTCTTCCTTGCGAATGATGCCTAAGGTATATGTCCATGCCTGATGTTTGCTGCTTACTGCAGTGAGGCTTCATTCATTGTCTTTTACCCCACAGGTTCGGACTGAGTACGCCTGTTGTTACCAGTGAACTTGCATTCATTCTGTGCTTATAATGGTTCTGGCAGCGGCCCAATTGGCGCTGCCCTGTAAATAGTCCCCACTGTTTATGTCTACCGGGTGTTACCGCCGTGTTACCGCTGTGGTTACCATCTGCTAAGCTGTTGCATATGCTATTTTTCTTACTTAAACTGGTGTGGTCTCCTTTTTGTAGGGTGCCTGGTGTATCGCCTGTGTGTGCTGCGCGGATGCTTTACACAATGCTCCTGGTTTAGCCTTCCCGCTCCGTACCATGCTACCCCGTTTCTAACACTGAATGACTACTCTGACTCAATACCCACATTGGCTGCCCTGCGGTCCTGTGGGCGACCCATCTCAATATAGAGTACGACAAGGAAGACTGGCAGGAACTTAAGCTGAACCAGAAAAAACATTCAAAAATGCATGGCTTAAAATGAGCTATTATAAATTTCTGCATAGGTGACACTGGTCCCCCAAGAACAGTGGTGTCAACACTACCCAAAGCATCATGTTGGAGGTGCAATAGCCCTAGTTGTGATATAGTCGACACCCTTTGGGAGAGTCCTTCCGTTACACAATTTTGGACTGTGGTCTGAGATACAATGAGAAATTAGGCAAGTCTCAGTCTTACATGACCCTGCCAACTACCAACTGGAACTCAAGCGTTATAAAGTCTGATGGTGCCCTACAGCACTAGCAGTGAAAAACTCTGCATAATGAGACTATAGAGGACTAACCTGTGCCTGATGTTCACACCTGGAACAATGAACTGCACACAATGGCATCTTATGAGTGATCTATAGCTTGAATGATCAAATTGAGAAATTTGTAAAGACATGGGGCGCATTCTTTATGGATACTACAGGTTGAGAAATTCCTGGTAGACGACCACTTCTGTGTAGACATACCCCTTTCTTTCTCTCTTCCCCTACATTTCACGACCTAGGGAGGTTTGCTGCTTATGTGGAAGCAGAGGTAGATAGGTTCCCCTGTGATTGATGACAAGTTTTCTCATGAATGGAGTCTTCACTCAGATGTGCAAAGGTTTTGTATCAGGTTTTTCTATGTTACGCTTCCACTTCTTTTCCACTGAGGTTGTTTATACTTTGAAGTCGACGCATGATGCTAATCTCAGTACCTATTAGGATTGATACTTAGTAACATTAGTAACATTATGCTTTTTGGTGAACCATTGGGGTAATGGGTTGAAATTTGTTAATACAGTACTACTTGTATGCCGTAACAATGATGTGTGAACAAGATTTAATTCTATGCTGTGTATTGTATACTAACCTTCTTGTACTATATGGCAGGCTTGCTCGTTCCTGGACCTTACTACTGCTATCATTGTTATGGGCCTGATTATGATCTTGGCGGACAGGTTGCTCTGTCACAAATGTGACGGATATCCCATCCACCAAATTACGATTCCATTATAGCCTATGGAACTTGTAATACGGCGGACGGGATATCCGTCATGTTTGTGGCGGAGTAACCCATCTGCCAAACTCTGAATCAGGCCCTACATCTGTCTGATAACCGTTGCTAAATCTGCTTATAAAGAATTGTTAAACAAAAGCAAAAAGAAGCACATCATAATGGGGAGTGGTATTTGTGAATACGACGAGCACAGTTTTATAATGAAAGACCCATTTTCAACACCTTTCTAAGTCTTAAATACTCTTCATTTAATTAAATAAATAACAGCTTTGGATTGTTCAGCACTTGGTTTGTGCACAAGATCGACTTTGGATGCCAAATGCCTGAAAACACACTTTCTTAGATTAACCCATACTTAACTGAAACCTTCTCAGTAAATACCGGTTGTACCTGCCCTAACCCTACAGTGGCTGCTGAGCGGTATACATAATCTACAGATAATATAAAGTAATAATAAAGGAAGCACAAAACAAGTCAAATTCCAGAAAGAGGAGTTCTGGAGTCTTATAGGGTAGAAACAAACATTAACACCTCAGAAACTTTAGGAGCTTGTAATAACTCTGAATCAAAAATGCAAGCAAGCAATTTTATATATAGAGTTAAAGGATCTGGACAGGCTTCCATGGAAATGAAGGCCATAGTATTGAAATATAATGACCCCCGGTTTAATGGTATACATTTTTGACCAGCTATTATTTGGCACTTTTATAGAGCAAAATTCAGTCGCGGCCCGTCCCCTGCCAAAGTGGCGGGCAGGGCCGGAGAAAGGAGTTGGGAGGGGGCAGGTGGGTTCAGGGCACAAAATAAATAAATAAATAAACTTCGCTCCATCGCACTCTTCCTGCTTCTGGGACAGGCTCCCAGACTGCACTGAGGCCAATCACGACGCTGCAGGAAAGCAGCGTCAGAATTGGCCTATGCGCTATCACTTTGCACTCCTAGGCAGACTGGGAGTCTGTGCCTGCTTTCTCCAGCCCCAGCATAGCTTCAACTCGCATGAGATGTTTGGCCGGCCTGAAACAGCTGGCCAAACACCTCATGAGCAGTGAAGGGACAACTACCACTCCCCCACAACAGTGTCATCCCCCTGGACCCGCCCCCAAGACTCGTCAGAGTCCTGGGGGTGGGTCCATGGGGATTAAAATAAGACGATAATAATACGGGTTAGAAACCTGTTTTATTTGCGGGTGGTGGCAGGGTGGGGCGGCGCTCCTCAGCCCTAATGGAGGGGCTTCCACTGCCAGAATTGGCCATTGACATTGCATGCCACATATATGAGTGTGCAAAGGAAATGACACAGAACTGACACATTGTCCTAATGTGAGCAGCAGACACAGTTGTGGAGGGCTAACATCCACGTCACACACTTACTCATGTTTCTCAACTTACCACAACTAAACTTAAATCAGAAGAAATGCATACAGTGGCAACTAAAACTGAACAAACACCAAGCAAGAAGTACATTAAAACAAAAACATAATGTTTTATTGCATAAAATGTCAGAACTTGACAGCAAACTCTAGGTACAGGCTCAATGTCAGTACATTCTGCTGCAGGGGTGGTGAATATTGTGATAAATGGCAAAATGCATTGCGCTTTTACTAGCAAGCATATTAAAAAGTCTGCGGACTGCTGAAAAGAATGAGCATTGTGCCAGAAAACAGGGTTTCCTGCTCACCCTAGGTCCTTACCTAGCTTTCAGCGTACCAGCAATGGGCACTACGTCGAGAAGGAACATTTATAGTAGACACACAAATGACTCTAATAAGCCACTAGGTCCCCCTTTTGCAAGAGTTGGAGCTATTGGCGTAGTAAATGACAATCTATGTTACCCGTGTGTTATGGAGTGGAGTGGAATTATGAGTGGGTGGGCTGAATTGTTAGTTGATGAATTGCGTGGTGTGGAAAAGTGTGGTGTGAAGTGGATTATGTGGCATGGTGTGCAGTGAAATATTTGGATAGTAGTTGTGTGGTATTAAGCCTGGAGTGTAATTCTGTGGATTGGTATTTTGTGTTGTGGAGTGGTATGCAGTGGAGTTTAATTATGTGGGACACAGTTGAATTTTGTGGTATGATGTGGAATTCTGTGGTGTGGATTGGATCTATGTTGTGTGTTGTGAAATTGTGTTGTTGAGTTGAATTATGTGGTTTGTTATCAGATTATGTGATGTGGAATGAAAATGTGTCAAGTTGAATTGTGTGGCATGGAATTGTGTGGCTTTGAGTAAAATTATGCTGACTGGAATTATGTGGCATGGTGTGGAGTGCATGTATGTGGATTGTTGCTATGTGGCATAGAGTGGTTTTATGTGGGGTGTATTTATCTGGCATTGAATAGAGTGTAATTATGTGGAGTGGAATCATGTTCCGTTAATTGGTATTATGTGGTTTGTAATTATGTTGGGTGGTCTTGAATTGTGTGGCGGTGAATTGTGTGGTAAGGAATTGTGTGGTGTTGTATGCCACTCTAAACATCCAGGCATACCACAAGGTACTCAGTCGGGTGGAGCGATTCTGTTTATTTCACATCTTCTTCAGACTATTAAAAAAAAAAAGAAATGTAAAAAAGGTAAATCCGTATTTGTAAAGCGTGAACTTCTCACCCTTACGGGTCTCAAGGTGCTGGGGGCCGTCATGGAAATTAAGTGAGCTATTGCCCAGAGTCACATGGTGCTAAGCTGCCGCAGCTGGAGATCGAACTGTGAGCCCTGTGCGCCGAAGTCAGCTGCCCTGGCCGCTGCACCACACCTCTCCAGATAGGATTCACATTAATGAAGATTACCAGATTTGCCCAAGATTACACAATGTAGTCAAGTGAGAGAGTCGGGATTAAAACCTAAATCGACTGGTTCCACAGTCAACAATTTAAGCTCCAGATCTTTTCTAAGAAATCAAATGTATATATGGCTGATAATGTGCGACTTTGTGTGCACTTCTATTGTTATGCAGTAGCTGCCATCTTGACATATTATTTGAAAGCATTTAATTATATTTCAAAGATGGCAATTGGTACTTAAGAATGAAAATTTAAAAGAAAACATTTTGCACGATGCCACATAAATGTGCTTGTGTGAAAAGCTTGCGAGGCTGGGCCAGAGTGCTGGGCAGAGCAATCTGCAGCTGTAACAACTTTTAACTCATTATAGAGGATTCCAGAGCCAAGGTAAAAAGAACATGGATTTTCAAAGGACACTGAAAGAAACAAGTGCCAATAAACTGGATAAAATTAATATTAGTGAAGTGACAAATAATAATACCTTTTGACACCGTTCCCCCTTCTGAAGAAAAAACAGTCTGTAGCAGTGAATTTAGTAGACTCACAGACCTATGTAGCATGTCTTCAAGCCACTAAGCTATCTCACAAGACATATTTTCAGGAACATGTTGGGTTAGATTTCCTGGAGGAGCTTGTCTTCATGACAACTCCAATAAATTGTATTTGTTTTTATAAGCCAGGGAAATAGGCAGATTGTTTCCTGGTGAGGTGGAAGAAAAATTAAAACATTAACTTTTTCATGCACTAGTTCCCTCATATCCCCACAACACTGAATTGGCATAGCCAATAGGTCTTGCCTTTGGGACCGCTTGGCTTTGGCAATTGCTTTTGGCGGGACCGTACAGCATTGGGACACACACTGGGCAGCATCTTTACTCGGATGACCAGCGCCTAAAGGTCATTTGTTTTGGAGAGGCGCTAAGGAATTTTACTGACAAACTCACTCAATGCAACTGCTATTTAAAAAAATAATACAAGCATTTAGAAACATTCGGTCAGAGATCATAAAATTGATCAGTTAGAGATCATAAAGTAATTAACAAGTGTGCGTACTTTCTGGACCTATATTTACTGCATAAGGTGCAGTGGCACCGGGTACCAGGAATCTTACGCGGCATCTGAACTCCAGTTATGGTTTTATTTTTATAGCCCTCCAGAACAGCGGGTGCCCATTTTGTCTGCCTGCTCCAAGGCGCCTGGCTCTCTTACTTCCCTACTGACACATGCCTGCAATGAAACACAGCTTATTGAATGCCGCTGAAATGAACAATAAGAAAGGTGTCTGCTTTCGAAAAGCACGTTAAAAATGATCTACTAATGTATGAGAAGTATTACCTCTTTTTTACAGTGCTTTAAAGTAGCATACTCTGGTGCTCATACAAAGTGCTCTAATGCCCTAGGGCCAAGCTCGCACTATATAAAACTGCAAAAATAAACGTATGATGATGCTACGGAGGCCCAAGAGTCACCTGGCATGCAGAAGCCAGTTTATTCTTTTACTGGATGCCAGGTTCTGGGCAACAAGACAGGAGGATGGCACATAGTGCAAATTGATAGGCACAAAGGTAACAGGTTCAATTTCCACCCCGAGCCACCATAGGCGAATCACAAGGTCAAGTACCTCTTACTGTGGTTCCACCAGCAGGCTTCCCTGCAGCTAAGCCCTTAGCCAGAAAGGGGCGCCATTGATCAGCATTAAATTGTATGCATTTGTAGCCAATCATGATGTTAAAGCATGCTGTACCTGACTAACTCACAATTGTAACAGTGTTTTTGTGATCGTGTCCAGGGGGATTTATGCTGTTTTCAGCAATGGGCCAGTCCCCATCATAAAACTCAAGTCAGCCCTTTCATCTTTGCACGCCTTTGTTGCTCCCATAAAAGCAACTGTGAGTGTTTATACAAGCTGCAGGTTGAGTCTCAGATACCCCTCAGAGGAAGAGATACGATTACACATGGTGTCCGGGGCACAAGAATGTAGGAGTGGAGCTGAATCGCTTCCATCTATTTACAGTTGCCTTTACAGAAGCTCAAGGAGATAGTAATGTGACCACAACAACAAGCGGCGACCGCAGGTGCCAGCAGGACCTTGGAGTGAAAGTAAAGCTTTTCAGGCTGCTCACATTTGGATTTCAGGGAAGCAAAAGGAAATACAGGAATAAGCGCCCAAGACCACAGGGTGTCTGCAACGCTTTCAAGCAACATATCATAGGAGGCGGGGGAGTGGTAAGCAGCTGGGACGGCGCGGTAAGCAACATCATGTACTCTTATGGAGTGCTGTAAAATGCAGATATTAGAAAAGAACTACCAAAAGCATCTAGTCAGTTACAGTTTGAGGGAGCTCTGGGGGACATGAACTCATCCGGTGTTCTCTGGTGCCAGGATATGAGACTCAAACTGCAGCTTTTCTAAACATTCACAGTTGCTTTTACGGAAGTGCACTATTACATATGGAGTCATATGTACAAGCTCCTAATGCCACTGTAGCATCACTTTTCCTGATGCTCCATTGGCGTTGCGCCATTCCCCATATTTACAAGGTGGCGCTAAGCCACTTAACGTGGCTTAATGCCACCTTGTAAATATGCCCCTTTCCGCCGCAGTGTGCTGCTGCAAAGGCGAGGGGAAATGGGTGCTGCTGTGGGCGTTCAACGTCAAAACCCATTGCTTTTTGACGCTGCCTCAGATTTTCAAGGCTGGGACAGCGCCAAAAACAAAGGCCAGGTCATACCTAGTCTTTGAATGGCTATACGAAGAGAACCTAGTAATTTCTCCAGTTTTTTGGCTCTTTCTATGTGTGCTTCATCCTGCAACACACACAGAAGATGAGCAACTACAGGTTATACATTTTGATCTGGAAGATAGCTGTACACTTAGGAAGCCTCAATGCTCATATAAACTTTGTCATAATTTGCATTCATGTTTTTTCAGTTCTAAAGTCGTCCTTTTGTCTGAAATGCTTCAAATGGCACTTCATGTTGAAGCTGAGAACCACTTCCATAGTTGAGGCTCAGGAATAAATAACGCACAATTTCAGTCACCTCTGACGATGCTGTTCGGTCCCCATGAAACAGGCATCAACATGGCCACTCGTGCAGTTCTGGTGAGAGGCACAGAGCCATAGACAAAGAGAGAGGACTGAGTGTGCAGAGCCTTCCCTATGGGCTGGTGTAAAAGTGGTGGCCATATCAGCAGAAAAGACGCAGTGGCATAAACAAGGTTAGATACTCACTATGAGCTGGGCACAACAGGGCGCCTCAATATTTAGCCTGAAATAGGAAACTGGAAAAACCAACACTGCACAATGATGATGGATTCACCATAAAAAAAACAGTGAAGTCTGGGGCTACATCTATCCAGCCATGGTCTTGGTGAGAGACCCCACTGTCCCAGTGCCCCCATGGAGCACGCATGAGAACTGCAGGCTGGAGCCCCCAGTGCTTCCAGGAAATACAGAGAGACAACACATACTCACTTTGCACAACATGCAACGTGAGAAAAAGGACGTTTGTTTATGCAATATCAACACGCAGTCATTTTGCTGAACGGATTTAAAATAAAAAAATAAATAATATGCAAACCTACACACACAATACTTTGTGGAAAACAAACAGGGCACCAAAGCTGAACACAGGCAAACAGTTAAACAAACTGGAAATCAAGGAAAAAATAGTCCCCTAAATGACAGATAAACTACCAAAGCGTAAGGTTACAGTATTTGGTCCCTGCTTTGTGGGAGGAAAGGAATGATAAAAAGGAGGGACAAAGAGGCAGGACTGACCATTAGTAATCAAGGATTTTTAAAGGACACTAAAACAAATAAATGAAAAGCAGTGGGATGGTTTTAAGTCCATAAGAGAAGCACATACTAAAGTATGTACAAGGTCGCAAATGCTCAACTAAAACAAAGGTCACAAAATGCATAAGAAAGTTAATAGGCTATAAAATATTTTGAGGAAAACTGTGATTGAGCTTCTTGTAGGAGTCGCATACCACTGGGGTGTGTGGAGCTGCACTCCCTTCAGAAGACGCCATGGGGGGCCTGCCCCACAGTTTGAAGACCACTGGACTGTATATTCAACTGTAATTTGCCAAGAACAAACTTGTGTAACCATTTTACGTTAATTCACATATAATCTCTCTCTGGCCCAACAGGTTGTGGCTAACAATATAAAAATATACAAATAAAAACTTTAATAGCTTCATATAAATTCTAAACCTTGGCACAATCAAAATGTTCTCATTGATGCAGGACCTTTAACTGGACTTAGTGCATATTCTTGTTCTTATCCTGATATTGCTGCATAGCGGACTGATCTTTAGTCAGCAATGTTACATTTTCAGCTAATACAATTTTTCACCATCTGCCTCACCAAATATATAGTACATGACATGTCAAACATGTTGAGCAATTGGAGGTAATGGATTGCAACATCACTAGTGTTGTCTAAAATCAGAATATTATTGGGATGGAAATCTGCCATCCGATTCACACATAGAGATTGGCGCTATAGACAATGGTGGCTGATGAGAAACTGATTTAATAATTAAATGTCCAACGTCTTCTTTTTGAAAAAATATGGAGGTCTTTCCTTTCGACCTAATGATGTCGATGGTTTTTGGTAGTTCAGTTTTAGAAAGGAAGATTGACAGATTACCTGACGTTAGCTACATATGGATACCCCTAACTTTACCTGAATTTGGTCCAAATCCACTGCCACCAGCAGTCCTATTTCATGAATAGAAAGCGCACCATGATGACTTTCGACAGTGGGATTTAGGCCACGATGTAGCATGTTACTCTCCAAGGGCCGATTTAGGGCCTGATTCACAAAGGGCCTAAGCACTCGTGGCGGACGCCCTGCAGTCATGGGGGAGTCTCCACAATCGGGGCGGAATCTCCACCATGAGAATTCTCATTGCGCAGATTCCACCCTGAAAGCGGAGACTCCCCCACGAATGTGGGGCCTCCGCCACAAGTGTGGAGGCCCTTTGTGAATCAGGCCCAGAGTTGGGGCCTCCTCAGTATTCCCTTTCTTACCTCCCTTCTCCTTGATCCATTTCTGCAGACTCTTGCCCATTAAAAGTTCTAACCCAATTCGCCATGTTACTTTCTTCAGCATGCACATGTGAAATAGCTAGATCTGTACTTTTTTGTTAGTTTGTTCTAGGTCTCAAAACTAGAGTTAGATTATTTGATTTCATGGGTCACACCATGCTTTTGTACAGTGATGGTTCTGTTAGTGCTACATTTTTGTTGAAGTACTTAGGTTGAGTGTTGTATATTGTATTTCTACTTTGAAAATGTTTTCATGTAAGAAAAGATATTGCATACTACTTTTATTTTATTCCAAAGTACATTAACAGTTCAGTTATGTCTGAAATGCAGATGTTGTGTGTATGTATGTGTTTATGCATGTACGCATGCATGCATCAGTACTCATACAGCTAAAGAGGAGTGGAGCTCCACACACATTGATAAGGATACAGCATTAGGGAGGGAGTTCTCTTTAATTTTTGTGTGATGTGATTTATTTCACAGATGGTGGAAATAATGTTCATCGAAAAACATTTTGAACATCAGCTGAAACCCTGCATTCTATGAATGTGCACTCCAACACAATGCAGATTACACCTGTGAGCTGGCCAACAGACGGTCTGGAGTCTTGAAATTGTGGAAGGGAAGACTAGTAGCGCAAAATCACAGAGGTAGGAGCAGTTGAAGAAATTAAATTAGTGCTTGAAAGACAGCATACATTTTAGAAATATGCCCCTCACTGGCTCCCAAACAAAGAGCCCGTCTAGATCAAGTGCCTCTGTTTGGTACTATTTCAAAGGCCCAATACTTCTATCTTCTCTGATCGTACCCTACCACCCAGAGAGACTCCTTTGATAAGGACTCCTCTCTTTGCTATCAATTTCTTGCTTCCACAAGATCTGGTTGGTTGTCCTCTAGGGTCCTAGGATCAAAAGACTCATAACCTTCGTTAGACACCCAGTCAGGCTGTATTTTGCAATCTAGATTAAGCAGGAGTGATGTAAATATTCATACTCTCCCGTACCCACAGTCACTTTCATACTGTTAACATGTAGGTGAGCAGCAGACAGGGAGAAGCAGAAATTAGAAAGGGGCAAAAGAGAGTGACAGAGACACCGCCTGGTAGCACATTTGTAATTAATCTGTACTGCAGGAACATTGATATCTAAACAAATGTTTTTAGTGAGGCTATTGTTTTGATCCTGGGACTTTAACCTCTAATACTATACATGACATACATGTTAACCCCCTCTGTGTATCCAACCCTCTTAACTGAAATGAAACTTGACATTCTAATTGAGCGGTAATGTAATTCGAATTAATATGGTAACTGCGAACAGCACTGTAAGTTATTAAATGTTGTTTGCTAAACAGAGCTACTTTCAATATTATACAAAAGCTTTCCATGAGTCAGCTTACATGCAATGTAACAAGTAGATAACTAATACAAAAAGCTTTAATTTGAATACTACAGTTTGCCTGCTCCCATTTTAATCATATTATTGATGTTATTAATATCTTTCTACCATACTTGTCTAACAATAGTGATCTCTAGCAACATGGTTTCACTGACTTCTTTTATATAGCATTGCAATGGACTGCGGCAATATTAAGTGTAAAGTCATATGATTCACAATATGTTCAATGGTAAACTTCTCCATCTCGAAACCCACCACACACAAGCCTTCGCTACGCCTCCCACGCAGAAACTGGAGCAAGATCACAGAAGAGCACCTCACCTCCGCCCTCAGCCGCACTCCTCCACCTACCACAACAGACGCCAACACTGCAGCCAACAACCTCCACCAATGGATCACCAACAGCGCCAACACCCTAGCCCTCCTCCAGACCTCTGACAGACGACACAACATGAAAGCAACCTGGTTCACCATGGACCTCTGAGAATCCAAGCGATTGTGCCGATGACTGGAGAAAGCATGGAGAAGCAGCAAAACCCCGGAAGCATGCTCCGCCTACAGGGCCGCCACCACGGCACACCACCAACTCAGCAGATCAACGATGAGAAACTTCATTCAGGACAGAATCCTCTCCAACTCCCACAACTGCATGGAACTCTTCTTCATCATACAAGAATTCACCAGACCCCACAGTGAAACCACCGATGTCCCTCCCTCCCAGGACCTCTGCAACAAACTCAGCTTCTTCTTCCACCACAAGATCAGGACACTCTAAGACAACTTCAATGACCAAGGCACGACCCAACACCATCCACCAGCTACGTAACCCAGCCGACCCTCCTCACCTGGACCCCTGTCACCACAGAAGATACCGTAAAGACTATGAAGAGCATCCACTTCGGAGGACCCACTGACCCCTGCCCACCGCACATCTTCCACAGGGCCGCCTCCGCCATCGCACCAGAACTATGACGGACAATCAACTGTGCCCTTGAAACAGGCACGTTCCCTGACTACTGGAAATGCGCCGAAGTCAATCCCCTCCCCAAGAAGCCCTCCGCAGACCTGACGGACCTCTAGAACTACAGACCTATCTCTCTACTCTCCTTCGCTGCCAAAGTCATTGAGAAAATTGTCAACACCCAGATAACGCACTTCATAGAAACAAACATTCCGCAGTAATCACAGCACCAAGACCGCCCTCTTAGCCGCCACTGACGACATCTGCACCCTCCTCGATCAAAGCCACGCAGCAGCCCTCATTCTTCTAGACCTCTCAGCAGCCTTCGACACCGTCTCCCACCGTACACTGGCCGTCAGACTCCATGACGCCGGCATACAGGGAACTGCCTTAGACAGGATTTGCTCTTTCCTCTCTGGCAGAACACAGAGAATAAGACTCCCGCTTTTCCTCTCCGAACCCACAGAGATCAGATGCGGAGTACCCCAAGGATCCTCCCTCAGCCCCACACTCTTCAACATCTACATGGCCCCCCTTCCAACCATTGTCAGAAAACACAGACTGAGCATAGTATCCTACGCCGATGACACCCAGCTCGTCCTCTCCCTCACCAAGAAACCCAACATCACCAGGCACAGTTTCCAGGAAGGAATTAAGGACGTTGCATCCTGGATGAGCAGCAGCTGCCTGAAGCTCAACTTGGAGAAAACAGAAGTCCTCATCCTCGGATCCACCCCTGCCGTGTGGTACAACACCTGGTGCCCCCTGCCCTCGGAAACTCTCCCACCCCCACAGACCACGCCTGCAACCTCTGCATCATACTCGACTCCTCACTCACCATGAACCGACAGATCAATGCCATGTCCTTCAAATGCTTCAACACCCTCAGCCTAATCCGCAAGACCTTCAAATGGATCCTCCCCGACTCCAGGAAGACCCTCACCCACGCACTCATCACCAGCAGGCTGGACTACGGAAACGATCTCTATGCCGGAATCAACAAATCACTCCTTCACAAACTCCAGACCGTCCAGAACGCCACCGCAACCAGACTCATTCTCAGCATCCCTCGACACAACCACATCACTCAGCACCTCCGCGACCTCCACTGGCTCCCTGTCGAAAAGAAAGTTACCTTCAAGCTGCTCACACATGTCTACAAAGCCCTCCACAACACCGGACCCCAATACCTCAATGAAAGAATCTCTTTCCACGCCCCCAAGAGAAACCTCCGCTCCACCGACCTAGCCCTTGCCGAAATCCCCCGCATCCACAGAGCCAGAGCGGGTGGTGGCAGATCCTTTTCCTACATCGCGACCAAGACCTGGAACAAACTCCCCCTCAGAATCAGACGAAGCCCTACACTGCAAGTCTTCAGAAAGGACCTCAAGACCTGGCTCTTCGGATGACCTCAGAGCTGCCCAAACCACCCCCCCCAGCACCTTGAGACCCTCATGGGTGAGTAGTGTGCTCTATAAATCCCTGATTGATTGATTGAACATTTAAGGCAAGAAGCTCCAAACAAAAGTAAAGCTCCAATCAGTAGTCATTGTTTGCTGTTGACTGGAACCTAAGTGCGATTAAAGGCTGCCTGTGATAAAGCGTGAGTCAGATGCACCAAGCAAACTTGCCTTGGTCAAAGATTTGATATTCTCAGTCAAGGTCATGTCTTCCAAATCCTCTTGAAGCCGGATATCTTCTGGATGAGGTCCTGCTGAAGCTATTGGTTTAGGCTGGAAACGCTCCGAGAGGGGGTGAAATTGGCATTTTGCAGCCACTGGATTCCTAGCGTCCAGCAGATACATTTCATGCTTTTGTTCAGTCAATAATTCTGCCTTCAGACTCAGTGTTTTTATGGAACTCAAAGTCCTCAGGAGGGCAAGCATTGAGCTATTTCCAACTAAGTCCTCTCAAAATCTGGCATTTTTACTTCAAGGTCCCACTGAAAATGTTCCTAAGTCTCAACTTTTTAGCGTTTCTAGAGCAGCTCCTCTTGGTCACTTGTAAGACTCCCGCAACCTCTGGGACAGCACTTAAGGGCCAGGCCTCGCTCCAGTAGGGTCCATTTCAGTTCCAGTTGCAACTGGTCAGCTAGGCCCTGAAGGAAAAAGTCCTCTTACAGATTCATGTGTTCTTGTAGCCACACAGGAGGTCAACAAAGTGTCAGCAGGTCCACCCCTTCAGGTCTACATACAGGTTTCTAGCAGTGAGTCCAATCTCTTTTTTTTTTTTTTTTTTTTAATTCTTTTTATTAACAATGCTCATGAGACCATTCAATACAAAACAATATCCATACAGCACATTGGGGAAAAACGCAAGAGTTGACAAGAAAGTACTCATTGGGGGGCCACGAGGACAATCGACAATTATCATCTCCCTCACCCCTCCGATTCTACCCCAGATTCTCTGTATTTCTACCAGGGCACCCATACTTTCTTCCATTTCTTAGTACACCCCCGGCTTTTGTATACCGTTTCTTTGGCTCTTTGGCACCAGTCAAGGTCTCGCTCCCATTCCTCCCACTGCGGGGGTATTTGTGCCCCCCACCCCCGGGCAATGTTCCGTTTCGCCACTCCCGCTGCCAGGGCTAGCCATATTTCCACGTACCTAGACCAGTCAGTGTCCCCTTTAATCATTAATAAAAGCCACTTAGGCTCCATCGGAACCGTCCCCCCCACCACCCTAGACATGATGTCTGTGACCCTCGTCCAGAAGGGGATAATTTCCGGACACTCCCATAATATATGAAAGAAAGTGCCCTCCCGTTGGCAGCACCTTAGACATATTTCCGAGTGACTCTTGCCCCATGCATAGAGGTATGTGCGGGGGTAATTGGTTCGGTGAAGGAATTTTAGCTGTACCAGCCTGAACCTTGAACGGATCGCAATTTCTCTGGGACTCTGTATTCCATCCTGCCAATCCTCATCATCGATATCTCCAAGATCCGTGGCCCAGGCTGTGCTAAGGGCGAGTAGGGGGTCGGGTATGTTGTTAATTAATTTGCGATATATGGTAGATGTGGGTTTCTCCATAATGGGGTCTAGTAGCAACCTATCCTCCATTGGAGAGTATTCCGGAATGGACGTACCTACTTGTATGTGTGACCGAAGGGCATGTATGAGTCGTATGTGGTGATATCTTTGCAACTGGTGTAAATTGTATTCCCTTTGGAGGTACTCAAAGGAGCGGGGGGAATCTTTTTTCCAGATGTCTCCCAAGTACTCAATGCCAATTAGTTGCCACCCCTTGAAACCTGTTAGAGCAGTCACCTCCCGCAGTTGCTCACCAAAGTGGGGTTTTCCCGGTCAGTGTGTTCGCCCATCCTAGGAGTTTATTAGCCTCTCTCCAGCACTGCAACACTACTCTGGTGTGCTCGGGCCAGACCGTCTGCGACCTCCGGGCATAAAGGAGGGGTTCACAATTGCCCCCAGGCATAACCATCCTATCCACCCTGTATGCAGGTTCACTACTGTCCGTATAGACCCAGTCATTTATCACCTGGAGCTGCGAAGCCCAGTAGTATAATTTGACATCTGGGAGCGCCAGCCCTCCATCATATACACTCCTGTGGAGCTTGTGCAACGCAATCCTAGGGGACCCTCCGTCCCACAACAAGGTTCGCACCTCCTGCGATATTCGTTTAAAAACACTCGGGGGGACAGGATATGGTGTATTCTGTAGGATGTACAGGAGTCTCGGCAATGTAAGCATTTTAAATAATGCCGCCCTGCCCATCAGAGTGAGTGGAAGAGAATGCCAGTGACTCACATCGGCGCGCAAGCGGGCCAGTTGGGGTTCGAGATTTCTATCAAAGAAATTCCTTCTTATCCCTCGTGACGTATACTCCTAAATATTTAAAGCCCTCAGTCACCACCGGGGCAGAGCACCGAGATGGGACCCGAGGGGGGGGACCGTACAATTAGAAAATCACTGATTTGGACCAGTTAATTGTATAACCGGAGTAGCTGCCAAACAGCTCAAAAATATGCAGCACCCGCGCAATCGAGTGGTACGGTCTCGTCAAATATAGAACAATATCATCGGCGTAGAGGGAGATACGCTCTTCCCACTCCTCTGTCGCCGCCAGTCCCCAGATCGCGGGGTCTCTCCTGATCCAATGGGCCAGTGGTTCCAGCGCTTATGCAAAGAGGAGGGGAGACAGGGGGCAACCCTGCCGGGTACCTCTCCGCAGGGGGAAGGCCCTCGATATAGCCCCATTGACCCTCACTCTGGCTGTGGGTTGTTCGTATAGAAGTCGGACCCAACTGCAAAAGATCGGGCCAAAGCCCAGTCTCTGGAGAAGCACGAACAGATATGGCCATTCAGTACTATCAAATGCCATCGAGGCATCAAGCGCCATCAATGCCGTCTGAACATTCCCAACCTCCTCAGTCATACACAGCACCCCATACAGTCGTCGTAGATTATGGCGGGTACTTCTACGGGGCATAAACCCGGATTGGTCAACATGCACCTGCTCCGATATAAAGGACACCAGCCTATCCACCAGGGCTTTAGCCAGGACCCTGGCTTCCACATTAATTAGAGATATGGGGCGGTATGAGGTGCACTGGTCCGCCGGCTTCCCCGACTTATGGATCACTACAATCGTTGCTTCTCTCTGGTCAGGAGGGAGTCTCCCGGACTCGCGCGCCTCAATGAACATCCTAAGAAGGGGGGCAGTTACAATCGCTGCCTGTCTTTTATAGATCTCCACTGGCAGCCCATTTGGCCCAGATGCTTTCCCAGACTATAGGGAATTGAGAGCCTTCCTGAGTTCCTCCTCCATAAAGTCTGCCTCAAGTCTTTCACTCATTTCAGCGGACAACATGGGCAATGAAAAGTCTCGCAGGAATTCCGCGCAGTCATTTTTGCTCCTACTACATACTGGGGAATACACCCTTTCAAAGTGTGCCGCGAAGGTCTCTGCTATGTCCATGCTAGTCGACCGGAGAGAACCAGATGCATCCCTTACTTCAGACACCCACGAGCGATCCCTATCGCGGCGTTCTAACCATGCCAATAACTTCAAAGCCTTGTCCCCGACATCATAAATGCGGCGTTGCGTGGCCAACACATAGGCCCGTGCTTCTCCCTCGGCCAGGGCCCTAAGGTCTCTCTGTTTCAGCGTCAATCTGTGGCGAAGGTCCACAGAGGAGGCAGTCTCACTATCTCTTTCCAGTTGCTCAATCTCCCCTTCTAGCTGTCGGATCTGGAGAGATTCCTCCTTCTTTTGCGCCCCAATCAGTGCCTGAGCCAACCCCCGCAGCACCGTTTTATAGGCCTCCCACAGCGTGATTTGGGACTCCACCGATCCCTGATTTTCTTCGAAGTATAGCTTGGACCCCTCCCGAAGCTTCTCCCCCATGGCTGGGTCCCTGAGGTGCCAAGGGTCTATCCTCAGAAATGTCGCCCTATTGACTACTGGGCCCCTGAGGGTGACACTGACAGGGGAATGATCTGAGATTCCCCACGCCATGAGTGTGGTCTCGGAGAAATCCCCCATGTGATCAATACGAGTGAAGAAGTGGTCGATCCTAGAGAAGGATCCATGTCTTGCGGCGTAATACGTGTATTGCCTAAGCATGGGGTTATGGGTCCGCCACAGATCGCATAGTCCCAAGGTTGTGACGAAGTCTACCAGTACACGTTCTCCCTGCCTGCTCGTCGGAGAGCTGGACCGGTCCAGTTCCGAATTCATGACCGCATTCTTATCCCCACCAATGAGAAGGACACCATCGGGAAGCTCCATCAGAAAGGAACTCAACTTTGGGAGACTCGTGGAATGAAGGCCAGGGGGTATATAACAAGAGCAGAACACTAAGATGCGCCCCTCCCACCTACCCGCAGCCACCACAAAGCAGCCCGCTTCGTCTGCCCACGTGCCTGAGATTACTAGGGGCAAGGTGTTGCGTACCAGGATTCCCACCCCTCGTGATCCGGAGGTAAACCCTGAGTGGGCCACCATCTTGTAGCCGAAGCGGTCCAGGGCCCTACTGTTGTAATTTGGCAGCATTTAAGTTAAGCATTAACTGAAGACAGCCTGTATTTAGAGGCTAAATTGTCCGCTTTGTGGAATCCATTTTGTATTTCTGTCAGCCATTTTGGCTGCCATGTGCTACCATGTGCTCGCCATGTGCTCTGTCCTACCTTCCTGTCAACTGCTCTTGAAATCTGCCTAGAGACAAGTTATATTTAGTTCCTCTTGCTTTGCACATGCTCAGTTGAGCTTGCAGCTGTTCCGAGTTTATAAATGTCAGGATGTGTCTGCTAAAAGTAGAAACTGTTAGCTCCACCCACTTGTCGACTGTGCATTCTCTGTATGACCTTATATGTACCTAAAACCAGCATTTGTGTTAGTACCGCCTTCATTTGAGCCCCTGTGTGGGTATAAAAGGACCAGGATCCTGCCATTCAGTGTGCTACTTAATGCATTACTGAAGGGTGATGTGTGAATGTTAGCTCCACCTCATGAGGTTTAATAAACTCTGTCTTTTATATTTCAGTTTCTGTGCCAACTTCTTCCTAAGTGTCTGAGGACTCTGTGCAGAGAAGGGAGAACCCTAAGCACTGGTAGGCCTTGCTGAGGCTCACTACAACAAATTGGCGCTTCCAACGTGGGACTCATCAACGACTCGGATGCCCGAAGGACTGGTCGCGACGAAGGATTGGAATCTCGCTTTTGGACGCGATCGCTGCCTGAGGAGACACCAGAGTCTTGGCACCCACGGCGTTTTTCCTTTCTTTCTGATCTGACCATCCCGGCGGCGCCGGTCCTTGACTGAGATCTCTTCTGTTGATTCGCCGTGCAGTGACCATTTGGTCGATTTGAGAACTTGGCAGTTAGAACCTGGACACCATTTGATTGGTAAGAGCCGTTTTGCGGCACTTGCTGTTGGTTTGATGCCTTTGATTGGTAAGGTAGTTTTAGTAACACTTACTGTGGCTTTGTTTGTATAATTGGCCAATTTTGGAATCTGTTTTGTAATTATATATGTATTGCAATGCATATAGGCAGGTAATGAGGAGAATTTTCTCTATTTAAAATTGTTTGAACAGCGCAACGTATGAAGAGTACCTTAAGCGCTACTTTGATTATAATACTGCATATTTTGCACTATTTTTTGGCATGCCTGTTTTCAGCACACTTCGTAGGATGTGTTGCTTTTGTAGTGGTACCAATTTGAGACTTGACGAAGCACAACCAGCCTCCCGGAGGGGACGCCTAATAGGGATATGTATATTAAGTATGGTATTTCTTCTATAATGTACTGCACGTTATGGAACAAATATACTAGTAAAGATCCTGAGTTGCGTTGGCCTATGTATGGGTCATTTGATTTGCGAAAAATTCAGTATGTGGAACAATGTATGTTTAAACGAAAGACTAGGCAAGATATGTTTGATTGTGTGCGAATGTGGGAGAAAGAAGTGCGTGAGCGAATGAAGCGTGAACAAGCCTTGATTGATAAAGAACAGCGAAAGACCATTTATGCGAAAGCATTAGAGTTAAAAAACAAGGAGATGAGAGAAATTAAAGAGAGGGAAGATAGGGAACGCCATTTACAGGTAACTGGCCAATATGCTGTTAGGCAGCCCCTTTATCCTATCCTTAATAAACCGCAAGATGATTTCCTGTTATTAGATCGTTCTCCACCTCCGTATATTTTTTCTTCTGCTCCTCATGAGTCAGATGAGGACTCTTTTCAGACCAGGACAAAGCTCGAGAAACTCGTTCCATGCTATCTGCTGAGCGTGCATCTGACATTAGATCTACTGCGCGTAAAGCCGTTCGTAGTACTACCACTGCCTCTGAACTTTTAGATAGTATAAAAGGATGGCAGGAAAGAGAGCAAATATATTTTACCGATACATTTGCTGCAGAGGTTATTGAACAATTTAGGAAGTATTCGGTAGAAGTGGAGCCCAATGATGTAGCAGCTGATTGTAAACAATTACGTGACGGTCTTTTTGTCTTCTCCCAGGTGGCTGACACGATCAGACGCTTGGTTAAACTGCGTGTTGAAGCAGCCCGTTTGCGAGAGGAGAAAAAGGCAGCAGAAACAGCTGCACTAGCATCTCAGATCAGCATGGCACGAACTTCTACTCCTGAAACAGATAAGAATGCTGTAATTCATGTGAAACCCATGCGGGAAGCCGCGCCTTTATATGTTCCTCCTAAAGGAACGGGTACAGAGGATGATAAGACTTCTCTTAATGCGAAAGGGTACTTTATTTATAATTGGGTTTACACTCCTTGGAATAGAGCAGATGTTATGGCCCTTAAAAATGCATTGCCTGACCCGCGAAAGAATCCAGCAGCCTTTTATGAGGAAGTTGAGGGTGCAATCAGCTCTTGTACTATGACTCTGTCTGATATTGATTTGTTCTTTGGATTAATATTACCGCCTGATATGTGGAGAACTGTGCGTAAAATAGATGATAATGCGACATTTGGAGCATTGTGGAAAGATTTAGAGCGGTTAGATGAAGATAGAGAACCTGCACAGAAACCGTGTCAGTTAATTTTAAATCTTCCGGCAGCTATATTAGTTAAGTTAAAGACGATCATTCCCCCTAAAAAGATAGATTGGACAGTGCTAGCGTCTTGCAAGCAAAAGGTAGATGAATCAGTTTCTGACTTCTTCACACGCTTTGAAGAAGCATTTCACGATTTTAGTGGCCAGTCATTGACAGATGACACGGGTAGGCATCTGTTTGTCGATAAATATGTCGCAAACCTTTTGCCAGGAATAGCTAGTCGCTTAAAGGCCAGTGAGAGTTCATGGACTACATCTTCTCCGGTTTCTCTTTTAACTATGGCCCAGTATTATGAGCGGCAAGAATTAGAAGCCAAAGGTAATGAGGACAAAAAGTCTAAAGAGTTGAAAACAAAGGTTATGTTGGCTCAAGCTTATGGTCCGCCTTCTAGAGGTAATGATAGAGGTGGACGTGGATCTTATGGTTCGTCCTTTCCTTCCTCTGCCCGTTCGAATTTGTCTGTTGATCAGTGTGCGTACTGCAAAAATTTGGACATTGGCTTTCTGATTGTCCAGTGCTGCGTGCTCAGCAGAATCTACGTGGTCGGGGACAAATGAGAAATCGTTCAGGATATCAAGGGCCTAGAGGAAGCGCGAATGATCGTGCTCGGTTTGATGCTAATACACGTGGGCAGAATGGGTTTAACACTTTTGATAGAAGGAACCAATATCAAATGTCTGACTATGCGCCCTCTGATTTTCAAGATTCTGCTTATGCATAGGATTGCCTAGGATGGGGTAAGGAATCAATTGAAGTTCCAGTAGATCAGAGGGGTCCCTATGTTACAGCACATGTTTTGGGTTCTACTGATCAGTTTCTGGTTGATACAGGAGCTACTCGTAGCGCCTTGTCTAAACAATTGGTTCCAAGGGCTCCCCTGTCTGGCTTAACCATTACATCGATAGGTTTCGATGGAACACCTACCCTTAGCCCATTGTCACAACCACTTGCATTTGATATTGATAAGTTTACTGCTCCATGTCCGTTTTTGCTTTCTCCAAACACACCAGACAATATTGTGGGTCTTGATATGCTTAAATATTTCAGGGCTACGATAAGGTGTTCTCCGGAAGGAGTACGGGTTATTTTGAATGACAACTACCCTATGATTGAGAGATCTTGTATTGTTAAAGAGGACATTGCACTAGCCTCACTCCCTAGTACTTTGTGGGCTACTTCGGACACTGATGTAGGGCAAATGGTTATTCCACCAGTACATATTAGTGTCAAGGAGGGCGCTTTATTGCCAAGACTGCCTCAGTATAAAATTTCTCGAGAAGGAGAAGAAGCACTCACACGTATTGTACATGACTTAATTAAGGTGGGGGTTGTGGAAGAAGTTCCTTACAATATTTGCAATAGTCCGATTCTTCCCATTTTGAAAAAAGATACTGACACTAGGATTTATAGATTTATTATCGATTTGAGAGAAGTCAACAAGATTGTAGTACCACAGTACCCTGTAGTATCTGACATAACGACATTGCTTACCTTGGTCCCTCCAACAGCAACTACATTTTCTGTAATTGATCTGAAGAACGCTTTCTTCTCGATTCCTATTCATCCTGATAGCCGATATTTGTTCGGTTTCATTTTGAATAATAGATCATACAGATTTTGTAGAGTTCCTCAAGGCTATACTGAGAGTCCTAGTATTTACAGTCAAGCATTAAAAAGACAGCTTGATTCCTTTACCTTGCCTAAAGGAGTGGCTCTCATACAATATGTCGATGACATCTTGTTGGCAGCCGATACACCTGAGCAGTGTGAGAAATGCACTTTGTCTTTGCTTTCTTTTCTTGCTACACACCACCATAAAGTATCACGAAAGAAATTGCAATATTGTAGACCGAAGGTGACCTATTTAGGACACCTTCTGTCTAAGGAGGGCCGTGCACTGACACCAGATCGCATTCAAGCAATTTTAGACACCCCAGTACCTTCCACGCAGAAAGATGTCCGTGCATTCATTGGTCTGACTTCGTTTTGCAGGCAATGGATATTGGGTTTTTCACACATTGTTAAACCCTTGCTAGCACTTTTGACTAAAAACACTCCGATCCCCCTTCCATGGACAGATGAATGTCAAAATGCTTTTTGTCAGTTGAGACAAGCTCTTTGCTCTGCACCAGTGTTAGGCACACCAGATTACACGAAGGCTTTTACACTCTATGTACATGAGAAAGAAGGATGTGCATTGTCAGTTTTAGTACAGACACACGGGGACAAACAGCGTCCTTGTGCATACCTTTCTGCAGTTCTTGACCCTGTTGCTCGTGCATTGCCTGGGTGTTTCCGTTCAGTTGCAGCGACGGCTGTGTCCATACGTCAGAGTGAAGGGATAGTTTTGTCACACAAACTGTTGGTGCAAGTACCCCATGCAGTAGATGCCCTTTTGAATCAGACTAAGACTCAGCACTTAACTAGTGCTCGTTTGACAGGATACGAATTGACACTGCTAGCACCTCATATTACCTTGAAAAGATGTGCGACACTGAACCCTGCCACTTTGTTGCCATATCCTGCGACTCAGTCTCAGCCAAAGGAGCCTCACGATTGTATATTCCTTACTGAGGAACAGACAAAGGGTCGCATCGATTTGCAAGATACGCCCCTTCCAGATGTAGATGGGGAACTGTGGGTTGATGGGTCCTGTTTGAAGTTACCAGATGGCACGACTTCAGCTGCTTATGCAATTACCACGCTTGAGACAGTAGTGGAAACAGCTCGCATACCTCAGAAGTCGGCTCAAGCAGCTGAACTAATAGCTTTGACACGAGCATGTGAGCTTAGCACTGACTTGTGTGTGAACATTTACTCGGATAGCCGCTATGCTTTTGGAGTGGTTCATGATTTTGGCCTACTCTGGAAGGAAAGAGGCTTTCTTACATCCCATGGGATGCAGATAATACACGGAGAGTTAGTGCATAATCTCTTGACTGCACTTACATACCCAAAGAAAGTTGCTATTATGAAATGTAGCGCACACAAGAAAGTGACTGACAAAATAGGACAAGGCAATGCCTTTTCAGACCGCGTAGCCCGTGAGACTGCGATGCAGCGAAGCACTACACCCATGTACGTAGTGAAATCACAAGCTGAGCGTTGGCATGATGCTAGAGAGGAAGTATTGGATATACAGAGATCTGCTTCTGTGGAAGAGCTTGAGCAATGGTCTAAAGAAGGAATATTAGATGATGAGGGTTGTTGGCGTAACAAAGAAATGAATAAGTGGAAATTGCCTGCGGCCTATTTACAACCTATGGTTCAAATGGCACATGGGCTGGCACATGTTGGAGCTCTAGCAATAACTACATTGCTTACACAAGTTTGGGAGCATCCTGAAATTGCTAGCACAGCCAAAAGGGTAGTACAGTCCTGTTTGATCTGTTGGCAGTATAATCCTGGAAAAGGGACACGAACTCCTACAGGAGGGTTTGCTACACCAACCGCACCTTTTGAAGTTTTGCAGATGGATTACATCCAACTCGAACGCTGCAATAATTTGAAATATGTCCTAGTGGTGGTATGTGCCTTTAGCAAATGGATAGAGGCATACCCTACGAAGGATAATACTGCTCTCACCACAGCAAAGGTGCTTCTAAAGGAGTTTTTCCCTAGATACGGTGTTTGTAAACTTTTGTGGAGTGACAATGGACCTCATTTTATTGGGCAAGTTGTTGAGCATGTCCTGAAAGGATTAGGGATCAAACAGAAATTCCATACAGTTTTCCACCCGCAATCAGCAGGATTGGTGGAAAGGTATAACGCTACTCTAAAAACAAAGTTGGCGAAAATACTGGCTTCCACGTCCCTAAAGTGGCCAGATGCACTACCTTTGGCATTACTATCCATAAGATCGGTGCCACATTCACAATCAGGTCTTACCCCCTATGAGGTGGTGTTTGGGAGACCAATGAACATTTGGGGAATTCCTAAGCCACGCCCCATACATGATGTTCCTTGTGTTCTGATGAATGATTATTTGGCACAGTTAACTGACAGTTTGATTTCTATTCATCAACAGGTTCGAGAAGCTCTTCCTGACAGATCTACAGGTGAGGCCCACGAACTCCGTCCTGGTGACCATGTAATGGTCAAGGTCTTTGACAGATCGAACAGCTTGGAGCCAAGGTGGCGAGGACCAGAGCAGGTGCTCCTTGCGACAAGAACAGCAGTTCGAGTGACAAACAGAAAGAATTGGATCCACAGCACACACTGCAAACGCGTGTCGCCTGCCTTGGTGGAACCGGCTGTGTTGACCGACCATCGAGAGATTCTGGAGACGGAGAAAGGCCAAGCTATCTCACCTGACGAATCTGCGGAAGTCTTCCCGGACCACACGATCACTGGAGTATCCAGATATCAATTGAGACCGAGGAAAGGATCTGCAGTTTTGAAAAAGACTGGTTGAGCTACCACCCTGGGTTAGTGAAACGGAGAGCCATTGTGGCAAGGGGAGGGGGATCAGCCCTGTATTAGTGTAGTGACACCCACTTTGGCCCATGGTGAAGAAATCAGCGGCTGCCCAGGGAGAAGAGCTCCAACGACTGTTTTCAACAAGTTTTCAGAAAGATCAATCATTACTGCTGCTAAAATGAAAAAACAAATCATTTGTGCTGTAGGGTTTGTTGTTGCTATGGTGGCTATGGCAGCAATTACATGGTACATCGAGAAGGTGGCTCCTGTACGACAGCTTTTTGTTGCCACTACGCCAGTACCCGTGGAACACCACTACTTTACTCTTCCTTACCATGAGCAAAAGCATCGACAATCCTACCTGAACAATACTTTTATCCAGATGTTGCACCATACTCACAATGCTACGAATACTACCAACTGTTGGGTGTGTGGGATGATACCTGCACATCAAAAGAAAGGAGGAACACCTTTTATTCCTCTTCCATTTTCTCACAATGGTTCTTGTCAAGCTTGGTATGCGCTTTTGTTTGCATATGGAAAGCCTTCAGTAGGTGGGATTATTTTTCAACTTAATAAAGTGTGTTATCAAAATAAAGAAGGTTATCCACAAGCCAAAGGGACTAAATGGGAATGTGAAGAGTATCAACCGGACAATATTTCAACACCATATGTTTTCACAAATGTGAGAATAATAAAGAACATTGGACCTTTTGTGATTTCTGTGACAAAAGCTAAAGCAGATTTGTGTATTTGTAGTGTTGGAAGAATTCCAGTGGGGAGGAGCGAGTGTACTGTAATCCTGACCATTGAAGGTGCCAATAAGAGCACTTTCACAGCCTCGCATAATACGTATTTTGTGTGCGGAAATAACGGATATTATCAATTACCTGTTGGGTGGTCAGGAATCTGCTATGTATCTTTTCTGTTGCCCCCTGTGTTTCTGGCACCTGCATTGTATCACCGTGATTTTAAACTGTACAATGACATTTCCAAAAACAGAAATAAGAGGACAATAAGTATGGATGAAGTTGACCAAACCGACACTACCCTACAACAATATGTTGATTTCAATTTGGGCTTATTTTTCTTTGTGGGTGCTGCATTAAATAGGAGGAAGATTAGGCGACTGACTCGTGTTGTGGAAGCTGTTACTAATCAGACAGCTATGGCACTTGGGAACATTACAGAGGAACTACAGATTGCAAGGATTGTAGCACTCCAGAATAGGATGGTGCTAGACGTGATTTTGGCTGATCGAGGTGGTGCATGTCGCATCATCGGTAGCAGCTGTTGTGTATTCATACCAGATCACTCACCTTCAGTATATGACGCAATATCAAAACTGCATAAGATTGCTGCAGAAATTCATCCAGAGACTGGAACTTGGACTTTTGCTGGATGGTTTTGGACTCTTGTTTCTGCTTGGGGCTGGAAGCTACTGACTATCCTATGTGTAATAATTACAATATTCTTTACATGCTGCGTATGTATCCAATGTGGTCCAATGCTTTGCTCCATTTGCATCTCTGCTTGTATACCTGCCAGAGGGAACATTGCTGAAACAAAGGCCCAACAAATGTTGAATAAAGAGGTGGCCGAAATAATGTTAATAGATGTACGGGATGAATATCTAGATTACCCCAGATAAACGAATGTCTTCAGCCAATGCTGAAAGGGTCGTCTGTTGTAATTTGGCAGCATTTAAGTTAAGCATTAACTGAAGACAGCCTGTATTTAGAGGCTAAATTGTCCGCTTTGTGGAATCCATTTTGTATTTCTGTCAGCCATTTTGGCTGCCATGTGCTACCATGTGCTCGCCATGTGCTCTGTCCTACCTTCCTGTCAACTGCTCTTGAAATCTGCCTAGAGACAAGTTATATTTAGTTCCTCTTGCTTTGCACATGCTCAGTTGAGCTTGCAGCTGTTCCGAGTTTATAAATGTCAGGATGTGTCTGCTAAAAGTAGAAACTGTTAGCTCCACCCACTTGTCGACTGTGCATTCTCTGTATGACCTTATATGTACCTAAAACCAGCATTTGTGTTAGTACCGCCTTCATTTGAGCCCCTGTGTGGGTATAAAAGGACCAGGATCCTGCCATTCAGTGTGCTACTTCATGCATTACTGAAGGGTGATGTGTGAATGTTAGCTCCACCTCATGAGGTTTAATAAACTCTGTCTTTTATATTTCAGTTTCTGTGCCAACTTCTTCCTAAGTGTCTGAGGACTCTGTGCAGAGAAGGGAGAACCCCTAAGCACTGGTAGGCCTTGCTGAGGCTCACTACAACACTACACCTACTCCCCCTCCGGTGCGACTCCTGGAGCAGGACTACGTCTGGGACATGTCTTTTTAAGTGCTGTAAGACTAGTGTGCGTTTAATTTTGTGGCCAAGCCCATTTACATTCCAGGTCCATCCCGTATTCTAGCTGGATCACCCATCATCACGAAGAAAACTTACCCCTCTCGGATAACCACTCGTCCCCACTATGCCCCCAGGATGGATCCCCAAACATTGATGAATATCTTGGTCTCGAGCGAACTTCCCCATCCCCTGAAACAAAATAAACCAAAGGCCCAACTCCCCCCTCCCTGCCGCCCTGCTAGGTGAGACCCCAACCTCCCACCATTCAAACTTGCAGAGTGCCTGTCACCCCAGCAATTCAAGAACAAACATTTGTGAGGAACTATGGACTTGCAGTCAGCCGGAAGAATCACACATCGGTTCACGAATGTCGCATGCCCACACTACATCCGTATAGTTAGCATCCCAGATACCAGATTTCCGTCCCCCCGTGGACACGGAGGAATCAAACAAAAGTCATAGTTCGTGCAATGCCAAGGTCCATTGTGAGGGTTGCCGGCCCTCGTCCCCCCCGGAGGACTTATTATTACTCCCCCCCACCCCACGTTCAGGAACCAATAGGGTGGTCTTGAATACAGCCCATAAACTTTACAATGTTCGAATTACCCCAAAGTCACTTAACTGGCCGTTGATCTTGTCTCTGACTGCCGGTGGACCGCCCTTCATCGAACTCAGTGTCTTCTCCGTTTAGGCGGGACTCAGGCAATGTGGGCCACCCTTCCGACCAACAGTCCGCCAGCCCTCGAGCCAGTCACTGGCCTCTTCCGGCACTTCGAAGAAGTACGCTTTACCTCCTTCCAGGATTTTGAGTCTGGCTGGGAAGAGCATCATGTATTTTACTCCCTGTTCTCTGAGGGCCTTCTTCACTCCATCGAAGGAGCGCCGCTGACGTTGAACCCGGAGCGTAAAGTCTGGAAAAAATCAGATGGTGGCATTCTCCAGTTGTAGATCGCCGTGCACTCGCGCCGCCTGCAGGATAGCATCTCTATCCCTAAAATTCAGGATGCGGGCGATGATGGTGCGAGGAGGGGCCCCCGGTCGGGGCTTACCCCCCAATGACCTATGGGCCCTCTCGACGGAGAAAAAGTTAGATAGACGTTTGGGCTTCAGATGATTTAGCACCAGGTCTTCGATGAACCAGTCCATAGAGGATCCTTCCATCCCCTCCGGCACCCCCACTACGCAGATGTTATTGCGCCGGGCCCGCCCTTCCTGATCCTCCAGCCGGGCATAAATGTCAGCTTGGTTTTTCGTGAGGGTGTCAACTTGTTCTTCCAGCCGTTTGGTTTTGGACTGGAGGCTCCCGATGCCCGTCTCGGCCGCGGAGACCTTCTCTGACATTTTCGAGAAGTCCGCGCGCAGGAGGTTGACTTCCTCAGTCACCAAGTCCAATTTAGGTTCCAGGGTCTCCCGGAAATCTCTGATAGCCCTCATTATGTCTTTTAAGGAGGGGTCCGGACCGCTGTCTTCGGGGTCCTCCTGCGGGCCACCTCCCATTGCCCCCTCTTCTCGCCCCATGGTGACGGTGTACTTGTCAATCTGATTGGCCTGACCAGGGCCTGGTGGTTTATTGCGGCCCATGGTGAAGAATATATGGTGTCCCTGGGTCTCAAACACGCTGTTGGAGGGGCCCGGTCCAGACGTGCTAACCCTATACCTCTACGCTGAGTCCTTATGCTTGTGGGCAATCCGGCCACCACCAGGTCCAGGCATCGCAGGGGTCTCCTTCACGCCGTGTTCCTCGGCGTCACTCACACTATGTCCAATCCAGGGAGCCTCGCGTTGGACTGAGAGGGTGGTCAGAGCAGAAGCGGGGCTTCCTCCAGGAAGAATTACCAACACTGACCCATGTCGCTGCCCTGGGGCTGTATCTGGCGAGTAGGTGAGTCCTTGCGCTCTCGCACGACCGGCTGATCAATGTCCCCACAGCAGACTCACCAGGCCGCCGTCGCGTATCTCCCGGCAAGGTCTCCACAGTACTCCCACAGCTGGGGCCGCGTGCCCCCCCCCGGGGAGCCCGCCAGCAGGCAACGATCAGGCGTGCCCCCTCAGCAGCGCCGAGCACGCCAACAGTCCAAAGCCGCCCTGTAGCCCCACTCTCAACCGATAGGGGAAGGGCCGCACCCCACCCCAGTTCCCTGTGTGGCACAGAGAGGCACGGCGGCCCAGGAGAAAGCCGCTCCCTCCCACTTGGCTGCTACGTCCGTGGATATCCTGCTCACCTCCCTCGCCACCAGCGGCACAGGGCCCGCGTTGCACAAAGTTACGGCCGCGTGAACTCGCGGCTCGACTCGGGCCTCTTAGCACCTGGGTCTCGCACCCTCCAGCGCGCTGACGTCTCCGCCGCAGTCTCCCGCACCGATCTGCCACCGGGTGCAGTCTGCATCGGCTCCTCAATGCACACGCCGCAACCAAGGGGGGGATCAGAGGTCCCCGCTCACAGATCCCCGGCGGGCGCCATCTTGCACTCGCTGGGCCGCAACTTTCCGCTCGCTGTTCCTGCGTCTTCAGTCTCGTTACACGGCCGCCACACGCCTCACATGGACGCCGCCAGTCTCCGGTGTGGTCTGGCACCTACAGGTGCCCCCTGATGAACGGATGATGCCGGATAGGTGGGCTTACTAGCCAGCCGCTAGCGCAGCGCTCTCAGTAAGCAGCCATCTTCCGCGGCTGCAAGCCACGCCCCCCGAGTCCAATCTCTTTTGTTCTTCTGCAGGTCCAGAGAGTGTTTTTATGAGCTGTGTTTTATGAGCTAATTATGTTTCCAGTGGGTGGTGGTCACTCCTAGACACTACCTAACCAATGAGAAAACAGTTTCCAGGAGGAGCCCTTACCACTCGTTCAGGTTACTGCAAACTATCCCACAGTGCACTATTCTGAGACAAATCCAGAATGGCAGAGTCTTTCAGCCCCTGAAGGGAGCTTGTGTGCCAGACAGGGGTTTATGTAGCCAAAATAGCAGTTCTGTCCTCCTCAACTACAAAAACCTTGTTCTGGGGCCAATTCCTCCTCCCGGTGGGCTGATGCCAAACTGGCTACAGAGGGCCTATAAAACAAAATGTCTTCTCTTACCCAGGTCTCCCTTTACACCTAAATAAGAATCAACAACCTTACCCTCCATTTCAAGCTAATGGAGTTCCCGGACCCTCTCCAGCTGTCCTTCCTGAGCTGTTGCATACCTCACACCCAGATCGTCCTGTGAAAAGGCTAAGCCAGTGTTCCTGCTCTACAAGCAGTTTTTATACCTCATTAAGGGGAAGCACTGACAGGGTGATTTGTCGGCCTAATGGATGCTCAGGCAGGTAAAGTGTAACTACCTAAAAGTCACTTTTCCTAAATATTTAATAAGTATCTGATGTCACCATTGAATTGGATTTTTAATAAACATCAAGTATTTAAATTATTCTGGTAGCTTGTTTCAAACCAGAGCTTGGTAGCTTGTTTCAAACCAGAGCTAGCAGGGTTATGATTTTATTTAGAATTTTTACTCACAGGACTGCTGCAGCAATTTACAGTGATAATACCTTTAGGGAGCTAGTCATTTTAGGTACATGTCAACATTAAATTCTTGCACATGCCATATTTAAATACTAGCCTCCCTAGCCTGTGGCCTACAAGGCCTACATATGGATACGTGTTTTAATGTTTCAAAGTAGGGCTCTTTCCTTGACAAGTTAAAATGCAGGATTAAAAGCTGCTGGAGTATTAATTTGCTACACATGTTGGCCTGAAGCCAATATTCCCATGTTAGCCTAATGGATGAGACAAAATGCTGCAGTCCACAGATGATTTTTAAAATTTTATGCCAATGGTGTATTTCTTGCACTATATACTATGGCTTTACTGTGAAGGTTCAGTATGCCAATTAGGAGTTAGTAAATTTTTCTATGGTTAGGCGTCTGAGCGCATACAGTGTGGCGAGGACAGAAGTGCACTTGTGTGCAGAGTTAAAAACAATCAATTCCAATTATCAGAAAATGAGTTTGAACATGCAAAAAGAGGCTCTTTTTCACACATAGGTTGCAACTTAGAAACTTTCTTCAAATAAAAGTTTGGTGAGAGTAACACAACCTTTTTATCCACTGTGTGTTTGGGTGCTGAGGTCTTTTTCTATCAGCATATTGGTTATTGCTTGTCTGGCCTTCTATAATGATTCTTGATCTCACTTCAGAATTTTATTCAGTTTATTTCAATATTCTTGTACTGAGGCACTGATGTAAAAGAAGGTTATCTAATGAATTATATGCTGATGACCAAACACACAAGTTCAAGTTTAGTTTATTTGATTTAGTTCTCAGCTGAGAACCACAAATAATCAATACATGATATAACATTTTAAACAGTTTAGTTAAAAAGGAAAAGTTTTCGTTCTAATACAGAGTTAAAATAGGTTTTAAAAATTTATAAAAATTGTAGCAAACAAACTCATTTGGCGGAGCCTTACATAGTGTGATCAGTTCCTGTACAGAGTTAATTCTACATTTAATATAAATTGGTTTTAAAAATCTTTTTCTTGCCTTTACCACTTTCGCATTTGGGCAAGTGAACAACAGATGTTCCAAGTCCTGCTCCCCACCATTACACAAATTACAAAGAACACTTGATTTTTCTTTTGGTAACCACTTATATGTAAATGATTTTAAAGGAAGTATCCCAAATCGAAGCAGTACAATCGATCTCCTGATCCCATGCTTTAAATTAAAGTTAATATACTGTTGTGTTTTCTTAAAAACCATAGTTTCTGCACATTTTTTATATAACGACAATTTAGCGCAGTGTTGCGAGTCGAGATCAAAGCTGAGTCTTGGAGTAAAGTGTTTTAAAAGAGCTTCAGCTGAGCAGGAGTCCATGACTGTAACAGATTAATATTAACATTAGATAACTTAAAAGCAGTTAAAACATTCCTTGAAAATACATGTTTCGAAGATTCTTTTTCAAATGAGTAAATTAAGTAAAAATCGAAGCGTTCCTTCTTTGGCATGGAGGAGGTTATATGCCCATCTGATGATATTGGTAATTCCTCTGGCAAAGGCGCTGGTTAATGAGAATTCGAGGTGGAGAGCTTGTACCGGTATTGCTTGAGACAGCTTTATTAGTTTCCGTAAAATCTTCCCTTCTTGTAGGTCTAGATAGTTCCATTGGCTTATTGGGATGTATTCAAGGGCATATGACAGCACTGGTGGAATCTTTGCACTGTATACCTGAAGCAGTGAAGAAAAGTGTCTTTGTCCAGTTGAAGCATATAAGCGTGAAAGTGCCCCCACATGAACATCGGACTTACGAGACAGGTTCTGAGAATGGAGCACATTTTGTAGAGTCTTTGTAAAGATTCGACCTAAATAGGTATACTCATTTGTCACTTCCAACGTTTTTCCCCCTAGAGTCCAGTTAATTTTGGCACTCTGTTTCCTTCCTGAAAACGAAACTATTTTTGTTTTCGCGATGTTCGGTATTAAATAGTTTTCCTCCGTATACTTGTGGAGTGCTTGCAGGCTTCTTTGCAGGCCAAATGGTGTTAGGTCTAAAATGATTACATCGTCTGCATACATCATGATATGAATTTTGTGGAGGGCAATTTTAGGTGGAAAGTTGCAGATCTGTTTAAAACATTCAGGCAAATCGCTGAGGTAAAGGGAAAACAATAGGGGAGCAAGAAGGCATCCTTGCCTAAGGCCGTTTGGGGTTGGGATAGGGCTTGTGAGACCCTTTTCCATCCCCATTTGGACCTGCACCAGGTTCCAGAATATAATGATGTTATTATATGGAGTAATTTTTCCGGAATACCCATTTTGCTGAGTTTTCTCCAAAGTGTTCCCCTGTCCACTCTATCAAATGCGGTGGTAAAGTCAATGAAAGCAGCATACACAACCTGGGAATTTATAGCCACATATTTGTCTAAGATGGTTTGCAATACCGCAATATTGTCCGTTACTGAGTGCTTTGGTCTGAATCCGGCTTGATATAGGGGGATTAGTCCTGATGAAAAAGCCCAGTCCTTAAGATGGTCTAATACTGCTGCTGTAAAAATCTTTCCTGTTGCATCTAGAAGGGCTATCTGCCTATAGTTGCCAGGATGCAACTTTGACCCCTTTTTGTGTATCGGTATTACACTGCTCCCCTTCCAAGAATTGGGGATTTCCCCGGTGGCAAAGATGTAATTAAAAAGGGGAGATAGCATCTTGCTCCATGCTTTAGGATTGCATTGGAGGACCTTGATCGGGATTTGGTCAGGACCCGTTGCTCCCGTCGTTCTCGCCTTTTTTATATGTAGCTCAATTGAAAAGGGACTTGGTGCTCCGATATTTAAAGATTTTTCTTCAGGATTTCTAGCCAGATTTTTAGAAAATTCTGGATTAGTATTTAATTTATATATATTGGCAAGGTATAATTCCCATTCTGCCGGAGGCACCGGAATGGCTTGTTGTCACGTTGGTCTGTCCTCAGGATTGGTTTGTTGCTCAGAGTGGTCCACCTCTTGATATCCCCAAGCCTTAGTAGCCGTCATGACACAGGTCAGTGGGAGGATCAAGTGAGGGAAGGAAAGGATGGGGACAGCAGGGAGGGAGTCCTGTGGAGAGAACAACAATCGTAAATATCATAAATCCACCTCCGTGCCGCATGCACTGCTAATATGAAATAACAGCTCCTAAGTGCAAGTTCCTATACCTGTAAACAAAAAGAATTACACCCATAAGCTTAGACAGTAACTACTTCGTTGTTGTATTAGAACCTGTTTCTTTGTTGCGGCTGCAATGTGGGAAACATAGAAGAGAACAGTCATACCAGACATCACATTACAAACATAGGACACAAATAGGTGGGTACAGATACCCCATAACATACACAGGTTTTTCCTCCTAGCAACCTACCCCTTTCTAGACTCTACTAGACGTCACAGGGAGCGAGCGTAGACCTATACCACTCCTTGAAAGTCCCTGTTAAAGATAGAGCCAGAAAAACAACCAAACCATAAGATAAGAAGTGACTTCTGAATATCAGGTTCAAACAATATCACAATGATGCCATAGCTTAGCTCCTAACATGGTTTGCGTATCACCATGATCCAGGAGAACTCAGTGTCGATTAAAATATAAATGAAAGTGTTCCATAAACGAAAAGAAGTAGTACAGTCAACAGCTTGACGTGGAAAAATCAGCACCGCTGCTCCACGGTATGTCACGGTTCAAAAGATAACAAGGTAATACAGATTTAGATAAGGCGGCGTGACGTGAGCAATGTCACTGCTGCGTAGAAAACTAGGCTCTCTTTAGCACTGATAGGCGCACCCTTCTCCGCACGAGCGCGACGGCGCTCACCAACGGAGAATGGGCTACGGCAAAACAAGAGCCGTAACTGGAGGCAGCAACCCTTCTCCGCACGAGCGCGACGGCGCTCACCAACGGAGAACGGTATGCTGCCAGGAACAAAGATGAATACGGGTTGGTGCGTAGCACCCTTACCAGACCTCACGGAGAATCGACAGGACGCCAACACACCTCCAAGGAAGAATTTCCAACGCTTTGCCTGACGTCGCGTCGATCTTTATAGACGTTCTCCGCTGCCTGTGAGGAGCGCATGGCCTCATGGAACATGTAGTATTAGGAGCTGTCGGCAAATATTAAACAAGCCTTGCTGTATTCTTCTTTGGTTGCTGCAGCGCTCTCATCGCTATGCGCTCGTAACAGTACATCCCCCCCCTTTAACGAGAGCGCGTAAAGGGGCTGGGCTTCAGCGGATGGAGCCTGTGGAACGCAGACACCAGTCTTGGAGCATGCACTCCAGACGCTGGCTCCCATGAGTTTTCCTCAGGACCGTAGCCCTTCCAAGCCACCAGATACCATAGCTGACGGCCTCTCTTCTTGGAGTCCAAGATCATCCGCACCTCATACTCGAGGTCGTTTTCCACCATGACCGGAGGAGGGCGAGGTCGCGCAGGACAGTAGGAGGGTTTCAACAATGATACATGAAAGACAGGATGGATGCGCAGATGCGAAGGCAGATCCAATTTCACTGCCACGGGACTGATGCACTTACTGATCATGTAGGGTCCAATATACCTCGGGCTAAACACACTATGTTTTTTGAATCGTATGTTCCTGGTGGATAACCAGACAGTATCCCCTCTCTTGTACAACGGCCCCGGTCGTCTGTTTGTCCGCTGCATTTTTGTATATCCTCTTGGTTGCCTTCAGATACTCCTGCGTACACACCAACGTCTCCCTGATATGGGCCACTCTCTTTGATATTTCAGGTAAGTTGGTATGTTCCGTTGGGTGAATGAATGGAAGAAACCTTGGGTGACGCCCATAGGTACAATAAAATGGGGAGGTACGTGTAGAACTATGCGTGGCATTGTTATAGGCTATCTCAGCGACCCAAAGGTAGTCCACCCACTTCTCAGTACTATGGTCCACATAACAGCGTAAGTACTGTTTGAGGGTTTGATTGAGACGTTCGGTTTGTCCATCTGTTTGGGGGTGGTAACTGGTAGACAGGGCCGTGGTTATGTGTAACGAGGAACACCACACTCTCCAGAATTGGGCCGTAAACTGCGTACCCTGTCAGATACGATGGTTCTTGGTAAACCGTGCAGGCGAACCACATGCCTCATCAGTAAATGAGCTAACTGCCCTGCGGTAGGAATCGTTCTGCAGGCCACGAAATGTCCCATCTTAGTCAGGTAATCCACCACTACCAAAATGACTGTGCATCCCTTGTCCTCTGGCAACCCCACAATGAAATCCAGTGATATGTTTTCCCAAGGACTGCTGGGAGTGGGGAGAGGCTGCAGTAACCCCTGTGGGCGTAGAAGATCTGCTTTCATCCTTGCGCATGTTTCACACGCTTTTATCCAGCCTGCAATGTCCCTTCTTATCGATGGCCACCAGAACTGTCGGTTAAGTAGTTCCACTGTTCTTTCTCTCCCTTGGTGTCCTGCACTAGGTGATTCATGACACCATAGGTATGCCTGTTTTCGTAGCTTCTCGGTGGGTACCAACAGGCGGTCATTGTTTATTGGAAACCCATTCTTGATTTGCCATTCCCTATGGCTTTTCAGCCAGGTTCTCCATGAGAACGTGTTAACTCCTCTAAGTCCCTCTTTAAGGAAAGCATCCGGCTGTATGACACACAAGACTTTCTGAGATTCAATGATGGAACGCGCCGGTTCTGTGTCTTTTTCCGTGGAAGACATCTGCCTGGTGAGTGCGTCTGCTTTGCGGTTCTCGGAACCTGGTCTGTAGGTGATGATGAAGTGATATTCCGAGAAGAACAACATCCATCTGAGTTGGCGAGGGGTCAGGTGTCGAGCCGCGGTCATGAACTGTAGATTTCGATGATCAGTGTAAACCGTCACCACATGCTGGGCACCCATTAAAAAGTGTCTCCACTCCAGGAAGGCGTTCTTGATGGCCAGGAGCTCCTTTTCCGCTATGTTATAGTTCCTCTCCGCATCATTCAGCTTTCTCGACATGTAGGCTATTGGATGTAGTTGCCCTGTGGTAGAATGTCTTTGGGATAATACAGCCCCCAGTGCCACATCGGAGGCATCTGCCTCAACAATGTACGGTTTCTCTGGATCAGGGTGTGTCAAAATTGGAGCAGTGACAAAAGCTGTCTTCAAGGATACGAATGCGTCCTGAGCTCCCTTGGTCCACTCGAGCTTCTATGTTTTTCTCAGCAGCTGTGTTATGGGGGCCACCAACTTGGAGAAGTGATTTATGAAACGGCGGTAAAAATTCGCAAACCCAATAAAACACTGCACATCACGAACGTTCTGGGGGGTAGGCCATTCTTTAACCGCAGTGATCTTTCTCTCGGCCATTTCCTGTCCACAAGGAGTGAGCATAACACCGAGGAATTCCACCGTACTCACATGGAATTCACACTTGCTCAGCTTGCAGAATAAGTGATGTTTTTGCAGAATCCGTAATACGGTTTTCACATGTCCGATGTGTGTGTTCTCATCCTCGGAGTAGATGAGAATATCGTCAATGTATACCAACACATCGTTTAGGAAATATTGGAATGCCGCAGGGGCGTTGCACAACCCGAACGGCATCACCAAATATTTGTACAATCCATAACGGGTCTTGAACGCTGTCTTCCACTCATCTCCACACCTCATGCGAACCAGATGATAAGCGCCCTTGAGGTCCAACTTGGTGTAGACTGTAGCCTTCTTGGTTTGTTCGATCAACACCGGGATCAGTGGTAAGGGGTAGCGATTCTTCACTGTAATAGCGTTCAGGGCGCGGAAGTCGACGCAGGCGCGTAACTCACCATTAGCCTTGGGTTTAAAGAAAAGTGGGGAAGCTGCCGGTGATTTTGAGGGACGGATGAAGCCTAAATCCAGATACTTGTCCAGGTATTTTCTAAGATGGAGATTCTCAGGCTCAGTCAGAGCATATATTCTTCCGCTCGGCACCACAGCCCCAGGCACCAAGTCTATCTGACAATCGTATTGTCTATGGGGTGGTAGTTCTTCAGCTTGAACTTCGTTAAACACCTCTGAGTACGCTTGGTAGATGGGGGGAAGTTGAATGTCTTTTTCGGCCGCTGTGGCTAGACTCAACCCCGTTGCTAGAGCAGTCCTGGGACTTTCGAGCTTACCTAAACAATGTTCCAAACAGTAAGGAGAATTCATCTGCACCGTTCGGGTCTTCCAATTTATTTCTGGGTTGTGCTCCATCAACCAAGGCAATCCCAGAATTATCCCATATTGGGGAGCTTGGATGAGATTGAAAGTTAGATTCTCCCGATGAGAGGCTCTGTAACGGACTTCTATTTCTCCTGTCGTATAGCCAATGGGCCCTGTGTCAAGTTTTCTTCCGTCTACCGCATAGACATCCTCTGGCTTGTCCTTGGGCTTCTCCGATATCCATAAATATGCCCGTGGCTCCCGAATCGATCATGGCTGAAGCTCGTGTCCACTCTGACTGTATGAGCAGCAACAAGGAGATGAACAAATGTCCCTGCATCGATGAGTTGTGGTTAAGTAAAGAAGGGAGAAACACCTGACCCCAAGAAACCCCTTCGTCTTTTCTTGGGCCTGTTAGTTTTCCTGTACCGTATCCAAGGCTGCAGTGGCTGCTCTACTGTAGCGGTATCGACTGTTCTTGGGCTTCACAGAACATTCTCTAACATAATGGCCTTTTTTGCCACAATAGAGGCAAAGGCCCTGTTTACGTCTTGTTTCTTTTTCTGTCTGGGTTAATGCTGCCCGTATAGTGCCTATATCCATAGGTTCTGTGGCTTGAATGTTTTGGGTTTCACTGTTTCTCTGTCTTTCAAATGGCGTTATGGTTCGGTCCTTCCTCTTATGATCCCCTTTTCTTTCACTGATTCTGTGGTCTAAATGCAACACTAGACTAATCAAGTCTTCACAATTAGTTGGCTGTGGGTCTATTTGGGCGATTACATCCTTGAGATCCTCTCTCAACCCCTGGTGAAACAATGCAGCTTGTTTGGCCTCGGGCCACTTGGTTTCTGCCACCAATCTCCTGAATGCGTTGAGATACACCACCAGCTCGTTATTACCCTGCCTTAACTCAAGCAATTCCCTATCAGCGGTAAATGATTCAGACCGTCTGTCAAATACTTTCAGAAACTCGGTTCTGAATGCTTCCCAATCATGAAGGATGGGATCATCCCGAGTCACTAAGGGCACTGCCCATTGCGCCGCGTCCCCCGCTAGATACGAGATAAGGAAAGCTACTCTTGCTTTATTAGTGGGGAAAGATTTTGGTTTGCAAGAAAAATGGAGTGTGGCTTGCGTTAAAAACACCTGCACCTTGCTAGATTCCCCATGAAACCTTTCCGGTGTAGCCAACGGGATAGACACCGGCATTTCGACCGTTACTGCATTGGTGGGTACCGCTGCCTGACCCCCTATATTGAATGGGTTGCGTTGCATCCCGTCTACCCTGGCCTTAATATCTGCAGCTTCTTGACGTGAAGCGGCTAACTCCGCCTGCACATTGGCAAGAACTGTAAGAACGTCGTCAAGAGTGGCCATATCTGCACAAACCAACCGGGAGGACTAGATTCGTGGGTCGGAAATTCTGTCACGTTGGTCTGTCCTCAGGATTGGTTTGTTGCTCAGAGTGGTCCACCTCTTGATATCCCCAAGCCTTAGTAGCCGTTATGGCACAGGTCAGTGGGAGGATCAAGTGAGGGAAGGAAAGGATGGGGACAGCAGGGAGGGAGACCTGTGGAGAGAACAACAATCGTAAATATCATAAATCCACCTCCGTGCCACATGCACTGCTAATATGAAATAACAGCTCCTAAGTGCAAGTTCCTATACCTGTAAACAAAAAGAATTACACCCATAAGCTTAGACAGTAACTACTTCGTTTTTGTATTAGAACCTGTTTCTTTGTTGCGGCTGCAATGTGGGAAACATAGAAGAGAACAGTCATACCAGACATCACATTACAAACATAGGACACAAATAGGTGGGTACAGATACCCCATAACATACACAGGTTTTTCCTCCTAGCAACCTACCCCTTTCTAGACTCTACTAGACATCACAGGGAGCGAGCGTAGTCCTATACCACTCCTTGAAAGTCCCTGTTAAAGATAGAGCCAGAAAAACAACCAAACCATAAGATAAGAAGTGACTTCTGAATATCAGGTTCAAACAATATTACAATGATGCCATAGCTTAGCTCCTAACATGGTTTGCGTATCACCATGATCCAGGAGAACTAAGTGTCGATTAAAATATAAATGAAAGTGTTCCATAAACGAAAAGAAGTAGTACAGTCAACAGTTTGATGTGGAAAAATCAGCACCGCTGCTCCACGGTATGTCACGGTTCAAAAGATAACAAGGTAATACAGATTTAGATAAGGCGGCGTGACGTGAGCAATGTCACTGCTGCGTAGAAAACTAGGCTTTCTTTAGCACTGATAGGCGCACCCTTCTCCGCACGAGCGCGACAGCGCTCACCAACGGAGATTGGGCTACCACAAAACAAGAGCCGTAACTGGAGGCAGAGACCCTTCTCCGCACGAGCGCGACGGCGCTCACCAACGGAGAACGGTATGCTGACAGGAACAAAGATGAATACGGGTTGGTGCGTAGCACCCTTACCAGACCTCACGGAGAATCGACAGGACGCCAACACACCTCCAAGGAAGAATTTCCAACGCTTTTCCTGACGTCGCCTCGATCTTTATAGACGTTCTCCGCTGCCTGTGAGGAGCGCATGGCCTCATGGAACATGTAGTATTAGGAGCTGTCGGCAAATATTAAACAAGCCTTGCTGTATTTTTCTTTGGTTGCTGCAGCGCTCTCGTCGCTATGCGCTCGTAACACTTGTACTCTTTTTTTCATGCCTGTCTCCTTAGCTATTAAATTCCAATAGGCACGTTGATTATTTTGTTTTGCTGCTATCTGAATGTCTAGCCAGTTTTTATCCTGGGTTATTCCCTTGTTTTTTGCCATTTCTCTCCTGCGTTGATTTTTCAACTTGTTAATTTCTAGCTGTTTTGATAGAGAGTATTCAAGAAATTGCGATCTTATTAATTTATTTAATTGTTTTGTATTTGTAGCTAATTTTGGTTTTCCATATTGATTCTTTATTGGACCCCGTTGTTTTAGCTTTTCTAGTAGTTTTTGTAATAATTTTTTAAGAACCATTTCGAAGTTTATTATTGGATTTTTAGAGTGAATTATCTGTAATAGTTGCGTTGTATCGATTATAGCAATAATTTTATTGAATGTTCCTGAATTCCATTGAATCCTTCTTTGAGCCTGATTTACCAAAACTGTACAATGAATGTACATAGTATGGCATGGAAAAGACAGTTGTGTCCTCCACTCTGTATTTGCTTGCAGGATTGCATGGTCACTGCCATGTACAAAATTAATTTTTAGGTGTGAGACTGTTCAAACAGATCCGAGCTACATATCATGTAGTCCAGGAGTGAGGAGCTAGAATTCCCTTGTCTTGTGTTTGATACGGGAATGTCCCCTTCTACATTACCATTTAGTATTATTCCACTTAACAATGGGAGTGAAGATAATAGAATTTTCCCTCTTTTATTAGCTTTATTTTCTTTGGGAAATAGTGGAATGGAGATTGCCAGGGCCTCATCTTTGTACCAGTTTGCCCATTTTTGAAGTAGCTCATTTGATATTTTCCCATTGAAGTCACCCGCGATGAATAGTGAAGGATAACCTTGTCCTCCTACTGTCTTTTCAATATCCTCAAGGATTTCTATCGCCAGTACATCCATTTTTGCACCGGGGGGATATAAACATTACAGATTAGTAGATCTTTTAGAGTTTCCGGTCGGTCTATCCCAAACTTAATCTTGATATATTGGAAATTCTTTGAGTTAGATGGGATTATTTCTTGGGCCCACTTGTAATCTTCATTAAGTAAAATCGCTAACCCACCTTTCGCATGTCCCCGATCAACCTGCTCTGTGGGGATATCATATACGTAGTATTTTTCTTGATCGAAATTTAAAGTAGACCAAGTTTCTTGTAGGGCCACTATCGCTGGACAGTTTTTTGTTATTTCAGCCATCTTATCTTGAGTTTTCCCGGCGATGTTCCATGAGGAGATAGTCAAGCCTGTGTTAAACGCAAGATTTATTATCCTTAAATTGTTTGTTACTGTTCAGGTTCTCCGAGATCTAGGCCCATGAGTAATCCCTCGTTGTTATATCCCTCTTTGAGGTATTTTTACTCCAAATTTCTCTTTCACCATTCTTTATGGAGACAAATATATTTTCTGCATAGGAGTCTGGGGTAATGTTCATGGCATTAAGGCTTTGATTCAGTCGCTGCTTTTTAAAAGATTCTTCTGTTATTTCTTTCTTTTGGACTTCGCGATTTAATACTGGATTCAAATCATAGCCGTATTTGTGGAGAGTCTCCCTCTCCTTTAAAATAATTCCTGGTATTATTGAAGACCAGAATTCTACAATCGCCGTTGTAGTTTTATTTTTTTCCGGGAACGTAACTAATTTTATTTCATTTCTCGCTAGATAGTGTAACGGCTGTATCTTTTGAAGCAGACTGATAATTCGATCACGATTAAGTGGAGCATCACCTGAGGGGAATAGATCTGTGATTTCCAAATGGCTTGGCCTAATTTCCTCTACTTGTGGGTTCTTTTTCCTGATGTTGAAAGTTCTTTTTGGGATATCCCTTAATGCCGGGGTGATAGGTCCATGATCTTCTATTGAGAAACTTGTCGCCTTTGGGTTAAGTTTGTTAAGTTGGTTAGAATTGATTCTTTGCATTTTAAGTGGCGAATTCTGCTCCTTTACCATCGATATCTGAGCCATTTCTGACCTTTCCTCTTTATCTAATGATTGAGTTGGGGTAGAAGATATGTTCTGGAACCTTGTTTTACGGGCTTTCTTTTTCTCGATCCTTCTTAGCGCCTTTCTCCTTTTCAATTTGATCTTCTTTTGTTTTCTTTTGCTATTTGGATTTTCTGGGTCCTGTACAGCATTTGTAGGAAGCCCAGTAACAGCTGTAACTTTAGATTTTGGAGTTACTAGGCTGCTTAAATTCAATTGTGGTTTAGTTTTTATTTTTGTAAAAATTGGATAATATGCTAGAGGCAGTTGATGAGTCTCTGATTTATAATCCTCCTTGAAAAGTTTTCTGAGTGAGTATATCTGGTTATGGTCCTGTTTGTCCTTAGGTAATACCCTTCCAGTTTGAGTTGCAATTTCTTTCTTCAGTGGCAAAAGAGCTTTTATATTTTCACCTATTGGTTTAGGGTGATTTTCCACTTTACAATTTCCACAGACTCCTGCTATTAGTGTTGATTTTAATTGCTCTTTCTTCCTTTTTTTCTCCACTAGATATTTCAACATTCCTAATTGAGTATCAAGCATTTGATCCGAATTTTCCAATATATTCCCTAGATGAGTGAGCACTGATTCCAGAATACTTTGCAAGGTGAACAGAGATTTGGATACTGGGGTGTAATTATTAGAGAGTCCTGTATTTAAAAAAAAAAGAAAAATCTGATGATTTATCGCGGGATCCCTCTAGATCAGATGGTTTTAGTGGAGTACTATTCTGAACATTCTGCGTCTCCTTTTGGGATTCAGTATGGAATATCAGATCTTTGTTATTAATATCTGAGCAAATGATATTGTACTCTTGAGATTGCTGTATTTGGAATAATTCCGGTATTATTGATTCCGATCAGTAAGATTAGTAATTGACTCATCCAGGTCTATCGAGGTACTTTTTTTGGGGACCTCTGGTGTTCCTTGATTTTGGATTTGGGTTTGATCCTTGGTTTGTATTCCATTCTCTCCAACCTCATTATTCCCTTTTTAGATGGTCTGTCTGATGATCTTTTTGTAATTGCCCCTGTTCATCTGAGGTTAGTTTTGCGAAGTATTTTTAATTCCTGGGATCGATACAGTCTTTCCTGCTCTTATCGTCTTCCCAGCGCTCTTTCTAGTTGCTTCTTCTGTTCCCATCCTCTTCATAAAGATAGTTCTTGATCTTAATTTTTTATAGGCCATTAGAGTGCAGAAGATAACTTAATGTAATTTCAATCGAGCTGGTTATGCTGAGAGGGTACTACCTGGTGGATCGTAGGTCGTGACCAGCCGTGCTCTTAATTGTGGTGGATCATAGGACGTGACCAGCCGTGCTCTTAATCCTATTGTTCCCTGCTGTCCCCTGTTTTTGATCCAGCGGGGTCTTAGTGCACTCCTTGCTAAGCCGACATGATCCAATGTTAGAGAAGCACCTTTGACCAAAACCAGCCAGCCCAGACCAAAACCAGCCAGCCCAGCAAGGGAAGTTTAGCTCCAAAGCGCCAGTACACCGGTCCTAGCGCCAAGATTCCAGTCCCTAACTCACAGCTTCTTATGCGGTTTTTACAGTTCTTGCAGACACTAGTCACTACTCATTAGTCATTGATTAGTTGATTACTTATTCACATATACCACAGTCTCCTGTACTCACAGCCTCTCCTCACCGCCCTCACGGTGTCTTCACGGGGTCCTCGCTCTGCTGTTTTCTGCTCCTCTGCTACTGTCCAAATAAGTGCAACTCGGGGCTTGCTGCCGCACTCGGCAGCGTTTTTGCGGCCCCTGCCGCGATGAGAAGCCACACGGCCTCTGCCTCTGCCGCGCCAGATAAATTATCCGGGGATCACAGGAAGGCAACTTGCGGGTCCCGCCGCACAAGAAAACAGTTCGCGGCTCCCGCCGCACTGAAAGGCAACTCGCGGCCACTCGCGCCATTAGGAGGGACTCGCGGCTCCTGAGATTCCCGCAGAGATTCCCGCAGCTCTCAGGAAAGTCGAGCGCGAGCGATCACCAGCAGCAGCAGCAGCTTCTGGCGTCTGGCTTCTGGCGTTTGTCGTCACTTCCGGTTAGCACATGATGCAAGGAATAGCAGCTTCACCCTCAATAGCAGCTTCACCCTCGGGTAGCACACATAGACCAAACACACAAAAAATAGTGGCAACCATGTAGAATAAGGCCCAGTGTTATTATATTTTAATTGTGCTAGCCATGATGTCTTACACCAATCCTCTTTCTCAACAATGCCTTATATCTCATTTATTGTTCAAAAAATTGATTCAAAAGTTCTGTCTTCACTTTGTCTTAGGATGTTAACAAGTAGTCAGATGAAATTCTATTTCTCGTTCCTCACATAATGCTGATCAGTATTCTGAAGTAAATTGAAAACCTCTGTATCAAAACCTGCTGAATTTCATGCACACCCAGTTAAAGCAATCAAATGCCACATTTTCATCAGACATTTGACATCTACAAGAATTTCAGTACACTTTTGACTTTTAGGTAACTCTACAATATAATCAATGGATACTATATTGTTGCAGGGATTCTGCACATACACAGAACTATGCGCAGGATTATGGGAGCTCGGTGTATAGGGGCTAAGCCTTCTCACCACCTTAGTGCCCACAAGCCCAGGACCGACTAGCTACAGTGTCTCAATCGCTCTCCTACACACTCACAGAGAAGCAAATGATTAGACACCCCAGAACATAACACTTCCGACTCTCTCAGGAATCGCGGTAAAGAGGCAAAACCCTTTCGCTCGCACACTTGTTCTTGTCCACAATAAAGTCTGACAGAGACACGTAATAGTTTAGAATATTTATTTGAACTATTGTGCTCTATAATGCAGTATACGTGCCACAACAAGCAGAAAAATGCATAATACAAATAATACAAATATTGTCAGCATAGCAACAAGGCCATATATCATGAAGGGAGATGTCATAATGAAAAGACAATAGAGAGAAGACAGTTCAGCCTAACCTCCCTCCCTTGCTAGGAATTGGTATTATTATATAACAGAATATCTCTGGGTTTTGTCAGCAGACCCCATACCTTAGTGCCTAGATGGTATATCTACATCACAGGAACCGCATTGCTCTTCTCCCTGGAAAGGTCCCTCTCCAAGTGTGTGTTTATTATGCGTGCATCCCCGTAATATCAAAATGTTAGTCTCCCACCAGCTGCAGTGGTATGTTGTGTCTAAGTGCTAGGGCCTGACCAGAACAGAACAACAAGGGTCATTGTTTATCGACCTTGCTATCAATGATCAGACTAAACTCCAGGAACAGGCAGAGAACGAACACAGCGAACAGTTCCCATGTAAAAAGTACAGACAGAGAAGTTGCAAAATAAAAGCAGCTAGTAACGTGTGCAAAGCTGAATCATGGCTGAAGGGCTAATGCTAACTTAGTGATGTCGACAATGTCCCCACCGGCCACGTGACAATATGTCAAAACTTAAGTGAAGCAGGCAATGGTCTTATTAGTTCTATAGGTCTTGTAAGTGAACATTTAATCTGGGCACAAGTAGAAAATGTCTGAACATATTGCTTAACATCTGCTGACAGAGACGGCTAACCAAAATACGTATGGTTTTTACAATTTTAAGATGCCCAATAGCCATAAACTCATGACACCAGCTCAATGCTTGTTGTTTTGACTGAGCAGTAGACAGATAATTGATACCATAACTAATCTTTTTCAACAATGCGTTCTTTTTCTCTGAGTCAGTCTTTCTTGTCTCAAAACAGACTTTAACCTCCATTAAGAAGGTATTCATACAAATCAATGTAATGGAATTAACATTTTTGGTACTATTAGGCACCATAAAAAGAGAATAAGTATTGCTTTTTACAATTTTAGGTTGATTCTGTTGAGATAAACCATCTGCCATCCCAATAAGTTTTGGATTTAAAAGCCCTATCTAACTTCAGATACTCTAAACGCATCTAATCTATATAGATGCCTACACTTTGTTTAGCTCCCAATTCAAGTCAGTCAAAAAGTCCTTTATTTGGTTTTTTTCATAACCATAAAGATCAATAAATAAAATATACTTTTGCCACATTAAAATCATTCAAAATTCAAAGTTTAAAAGTAGTATCATTCCCATAAAATAGTTCATGTTATATTTACAAAATTTGAAATGTTAAGAACTGTCCCTTAATATGCCCCTTTTGGCTGTGATGACTCCGCTTTTTGGTGGAGGTTGCTAATTTGTATGAAAAATGTTACCCCTTGGCAGGTTAAGATGTTTGATGTGCCCTCCATCCAGCGGATGACGACTTGCCTACAGGTGCAAATATTTAATTTGTTAAAAATTGGTTTTAAGAGTATCCTTCTTGAGTCCTTAACTATGGGGCATACACACATCAAGTGCCATATGGATTCATTGTGGTGTCCGCAGAAGCGACAGTTTGCATTTTGATTTTTGCCTTTCCAAGTTGGTAGCAAGTCCTTCGAGTCATGTGCTCCTAGTCGATACTGGATAAACCTCCTTTTTAACTCTAAACGAAAATGTGCTGATAAATAATCTTGTGGCTTGAGATGTGAGTAGGAGTTTATTACTGTCCAGGCGTGACGTCGTTTGACCAATGTTTTTTTGTCTTCTTGAAAAGACAGTTTTTTATGGTATCATTGCAGACCCTATTAAATGCTGCCTTGTCCACCTTGCTGTCCCAAACCTCTTGGATACCTAGTTCTGTCAAGGCTGTTCTCAGGTATTCACCCCATGTGTTTGATAATTTCTGGTTGAGCTGGGCCTTGATTTCTGCCCAGCTTAAGCTGTTCAAGGATCCAGCTTCTGAGGATCGGAACTTCCAACATAATTTCACGAAGATGTTCTTTCTCTGATATTTCTGGTTCCGAAAACGGCTTTGTACACCTTGGTCTGGAGCTCATTTAGAATTTTAGTTTCCTGGCCTTGCCATATTTCCAAACCATATGTCAAGGTTGATAATATTTGAGCTGCCATCACTTTCAACAGGTGGCTGTAGGAGGGGCAGCTCAGTTTCTTTTCCAACAGTTTATATGCAAAGATTAATGTTTGGGCTTTTGCTCTCATTTTCCTTTTCTGATCACTGAATGACAAACGTCAGGGCAGCCTGATTCCCAGGTATTTGTATGAGCCGATCTCTTCTACTAGTTCGCAATTTGCATACCATTTAAATTTGCTTGACAGGGTGTCCACTAAACGCACAACCTTTGTTTTCTTCTTGTTTAGCTCCAACCCTTGCTTGTCAAGGTAGTTTGTCAGATTGTTGATGACTCTTTGCAGACCGATTGGAGTTTGGCTCAGAACCACTATGTTGTCCGCATATTGAAGGTAGGCTATTGGCTCATTTGCCAAAATAGGTGGATGGCCGTTGGCTTTTCACAGGTAGCTGTTTAGGTCTGCAAGGTACGAATTAAATAAACTTGGTGCCAAGACGCAGCCCTGTTTCAGGCCGTGTTTAGTGTTTATCTTGGCTGACACTCTGCTGCTGTCTCCAAGCTTCACCCTGGCCCAGTTGTCGCTATGTAAGGCTACAATAACATCGATTAGTTGTCATGGTAACCTCATGCTTTCAGTTTTTCCCAGAGTCGATCTCTTGGAACTCTGTCAAATGCCAATTTTAAGTCTATGAAGCATGCGAATAATCGAGATTTCCTGCTTATGGCTCCTTCTGTCAAAATTGCCAAGGCTGCCAGGTTAGTAGTTGTGCCCATGTCTGGCCTAAATCCTGTTTGAAATTTTGGGATTACGCACTTTTCCTCCATCCATGCTTGGAGGTGAAATAGGATACAGGATGCAAAAGGTTTTGCCTCTACATCGATCAGGGCGATGAGCCTGTAGTTTTCTGGCTGGGTGCGGATTCCGTTTTTGTAAATTGGATGAAATATATTCCCTTTCCAGGAATTTGGTATCTTGTTTTTACTGTATAAGTGGCTAAAAAAAGGCGAGAGGAAGTCAGCCCAGAAGTCTGGCGCTTGCTTAAATAGGGTGTTTGGAAGGCCATTTGGCCCTGCTGCCCCTTCCGATTGCATACTTTCCTGCAAGTGGGGACTAGAGGTTAATACGCTGGTCCTTTCCTCTTGAGGAACTTCCGGTTCCATGATCTCCTTCACGTTATTGTTGTTTTGGGTGTTATTATACAATTTGCTGATGTGTTGTTTCCATATGGCTTCACTTATACCTGCAATTTGATCCTGTCTCGGTCCCTTTGTTAGATTGTTTATTATTCCCCAAAATTCACTGCTATTTGGCAGTTTGCTTGCCCAGAGTAATTTCCCCCAGAGGTTTTCTTTATGCTCCTTTTTTGCCTCCCTGCCTTGTATTTTTTCCTCATTTCTATGATTTTGCTTTTGTCCCTGGTTATTCCTTTCCTTGCTGCCGCGGCCTGGATTCTCACCTCTCTTGCAATTTTTCTTTTCTGGTCATGCAGAAGAATGTTATACCATGGGTCATTTCTTGTTCCTGGGTTCCTCTGGCGTGCTAGATTTGCTGGGAATTTTTTTAGTAGGATTTTTCCTAAGTTCTCCCAGTTTTGTTCAAGTTGTTGGTCGCCTTGGGACCCTGTGTTTTTTGTATATTCATACATGGCTTTCACGAGTTGTTTTGTGTTTGTTCCACGCCACTTTAGTTTTCTTAGATTGTATATTACTTGCGTTTCAGTTAGGGCCATTACGTTTCTTTTCTGAAGCAAACTGTTGTTTATTACCAAATCTTGACGATGGTGGTCACTTTCCGGGTGGGTGCTGGTATGAAATGCATCGACCGTTTGGAGAAGTTCCTTGCTGACAAAAGTGTAGTCTATGGCCGATTGCCTTTTGCCGCTTATAAATGTCTCCATGTATCTTTCCATTCAGAATTGTTAGGCCTTGGGCTTCCAACTCTTGTCTTAGTTCCTGGGCCTCGGGCTTGTGTTGAATCTTTCTCTTTTTATGGTTAATCCTCATGAGGTTGATATTGAAGTCCCCTGAGATTATCATTTCACAATGTTGATGGGTGGTTTGCAGCACTTTTATCAGGTTTACCAGGCTAATCAATTTTTCCTTCTTCCATTTTTTCTCGGGGTGGATGTATACATTTATAATCATTAGCTGCCAGGACTCTGTAAATTTAGGATGTTTACACTCAAGTTTCAAAACTTGCAACCAATTTTCTCCCACATCTAGTTCTTCTGATATCCAATCGAATTTTATGGTGGCATATATTGGCAGCCCCCTCCCTTTGGTGCCCGTGGTTGGAAAATCTTTCCGCCAATACATGATATTCTTCATAACCTGTAATTGAATTTCATGACATGTTCCATGTTACTTGTAATAAAATTAAATCGAAGCTTTGTAAGAAGGATAGAGTCTCCTGGTCTTGGCCCATTTCTCTAAATCCGTGAACATTCCATGAACAGATCTTAATGCCATACTCTTTATATGAGCTGGTATGAGCCCCTGTAGTTTCGTCCCTTTGGGTTCCCATGCTTTCATCAGGTCCGTTGTTGACTCAGGATCTTGGGCACCCATGACCAGTCCTGATTGTCTTCTATCTGTTGTTTAGATCGCAATAAGCTTGGACCAGATTCTCTCTGGTTTTGGACCGGGTTTTGCTGTGAGTTTGGTTGGTGTTTCTGGATCCTCTCAGGAAAGATTTTGAACCCTTTACTGTAGCTTGTTCTGTCTTTGATACCTCTGTTTTTTGTAGTAAAGGATACGGGTATTTAGGACGTTTGTGATGCTTTAAAATTATACCCCAGGCTTAGAAGACTGGTCTTGTTGAGTAGATCTGGTCCACCACTCCGTTAGATGTCCAGGTTGTTAGGGTTGCCTCTAGTTCCGGTCTATTTTCTGTTTGCTGGAATTCTACAGCTAGAAGATCCGCTGAAGTTATATTCCTTAATTCCGGTATCTCTTTAAACAATCTTAGTAAGTTGCCCCTGTTTAATGTATCCAATCTCCCCTTCGTTGGGTACTCTGGCACAAATATCAATTTTGATGAGGTCTCTTCTATGTAACTTGGACAATATGTTGCTTGGTTTGCACTTATTATATTCTTAGCGTTTTCGTGATCCGTATAACTTATTTGGCCTGTTTTCTCTTGGGAGGCCCTTTCTTGGATAGGGATATTGAATTTACCCTCTTTTGTGGTTTTGCGAGCCGGGCTTCCTGCTTTGCGTCTGGTTCCTGCCCATTGGTGCTCTTGTCCTATTTGTTCTTCAGAGGGTAATTGACAGACCCAGCCCTGTTTATTGACAATGACTTTTCTTTGGTTTCTTTCACCCTGTTCTATTTTTGTTTGATTGCCTGGAGTTTTTACTCTTGGTGTTACTATCTCTATAGCTTGTTTTGTTGATTGATCATCAATCATTTTTTTGTTTGTGCTTGGAACCACTTCCTCTTGAATTGTTTCACTATATCCAGTTAGGACTGGAACTGAAAGTTCCCTTGAGTTGCAAGGTTCACCCGCATATTTTGTGTTTATGTTTCTTTTCTCTGACGTTGATACTGGAGTTTCAAGCTCTGCTTTCCCTTGTTGTTTGACATATTTTTTTATATTGATTCCTACATTTTGTATTCTCTGTTCGTTACTATTTACTTGATCAGATGAGAGGACTTTACTTTGTAATGATTTATTTGAGGTGACTTTGAGGTCTTGTATTTTTAACCCTGGACTGAGCGTGTCCATTGTTGTTTCTATTTTACTTGTATTTTTTAAGTTGGGTATGGACTGTTGGATGAATATTGGATACATTTGTCTTGTTCCCTGAGCGATTTGCTTACTAACATTATGCCTAGCCTTCCGGGCTCGCTTTCGTTGCCTTTTTGTCAAAACTCCACTCGGTGAGCTGTGAATGGGCATTGATTGAGCGGCGTTCTGGTTATTGCTTGTACATATCATATTCTCTGCTTCCTTGTTGTTTTCTTTGCACGATTGCACGGGATTAAATGTCATCTTGGTAGGTCCCCCTACGCCTTGATTTTCATTGTTCTGCTGTTTTGTGGTTATGGGGTCCGTACTTTTGATTGTTGTACCACATGTAAAATGCCTGTGAGGATTTCTGGAAGCAAAGCCAGTTTGTCTATTATTTGTCCGCATCCACAGTTGAGGTTTGATAAATGTCCACTACCTTGTGCGTTTTTATTATTTCTATTGTGATTTGAGCTGTTATTGTGTCCAGTTTTGTGTTTATTCCCGCTATGTGTACTGCTATCAGATTCATTAGCTCAATCTGCACCTCTAATTTGTCTGATTGGAAGTTTAAGACATTTATAGCTTGCTGTAGTGTTCTTAGGAGAGTTTCACTCCATTCTGCTGTAGGGACAGATTGCGTTGAAATCCCCGATGTTGATTCGATTCCGCTAACTGATGAAATCGTAATGGGTGGTGACTGTAAATTCCAACTTACTGGAGATTGAACGGTTTTATCATTTTTATTTCCCTCCTGCTGGCAAATGATTTTATTGGTGTGGTGGCGGCCTCCCCTTCCGCCCCGACTTGCCTACCCATGGGCGAGCCAGCGGCTGGGAGTTGCCCTGGGTTGGTTGGGTGAATTATCTCTTGGGTTAATGTATTTATTTCTAAGGCTTGGAGGAGATCCGCATCATTTGATAGGGAAAAAGAACAAGTCCAAACTCCTTCTTATATAGTTTCTTGGGTACTGTTTTTCCCAGGAGTGACTTTTTCTAGAGCTTTTTCTAGCGCTCCTTTCTTGTCTTGATTTTTGCTACTTGCCGCAACCTTGGTTGAGTCCGATGGGGTTTTGCTCGAGTGCACCTGTGCAAATATTTTTATCTGTCCACTTTGGAGGCATTTCCCTTCTAGGGCAGGCATCCCTGCACTAGCCTCATGGCTAGGTTTCCAAATGTGAGGGGGACTTTCTTTTGATTTAGGTAATTTGACTAGTGGTTTTGGGGTTCCTTGTTTCTGTGGACTTGCTTTTCCTGATTTATTTAGAATTATAGGACTTGGCAGACCGGGAGCTTCCTCTAATGAGGTGTATATAGCGGCCATTGGGTCCTTTAATAAGTAAAATCTCTGTTTTCCCTTTTTCCCCCCAAATTTGAAAAGCGCTGGTTCTGGTGTGGGTGCATAAACCATACTCTCTTTTTGCTTGGTTGTTTTCTTTATTTTTTTTACTTTGGGTGGGGGTGAGATCCTTTAATTGTGCACTTTTCCTGGCTTTATTTGTAGTTACCTGCCAAATTTTTCCTGATCTCATTCTCGCTCACTTCTGTTTTATTCGATGTTGGACGGACTGGGCTGCTGCCTTCGCTTTCCTTTTGGGGCAAATGGTGGTCATGTTGGTAAGAACGTAGGTGCTTGATTTTGAATGTTAAAAGTTGAATGTTGATAGGCTTTAAATACCTTACTGGAGGTCACAAGGGCACCCTTCAGCAGGCAAGAGATTCGGTGGCTGGGGCTAGGACCGGGACTTGGCTTGAACTGAAGTGGACATTTTGGCAGGAAATGGCCGCACACTTGTTGCTTGGTTGAAAAAAACACTTTGTGTAGCTCCCAATTCATAATACCTACCGTTGTGAAAATATCTATTTATTAATAAAAGTTATTTTTCTGTGATGGTGTAATTTAATTCTGCTGAGGAATACTTCTGCAAAATAGATCGGCCATGGGATGCACCTTTCCATTTACAGGAATTTTCTGACAAAGCAAAAATAAATGGAAGGACCACATTTGGATGCTGTACAATACAGGTATACCTACTCCTTAAAAATTAAAAAGCTACTTTCGATCATACAAAAGTAACTCCCTTGTGGAGAGGTTTAGTATTGCATCTTACAATCACAGAGAATTATTGCATGAACCGTCTATAAAAATTAGCAAAGCTAGAAAGCTTTGCACAGCTCTTGCAAATATAGAAGTAGGATCTTCAACTGCGCAGACAAACTCACAACCCTACGTCACCCCGACAGACAGCGCCCCAGGAAGGCTACCTGGTTCACCGCCGACCTCCAAAAATCCAGACGCATCAGCAGACGCCTCGAAAAGAAATGGAGAAACAGCAAATCGCCTGAAGACCGGACCACCTACAACAACGCCATTACGGAATACCACCAACGCATCAGATCCACCAAAAAGACCTTCATGCATAACAAGATCCTCGCCAACTCCAGCAACCCCAAGGAGCTCTTCAACGTCATCCAGTAATTCACCAAGCCCGCCAGCGAAACCAAGGACATCACCCCTTCCCAGGACCTCTGCAACAAGCTTGGATCCTACTTCCATCTGAAAATTAAGAGCCTCTATGACAACTTCAACGACCAGACACCCGACTCCGAAACCACGTCCCTCCCACAACGACAGCCAGCCCACCATCTCCACCTGGACCCCAGTCACCACCGAAGACACCACTGCAATCATGAAAGACATCCACTCAGGGGCCCCCATGAACCCCTGCCCACCACACATCTTCCACAGAGCCGTCACCGCCATCACTCCAGAACTACGACACACCATCAACGCCACCTTCAAGACCGGCATCTTTCCTGATGACTGGAAATGCGCAGAAGTCAGACCCCTGCTCAAGAAGCCCTCGGCAGATCCCACGGACCTCAAGAACTACCGGCCCATCTCCCTCCTCCCGTTCGCGGCCAAAGTCACCGAGAAGACGGTCAATGCTCAACTAACTAAATTCATCGAAGAGAACTCCATCCTCGACCCCTCCCAATCAGGATTCCGCAGCAACCACAGCACCGAGACCGCCCTGCTTGCCGCCACAGATGACATCCGCACCCTCCTCGACCAAGGCCACACCGCGGCCCTTATCCTACTAGACCTCTCGGCAGCCTTCGACACCGTCTGCCACCGCACTCTCACCGCCACACTCCACGACGCCAGCATACAAGGAACGGCCCATGACTGGATTCGCTCATTCCTCACCGGAAGAACCCAAAGAAACAGACTACCTCCCTTCCTCTCCGAACCCACGAAAATCAACTGCAGAGTACCCCAAGGATCATCGCTCAGCCCCACGCTCTTCAATATCTACATGGCCCCCCTCGCCGCCATCGTCAGGCAGCACGGTCTCAGCATAGTGTCCTACGCAGACGACACCCGGCTCATCCTCTCCCTCACCAAGGACCCCAGCACGACCAGACTGAACTTCCAGGAAGGAATGAAGGACGTTGCACCCTGGATGAGCAGCAGCTGCCTGAAGCTCAACTTGGAGAAGACAGAGGTCCTCGTCCTCGGACACTCCCCCTCGGCTTGGGACAACACCTGGTGGCCCGCCGCCCTCGGCAGGCCCTCCCACTCCCACCGACCACGCCCGGAACCTCAGCATCATATTCGACTCCTCCCTCTCCATGACCCGACAGGTCAACGCCGTTGCCTCCAGCTGTTTCAACACCCTCCACATCTTCCGAAAGACCTTCAAATGGATCCCCCCCGAATCAAGAAAGACCGTCTCCCACGCACTTGTAACCAGCAGACTCGACTACGGAAACGCCCTCTACGCCGGGATCAACAAGTCTCTGCTCTGCAAGCTCCAGACCACACAGAACACTGCAGCCAGACTCGTACTCGGCACCCCTCAACAAATAAACATCACCAAACACCTGCAAAGCCTCCACTGGCTCCCCTTTGAGAAGAGAGTCACTTTCAAGATACTCACCTACGCCTACAAAAGCCTCCACAACACCGGACCCCAATACCTCAATGAAAGAATCTCTTTCCACATACCCAAAAGAAACCTCTGATCCGCCGATCTCACCCTCGCCAAAATCCCTCACATCCGCAGAGCCAGAGCAGGTGGAAGAGCCTTCTCCTACATCGCGGCCAGGACCTGGAACGAGCTCCCGATCAACATCAGACTCGCCCCCTCCCTGAACATCTTCAAGAAGACACTCAAGACCTGGCTCTTCAACTAAACAGAGCTGCTGACCCCTCCTCCCCCAGCACCTTGAGACCCTTACGGGTGAGTAGTGCGCTTACAATTCCCCCCTGATTGAGGCCACTAAAGTATTGCTGTCACTCTTTTCACATCCATTTGAACACCCTAATGACTGATTATCAATTTCAAATATTCTACAGTAATAAATTGAAATGCATGCTTATTCATTTTAGCAAAAAGGTGATGTTATCTTAACCTCTGCCTTAACATGTAGTACATTTTCTCCAACGAATCAGAGTAAGTTAACAAGCAGTCTAAATAAACTATATAGAACATATCCAAAATTACTCTTAGAACTTGATCAATAATATTGACTGGATGATTTTCAAGCTTTTCTGAAGATGTAGATCTACTGAGTCCCAGCTGTACCCGACTCTCTCTGTAGGTATTGACCATTTCAATATCTCTCAAGAGAAAGAAGGATGGATACTGAAAGGGAGAGGTAAAACAAAGGAGCACTTGCTGATGTTGCAGGTCGGTGTCGGTGAAACCCATGCTGAATTTTAGTCTGCTTATAGGTTAACCCACCTATTCACACTTAGATTGTATAAGAAGCAAAAGGCTAATGGTGCAGTTATGAGAGTAGACATTGACCAAGATACATGCATTGCTTCAGAGGAGGCCAGGCATCTGAGACCAAGGATAAGCAGGAGCTGGTCATGCTCCAACCACAACAAGAAAACATAAATAGGAAAGGCCAAAGAAGTTAATCTTGCTGAGGGTTCTATGTAAGAACTGGAAAAGAGTAAAGATAACAAAGGTGAGGAAAGCAGGTTCAGGTAGGGAAATATAATATACATGAAGCACAGAGGCAATACTACTATGAATCATTGCAAGGTAGAGACATGTTTGTAGGGTGATTGAATATAATGTCCCACCACAGTGGGTAGTGGTCTAGATTTCACTCTTTCCATTTCTTTAAAAGCATCAATTCTCCTTCCTGTTAGAGTCTAGGAATTTGGAAATTAACATGAAAGGCTACATGCTGTCTACTTAACCCCTTTCCTCAGTGCTCTGGAGCTTAAATCCTGATTTCTTGAGAATTACAGAGTCCCAAGGGCATGATGATCAAACAGACGAAGGAAAGAATGCAGTATTCAATTGATCAACCTCACAGATTGTTACCAAATGGTAGGCTCCTTCAGATTAAACTGAGTATAAATATTTGCATGTTTGATCTGATCCAAAAGGAGATATATCAACGGTATTGGATATCACCTTTTTAAAGTAATTTTTTTGATTTTTCTGTAGTCTATTTATGGTCTTAGCTCACCTCCATTCTTTGACACATAAACAGGTGTGAGGAAGCAGGAGACTGCGATTGCCTCATTACTTGACTACAGATTATAGCTGCTCCAGGTTTTAAAATACATCTTGCAGTCATATTCTCTGTTTAGGTAATACATTTGCATTCTTTTTATCAAATACATGATGGATATTTTGATAGCAGTCGGGTAAAGTGGTTACACAACCAATGACAGAAAGTGTTGCAATGCCTGCCAATGCCTTAAAACGATTACTCTTACACAATTCATTGCTAAATATACAATAATTGACACAAGAATAAGAATTCAATTGCATTATTGTAGATGCTCAATCAGCTTTATGATTATGCATAGTCAACCATGGCATATCCAGTAACACTTTAAATTGAGATGTATCAATCAAATTGAAACAAATCTCTTCATGACGCCTTCCAAAGCATTAAACTGGACTCATATGCATATGAAAGTATACAGTGGTCCTTAGAACAACAGAGATTCATATATAGATATATATGTGTATATGTGTATATATATATATATATATATATATATATATATATATATCACCAAACATTTTTCAAAGGAAATCTTCTCCGCACTCACAGTTCCATTATTTTCATGAGATAATAATAATACATATATCAATGCCTCCAATGCGGCCCCACTGTGCTTTTATTAATCACAAAGAGTCAGCACACCCCTACGCGTTTCGATCTCAGCCGAGATCTTGCTCACGGGGATACAAGATCTCGGCTGAGATCGAAACGCGTAGGGGTGTGCTAACTCTTTGTGATTAATAAAAGCACTGTGGAACCGCATTGGAGGCATTGGTATATGTATTATTATTATCTCATGAAAATAATGGAACTGTGAGTGCGGAGAGGATTTCCTTGGGAAAATGTTTGGTGATTGGTAACGGCCTGGTCCGGCCGTACTCGAAACGCACCGCCGCAGATGCGCCCAAATGGTCAAGCAATGGGATCACGCAGGAAATAATATATATATATATACACATATATATATCTATATATGAATCTCTGTTGTGCATATATATATTTCTTAATTACTGGTAATTGTGAAGATTGAGCACATTTATTTTCCATATAATTTCCTGAGTCTGAAGAGTCCTTAAATAATATTCCACTGTCCATTTGGCAAAGTCATTTTCATAGGAACTATCAAATAAGAATGTGAAGACTGCAGAATATTCAGTACCTAAATTGAAACTGACGTACGTTCCTTGATCAACAAGGCAGCTCCTTTTATTGTTGAGGAATTCAGTTTTCTGCTGGCTGCACCTTCCTTCCTTAACTGTGAGTTATTCCTGATATGTCTACTTTAATTTTCTTCTTTAGACAGCAGATCTCTAACACTATCAACTTGCATTGGCTCAGAAACTTTGGAATTCCTATTCTCTTCTCTAGGGCATAATGCAAAGAACATTGGGACCGATTCTCAAAGGTAACTTACAATTTTTAGTAATTTTCACTTTTGAGTACGTTTTCCACTTTTCGATATTCTCAAACTACACTTTTGTAGAAATGATACGTTTTTAGTAGGTCCAGCACCACACATGGCCAACTACTGGTACTGGAACACCCTCCCATAGAAAATAATGGAGGATGGGCACTTACTACCAAATAGTAGTAAACATACTCAAAAGTGTAAGTTACTACAAAAGTGCAGTTTGTGAACAGCAATTTGTACTAGGTTTTGTAGTAGTAGTACTACTGTAGTACTTTACTACTACAAAACTTACTACAAAGTGTAGTTTGTGAATTTAGGCCCTTAATACTAGTCTTATTCTTCTGTGAATAGTTCTCAGTCAAATGATACTCTAACAGTACTACTAAATCTATAAGCTCCTCATACTTACAGGAGGATTGACTACTTGAGGCAATACATCTTTCAATGTGCTTTGGAATTCTTGCTAAAACAAAGTAGATCTTTTCTCTTTGGGCCTGTTCAAAGCAAGAGGTCTCAAACACTAAGGTGTCTTGCAATACAAAGAACATGAAAGAGCAACAACCAAAGGTTTTAAGCGGTTTGTTGGAAAGGTGATAGTGTGACTGTGTATTATAAGAAATAAAATACACTCTGCAATATATAAAAAGTATATTGCAAAACACCAAGGAGTTCCACTGCCATATGAAGGAACTCAGCCTTCGGCCCCATTCCTCTATATGATCTTGGAACTGCAGGGTGACAGCAACACATAATAAAGAATCCAGACTAAATTGAAAGTGAGTTAAAAATTCACAAGACTGTTATAGATGCAAAAACACTGCATGTAGTAAAATAACACATATTAATTGCACAGTATTTGACCCAGCCCTTATGTTGAAGGGCATTCACTTTAATTGAGATTAACTGCTAGCCACATAGATGTCTCACCTGATTCGTAATTGCTAGAAATGGGGGTCTCTAGTTGGCAATGGTTTGTACCTTTGTCCAAGTGGGGACCCTTCTTCCTAGTGAGGGTAAGGGGGAAACACTTCTAAAATAACCCCTGCTCACCCTCTTGGTAGCTTGGCGCGAGCAGACAGGCTTATCTCAGAGGCAGTGTGTAAAGCATTTGTGCACACATGCAGTAATACAGTGAAAATACTACAAATGGACACTACACCAGGTTAGAAAAATAAGTAATCTTTATCTAAACCAAACGACCAAAATGACAAAAATCCAACATACAATAATCAAAATCTGATTTTTAGAAGGTAAAAACAGTTCTGTCCATAACAAACTGTAGATGCAACACTTTCAACACAAAGTACATTGGATGAGTCACAATCATAAACAAAAACAGCCACAGGTAAGGTGATGCGTCGGTTCTGTACTCCTAGGGAAGGTGATATGTTGGTTCCTTACTCTGAAGAGGAGGTGATGCTTCAGTTTCTTACTGTGCAGGGAGGTGATGCATTGGTTTCTTACTGTGGCCCAAGTGTTTTGGTATAGACTTGGCGCCCCGGTATGATAAATCAGGATTCGGGGATGCATCAGTTCTCGATGAGACTGCAACGACGCTGCGTTGGTCTCTCGAGCCGTGGTCCCACGATGCGTCAGTTCTTGCAGCCGCACAGCAGGGCCTGCATCGGAATCAGTGCGGTAATTTCGTCACTCTAAAGCCAGATATTCCATCCACAAACCAGCAGAGGCACACCGGATGACTAAGCAAGAAAATACCCACTTTCTAATAAGTGGTATTTTCAAACACACAATATAAAAATCATCTTTACTAAAAGATGCATTTTTATATTTTGAGTTTAGGCATACTAAACTCCATCTTTCTATCTTGTCCCAATGGAAAGTTATACTTATAAGATATTATAAATAAACTCCCACTCTATCATATGGGACAGATAGCCTTTCAATAGTGAAAAATGAAATGCACTTTATTTCACTATCAGGACGTGTAACACATCAGTACATGTCCTACCTTTCACATACACTGCACCCTGCCCACAGGGTTACCTTCGGCCTACCTTAGGGGTGACTCACATGTAATAAAAGGGAAGGTTAGGGCCTGGCAAGTGGGTGCACTTGCCAGGTCAACATGGCAGTAGAGACTGCACGCAGACACTGCAGTTTCAGGTCTGAGACCCCTTTGAGAGGCTGCTTGTATGGGTGGCACAATCAGTGCTGCAGGTCCACTAGCAGCCGTTGACTTATAGGCCCTGGACCCACACATAGTGCATTGTACTAGGGACTTAGCAGTAAGTCAAACAAGCCAATCATGGAAACAAAAATCCATAATAACAATTTACACAGAGAGCATATGCACTTTAGCACTGATTAGCAGTGGTAAAGTGCCCAGAGTCCTAAAACTAACAAAAACAGGGTCAAAAACAGGAGGCCAAAAAGCAAAATGTCTGGGGATAAACCCGCTGGAAAAGCCAGGTCTAACAGTAATCCATTACCATGAAGACTATAGTGCACTTGGTAAATGGGCAGGATATCAGTCAACATCAACGTGAACTGATGAGACTGTACTATGAAGGGAAAATTGGTTACTGACAAGAGTTACTTAAGCTTTTGAGTTCTACCATAAATTGTAGACTGTTAAAATAAAACAATGAATCTCAAATCCCTGTTTACCCACTTGACCACACTGTGTAATCCTGGTCACATTACCTTATATGGCTGTCCTACAAATGTTTTGTTTGCCACCATATTATGAATGCTAGCAAGCTGTTGTTATTAAATTCCAATTAAAACATGCTTATAAAAGGCCAGCAGGCTACGTTTGTATTGTGCATGCACAAATACACACAATGTCCAATAACACATCGACTTAGATTGTACACTCAAGCACATATGCGGATAGAACTATATGCCTACTGACACCTATGCATGCTAAGCAGACAGTACAAAGTGTTGCAGAAAAGATGCACCCTCCCACACAGACCAGACGGCACCAATGCAAAAGGAAGCTCCAGTAGTAATGAGAGACAATAATCCTAGGAAATAATTGGCCGAAGGCATTAATAAGCAGCAGTGGCCCTAGGCAGAAATTAACTTCAATGGTCCCAGACAGAAATTAACCCTAATGTTATTTTATGCTTTGCTATGGTGTATGCTGTTATATCTTGCTTTGTTTTGGTGTATATATTATTATTTTATGTCTTGTCAGTGCATGTAGTTATTTTAGGAATAGAGCAAGTTATGTTATATTATGCTTTGCTATGATGTCTGTTAAGTATTCAAAATGTGAGAGACAATAACAACCACCAGACGTTTTTCTCCTTACCATTTGAAGATAACAATAATTTGCCATGAACGTGTGAGCATTATTGAATCAAACCTAAAAGTGGACAACTATGATTGTGCCACAAAGTGCATTAAGACCATGAACTGCATTTCAGAAGAAGTGATGATTTGACAAATATATTGCATATCTGATCTCCTGCGCGTCTCCCTTTGCAGACATGTATACCTATTTGCTATTCAAGAGCTTCAGACTGCAATATTAATGCACAGGTCAAAACCTTCATTATTGGAAACATTTTTGACTTTGTCTGATGGAAATCCCCCTAGAGCATTTTCGATTTTTCAGCCCACTAATATCCTTTCCTCATTCTGTGAAAGTCTTTATGCCTCTAATCAATGTCAATCCACGTCTCCAGTGCTCAAAGAGTGCTTTAAAAATCTGAGAAATAAATGATCAATACATAGACAAACACAGTAGGTGACAATTAGTCCCTTAACAAATGTTGGGGCATATTAGCAACGTGATTATCGCCGCTTTAGCAGGACTTTTTCCCGCTAAAGCGGCGATAATTCAATCGCCCTATTAGCAAGCTGTCGCTAACTGCTGTTAGCGACAGCTTTTAGGCGATAGCGACCGGGTTGGGTGCCGCTTTGCATGCCAGCGATAATTATCGCTAATGGCATGCAAAGTAGGCGTTCCCAACCTAAAAGCGACTGGAAACAGTCGCTAAGGTCGCTATTGCCTATTAGCGAAGCAGGGGAGGTGATTAACGAACCAGCGCTAAACACGTTTAGCGCTTGTTTGTTAACGCCTGGTCCGAACCTGACTTAGCCATGTAATCCAATGGGAGGTGGATTACATGGCTAAATCCCCCTCGCCCTATTACCAAGCTAACACTGGTCACAGTGCGAATATCGCTTGTTTTCAAGCGATATTCACACTGTTCTCCAGGGTTTCTATCGCTATCGAAACCTGCGATAGCCGGCGATAATTATCCTAGCGCTAACTGCGCTTAGCGATAATTATCGCCGGTTATTGCTAATAGGCCCCGTTATCTCATGGAATTTCGAAGTCTGGAGTTTGCCTGAGGGGTGGAAAACAGGTGCGCATTCTACAACCAATGTTCCTGTCTCTGACTTTATACCTTTTTAGAAAATGTATGCCGAGTGAGATGAAATAAAAAGCAACAAATATGTCAAGTGTTCAGAATCTGTCTTTCCAATTTTCAGGCAGATTGAGCTGGCATGAAGTAATAACAAAATGGCTCTTCAGGGGCACTGAGTGGATTTAGCATGATTGGGGGACTGATTGAAGATCACTTCTTTCATCCCCGCACCGCGCGCCCAATAAATTGACATGGGTGGAAGAAATACAGCTCGCAGTTCAGAGAGATTCAGATGGTTGTCTCCTTCCGGGTTATCTGCAGTGTCTGTGCTCTTTCTTGGTATTGTATCACAGCAGCACTACTTTATGCAAATGTACTATTAGTGTGACAAATGAACAGTGGCGGAAGAATCAAAAGCATCTACTGGCCATCCTTTAGGCCACTTAGGCGGTCGCCAAGAGAAGAAAGTTAATCAGGACAACAAATTTAAGAAGAAATATTCAAATTTTTACACCTGAAGAATAATCTTGCCTACAGTGTCAGTTGCTGGCACGTAGTATAAGGCCGCCCTTAATAATTAAAAAAAATGCTTCCGTAAGGTCAATTATTTTTTAAGTGAATTTCCACCTTTTAGGTGTTTACAAGGTTCTCCTAGAATGTGGATCAATTGCAGATTTGCACTTAAGTGGGTAACCCATTTCACCAAAGCAAAGTCTAGCAGGTATATATTTCTGCATGTGAAATGTGAAACTAAAATGAACATTTCTAAAAATATTTTAAAATGTTTCCCCCTGTACAAGCCTCTTCCATTTTGCTGCTACCGATTGTCAGGGTGCTGTGTCCCTACTTACACCCTGAAAATGCATTTCCCCTGCTCCTCCTCCTCCTCTTATATTTGTAAGTGTTTCCAAGACAGGAAAGGACCTGCAAATAATTGGTGACTTCTTGCAAACTTAGGAGTTTTCTGTGGTTCACAAACGTTTGCTGCTGGCCACTCAAGAAATCCCAACAATATGTCAATGCAGCATTCTCACATGGAAAATTGACCTTACTGGGGGATTTTGCTTATGAGCAGGTTCAATTTTCTGAGGAACCCCAAAGCCCTATTACTGACTGTGTAAAGCTTCTACCTTTTTGACATCCTTTGCTATCACTGGCATTGCCATTGCAGCCCCTGATTTCTGGAATTAGGAAGGCAGTAGCATCAACAGGAACAGAAAATAAGCTGGTATGCAAGAGCCATGTTTTGTCCTACAGGTCTCCTCGCTTGACCAAGACCCTCAGCAGTAAACAGGAGGCTGGCGGGGTGAGACAATGGATCAGCCCTGTACCATAATCCAAGGTCAATGAGTCTATGATGTCACTTCTGCTCCTCCTTGCATTTTGGTAAATCAATTTCCAGGACATCATACCACCTGATTAAAAGACCTCCTGTTTTAATAATAAACAAGACAAGGTCCATGCCCTGACTACTACAGAAAAGTTCTAAAAGCAACGGTAAGAGAGGCTGGTAGCTGAGCTGCTGTTTGAGGAGCTGTCCTCCACATGCAACCACCATCAGGGATCTCCTTGTTTAATATGTGAATGTCGTAAACAGACATCATATGTACTTCGAATGATTGCCGGGGTTTATCTTGTTTATTGTTTAGACATAAAAGTCTTTCGACTTTGTGTAATTACATCTTAGGTGGTAAAATGTGTCTCTACCCTGAGTAGCACCATTACTGAGTTTACCCTTATATACTAAGGGGCATATTTACGTTCCCTGGCGCATCCCTGCATATCAGCAGGGATGCGCCAGGGAAAATGCGTCACGCAAGTTTACCCTTGCGCCACGTCCGATGCGCCGCATTTACAATGCGGCGCATCGTGGCGCAGGATAAGCAGATGCGTGACGCATCTGCCGACGGAAGGCTGACGCAGTGCTGAAGTCGTGCCGCAAGCGCGACGCAACTCCAGCACTGTTTCAACCTTCCCTATCCCTAACATGGTGCGTCAATCCTTACGCCTCCTTGAAGCAGGCGTAAGGATTTGACGCACCAGCGTCGGAAAAGTGACTGCGTAAAATCTTGTAGATTACACTACGTCACTTTTCCGAGGCGTTCCTGCGCCGGAACGCCCCCCCCCTGCGCCGGTACGCCCACATGAAACCTGACGCAGGTTTCATGTGGCGCTGGGGTTTACAATGTGACGCACCTCCCTAGATGCGTCACGTTGTAAATATAGCGCAACGCGGCGCATGGTTTGCGTCGCCGCTGCGTCACATGCGTGACGCAACGGCGGCGCAAAAGTGGCGCAAGGGGCTTGTAAATATGCCCCTTTGTGTATTTATACTTTATACCCACCGAAATATCTCTTTTTGCGAGGTGCGACACTGTGTTCCACTACCACCCTGTATTTGATGTGACCATCAGGGATGTAACAGCAGTGTACTGGAAAAGAGAATAGTGGATTGATGCAGTAACATGTTATTGGAAGAAAGAGAAGAAGGACGGTATAAAACTTCAATCATCTGGCTGCCCTTTAAGGATCGACCATAAAACAAATCAGGCTTCCCTCAAAAATCACATAACCACTACAGCAAGCTTAATCATGAATTCACAAAAAGAGGACGCAGCTAGAGAACTAAATAGGTGTAGATAGCTGGGCCCCTAGAAATAGAAAATGGCGACAAAACATAAGTGTGGAGTCCTGGAACTGGCTCGAAAAGTACCACTTGAACTTGTGCTTCACACGTGTATGAAAAAAACCAGAACATAATATTGCCAAATGGCGATTCTCACGAAAGAGGGAACAAATTGCACAGAGCCAGAGTAAAACCAATGAAAATGCATTTTATGTGTTTGAGCTGCCCTTTCATTTAGTTTCTCAGTCATATAAAATGACTGGGGATTCAGTTGGGAGTATTCGGGTGAAAAGAGAAGATACTATTTGAATTTTGAAAAACAACAGGTCACAAACCTTCTATTAAAGGATTTTCTCAACTTCATATAATGACTCTTTATCTAACTTTAAGGGAATTTTGTTCAACAAAAACAAATTTGCTTCTATTTTTCAAACTTCTCCTTGGATTAATGAGATCAACAGTCCTATGGGAAAGGTACGACCGTCCTGACACACCTCAAAAATATCCAAATTTTTACTTTGTGTCCTTTTACCATCGCTCGGTTTTAAGGCAATTTTTGTCAAAATTGAGCTGTAAAAATCACCATTATGCAACACTATGCTATGTTCTTTCAAAACTTTCCTTTGGGAAGAATTGTCCTAAACCACGCTGTAAATGAGGTTAGACTTGCTCCCTTCACTCACTCGCTCAGTCCGATTTGAATAAAGGAATTATGCCTCACCACTTTCAAACATCACCAGCTGCCACGTCATGTAAGTAGGATATCTGGAACACCTCTCATTGCCTGGCAAAAGGTGAGATTCCTGGGACACATCATGTCCTTGACTAGCATTGTCAGGTAAGAGTAACACATCATAGCAATGGATGGCTCACACTAGTAAAGCAGACACTTTATGACAGAGTGAGAATGGAGAAATAACTTTGGGAAATCATGGCATTGGATGATGTAAATGAATTGCTATGCTGCAAGGACACATAATGCAAAAAGAACAATTGATAGACAGAATGTTGAACAATTTCCAACATTCACCCTAGTACAGGGATCTGGGCCTAAATCCATCATGTTTTTGCTCCCCATGCCATTCCAGTTCAAACCCAGCCATATGCGAATCAGTCTTGACGCTGATCCCCATGGGAACAGTCCACCCCAAACTGCCAGACTAGGTCCTCACTGGACCGGAAATAAGCATCCTGGGACCGGTTTCGGGGTATCACCCCTCATTAGACAGGCTAGCTTGACTCCAGTGGCATGGAGAGCACGGGACACACGTCTGGGTATACCCGTCCCACTCGGTGTGAAAACGATGGATTTTAGCCAGATATGTAAAGAGTGAGTTACATATGGCTGGGTCTAAACTGGGGTGGCATGATGAGCAAAAAAAATGGATTTAACCCAGATCTCTTGACTGGAGGTGAATGTTTGATTTGTTCTATATTCCGTCTATCATTTGTGTGTCTTTTGCTTTCTCGCCCTACGTGTGCTGGGTATGCCCAGAATTGGGTCCTGGGCTAACTGTGCCACTGGATTCAAGCTAGCCTGTCTGATGAGGGCTGGCACCCCAAAACTGATCCTAGGATGCTAGTTTCTGGTCCAGGGAGGACCTTACTTGGCAGTTCGGGCTGGACTGGTTCCATGAGGAGCAGGGTAAAGACTGATTTGCATATGGCTGGGTCCAAACTGGGGTGACATGCTGACCAAAAGAACAATGGATTTAATCCAGATCTCTTGACTGGGGGGTGAATGTTTGATTTGTTCCACATTCCATCCATCATTTGTGTGTCTTTTGCTTTCTTGCCCTAAGTGCACCGGTGGGTTCCAGGCTCACTGTGCCACTGGATTCAAGCTTGCCTGGCTGATGAGGGGTGATACCCCAAAACCGGACCTAGGATGGTTGTTTCTGGTCCAGGGAGGACCTGGCTTGGCAGTTCGAGGATTTTTCTTTTGATGTCGAGTGGTCCCCTCCAGCAGGCCAATTTTGATGCAACGTTATGGGATTCCTTCTCCGTGAGCCCTCGATCAAATCCTGAAAGTCTGGATCTCTAAAGCTTTCAGCAGGATGAGCCTGAAATCAGGCCGGGTCATGGTTGAAGGTAGCTGGTTTGACTCTCAATGTTAATGTTAATGTTAATTGATTTTTATATAGCGCTAATCACCGGCAGGTCTCTAAGCGCTTGAGAGAGAGTTGCCAGAGGTCGTCAACGGGTGCATGGCCGCATATTGGGCCAGTTAAGCCGTGTCTAAGGCCTCCTTGAACAGAAGCGTCTTAAGCTGTTTCCTGAATGGGAGGAGTGGCGGTTCCTTGCGCAGGTAATCGGGCAGTTGGTTCCAAAGTTGTGGGAGCAAGTTGGAGACTGCTCGACCCCCGTTGGATGCAGTATTGTATCCTGGAATGGCCAGGGGGCAGGTCTTGGACGACCGCAGTGTGCGGCCCGGAACATAGTTCTTCAGGCGTTCTTTAATATAGGCCGGGGCTTTGCCGTGGATTGCTTTATGGGCGATACAAAGGCCCTTAAATTTAGCTCTCTGTTTGATTGGAAGCCAGTGCAATTTGCGCAGCAGAGGGGAGGCATGGGACCGTCTTGGCAACCTAAAGATCAATCTGGCTGCGTCGTTCAGCACCACCTGTAGTTTATTAGTCAACTTCTGAGGGAGGCCTATATATAGGGCATTGCCGTAATCCAATCTGGAGACAATTGTGGCTGATACGATCATTTGTAGCGAGGCAGTTGAAAGGAGGGGGACAAGTTTCCGTAGCTGTCTCATAAGCCCTATGCAGGTTCCGACCACTGTGGTGACTTGGTCGGCCACTTTATGGAGCTTTTTGACAAAAAGTTCCCAAATTTCTGGATCTTCTTCCAGGAGGTCTCATTGAGGGTTCAGGGTGTCCAAAACATACATCCAAGGGTCTGGAATCTCCTAGTGGTCCTTTGGGATGTCTGGACTGCAATTCCCACAATGCTCCTGGCCAAGTCCTTAAACGTCTACTGGACGCACTCCATGATGGGGACTCTTGGTGGAGATGATGTAGTACCAGATTGTGCAACAGGTGCAGTCCTTCAAAGTGCAGTCCTTTGGGTGTGGATCCAAATTCCAACAGAGCAGTCCTTCTTCTCCTTGTAGTTTCAGGCAGCAGATCTGAGGAGCTATGCAGTTCTCCCATATTTATTCTAAGCCTGGGCAGAGTTATGCTTTAGATAAATGCAGTTCGCAGTGATTTTCAGTGCCAGGTGCTTGTCCGCACTGTGCAATCATCGCAAACGGCACCATGCTGCTTCCTTTTTGCCGCTCGAGTAGATTTTTACTCGAGCGGCACCTTTCTCAATGCGAACGGATGGTTCTCAACACGAGTGGTCGCGAGCATACGTGACCACTCGCAATGAGAAATCTGACTTCCGGCATTGAGAAATCTCTCGGGGAGGTTGATTTTCCACGCTCGCATGCCCACCAACTTGATGTTGACGATCGCGAATGAGGAAAAATCTCACCGGGAGGTGGATTTTCCTCGCTCGTGCTTGCCAACTTGACGTTGATGAATGCGAGCAAGGGAAAAAACTCCACTCCGCAGAGCGGAGTTTTTCGGAATTCCGCGAGCTCCGCGTAACGCGGAGTGCGGAAAACTCCACAAACTCCACGAGGTCACCGCCCAGACTTAATTTACACAGTTTCTGGACTTCAAGCAGGGGGCACCCCTGACCAATGGGATGCAGGGTGCCACCCAGGTGTTTGCCCACTTCCTCCAAAGTATGGCATATTTTTGTAACAGAAAGCACCATCCAATCAAAATCCAACATGGAAAAAGTCTCTCTAACACACCCTTTCCAACCCTGTGACTCAACTAATTACTGAGGCTCTTGTGTGGCTGGGGGTGCAGGATGTGGGGGTCAGCCTGTGCTGGTCCCAAATTGTCATTCTCCCTTTGAAGACCAGTTTGGCTGCCCCACCCTCTTCCTGCCTTTTGGCTTCTGCAGATAAAGCTTTCCAACCACAGGAAATCCATTGTCTACTCTGACAGGATGCTTCACACCTCATCAAGTAGCTCTGGCTCAGCCTGTGAAAGGCTAGCCAATCAGGAGAGGGCAGCTGCAAAGCTGGATTTTGACTCACAGAAAAGAAAGTTAAATAACTTATTTTCTGTAATAATTATTATAAATCTAACAATGGCGAGTTGTTGGATTTATCTTAACTATTAATTAGATATCTTGAACTATATTTTTAGGTGGCTCCTGTCAATACCTATACTTAATTAAAATATCTCAATATAAGCCAATGGAGCCATTACTACAATGGGGGAAAAAGGAATTGGCAGTTTTCCCCTCATCATGGCTTATATAACATATTTTAAAATGTCCCTTACAAGGCACCCTACACCTTGGGCACCTAGAGAAGACCTAAGGGGTGACTTATATGTAAAATAAGGTAGTTTGAGACTTTGGAAGTACCTTTAAATCCAAACTCGAATTTGCATATCAATTTATGGTAAAGGCAGCCTGAAAGGTAGTGCTGCCTTTAAAATAACAGCAGGCACCATAGTAGTGCACACTTAAGTGCATTAAGTCTACTGGGCCTCTAAACCTACATGCCCTATTATATACTAGGGACTTATAGCTAGGCTGCCAGTACCAATTATAATTACACCTAATTTGTATATCCTTACAATCAGAGCACTGATAAGCAGATCCCAGGACACAGTCAGTTACCGCCAGTACCAAGCAAAATATTGGGGTGATCAGGGCAACGAGAATGACTCACAGAGCCCCTCGCCCAGACAAAAAGTGATGGACAACTAACCTACACCCTGGTAGTCCTCATCAGCTAATTTGAAAAACCTGGAAAGTCTATCTACATTGGCATGGGCAGTGTATGTGTTCCACTGTGAAGTCCATTGCTGCAGGGAAATGGACTCCCTCAGCAGTTTTCCTCCCTCTAATCTTCATGAGCCATTTGAGAGATCTGTGGGAAGTTTGAACATGAAAGTTAGTGCCAAACAAGTCTGGCCTCAACTTCTTCAGGAACCAAACTACAGCAAAGGCTTCCCTCTCAATAGCACTCCATCTTTGTTCTCTGAGGAGAAGTTGCCTACTGATGAAGGCAACTGGCTGATCAAAGCTCTTTTCATTTACTTGTGACAACATTGCCCCAATCCCTTGTTCTGAAGCATCTGTCTGAACCATAAATTGCTTTGTGTAATTAAGGGCAAGTAGCACTGGTGCTGAACATAAAGCCTCTTTCAGAGTGTCCAAGGCATTCTGACACTCTGGCATCCAAATGACTTTCTTGTGCATCTTATTGGAGGTGACTTCTGTCAGGGGAGTCACAATGGTCCCATAGCTCTGAACAAATCGTCTGTAGTACCCAGTCAGGCCAAGGAATGCCCTAACCTCAGTCTAGATTGTACGAGCTACCCAATCAACATAGTTTATATATTGGGCTAGAGAGGTTGTACATGGCCTCCATCTACAAGGGGGCCCAGGTACACCACTGAACTCTGCCCTATGTGGCACTTACTGGCCTTACTAGCCAGGCTTGCCTGCTGCAGGGTCTGAAGCACTATCTTCAGGTGGGACCAATGATCCACCTAGGTGAAGCTGTACCCAGCTATATTGGCCAGATAAACTACACTGAACTGTTCCAGCCCAGACAGAACCCTCTTCGCCAATCTTTGGAAGGTGGCAGAGGCTTTCTTTAAGCCAAATGGCATTACTGTGAATTGGCAATGTCCCTCTGTTGTGGAGAATGCTGACCTCTTGTCTACTCCTTCAGTGAGGGCAAATCAAATGTACTCAGGTACTTAGCAGCCCTTAACTTATCAATTAGCTCATCAGCCTAGGTATAGAGTGAGCATCGGTCTTAGTGACTGCATTGAGTCATCAAACTCTTAAAGGTGGGACTGTCTCTCTGTCCCTGACAAAACTCCTCTGTGGAGGGTCCACCGGCTCCTGCCAATTTTGCCAAATCTGGCAGATCTACCAGGGATGGAATCCCTCCCTCAGTAGTCAGATCTTCCCTCTCAGGGTCAAATTCCTGCTGCACCTCTGGAGTTCCTGGAACTAGTTTACCAAACCCATCACCCTTGTCCTTGGATGCTTTGCCTATTGTTCCAGGGTCCAAGTGTCTAGCATTTCCCTAGATAGTCTGTGACCTGGTCACAGCACATACCCACTGAGGGAGGCCCAGCATCCTTCATGGACCATTATCTCCACCTCTGACTAGTCAGACACTTCAAGATCATATCACAGTAGACAGTCTACTGGGAGTGCCCAGTGCAACTACCTTCTTAGGGCCTGTCACACACCCCCATTCCAAACTCACCATTGCCATGGGATGGAGTTTGCCTCTGCTGTCTGCATAGGTTACCTGTTATGATCTCTGGAGGAAACCAGCTTCTCTGCGACCATCGTTACACTGGCTCCTGTATCTCTCAGAGCCTCAAACTCAGTTCCATTGATCTTAGGCCTCTGTCTGTACCTCTCCATGTTGGGAGGTAAGGTGGCCAGGGTTGCAATATCCACCCCACCTTAGCACATTAAGGTTGTCTCTGTCAAACCCTTCCCCATCATTGGGACAATCTCCATCCCTACACCTACACTGGCAATCCCCTGGGAATGCCCACCAGTGGGGGGATTCTTTGTGTAGACAGCATCTCCTCTCTTGTGCCCTGAATGATTACAGTCAAAGCAGTTCCCCACCTTTGAGGGACCAAAGAACCTACTAGGCATTCCCTGAAACCCCCTCCCCTTATAGTTGGATTTGCTCGGGTCCCACCTCCTTGTGCAGGTTTTTGTGGGTCTTGTAAGGACTCCTTCTGTTCCTGACCTTCTTTCCCCTTGGCTTTCCTCTGGGGGGAGGGGGAGCTGTCATCCTTTCTTTTGAATATCCCCTCGGTGCTCATTGGAAACCTTGGTTATTACCCACTCATCAGCTGCTTCTCCCAGCTATCTGGGGTCTGACAGTTTAGAGTCCACTAGGTACTGGTGTAACTTCTCCTGTACACTATGTTATGATGTGCTCTTTAAGAAATAAAGCATACAGCCCCTCATAAGTACCCACTTTGTTACTTTTAATACAGCCCTCTTGTGCCTTCACTGCGATGTCAACAAAGTCCACCCAGGACTGTGTACTCACTTTCTGGGATGTCCCTAAACATCAACCTGTACTGGTCTGGGGTCAGACCAAATTTCTTGACTAGGCATCTCTTCATGTGTGGGTAGGATTTCCCCTCCTCCCCCCTCAGGGTCAGGAGCCTGTCCCTTCCAGCTACTGGGATCAATTCCCAAAGAAGTTAACCCCAATCATTTGAGTGTACCCATCTCATAACAAGGGCCCTCTTAAAAGAAGTCAGCCATTTGTCAATGTCACCCCCCTCTACATACCTAAGGACTATCCCCATGGGGAGCTTGTGATCAAACCCACCACCCTTGGACATGTCAATCTCTTCTTCACTTTTGCTGCCACCAATTCTTCTCTCCTCCTCCCTCTCCCATTTCTTCTCAGCTAGAGTACTTTTCTCTTTTCCAGGGCTAGCTCCTTCTCTCTTGGCACATCCCTGTGTTCTGTGTTGGAGAACCTCCCTTCCTACCACCAGTTGGAATGACAAACCTAGTAGTGGAAGCAATGGAAGAACTATCATCATCATCTTCCTCCTGGATGATGTTAGAGGGGTTAACATCCCCCTCCCCTACATTCTCCAGAGCTGATCTTGCCCAGGTCTTAGGGGACCTAATCAACTCTGCCTTCCAAATATTGTTAGTAGCTGGTAGTCCCTAGCCCTACACAGAACCCTAAGGCCAGCCACTGTGAGATTAGTCAGATTAGCCAGATCTAGCTCCATGGCATCCCTAGTTTTGGGTCACACAAACTTTACAAAGCAGAAACAGAGCAAATTTTGAAAAAACTGAAATATGGATTAAAGATTAGTTTTGTCCAAATTTCAAAAATTAAAAATCAAAAATGTTGTTTTAAGTCAATTTAGAGGAATTTTAAAGATCTTAACTTAATTTACTGTATGGTGTAATCTAAACACAAGTACGTATTCTCACTGCTGAACACCAAATGTTGGAAAGTGGATTATTAATAGTAATCAGCAGTGACTTACCAATAGAAGAGGCCACAAACACAAAAAGGGGGCCAGTTAGGGTCTCAAAAAATTATTCCCTTGCTAAACCTTTGGTAGCTGGCAATGGACTGGCAGGCGTAACTTAGGAGACAGGTGTGTAAAGCATTTAAAAATGCCAATACATTAAATCAGTAAGACACAACACACATCAATACATTAAATACGTAAGACACAACACACAATAAAAATCCACCTGCTATTCATAAAAATAGATTATATCTTTATTAACAAATAAACACCAAAACAACAAAAATCCAATGTAGGGAACCAGAGGAATACAATTTTTAAGAATAAACACTTTCTAGTGCTTAAAAATCTAAAGCGCCAGTTTGGGACATCTGGTCGTGCTTGACCGGGACAAAGTCAAAGTTTGAGACCGACTGCAATGGAGCCCTGGTCGGATACACTTAGCAGGAGGACTTGGTCAAAATTTTAATTTCGCACTTAGAAACTTTTCTAGAGGATTTTTCTCTCAATGTTGAGCGCTCCCCTCCAGCGGGCCAATTTTGTTGTGATGTCATCGGATTGCTTCTCTGCAAAGTCTCTGTCAAATCCTGGAAGCCTGGAACTCAGGAGCTTTTTAGCATGAAGAACCTAACATTCCAGGCTGGGTCACGGTTGTAGATAGCCAGCTTGACTTTTGGCATCGAGTCGGTCACCTTATGGAGCTTTTTGACAAAAAGTTCACAAACTTTACTAAACTTCTGGATCTTTTTCCAGAAGGTCTCCATGAGGTTTCAAAGTGTCCAAAACACAAATCCAAGGGTCTGGAATCTCCAAGATGGTCCTTAGGATATCTGGACTGCAACTCCCACAATGCACCTGGCCAAATCCTTAAAGGTTCACTGGACACACTCCAGGATGGGGACTCTTGGTGGAGATGATGCAGGTGGGCTCTGTTAACCTGTAGCTTGCAGGGAGTCCACTCCTTAATCCGTCTTGAAGCAAGTCTTTAGGGCTTTAGTACCATATTGTGCAGCAGGGGCAGTCCTTCAGAGTGCAGTCATTTTTGGTGCAGATCCAGATTCAAACAGGGAAGTCCTTTTTCTCCTTGTAGTTTCAAGCAGCTGATCTGAGGAGCTATGCAGCTCTCCTATATTTATTCACAGTTTCTGCTTTATTTCCCACCCGTCTCATGACAAAGTTTATACATTTTCCATGTACATTGTTGCACATTATTAGGGACATTCATGAATACAGTAATATTGGCCATCAGGTCACGGCCTTGGACGACGTCCAGGTTGACTTCATCCTTCCTCTCTGTGGGCAGTCATTCAGGGAGCATGCGCAGAACCATTGTCACATGAGTTTTCAGTTCACCAAACCCAGGCCCAATTTTACGAACTAGTAAAGTCAAAGAAGAAAATATTAAAATCACAAATAAAATGTTTCACTGTATACCTACTCTTTCTATTCTATTCCCATTTACTTATAAACTCTATCCCGCATTAGTAGCGTTTAGAATACCACAGTTAAGTGCAACATGAGAGCAAGCTGCAGCACATGAAAACATAAAGCAGCCATTTTAATGCACACTGCGCAGAAGCAAGAATTTCCCACCAAGCAAAGAAAGACGTCACACCACGTGTATGGTTGAGACATGCGCAGTAAAGTTCCCGCGCTAAAAGCGGCCATTTTAGAATAGACAAGCATTACTGGTTAGTTAAAACACATAAGCAAGCTTCCTTGCTACTTATATTTGTGTGTTCAGTTATTAGTATGAACAATACAAGTTTAATACATTAATACCTATGAGAAGATTGCATCCGAGCAAGTCTTATTTGTGAGTCCTTGCTCCATCAGCACCATTGGCTCAAAATCCATTGTGGAGAAAGTCTCTCCTTTGTGGTTAGATCTGGCTATCCCGACCCATTGGTGTGGTTGAGTTTCAATAACCCACCACCCCAGCCCCATGACTCATCTAATTACTGAGGCTCCTGTGTGGCTGGGAGTTCAGTATGTGGAGGTAAGCCTGTGCTGGTCCCAAACTGTCATCCTCCATGTGAAGACCAGTTTTCCTGCCATATTTTCCACTCTGACAGGACACTTCACACCTTATCAAGCAGCTCTGGCTCAGCCATGGAAAGGCTGGCCAAACAGGAGAGGGCAGCTGGAAAGCTGGATCTTTGGCTCACAGAAAATAATGTTTAATAACTTATTTTCTGTAACAGTTATTATAAATCTAACAGTGGCAAGTTGTTGGATTTATCTTAACTATTAATAAGATACCTTGCACTATATTTGTAGGTGGCTCCTGTCAATATTTATACTTAAATCCTGGAAGCCTGGAACTCAGGAGCTTTTTAGCATGAAGAACCTAACATTCCAGGCTGGGTCACGGTTGTAGATAGCCAGCTTGACTTTTGGCATCGAGTCGGTCACCTTATGGAGCTTTTTGACAAAAAGTTCACAAACTTTACTAAACTTCTGGATCTTTTTCCAGAAGGTCTCCATGAGGTTTCAAAGTGTCCAAAACACAAATCCAAGGGTCTGGAATCTCCAAGATGGTCCTTAGGATATCTGGACTGCAACTCCCACAATGCACCTGGCCAAATCCTTAAAGGTTCACTGGACACACTCCAGGATGGGGACTCTTGGTGGAGATGATGCAGGTGGGCTCTGTTAACCTGTAGCTTGCAGGGAGTCCACTCCTTAATCCGTCTTGAAGCAAGTCTTTAGGGCTTTAGTACCATATTGTGCAGCAGGGGCAGTCCTTCAGAGTGCAGTCATTTTTGGTGCAGATCCAGATTCAAACAGGGAAGTCCTTTTTCTCCTTGTAGTTTCAAGCAGCTGATCTGAGGAGCTATGCAGCTCTCCTATATTTATTCACAGTTTCTGGGCATCAAGCAGGGAGGCTCCCCTGACCAAAGGAATGCAGGGTGCCACCCAGGTGTATGACCACTACCTCCAAAGTGTGGCATATTCTTGTCCCAGAAAGCACTGATCCAGTGGGTTACTAGCAACAAGCATTCATACACAAAATACTCACTTGGGCCCATACATTCATACTGCGCTAGCAATTTCCGCTGGTGGATCAGTTGTACTCTTTATCAAAATCCCTGCTACCAATTACCTTTCTGATTGAAGAGTAATGACTTACCAATGGACCCTCTGCTAATTGGGAAGTTTAAAATGAGTGACGTTCCATACAATTCATAACTCTGAAATAATCACTGAGTCAAGAAGTTTTAAAATATTTATCTAAAGATTTGCAGAGTAAAATACAGAGCCACATGATACTTAAATCGCATATCAAGGGTGAAGCACAACAATTAATTATCGATCAATGACGGTCCCTTAGGAAAGGAGAAGATAGAGACAGCAGCGCAACTAAGTTTTGCATTTATATTTAACTAAAAGTGCGAGAACCAAACCCCTTGGCCAAGGAATTGGAAGGATAGGACCCTGGAAGGATGAAGAGCAAAGACCTCCTCCCGGATCAGGACAGGATTGGTGACCTTTCTATCAACAACGCCTGTGTCGTTCCCCTCTCTGGCACTTCACTTCTCCTTGAATTCTCCCGAAACTTCTAATGGACTCCGCAGCCCCCTCCTCAGGACCTCTCTGGTCAGCGGTTCAGTCTGCAATCGATCAGCTCGTCTGGACTGGTCTCTTCTCTCTGTGTGCTGCGCTAAAGCTTGTGCTTCTGGAGCCTCTTCCTGTCAGCGTCTAGTCTCTACTAATTAGCTAATTCTATATCTGTTATACCCTTCTACGCCCATGTACCTCCCCTAATTGTTGCCGAATTATGGGGCCACTACTTCTGATTGGACAGGGACAGGGGGTTGATCCTCACACCATATTGATTTAATTAATTTTCTTAAAGCCCTTTGTTTTAAAATACCGCCCCTCACTTTTAATACATTTGCTTTATTTCCCACCCGTCTCATGACAAAGTTTATACATTTTCCATGTACATTGTTGCACATTATTAGGGACATTCATGAATACAGTAATATTGGCCATCAGGTCACGGCCTTGGACGACGTCCAGGTTGACTTCATCCTTCCTCTCTGTGGGCAGTCATTCAGGGAGCATGCGCAGAACCATTGTCACATGAGTTTTCAGTTCACCAAACCCAGGCCCAATTTTACGAACTAGTAAAGTCAAAGAAGAAAATATTAAAATCACAAATAAAATGTTTCACTGTATACCTACTCTTTCTATTCTATTCCCATTTACTTATAAACTCTATCCCGCATTAGTAGCGTTTAGAATACCACAGTTAAGTGCAACATGAGAGCAAGCTGCAGCACATGAAAACATAAAGCAGCCATTTTAATGCACACTGCGCAGAAGCAAGAATTTCCCACCAAGCAAAGAAAGACGTCACACCACGTGATATGGGTTGAGACATGCGCAGTAAAGTTCCGCGCAAAAGCGGCCATTTTAGAATAGACAAGCATTACTGGTTAGTTAAAACACATAAGCAAGCTTCCTTGCTACTTATATTTGTGTGTTCAGTTATTAGTATGAACAATACAAGTTTAATACATTAATACCTATGAGAAGATTGCATCCGAGCAAGTCTTATTTGTGAGTCCTTGCTCCATCAGCACCATTGGCTCAAATCCATTGTGGAGAAAGTCTCTCCTTTGTGGTTAGATCTGGCTATCCCGACCCATTGGTGTGGTTGAGTTTCAATAACCCACCACCCCAGCCCCATGACTCATCTAATTACTGAGGCTCCTGTGTGGCTGGGAGTTCAGTATGTGGAGGTAAGCCTGTGCTGGTCCCAAACTGTCATCCTCCATGTGAAGACCAGTTTTCCTGCCATATTTTCCACTCTGACAGGACACTTCACACCTTATCAAGCAGCTCTGGCTCAGCCATGGAAAGGCTGGCCAAACAGGAGAGGGCAGCTGGAAAGCTGGACTTTGGCTCACAGAAAATAATGTTTAATAACTTATTTTCTGTAACAGTTATTATAAATCTAACAGTGGCAAGTTGTTGGATTTATCTTAACTATTAATAAGATACCTTGCACTATATTTGTAGGTGGCTCCTGTCAATATTTATACTTAAATATAATGTCCCAATGTTAGCCTATTGAGCCATTCACTGCAATGGTGAAAAACAGAATTTGTAGTTTTTCCTCACCAAGGCTTATAAAACATATTTTATAATGTCCCTGCTTGCAGTTACAAGGCACCCTATGCCTGTGGCACCTAGGGGAGACTTTAATGGTGACTTATATGTAAAAATAAGGTAGTTTGAGACTTTGTAAGTACCTTTAAATTCAATGTCAAATTAGCATATACATTTAAGGTAAAGCCAGCCTGAAAGCAGTGCTGTCTTTAAAATGACAGCAGGCACCACAGTAGTACACACTTAGGGGCCGATTCCGATTCGGGCCGGAAAACGTACCGACCGACTTGGTATGGGAATTTAGTCCGACCGACACGTACCGGCGCTGCCCGACCTGCGTAGTATGATGAAATGCATGTGAATCACGACCGACTCGTACGGAACACAAGCCGAACGAGCGAACCGCACGGAAACCAGCTATCCGGCCGGGAAACAACGCGAATCGAACTAACCGACACACACCAGGAAAGAACCCGAACGAAACGTACCCGCGAACTCCGACCCACGCAGTACGATGCAATGCGTGGAAAACCAGACCAAGTCGCACGGAGACCAAGCTGTACGACCGCCACGCATACAAAACCCAGCCGAGGCAACCCAATACTCCGCGACCGACTCGTACGCCGCACATGAAACACAGCAGAAACACAGCGTGAACGACTCGGAGAAGCTCGCACGAGACAACTGCAGCGTCCTACTCGGTCAGAAGAACGTCTCCTACATGCACAAAAAGTACAAAGGAAAAAATACAAAAAAAAGGGCCAAACAAGCAATTACAAAGCCAATTAATACTGGGGGGGGGAAACATGGAACAAAGACACACCCACAACTCCACCCATATAAAGGACACAAATCCCTACCATGATCCTTTGCAAATTCAACTGACCTGCCAGCACAGAACACCATCAGACAGCAACTCACAGACTACACTCACATCACACAAGCCACACACCATCAGCACCTCAACAAATAGCACCTTCACATATACCCAGCAAAACCTACACTCACACACCCTCACTTGCACACCCACACATACATCAATCACCACCACCACCCATCACCATGCCCCCAAAGAAGAATCCAAAGTTCCTAGACAGTGAATTGTAAGTCCTGGTAGATGAGATCCTCAGGGTAGAGCCACAGTTGTTTGGTACATTGGTCCAACAGACCCCCATGTCGCAGAAAACCAAGATGTGGGAGAGGATCGTCGATAGGGTGAACGCACAATCACCATGTTTGCGCACAAAGGAAGACATCCAGAACAGGTGGTATGATGTGCGCAGGAGGGTCAAGGAACTACTAAAGAAGGATTACGCCTTGAGCCAATACACCGGCAGTGGCCCTCCTGCCAAACCAGTATACCTCAGGCCCTGGGAGGAGAAGGTGCGGGCCATCCTACCACCAGTGAGCATATATGGACTATCAAACATCCCAGAGCCTGGTGAGTACACAACAAATATGCACAATATTGTGTGACAATGCACACACATCACTGTCAAGGGGATAGTCAAACCATGCACCCTTAGCAAATCCACAGCAACCAAAAGATAATCATCCCAAGATGTGTATGTCAGTCAGATAAACACAATACATGCCATTTCATAGTGATATGTAACTGTGTCATGTACAAACCCAACAACAAATAGAGCTAGGCAGTGGCACAAATCTAACCAACAAACACAGTCAGATATGTAGCCACCACTAGAACACCACCTCACAGGGAAGCTCACTGAAAGGAAGGAATTCTGTGTATGCTGGTGAAGTCAGTGTAGCCAATATCATGATGGGAGTTGTAGTCACAGATATTGGTCACCCTCACAATTCGCCCATCAACACCACTCTGAACCATGCTCACATCACAGGGAGTGGAAAAGAAAAGACAAGATGGCTGACACTGGGTACTGCTGTGGGGAGCACAAGGCCCTGCTGGGAACTGGGCACCAACAAACAACAGGACCACACTGTCAGCCATCTTGCCATTGCTGTCACACTCACACACAGTGAAGTCCACTCAAAAGGAAGGAAGTATGGGCATGCTGGGAAGGGGGTGTAGGCAATAGCATGATGGGAGTGGTAGTCACAGATATTGCTCACCCTCACAATTGGCCCATCAACACCACTGAACCATGCTCACATCACAGGGAGTGGAAAACAACTGACAAGATGGCTGACACTGGGTACTGCTCTGGGGAGCACAAGGCCCTGCTGGGAACTGTGCAACAACCAACAGCAGGACACCACTGACTGTCATCCTGAAAGCCAACTTGCACTCCTTGCAATAGAAGCACGTTCCATGGTGGGATATCTGGCTGGGTGGGAAGGAGGACTGACAGCTCTGACCATATTTACAAGCAGCTTTTCACACACAGCCCCTTAACACAAACTCCACACAACTCACCTGGGAGAATGCAATGCCTCACACTCTAATCAAATATCCCACCAAGAACCACAACCCTGGGTTATGCTGTGTGAAGCACAGGGACATGTGTGAAGCACAGGGACACTCATGGGACTTGTAGCCAAACAAACACCAGGACAACACTGTCAGCCATCATTTCAGCACAGGCACACTACCCCACAGGGAAACAGAGTCAAAAGGGAGGAAGTATGGGCATGCTGGGAAGGGGGGTGTAGGCAATAGCATGATGGGAGTGGTAGTCACAGCTCAACATCCCCCACCCACATGGCCCAGCAAGCTCACACTGAAGCATGCACACCTCACAGGGAGTGGAAAAGAACTGACAAGATGGCTGACACTGGGTACTGCTGTGGGGAGCACAAGGCCCTGCTGGGAACTGGGCACCAACAAACAACAGGACCACACTGTCAGCCATCTTGCCATTGCTGTCACACTCACACACAGTGAAGTCCACTCAAAAGGAAGGAAGTATGGGCATGCTGGGAAGGGGGTGTAGGCAATAGCATGATGGGAGTGGTAGTCACAGCTCAACATCCCCCACCCACATGGCCCAGCAAGCTCACACTGAAGCATGCACACCTCACAGGGAGTGGAAAAGAACTGACAAGATGGCTGACACTGGGTACTGCTGTGGGGAGCACAAGGCCCTGCTGGGAACTGGGCACCAACAAACAACAGGACCACACTGTCAGCCATCTTGCCATTGCTGTCACACTCACACACAGTGAAGTCCACTCAAAAGGAATGACGTATGGGCATGCTGGGAAGGGGGGCGTAGGCAATGGCATGATGGGAGTGGTAGTCAGAGCTCAACATCCCCCACCCACATGGCCCAGCAAGCTCACACTGAAGCATGCACACCTCACAGGGAGTGGAAAAGAACTGACAAGATGGCTGAAACTGGGTACTGCTGTGTGGAGCACAAGGCCCTGCTGGGAACTGGGCACCAACAAACAACAGGACCACACTGTCAGCCATCTTGCCATTGCTGTCACACTCACACACAGTGAAGTCCACTCAAAAGGAAGGAAGTATGGGCATGCTGGGAAGGGGGGCGTAGGCAATAGCATGATGGGAGTGGTAGTCACAGCTCAACATCCCCCATCCACATGGCCCAGCAAGCTCACACTGAAGCATGCACACCTCACAGGGAGTGGAAAGCCACTTCAAAGATGTCTGACAATGGTGATCTGTTGTGGTGAGCACAAGGCCATGCTGGGAACTGGGCACCAACAAACAACAGGACACCACTGACTGACATCCTGAGAGTCAACCTGAACCCACTGCAAGGGTGGCATGCTTCATGGTGGGATAACTGGGCTGGGGGAGAAGGAGGGCCGGATGTCCACCAAATACAACCAATGCTGTCCATGTACACACCTCAACATTCACATTGAAATGCTTCAAGTTTGCAGGACAATGTGCTACACCAATATCAACCTCTGACTGTGACAACTTAGGACAATGCAATGTACAGGCCCGCATCCAGAGGTACAGTCACAACTGTCAGGTGTGTGAACCATTGATGCCTGCAGAAACATTACATACATTGTGTGTGTCTCCCAAAAACAGGTGATGATGGGGACACAGTAGCAGACGATGAGGAGTCCCTGTCCCAGGCTCCGGGGGACACTGAGCTCACTGGTGTGGAACAGCCTCTGCCCTCCTCGGATGGCGAAGACCCACCTGGCCCCTCCGGTGTGAGTCATCATGCAGCACCAGCAGGACCACCATCTGCACCCCCTGCACCCACCCCTCCAACAACTGCCAACACACAGACCACCCCCGCCGACACGGACAGACGAAGGACCACCAATGACAACAGCACACCGACCCCGGCCCAACGAGGAGCAACAGACAACAACCCCAGTAACAACCCCCAAGGGGGCCTAGGGTCACCTGTGCGTGCCACCGCACATCCCGCACGTGTCGCCAGGGGTGGTGGGAGGGGTGGTAGACATAGGTCACTGTTTGCAGAGGGTCTGGACTGCATGATGACCCACAACTGGTACGCATTGCTGATGCGTACCAGAATAGCACCGGAGAGGTCAGCCAGGTAGTGGGGATCCTCAAGGACATTCAACGGCAGCAGGCTGCCCATCATGCCTGCTTGGACTCCCACATGTCCCGTGTGGAGACACACATGTCCCGTGTGGAGACACACATGTCTGGCATGGAGTCCAAGTGGGACACATTGCAAGAACTGACAGCGGTGCATAGGGACATATTGGCATGCCTCCGCCAGATTAGCACCAACATGGCCACACCTCCCTGTGTGCCCACAACATCTGGTGCTGCAACAACTGCAACTGCCACAGGGAGGGAGGATGACTCTGGCGGAGAGTCCCCTGCACCGCAGCAGCCTGCACGTGAGGGTCCCCCCCCAAAGAAGAGGGGTCGTCCGAGGAAGGACAACTGAGAGGCCGATGGCCATGTACATCCCCCAGGAACCCAACACCTGTTCTGGAAGTTCACCTTTGTGTGCAAACTGTTCACCCTGTCGAATGCAACCCAACTCTCCCACATGACATGGGGAGTTTAAGTTGGCCCAATGTATCAGATGACTGTTGACTTTACTCAGGACATTTCTGCTACCAAGACTTCCAACTCATGTGGGAACTTTGGATTCCTATCCCAATGTATAGCACCCACCATCCTGTGCACTATACTCACACATGTATGTAAATAAACTCACTAATACACCATACTTGCCTCTGTTGTGATTCCAACGTCGTTTCTGTCATGGAGATGATGATCTGCTAAATGACACTGTGCATGCTAACTGCTACAGCAAGTACAACACCGTCATGTGAGTCATGGCGACGTGACACATATAAGGGAGACACACCACTAGGGCTACACAACACATACACACCAGGGCCATCTGACTCATCGCCTACACTGATGTTGCCAGGAAATACAGTGCAATGCACAGACACCACACCTATTCACTGTCTGTGTTAACTAGCCCACAGGTGCAGTAAGCAAATGTCAGTCACATGTGTGACCACAGACAACGCACATCCCAAAGTGAAGCACAGGTTTATTACACATTTGCAACATGTTGTTTCCACTACAGATGCAAGGTAATCCCACGTGGCAGTGGCCACACAGTCAACAAGTGTAGAAGAAAGAAAGTCCAGGGGTGTGTGGCACATCACCTGTAGGGAAACGACAGCTTCCACCCTGGAAGTTGAATCACGGTGTCGGGGGATCACAGTTGACCAAACAACTCTGAAAGTACCCTTGAAGGACAGAAATGACACACAGTCAAAAGCACTGAAGAACAGGACAGAACTGCAATACTCATGCCCAATACATGTCACAAGATACCTACACAAAACCAAGTTAGCATGTCAACACTGTTGGGGAGTACAGACTACCTGTAAGGACACATCGCTGCACGCATACAGTCAAGTAGCACATGGCCACACTCAAACAGCACCAGAGCACCACCAACACATATCACGCAAACTCACATCATTGACATGACATCTCTGGATACTCACATTCAGCTGAAGAAGTTGGTGATGAGCTGTGTGCGGACATCACCCTCATCATCATCACCATCACTGGCATCGTGGCCCAGGCCAGGATCCTCCACAGGTGGCGGATGTTGGTCATCGTCATCCAGGATGAGAGGCAACTCCTTCCGCACTGCCAGGTTGTGTAGCATGCAGCAGACGATGACAATCTTGCACACCTTTGCTGGGGCATATGGGAGGGCCCCTCCTGTCTTGTCCAGGCAGTGAAAGTGGCTCTTCAGGAGACCAAATGTCCGCTCGATCACTCTCCTGGTCCGACCATGTGCCTCATTGTAGCGCATCTGGGCTGGTGTCACAGGGTTCCTGAGGGGCGTCAGCAACCACAGCATGTTGGGGTATCCGGAGTCACCTACATACAGACAATTGCACATTAGCTGAGTTTGAAAAGAAGGTGGAATACTACATTGCAGAACACACACAATGGAACAAAGTCAGTATACACCGACAAGCCAGGCACGCTGGTTCCGCATTTGGGACATCATCCTCGGGATGCGACTACTCCTCATCACGTAGGCATCGTGTGCAGAACCGAGGAAACGGGCACACACGTGTGAGATGCTCATATCTGCAAGACATACCACCAGAGCATTGACCGAATGGTAATGTTTTCTGTTCCTGTATGCCTGCTCATGTGCCTGTGGTGGTACCAAAGCCACATGTGTCCCATCAATGGAGCCAATGACATGCGGCATCCTCCCCAGGGCATAGAAGTCACTCTTGACGTCAGTGAGTTGTTGACGTTTAGGGAAATAATGTACTGGTTCAGGTATCTCAACATTGCCTCCAAAACATCGCGTAGCACACGGCTGAACATGGTCTGTGACATCCCACCAGCAGACGCCACAGTGTGTTGAAAGGTACCGGTGGCAAAGAAGTGTAGGGCTGCCATCACCTTCACCTTGGGGGTCAGCGCTGTAGGGTATGTCCGGCCAGGTTGCAAATGTGGGGCCAACCGCACCGTCAATTCCTCAATCAGCGGCCTGGTGAAGCGGTACCGTCGGATGCAGTCCCGTTCAACCATGGTTGCAAGGTCAGGGAATGGTCTATGGACAGCTGGTACCCTGCAGTGCATAGGTGAAGAAAGAAAGATTGTCAGTCACCCCACATATGTGGCATAGACCATACTCAATATCACATGATACATCATTACCAGACACAAGTACATGATGTGTGTGCCGTTCTGTAAGGACATGTATGGCACCTACATGGCCAACATCTAACATCACAGTTCAACATGTGTTGTCAACAAGTCCCAGGTTGTGCTATGGGATATCATTAGGCTGTGTCACAGTACCCATGTACTGCTGTCACGTTCCAAACACACACCACAGTGACATGTGAGGACAGATGTGCCCCAGGCATCACAGCTCATTGACAGGTAGATTCCCAGGGACCCTGTATTGCCACATGGACACTGGCATGACATGGCGTATCATGAATACACCACAGCAAAACAACCATGACCCCCACAGGTAGTGGTCCCTGTTGCCTCTGCAGGACAGACATAGACGTCTGTGACACACACACACGCACAACATCAAAGTCCATGCACAAACAACGTGGATGTGGAGACTGTCTCCCATTGTGCACATGGAATCAGAGACATTGTAAACACAACATGCACACAGACTGTGGACGGCCATCACTATTGTGGCAATGGGTCACCCTGTGACGTACATACCGTCCCACGTCGGACTCAGGGGGTATGTGACATGACATACACATACACAACCTGGAAATGTGACCATGCCACATGCTCTGAAATGAACAGTTGCACATCACAGTGGTCATGTGCACAACACACCAAGGATTCTGTCCCCATGAACACGTGCACAGCCTGGGAGTGGCTGCCCCCAAGTGCCACCCAAAAAACCACATGTTGACCCCCATACACAGAAAAGGTAATGCAGCCTTACATGCCTTAGGATACAGTGTGGACAGGCTGTGGTGTTGTAGGTGTGCCCTGAGTCCCTGGAAAGTAAATGTGGCTGGCATACGTTCACCTGTGACAGGCATGGTGACATATGCGAGTGACTTGTACAGGGACGCGTTGTACAGCAATGGACTGATCGGTGCGCACGCATTGGCCATTGCATATGATGTGGACCAAAATACGCGTTGTACAGCAATGGACCGATCGGTGCGCACGCCTTGAACATTGCATATGATGTGAGCGGGTACGCGTTGTACAGCAATGGACCGATCGGTGCGCACGCATTGGCAATTGCATATGATGTGAGCGGGTACGCGTTGTACAGCAATGGACCGATCGGTGCGCACGCATTGGCCATTGCATATGATGTGGACCGAAATACGCGTTGTACAGCAATGGACCGATCGGTGCGCACGCCTTGGCCATTGCATATGATGTGAGCGGGTACGCGTTGTACAGCAATGGACCGATCGGTGCGCACGCATTGGCCATTGCATATGATGTGGACCGAAATACGCGTTGTAGAGCAATGGACCGATCGGTGCGCACGCATTGGCCATTGCATATGATGTGAGTGGGTACGTGTTGTACAGCAATGGACCGATCGGTGCGCACGCATTGGCCATTGCACATGATGTGAGCGGGTACGCGTTGTACAGCAATGGACCCTGATCGGTGCGCACGCATTGGCCATTGCATATGATGTGGACCGAAATATGCGTTGTACAGCAATGGACCGATCGGTGCGCACGCCTTGGCCATTGCATATGATGTGAGCGGGTACGTGTTGTACAGCAATGGACCGATCTGTGCGCAAGCATTGGCCATTGCATATGATGTGAGCGGGTACGCATTGTACAGCAATGGACCGATCGGTGCGCACGCATTGGCCATTGCATATGATGTGGACCGAAATACGCGTTGTTCAGCAATGGACCGATCGGTGCGCACGCCTTGGCCATTGCATATGATGTGAGCGGGTACGCGTTGTACAGCAATGGACCGATCGGTGCGCACGCATTGGCCATTGCATAGGATGTGAGCGGGTACGCGTTGTACAGCAATGGACCGATTGGTGCGCACGCATTGGCCATTGCATATGATGTGGACCGAAATACGCATTGTACAGCAATCGACCGATCGCTGCGCACGCCTTGGCCATTGCATATGATTTGAGCGGGTACGCGTTGTACAGCAATGGATCGATCGGTGCGCACGCATTGGCCATTGCATATGATGTGAGTGGGTACGCGTTGTACAGCAATGGAACGATTGGTGCGCACGCTTTGGCCATTGCATATGATGTGGACCGAAATACGCGTTGTACAGCAATGGACCGATCGGTGTGCACGCCTTGGCCATTGCATATGATGTGAGCGGGTACGTGTTGTACAGCAATGGACCGACCGGTGTGCACGCATTGGCCATTGCATATGATGTGGACCGAAATACGCATTGTACAGCAATGGACCGATCGGTGCGCATGCCTTGGCCATTGCATATGATGTGAGCGGGTACGCGTTGTACAGCAATGGACCGATCGGTGCGCACGCCTTGGCCATTGCATATGATGTGAGCGGGAACGCGTTGTATAGCAATGGACCGATCGGTGCGCACGCATTGGCCATTGCATATGATGTGGACCGAAATACGCGTTGTACAGCAATGGACCGATCGGTGCGCACGCCTTGGCCATTGCATATGATGTGAGCGGGTATGCGTTGTACAGCAATGGACCGAACGGTGCGCACGCATTGGCCATTGCATATGATGTGGACCGAAATACGCGTTGTACAGCAATGGACCGATCGGTGCGCACGCCTTGGCCATTGCATATGATGTGAGCGGGTACGCGTTGTACAGCAATGGACCGATCGGTGCGCACGCATTGGCCATTGCATATGATGTGAGCGGGTACGCGTTGTACAGCAATGGACCGATCGGTGCGCACGCATTGGCCATTGCATATGATGTGGACCGAAATACGCGTTGTACAGCGATGGACCGATCGGTGCGCACGCCTTGGCCATTGCATATGATGTGAGCGGGTACGCGTTGTACAGCAATGGACCGATCGGTGCGCACGCATTGGCCATTGCATATGATGTGGACCAAAATACGCATTGTACAGCAATGGACCGATCGGTGCGCACGCCTTGGCCATTGCATATGATGTGAGCGGGTACGCGTTGTACAGCAATGGACCGATCGGTGCGCACGCATTGGCCATTGCATATGATATGGACCGAAATACGCGTTGTACAGCAATGGACCGATCGGTGCGCACGCATTGGCCATTGCATATGATGTGTGCGGGTACGCGTTGTACAGCAATGGACCGATCGGTGCACACGCATTGGCCATTGCATATGATGTGAGTGGGTACGCGTTGTACAGCAATGGACCGATCGGTGCACACGCATTGGCCATTGCATATGATGTGGACCGAAATACGCATTGTACAGCAATGGACCGATCGGTGCACACGCCTTAGCCATTGCATATGATGTGAGCAGGTACGCGTTGTACAGCAATGGACCGATTGGTGTGCACGCATTGGCCATTGCATATGATGTGAGCAGGTACGCGTTGTACAGCAATGGACCGATCGGTGCGCACACATTGGCCATTGCATATGATGTGGACCGAAATACGCGTTGTACAGCAATGGACCGATCGGTGCGCACGCCTTGGCTATTGCATATGATGTGAGCGGGTACGCGTTGTACAGCAATGGACCAATCGGTGTGCACGCATTGGCCATTGCATATGATGTGAGCGGGTACGCGTTGTACAGCAATGGACCAATCGGTGCGCACGCATTGGCCATTGCATATGATGTGGACCGAAATACGCGTTGTACAGCAATGGACCGTTCGGTGCGCACGCCTTGGCCATTGCATATGATGTGAGCGGGTACGCTTTGTACAGCAATGGACCGATCTGTGCGCACACATTGGCCATTGCATATGATATGGACCGAAATACGCGTTGTACAGCAATGGACCGATCGGTGCGCACGCCTTGGCCATTTCATATGATGTGAGCGGGTACACGTTGTACAGCAATGGACTGATCGGTGCACACGCCTTGGCCATTGCATATGATGTGAGCCGGTACGAGTTGTACAGCAATGGACCGATCGGTGCGCACGCATTGGTCATTGCATATGATGTGGACCGAAATACGCGTTGTACAGCAATGGACCGATCGGTGCGCACGCCTTGGCCATTGCATATGATGTGAGCGGGTACGCGTTGTACAGCAATGGACCGATCGGTGCGCACGCATTGGCCATTGCATATGATGTGGACCGAAATACGCGTTGTACAGCAATGGACCGATCGGTGCGCACGCATTGGCCATTGCATATGATGTGAGCGGGTACGCATTGTACAGCAATGAACCGATCGGTGCGTACGCATTGGCCATTGCATATGATGTGAGCGGGTACGCGTTGTACAGCAATGGACCGATCGGTGCGCACGCATTGGCCATTGCATACGATGTGGACCGAAATACGCGTTGTACAGCAATGGACCGATCGGTGCGCACGCCTTGGCCATTGCATATGATGTGAGCGGGTACGCATTGTACAGCAATGGACCGATCGGTGCGCACGCATTGGCCATTGCATATGATGTGAGCGGGTACGCGTTGTACAGCAATGGACCGATCGGTGCGCACGCATTGGCCATTGCATATGATGTGGACCGAAATACGCGTTGTACAGCAATGGATCGATCGGTGCGCATGCCTTGGCCATTGCATATGATGTGAGCGAGTACGCGTTGTACAGCAATGGACCAATCGGTGCGCACGCATTGGCCATTGCATATGATGTGAGTGGGTACGCGTTGTACAGCAATGGACCGATCGGTGCGCACGCCTTGGCCATTGCATATGATGTGAGCGGGTACGCGTTGTTTTTCGAAATACGCGTTGTACAGCAATGGACCGATCAGTGCGCACGCATTGGCTATGGCCTGGCATGGCAACGGACACGTTTTCGAACCTTTAACGAGTCTGATACATGTTGCAAATTCATGGTCTCATGAAGTTGAACTTTTGAAGGATGCTGTGGGCGTGTGTAAGTGGTGCAATTCCATGGATTGGCCAGATTCAGAAGATGCAAACGACTTGGACCTATCACTTTGGACACATGGGACAGTATCTGCCTCAGCAGCACACATATAATGCTGGCTGTTCCCCTGAGAGCTCACTTGCCTGCACTACATGCTCCAGGACGACATCTGCCACCACCACTGCTGCTGTCTCTGCATCCTCTGGATCCTGCAATGGCACGTACTGTGGAGAGAGCCCCAGCCTTCAGCACTGAGGAGAACCAGGCCCTGCTGGACAGCCTCCTTCCACAGTACAGCAAGCTGTATGGGAAAGCAGGGGAGCAGGTGAGTGTGCTGTCCACTGCCTTACTGAATGTGCATGTTGTCTGACTAGCAAGACTTACAGTGTGCACGCCACTGGCTAGCATGCTCACTGAGTAGTTGTCACCCCCCCATAGTGTGTAGTTACATGCACTGAACAGGTATAGTGCAGTAACAGTGCATTCCAACAAGGTTTTACTTCCCAGGCAATGATACCATGTAGTAACTGCTGGCAAACTGTTCATAGCCATAGTTGCACTTCCTGTGTACATCATGTGCCCCTGTGATTGAGACATGTATATCCAAATGTGTGATGCACGGATATGTTGCATGTGTAGTAATGGCCTTTACACTTTGTCATCCTCACAGGTTGATGCCCACCAGAAGCAGGAAATCTGGCTGAACATCGCCCGGGCAGTAAGATCTGTGGGGTCTACAAGCGCCGGATCCGCAACTGCCAGAAGAGGTGGCAGGACCTTCGGGGCTGGACCCGGAGGATTGCAAGGGTCCAGCTGAAGCTGTCGCCTCCTCGCAGGAGGGGCGGACACCGGACCCTGACCCCCACATGCTCAGGATCCTGGCGGTGGTCTTCCCTGACCTGGATGGGCAGCTGAAGGCCAGACAGCAGCAAGGAGGGGTGAGTCCATGACTGCACTGTGTACTTTGTCTGACATGCTATGTGCCCTCCTCTGGCCTGGTTAAACTTCCACAGTACATCAGTCTTGTGGTCCAGGACCCATGTCCCTCAATTGTGACATGCCCACTCCTCATCTGATACCCAGGTGTGGCCCTTACAGTCAGGAAATTGTGTCACTTCGGTACTGTGTCCTTACATTTTGCTTAGCTCAAGGTGGGGGACAGCATTTGTTCCCGTAACTTTGTTGTGGGCTTCATGGGTGGGTCCATTGCTTACACAATGCCTGAGTTCTGACATGTAATCTGTGCGTAACTTTGATATGTGGTCCAATTGCTGATCTGACTCACCACATGTGCCTGAGGTATTTGGCACACACCCATGCTGCGGGTGGGAACAATGTTTGGGCCTCAGGAGTATGTATATCAAGTGTGTCACACATACTTAGCCACCTGCCTACTGTCCAGGGCTCATCCCTCTTTCACGTGGAGCAGGACAGTCATGCCTACTCCAGGCCATACAATACACTCTGTACTCCCACTCCCGTGTATCAGCTGACACATTGTGCTCAGTGAAATGTTCCCTCAGGTGTCTGCCTCTGTGTCATTGTGCTGTGGCTTCGTTGTCAGGACTACTGGGGTGTTTATCGGTTAGGGCTCGGCATGCCACCTGAGATGTGACCATAGGAGACGATACTTGTGTGACATATAGGTGTTTGATCACTTGACTGTGCAGACTGGGGTATGCGAATGTGAAGTTCAGGCAGCTGTTTCCCATTCACAGCAGACTGTGAGGTGCTCAGGTTCAGAGGGTTGGGTTTCATGTCTCCCATATGTCCAATTGGTATGACGTGGACGAATAAGAGTTCAGATGATGTGGTTTGTGGGGGATGGACATGTGCACTTGTCAGCTACAGAACTTGCATTCCCCATGACCTAGGATTGTGACACAGTGCAGACTGTTGTTGGCTGGCTGCCCTGCCCATGTGACTGAAGACAGTGATGTATGACTTTGCAGGCATGCCTGTGCCATGGCATTAAACTCACTAAGAGTGATCCTGCAGGTGAGTGACATGTGCTACATGCACCCCATCATGGCATTGACTATCAGGACTAACCCTGGGCGTAGTACTACACTACGCTCATGGAGCATTCATAGTTTGTGCTACTATGCACTACGCAAATTGCACGTAGCACAGTGCAAAAACTGTGCTAACAGATGTAGCGTAGCAGCATAACCATCAACATCTACAAATGCAATTTTACATGCTAAAAAGCATATAACCAGTTCACAAAAATGAACTTTGAGAATGAAAATATCAGGCAATGAGAGAGGTGATGATTTTGGGGTCCCCCCTAACCTAGGGGGAGGACCAAGCAGATGCCTTGAACACAAAGAGCATATCATGCTGAATGATTCAGTGGTGGTCCCTTCCTCCTAGGACCACCCTAAGTACAGTTATGGGCAAAAATACAATCCCAACCAAAGGCCCTGCAAAGCATTATGGGACGAGATTAGCAGTGGGCAGTGAATATTATAGTGTCCAATATCAAAATAATTCTACAAAGAGCTGCAGTTCAACTAGTCGTTACTAGTTGTCCCTCACGAGTCAAATGCAAAAGCATTGAAATTATGAATACATCAAGATGCAGTTCCACTAGTCGTTACTAGATGTCCCTCACGAGTCAAATGCAAAAGCATTGAAACCCTTTCATGAAGCTTTTGCATTTGACTCGGTGACACTCCCATGACTAGGCTGATATGACGAGAGCCTTCATTTTGTGCTAATTGTTGACTGAGTGACCAAGTGTTCTGCTGACATGATAGAGCCCTACTGAGACAACATATGTCACAGCTTTCCTTACACAGGAGTGGAGTCCCCTCATGGCAGTGTGTAATTCCGTGACATTGCATGAGCCCAAGGTGTGTGTTGTGTGAGCATGTCTGTGTGTGTTCACTTCCATTTTGCTACGCAGGCTGGGATCCCTAGTGATGTTCCTGTTTGTGATGCTTGCTGAGTTGACCTATGTTCCCCCAAAGTCTTCTCCCTGGCTTCTCTGGGATGTGGGTGCATGGCACATTACTGGTCATCAGGGTGTCACCCATAGGTGTGTTTGCTGTCAGGGCTGAGTTTGTGGGCAAACGCAGATGAGACACAGTCAGGATTCCCTTGGCACTTGTTGGTTACACCAGTCATGTAATTTACAGTTTGTGGTAGCTTTCAGTGATTGTGACACGTTGTGTGTGTGACTGCTGCCACTCCTCAGGGTCAGAGCTGCAATGTTGGAAGTTGTCTATGTGTGTTCTTTGTGGGTGACCTTGGCTTTTTCATTGGTGTGTGACTGTGGCCGGGATTCCATTGGTTGGTGTGGATTTGACGTCATGCCCATGTACGGCGTACTGTGCAGTGTGTCAGACATTCACGAGTCTTGTTGACTGGCCATGTGTGATGGGTTTCTGCACCTTAGTTCCCACCACCACCCCTGGGATTGTCATGGGTGCATGTGCAATGTCACCAGTGCATGTGAGCTTCACTGCTACACATTGGTGGAGATCAAGGTGTGTGGTGTTGACTGTGTGCAGATGAGAGTTGTTTCACGGCTAGACCCCTGCCTCCATATTGGCCTTGGCTGACAGGCCGTGCTGATTGATTTGTGCTTGTGTAGGTGTGATGGTGGTTTGTTGCTCAGGACACATGACTGTGGTTCACAGTGTGAACGACATCTAGCTTTGTCATCACAGTCGGATTATCATGCAGGCCAGTGTCACCACAATGTGGGGACCCTGGGGGTAGTGGTGTGGTGGGTCTGTGTCTTGCTGTGTTAGTTGCTGTTCCTACAAGCTTCTGTGACATGTGTAATTTGGGCTCCCTCTCATCTAACAATGCCTGATTTCCCACATAGGGGATTCGGATCCATGAGTTACTTTTGTGTGGCACTGTAAGCACATCTGTGTAATTGGGATTCAGGACTCCTCATGTGTTGTGTGGTTGCTTGGAGACACTGGCACCCCCCCATCACCTGTTGTGTTTGATATGCAGTGTGGGGCTGCCTGTTTGTGTTTGTGCATCTGCACCACTGCATTGGCATATCTTTAGTGTGCCATTGGCTGTATGTTGTTTGGTGGGTTTCCCCTGCTGTCCCTGGGACTCCTAGGTCATCAGTCAGCACAGTGATCATGGTTTGTATGTCCCATTGCTGCCATGGTATGGTATTTGTTCACCTCACATCTACAGTCTCCACAGCATATCTACATTTGTGTGCCCATTGGTGCAGATATGTGGGTCTGCATTATGATGGTCACTTCTGTCATTGTGTCATTGATGAATGTTGACAATGTCAGCCCCCATGGGTGATGTTTGTCTGCACATGACCAAAGGTATGTCTTATTTGCACTGCACTGTTTGCCTCACCCAATCTATGTTGCTCTGGGACACAAGCACTACTATGCCACTGATGTGTTTGTTGTTCTGTGACCAGGAATAATCCATGCTGTTTGGCATTTGCAACTTTTTCCATGACAACACTTACAATTTGGTCACTGTGATGATGGGGGTTTAGACCCCATTTCCACAATGTTCAAATTGTGCCCCAGCTATGGACCCCACACTTACCTTTTGGTCACTGTGATGATGGGGGGTTACACCCCATTGTCACAATGTTCAAAATGTGCTTCAGCTATGGACCCCACACTTACCTTTTGGTCACTGTGATGATGGAAGGTTAGACCCCATTGCCACAATGTTCAAAATGTGCTTCAGCTATGGACCCCACACTTACCTTTTGGTCACTGTGATGATGGGGGGTTAGACCCCATTGCCACAATGTTCAAAATGTGCTTCAGCTATGGACCCCACACTTACCTTTTGGTCACTGTGATGATGGGGGGTTACACCCCATTGTCACAATGTTCAAAATGTGCTTCAGCTATGGACCCCACACTTACCTTTTGGTCACTGTGATGATGGGGGGTTAGACCCCATTACCACAATGTTCAAAATGTGCTTCAGCTATGGACCCCACACTTACCTTTTGGTCACTGTGATGATGGGGGGTTAGACCCCATTGCCACAGTGGTCATGGTCTGCTTGCATTGTGGAGGCCACACACATTTATGTGTGACACATGTGATAGGGGGTCACATTGTATGTTCAATTTCATGTTCAGTGTTGTAGGCATTTGACACAGTCTACACACACTTGTCATGGTGTTGGGGGATGTGTTTTTCTTACATTCCTTATGTTGGAGTATGCTGGTTGTGTCATGCATTACCCATCCTATGAGTAGGGGTGGTGTTGGTGGTAGGCATCCAGGCCCCCATGAGTAGGGGTGGTGGTAGTGGTAAGCATCCAGCCCCCCATGAGTGGGGATGGTGGTAGTGACAGGCATCCAGCCCCCCATGAGTAGGGGTAGTGGTAGTGGTAGGCATCCAGGCCCCCATGAGTAGGGGTGGTGGTAGTGGTAGGCATCCAGCCCCCCATGAGTGGGGATGTTAGTAGTGACAGGCATCTAGCACCCCCCTGAGTAGGGGTGGTGGTAGTGGTAGGCATCCAGCACCCCATGAGTGGGGATGGTAGTAGTGACAGGCATCTGGCACCCCCTGAGTAGGGGTGGTGGTAGTGGTAGGCATCCATCCCCCTATGAGTGGGGATGGTAGTAGTGACAGGCATCCAGCCCCCCATGAGTAGGGGTGGTGTTAGTGGTTGGCATCCAGGCCCCTATGGGTGTATATGGCATTGGTGATAAACATCCCGCCCCTATGGTTCTGCTGTTGCTAGTGTAAGTCATTTTTGCATCCCTATGTGTGTGTGTCATATGTCGGGTACGTGTCGTTTGTTTGTGTGGTGGGTGTTTGACTTACCTTCTGCGCCGTACGCGTCTGACCGGTTCCGGTAATAGATGTAGAGTATTGGTAGGACCTGCGCGATGGGATTCATGGTTGGTTCGTGCTCTGCTCGGCTTTCTCGTTGCTTCGACTCGTACTCGTGGCTGGCGTGTTCGTCTCGTAGCCGTGGATCGTCTTGTGGCGCGAATCGGAGCTTATGTGCGCCTCTCCCGGATGCTCTGACGTGCCGTACGTAGCGACGGGTTCGGCGCGTACGGAAGGCGCATCGTACTAGTCCGGCCGGAAGGTGCTGTATTTTTGCTTCCGTGCGACTCGATTCTGTGTTTACGGATCCGGCTCGGGCGGGGAACAGGAGCTGGATTAGGTAAGTACGGCTGGGTCGGGATCTGGGCAGTTATGCGCATCGTACTTGCTCGTTCGGACGAATGTTCAACTCGTTCGGGAAACACGCGTTCGGCTTGGTTTTTTTCCGGACGAATGGTGTTAGGTGCGCTTCCGGCCGAGATCGGAATCGACCCCTTAGTGCATTAAGTTTACTGGGCATTTAAACCTACATACACTATTATATACTAGGGACTGACAACTAGGCTGTCAGTATCAATTATAATTACACATAATATGCATAACCTTATAATCATAGCAATGGCCATGATCCTGATAAGCAGAGTCCAGGGCACATTGAGAGTCGGTGACCACCAGTACCAAGCAAAATATTGGGGAGATCATGGAAAAAGGATGACTTTCTCACATTTCGATACAGGAATCAATAAGGCTCACCACATCACCATCTGACCTTTCCAAGGTAAGGCATTGGAACAGCAGAATATCATTATGTAGGATGTTTCTGCTACTGACATAACATTGGAGTTGATGGCATCATTGAGCATGATGAACAGAGCTGTGACTGAGTTTCTGGTACTGGAATAGCAAGTGATGCTGTTTTGCAGGGATGTCATACATTGGCACGTTTGTTTGTGAGTCTTAGTACTTGCACAATGAACACGGCTGCAGTGTAGGATTGAGACAGCTAGGAAGAGGCCCTCAAAAGCGCTCAGGTGGCAGAGCAGCTCTTACTCCCATCAATTCATATTTCTTCTTTTCCCACCCTTTCTTCTCACAATGTGAAAGGTAGCATTTTGTTGCCACAGATTCCATCTTACTGTACATATTTAAAATCTGCACTCATAAGGAGATGGAATGTTTATACTGAGGGTGGGGCTAAAACCACAACAGGGTTGGCAGGTAAGTAAGCACCATCCTGCAGTTCGGCACTCAGTGACAGTTTTGCACTTCTTTGAAGGATGCTTATCTTTTCATTCCCAGCCATGCTTGCTGAGAGCTGTAAAGCCAATCCGATACTCCTTAATGATGACAGTTCTACTGAATATCGAGGCTATAAATATTGAGGCACAAGAATATTGTGGGTAAAATATCGAAGACCATTATTTTGAAAAGGACGTGCATATAGGGGCAGTCTCAATTTTTGCCTTCCTTTATGTTCTGGTTTCGATATTCAGGGCGCAAAACCCCTAATGATCACAAACTTTCTGAAAATTAGATCAAAGTGTCTGCTCACTCTTTAGCAGACACCACCCCTTCAGGCCCGACCATTGTCTCCTCCCCTTCTCCTCTGGTGAGATCTGCTTCAACTCTGCCACCAGGCAACAGAAATAACACATGCACTTAAAATAACACTGACATTTTGGCTTTGCCAATGCTTGCTGAAAATGACTTTGAGCAAGAAAGTGAAACTAGTAAGGCTGACTTCCTCCTGTGGTGTTTAGGGTGATTCTCTCCAAAGAAAAATTTGCTAAACCTATTCATGTATAAATGTGCCATGAAGCTATCCATTTTATAGAAGTACTCTTGAAATGATACAATAATTTCATGGTGTTCTAAACAAGTCTCACACTCTTCATGGAGCATCAAAGAGTCTAATGTTCTACATTTGATTAAAACATTGGAAATGTTGGGAGCTTCATTGAAGAAAATGAAGTGGCTCAGGGCTAATAGATAGCCTTAGTGCCTAACCCCCCCCCCCAAGCTATACCGGTTGTTAAAGGTCCTCACCCTCATAATAGGCCCTCACTTGTGGCTCGCGCCTATAACCTGGGTTCAGGGCTTTTAACAACCGGTAGAGCCCTTGGTGGTGGACTATAAGGCTACAGTACATTCAGGCTTGGTGCCCTAATTTAACCTTGTGGCCCGCTGTCGAGGCTTCCAATGTTCTAATATCAACTGATTATTTTCATCAAGTACTCACAGACTACTAACAGCCATGCATAAATTCGTTGTTGTATGTCCATGTATCATCCTATTCAGAGAGGAATAACCATCATAGATATGTCATTAATAATTATCCCTGATCTCGGACCAGCATAATGCTAGGGTTGATCACCATTAGGCCACTGATGCCCACAATATGCCTAGAATTACTACCCTTAAGTTATGGCCAGCTTTACACAGGAGGTGGGCACCATCATGCTATTGATGCTCACAATAAATCCAGAATCATTAACATTATGAAACAACAAACTTTATGCCAGGGATAATCCCTAGATTTGACACTATTATGCTTAGCTGTTTTATGGATATGAACAATATGGCAATAATTGCTACCACTAGGCTGCGGTCATCTTTGTACCAGGGAGCTGGTATATCACAACATCACACATACGCATACACTCACAGAGTAAGAAACATTGGGGCATATTTACGTTCCATGGCGCATCCCTGCATATCAGCAGGGATGCGCCAGGGAAAATGCGTCACGCAAGTTTACCCTTGCGCCACGTCCGATGCGCCGCATTTACAATGCGGCGCATCGTGGCGCAAGGATAAGCAGATGTGTGACGCATCTGCCAGGCGGAAGGTTGGCGCAGTGCTGAAGCTGTGTCGCAAGCGCGACGCAACTCCAGCACTGTTCCAACCTTTCCTATCCCTAACATGGTGCGTCAATCCTTACGCCTGCTTGAAGCAGGCGTAAGGATTTGACGCACCAGCGTCAGAAGAGTGACTGCGTGAAATCTTGTAGATTTCACTACGTCACTTTTCCGAGGCGTTCCTGCGCCGGAACGCCCCCCTGCGCCGGTACGCCCACATGAAACCTGACGCAGGTTTCATGTGGCGCAGGGTTTACTACGTGACGCATCTCCCTAGATGCGTCACGTTGTAAATATAGCGCAACGCGGCGCATGGTTTGCGTCGCCGCTGCGTCACATGCGTGACGCAACGGCGGCGCAAAAGTGGCGCAAGTGGCTTGTAAATATGCCCCATTATATCCACTCAAGCAAACACAGACGCGTGCACGCACACACACACAACCACAACCACACACACAGAGACACAATCACTATTAAAGCTTTGTTGCACACACTCTGAGGTTACATGACCAAATCTTGCTCCTGTTTTTATGTCTCACCATTATCGGGCTCCTCCCTTCAGCTCCTAGATAGTTTCTGGTGACTACTGGGCTAACATCAGACACTGCTCATATCCTATCTTTAGAGCCTGTTATAAGAGCAAATTACTACTTGAATGTGGAGGCCTGATGTACAGCACCCTGCTGGAGAACTGCTGACCTCGACTTCAGGCGCCACCATTTTATTACAGCCCTATTGTATCCGAGCTCTAAAGTTCACACAATTTGTGGCGGGCTCAGCATGAGGCACCTGCCCCTCAAACATGTGCAGATTGTTTTTATTTTGTATCACTCCAATGGTGAGGAGGTGTGAGGTGCTGCCAGTGTGATGTGCCTCTGCACAAAGCAGGAATTATTGGAATAAAACAGCTGTGCCAGCACCCGTATTCCTGCAGCTATACATAAATTGCATATTTAATTACTATAAAACACAAAAGTATCAGTCTTTGGACATGAATTCTCTACAATAATCTATTTTTCTTTCGACCGGTCATGGCCAGTTCTGTCCTTTATTCAAACATTGTTCTGCCTTCTAAATGTAGTCAAAGAAGTAAGGGCTATTGTGATGCTGCGAGCTCGTGCCGGGCAGTACAAAGTGTGAAAGCGTCATAGAGCGCGTGACATTCTGTTTAAAAAGAGCGCTTTGCTTTGATGGTGCCGTGCAATGACTGAGTATCAAATATCCCCGGTCAAAGGCCACGCGCACAGGACTCGTGATGGACTACTGAGAGCAGAAGTCATTGCTCCATCTAGACTGATACTATGCATTCTGCAGCACTACTTTTCACCTGCCTATTATCTGTCGAATCTGTGGGTGATCCATAACAAAATGAATTCGCTTTGTTGGAACAGACCTCCACACAATGTGGTTGATGTGCCATACCCGTGTGTCACAACCCTCAACATGAGGTAGCATGAAGCTGTAGGATGTACTGGGCCTTGTTGTCTGCCTGGTAGCCTCAGATTAATGATACTAGTAATATATTTCTCGCACACCAGACTTCAACTCATATTCTTAGCAGATTAGGAAATAGTCTTAAATATGAAAAAGTAAGAAAGTAGTATGTGAAACTGTCCTACTTCAATTTATCAATCTAATGTCCATAAATAGCTTACATCGCTACCTAATTTGGCTCAGTCTGACATAACCAACCTACTATTTTAATGTTCTCCTCATAAAAAACATGAGAAATTCACGTAATTTTCTTTTGCATAATTCAGTGAAATTCTGCAAAAAATTAGTGGAATTATGTGAAATCCAAATCCAGCATTCAGTGCTATATTTTAGAAAGAAATGTTTCCTCAGGTTGGACCTAAGGACGCATTATGCACAAAAAAATAGCACAAAAACACAACATGGACATCAATTCACCAACATGCCAGGGGTAGCGGAAGTGACTTCACATGCCCTTTGACCTTCACTTTCACTCACACATACACATGCTTACACATACACACGCTTCCACATTCACACATACACGCACCCTCAAACATGCACACATTCTGCCTACATATACACACATTCACACATACACACACTCTCTCTTACATAAACTCATTCAAAACTTCAAGAAAGCACACAACATACATACATTTAAAAGATTTTTTTTTTACTTACCTCAGCTGTCAGGGAAAGTCATATTCCAGCTATTTGTACTCCATGTTTTATTAAACTAATAGCGAATAATGTAATAATATTCAATCAGTATAGTAAAAAAATAGACAAAAAACAAGGAGAGTGAAGCCCCCACCGGCGTCTATAAGGCCGAGCTGCTTCTGTTCCTGGCACTGATTTGGCCACTGCTGGTGCTAGGGGTTACAAAGGCAGTGGCAGGGGTCACAAGTGGCATTTCAGGGGTCGAAGTAGCAACCCCTGGTGACCCCTAAATGACCTCCACAAAACACAAGTTCCACGAACAACAGATGCTTGTGTTCCGGTCATTTACATTGTTCCCCTGCTCCCTCTCAAAAATTATGCCACACATCCAAATGGCATAATTTCAGGAATTACATGCAACAAGCTTAACACAAATTGCACAAGATTATGCCAATTTAACCGAAATTTCACCCAGCCCTAATATTTAATCGACAAGAGAGAAGCACGGAGGTCACTTAGGGATAGTCAAGGGTACCAGCAGCTACTCCAGGCTTTCCTTAGGCTACCCATGGTTCAGGGGTCCAGGAAAAAGATGCAAATAGACGGCTATTGAGTGGCCAAGAGTGGGATATTGGCCTTTTTTGTGGTGCATTAATGGTCAACGGCTGAGGGGTGCCATTTCTGCTGCCCTCTACCTGAGTGCATGGTCATCCCTCTGAAGTGTCTTGTGAGTCGATGAATTAGGAACGTTTTGTCCTGGTACTGCAGTATCAGGATTCTGTTCATCTATTTGAAAGCTTTTGGAAACTTATTTTTTGGCGCTGAGGTTTAAAAGACCTGTCATTTTAAACTTGGGGGCATATTTACGTTCCCTGGCGCATCCCTGCATATCAGCAGGGATGCGCCAGGGAAAATGCGTCACGCAAGTTTACCCTTGCGCCACATCCGATGCGCCGCATTTACAATGCGGCGCATCGTGGCGCAAGGATAAGAAGATGCGTGACGCATCTAGCCGGCGGAAGGTTGACGCAGTGCTGAAGTTGTGTCGCAAGCGCGACGCAACTCCAGCACTGTTCCAACCTTCCCTATCCCTATCCCTAACCTGGTGCGTCAATCCTTACGCCTGCTTGAAGCAGGCGTAAGGATTTGACGCACCAGCGTCGGAAAAGTGACTGCGTGAAATCTTGTAGATTTCACTACGTCACTTTTCCGAGGCGTTCCTGCGCCGGAACGCCCCCCTGCGCCGGGTAGCGCCCACATGAAACCTGACGCAGGTTTCATGTGGTGCAGGGGTTTACTACGTGACGCATCTCCCTAGATGCGTCACGTTGTAAATATAGCGCAACGCGGCGCATGGTTTGCGTCGCCGCTGCGTCACATACGCAAAAGTGGCGCAAGGGGCTTATAAATATGCCCCTATGTTTTTTGACTTGTTTTAAATGTGTGGATTTGTTTTCACTATCGAGAAATTTATTAAATGATAGTGAACATATTTCAATATACAACAAGCAAGTCTGTCAGTCCACTGTACTTTGTTTAAGAGTTTGACAATAAGGTGTTTCAAGTTCTGCCATACATTTTAAGACATACATTGAATTGAAATATTCTGTCTGAGAAGAACATATATAAAATATAAACAATTAAATTTAGCATGTTTTTGCATTTCAAAGTGTCTGCCCTTCTGATCCTCAGCAGCAGACCACGCGCTAGTCGGGGCCACCCATCGAAATTTCATTTAAAAAGGTGAGGATATTTGATGCTTGGTGATGATAAATAAATGATTTGTAACACCACCACGTCGGTTCGGTATGCTAGTAATTTGAAATGTTTCCATAGTTTTTCTTTCAAAAGGGGGGTTCGCCAGGGCTGTATTTTAGCCCCTTTTCTTTTAAATTGGTTGAAATAGGCTCTGATCGACACTGGAGCCGATTGCCCGCACGTGGGATGCCGCCGTTTGCCAGCGCTCTTATATGTGGACAACGCTGTTCTTACGGCGAAAACAGCTAAATGGGTTACAGTCCCTGTTGAATTCTTTTACCAGCTTTAAGTAAGATCTGAATTTGACAATGAACGTTCAAAACTCATATGTGATGGTGTTTGGCCCACGTAAGACTATGACATGCAAGTTTATGTAGGGGTCTAGTGCCATCCCAAAGGCAGGGTTTTTTTCATATTTGGGGATGCTCTTTGACTCTCAAATGAGCTCGCGCCTACTGGTCAACAGGAAGGAGGATTTCATAAGAGCAACCTATGCAGTATTTAATTTTTCCTCTAGAATGGATAGAAGATCAATCCAGGCCCTATTACAAGTGTATCGGGCTAAGAGTATTTCTAAAGTAGTCTATGGAAGAGAGGCTTAGGGGTATGTCGGTCAGGTTGACTTGCAGTCTGTGGAAAATTCCTTAAGACGTATCCTATGTGTCCCGCTGAGTACTCTGACAATTTCAGTGCAGGAAGAATTAGGGGTGGGCTATATAACAGACTTAGGGCCATATGTAGGTGGGCTAATACCGGTCGGTAACGGCCGAAAATCGGTAAATTTCCCGTTACCGACCGGTATTTAGCCCTTTGCGATGTAGGAGGCCGGATTTAAGGAGTCGGTAATTTACCGATTCGTTATTTTAAGGAATCGGTAAATTACCGATTCCTTAAATCCTATGTAAGGAGCACTCAAGTGAGTGCATTTTTGGTTTAAGGATTCGTTATTTACCACCAACTACAAGTTGGTGGTAAATACTGAATACCTTTTAAAAAGGAATTTTGTGCTTTTTTAAAAGTGCCATGTGGCAGACATACATGCCCTTAGGGCATGTATGTGCGCCACATGTGCACACATGCACGATTCAGGGGTGCAACAGGGTGTCAATTTGACACCCTGCCACCCTTGAATATGCTCCCCCTATTACCGATTCGGTATTTACCGAATCAGTAATAGTGAATGGCTTCCCATTCATTCCTATGGGCCTCCAGGCCCATAGGAATGAATGGGAAGGTATTCCTTATTACTGATTCGGTAAATACCGAATCAGTAATAACGAATATTAACGAATCGGTAAAATTTACCGAATGTTTACCTACATTCTATTTACCGATTCTTTAAATACCGAATCGGTAAAATTCGGTATTTAGGAATCGGTAAATAGAAATTACCTGCATATGGCCCTTAATGACATTTTGCCCTCTTTCGTTGTGGTTAGACATATGGTCAAGACCCATGGCGAAACTAAACAAGGAGATTTTAAAAGACTGTGGGGCATATTCTCAAGGACTTATCGCCGAGTTAGCGGCACTTTATCACAGCCAAAGTGGCGATAAAATCATCGCACCATTCACAAGCTGGTGTTAACAGCCCAGAACACCATTTTACCCGCGATAGCATACGCAAAAAACATCACCACAGATGACCCCCGCAACTATCGCTAATGAGATGCAGAGTAGGCGTACCCGTGCAAAAAGCAGCAAAAACACCACTCCGCAACATTCTCAACGTCCAGCCAGATCGGCGATAAGACCACAAAACAGGCGATAAGGCCCGTTAGCAGCAGGAAACTAACACCTGCTCTGACCTGGTGCAAAGTCGGACCACAGCCTGCACCACAAAATGGAGCCCAGGCCAGAGCCATACCTGAAGGGCAACAGATGCCATGGAGCCACTGATCATGCAGCTCGGAGCCCCAACAGGGCCACAACACCCACCGCCACCACCCCCAGGACACCCCCCGCACCCCCCTGCCAAAGACATGCCACATCAACTATACGGAACATGTACCAAATAATCCGCCAGATGTCGCACAATCACATTTGGTGGTGATCCAGCGCTAACAATAAAAATTCTTTCTCCTATATGCTTCGGTCATCCAGGTGTAACTATCTCTCCAACACACAAACTATATCCATATAACGGTGGGCCCATAACACCGCATATACATTTACTTACTCATTTATTCCCTGGATTACCTCAGTCCTTAACCTAGGAGAAAAACGATTCGCTGGAAGGAGACGGGATACCTCTTTTAACATGACATAATGTTTCTCATTTGCTTTTAAGGTATTCCGCTCATTGGTCGATGGACCAACTAGTAGGAATCAGTTGATGGTGATTAAGACCAGCTCAATCACAATAAACTCATTAACATTTTACCTTAATAATTGAGCTAAAGAATCACTGAGTCATTTGTTTAAAGAATAATAAAGTTTATATAAAGTTTCAAAGCAAGAAATAAGTTTAAGTTTATTATTCAGATTATTACATTTATCATCATTATAAGAATAAATTGAAATTGCAATGCATACCTATTAGACGGAAAATAAGGTTGTCATAGCAAGAAACTCCAACTACTCAATCTATCTGTCTGGGAAAATCTAATAGTTCTAAATGAAAAATCTATCAGGAGTAAAAAGGTTCTCCAAAAGCAGCATCTTATACTCAACTAGAAATATAAAATAGCAGCAGCAGCATCAGCTCGTCAGCCTCAGCAACCGCAACTTCACCCATCTACAGCATCCACTCTCTCCAGCATCTAACTCTCTCCAGCATCTCCGTCAACAGCAACTTCAACTAACCCCTCCCCACCAAGAGTAGGTCTTCTTATACCCTAATTCTAGCTTACTGAATAAAAATGTTGCATCTTTATGGCGTGATTCTTTCTCATTGGTTCATTCAGGTCCATATACATTTTAATCAAAACTTCCTTGTCTTAACCAGTTCTTTTTGGAATGTCCATGCTTGCATCGTTTCCCACAGTTCATGACATTGCTCATCAGTTTCAATCAGTCCAATTTGTATCTTTTTCTGCTACTTTTTAGATTCAACAGTTCCGTCCATTTATTCAGTTTGACTTCTCACGCTTCTTGCTGATCATCTTGGCACACATTTGCTCAGAAAGGTCACAATAGCCTTGACCATACTTCCGTCTTAGCCTCTCAGCACGACCACCTGGTCATCCTTTTTCACAGCCTTTCTCCTCTACCACACGGCTTCTTGCTCATGCGTACTCTAGCAAATGGTGGCCATTTTATATCGCTGCTCAACAGGCCTAAGCGCACTATTTTCAAAGATAAACAAAATATTGTTAAAATAAAGAATATAAACCCTTTCGTTTCCCTCCCATCTTTCTACGTACCCCAATTAGGTATTACCTAGCAAAAAGCAACATATAAAGCCGTCCCTTACTTACCATCGCTTTATTTTGCCACCACACATTTTATTTAAAAAGCACAAATCATGCGTTTATTATTTTATTAGTACGCAAATATTACGTTATGTTAGATACGTCAACAATTATAAGTAGATTAATTTGCACACAAAATAGCGTGTTACCTTTAACCCTTTACATGTAACATACATTGTTGGTTATTTACTTAAACGAACATGTTTATTAATTATTTTACGAAAATTATTAGGAGGTTAAAATTTTTTCATTTACCCTGCTCCATCAACTCCCCCCTTTGGTGATTTTTAATATCACCACAAAACCCAAGTTATACAGGGGCATATTAGCAAGGAAGAGCGATATTTATCGCTAAACGCGCTTAGCGCGAATCCTGTTAACGCCGCCTATCGCTGGAAAATATCGCTGAGATAACACCCTATTAGTAAGGTTTATCTCCATAGCGATAATATTTCCAGCGATAGCGGCAAAATGCGAGAATATCGCTGGAAAACCAGCGATATTCTTGCATTAACGCTAAGGTGGATTCAGCATTAGAATCCACCTCCTATACCTTAAACAGGTAAGTCATAGTCAGTAGCAGGTGTTAAAATCTAGCGATAAACGCGCTTAGCGCGATTTATTTTATCGCTTCGCCTGCCTTGATAATAGGGGTTAGTGGTGTTAGCGACTGTTTACAGTCGCTTTTAGTGGGGAACGCCTACCTTGCATGTCATTAGCGATAAATATCGCTGACATGCAAGGCGATGTAATTCCCGGCCTCTAACGCCTGAACGCCTGTTAGCGACAGCTTGCTAATAGGGCGTTAAAAATATCGCCGATTTAGCGGCAAAAAGTGCCGCTAAATCGGCGATAAAGCCCTTGATAATATGCCCCACAATTCTTTCAGACAGCATATATCTTTTGTCCGTTTGCTTTTGTTAGTTTACACAACTGTATCCCTTTCAACTTGTCTCTTCGTCTTCTTGTACATGTTCTCTTTTATTTCTTCTAGCTCTATTTCACCCATTTCTCTCTCTCTCTCCTTGTTTATCATATTTTCTTTTTCTATTTTATTCTGTCTTCTTCTTCTCTTTATACATGTAATTACAAGCTTCAGCACTAAAATTATTATTATTATCATGGTTGCTATTATTATAACTTTCCCTATTATTAATCCACTCATTCTTGTTAACCAATTTATTACTGAAGAAAACCCTTTACCAAGTTTTCCCAATGCACTTTCAACCTCCAGTGAAACAAGTTCTTTGTGCAAACTTGTAATATTCGTTATATACTTTTGTATATTTTCACTTTTATCTGGAATGTAAGTGCAACAATGTTGGACTTTCAGCATTCCACAGACTCCACCCTCTTTTGCCAAAAGAATGTCAAGGGCAAGTCGATTTTGCATCACCATAGCTCTCATGGCAACCATTTCGGTATTTACCATCAAGAACCCTCCAGCAGTATCTGTAGATAAACGTTCTACCACTGTGGATAATTTCTGAATTCTAAATGCATTCAAAGATATTCCCACTGCTGGTATCAATGCACCAAAAATATCACCTACTATTTCTGAGAAACTCGTAGAAAAAACTATTTTTCTACGTGTAAAGGTATTTATCATTTTGTGTGTTCCTTTTTCTTTTCTATCCATATGAAAAATCTTTGGAAAGACCAGGCCTAAATAACATGACCCATACCAATGGTCCGGCAACCTGTAATAAGCCCTATTACCGCAAACATAATAGATCCCTGGAAATATTGGATCTTTTCCCCTTTGAATCCCCATCCGCCTAAAATTTGATAATTGTCATGGCAAATACTGGAACCCACAAAATAATTGTCGTATCTTGTCTTATTTCTTCTAATGCACAACCTTCCCTGTTGGGGCCAATCCAGAGTCATAGCTGCATTTGTCTTTTTCTTGTCATGATTGTCTTCCTCAAACGCCCAAAGAGGTGTTTTTGTCTCTTCTATCACTTTTCTTTGAAATTTCACTCTTCTTTCTTCAACCATCTCTAAAAATACTTTTTCTTCCTTCTTTAACTCACAGGTAAGGTTGTTTTTAACTATATTATCTAATGTTAAAATCTTATCTTCTATAAAATATTCACCAAACGTTTTTCCCTCTTTTATTTAGTTTAGCTCGGGAACTACAGAAACCTTCGCAAAAATCTTATCTATGTCAGTGTAATAATATTCTAATCTACCTGTTTTATAAAATAAACTTGCTAAAACACTACATGTTATTCCATACGTCAAAGGAAGGTGATGATAAGTCACACCCTCTGCTACAGACGCAGGCAATTGCATACAAACATAGCAATCTCTTACATCCATTGTTTCTACATACTCATATAATAATTTAGTAAAAACATTCTTAGAAAAATCTGTTATTGATTTGTCTTTATGTAATTCTGCACTACTTTTTAATATAACTGGTTCTTGAGTGTTAGCTCCTTTTTCTTTCTCTGTGTTATTAGAAGTTTCTACTACAGCTAAACTAATTGGAATAGTGATTGCTAAAACCACCCATACTGTCATTAATAATCCTGTACAAAAGAAGCACATCTTACACCATCTACTTAAAAACTCACATTTACATTTTCTATCTCTAGTATCCTCCATTTTGTTTTATAACCTTATTTATTTATTTTCAAGAAAATTGTGTCACTACACCTCAGAAATGACTTATTTGCCACTCTGCACTCCAATGTTTTTGTCTTTGCTTGGTACTTTCTTTTAATTCTTTTCAGAATTCTTTCTTTGTCAAATCCAGTATTTTGTCAAATCCGGTAGAAATTCGTCAGATCCAGTGTTTTGTCAAGTCCGGTAGAAATTGTTTAAATTTCTTCAAGTTTGTTGCACCTCACCTTCACCCATTAGGTTTCTTTGTTCTGGGTTCTCGTGAGTGTTCTTTTCTTCTTTGATATCAGTCAAAGCAAGATACAACCATTCAGGCGATCTATACTTCGGATTTACCTTCTTTACTCTTTTCGTTTTCTGCAAGTGTTTTCCACCTTGTTTTTCTTGCTCTTTCTGACTTGTTATTTCATTCACTTGTTCAGCACTTTTTCCATCTAACCTTATGATTCTGTATCTTAATTTTCTTACTTCGTTGGGCCAATTGTCTCCTTTTCTTGGCCTTTTTGCCTCACTTCCTTTTTCCTCTCTTTCTGTTTTCCAATTCCTTTTTCTTGACTCTAGTTTTTGGTTTCTTTCTTCTCCACTTTCTTCAGACTCTGTTTCAGTTTTTTCTTTATTGTCTCTTATTTTGAATCTTATAATTTCATTTTCTTCCTCTACTTGTGGTTCTTTTCTTATCTTCCTTCGTTCACCTATTTCTGTCCCTCCTCGAGGTTCTTCCGAATTTGTGTCAGTCTCTCTATCTGCTTCTAAATTTCCCTGTTCTTTTGTTTGGCTATCTGTCCCTATTGCTCCTCGGGGATCTTCCGATTTTTCTAACTTTCTGTTTGAAACTCTCCCTTCTTCATCTATTAATATTATCTCCGAAGGATTTTTACCACAACTTGTACTTGGTTGCTCACTGTTACTATCTTCTGGCTCAGTTTCTTCTCTTATGCTTTCAAATTTCCAATTTCTTTTCAGAATTTCTTCACAATCCGAATGATCTGTATCAGATTCTGAACTGGTATCTGATATTTCCAGATGTCGACTCACATGTCGATCTTCAAGTTCTGGAACTTCAGCTATTTCCTCTACTTCTTCTGTCGTTGCACTTGTAGTTGGGTCTTCCAGATGTCGACTTACAGGTCGATCTTCAGATTCTGGCACCCTGTTTGTTTCTTCTTCTGCTTCTGATGCTGAACTGTTATCCAATATTTCCAGATGTCGACTCACATGTCGATCTTCAGGTTCTGGAACTCTGATGGTGTGACTGGCATGCACCCAGTGTTTCACTCCTGCACATTTGACTGCAGTGGTTGTCACCAGGATCACTTGTCGTGGTTCGTCCCAGCGAGGAACCAAACAGTTTCTTCTCCTGTGGACTTTTATGCGGACCCAATCTCCTGGATTCAAGTCGTGAGCTGGTTTTCTTTCAAGAGTGGTCGCATCCGGTCCAACCTGATGAAACACAGAACGCACCACATCAGCCAATCCTTTGCAATAATCCAGCACCAGATCATCAGTTATAGTCAGTAGTTTGTTGACAGGTACATGTGCTTGTCTCATTGCTCGTCCCATAATTATCTCATGGGGACTGAGTCCAGTTTTCCTTTCCGGAATACTTCTGATTGTCATTAAAACTAATGGCAAGGCATCTGGCCATTTGAGTCCTGTAGCTTGACACATTTTTCCTAACCTGTTCTTAATTGTTCCATTCACTTGCTCTACTATTCCAGAAGCCTCTGGTCTGTATGCACAATGCAGTTTCTGTTTCATACTAAGTGCTTCACAAATCAGTTTAATTAATTCATTTTGGAAATGTGTTCCTCTATCTGTTTCAATCGTGACTGGAAAACCATACCTCGGAATGAATTCTCGCAGCATAAGTTTTGCTACCGTGATTCCATCATTCCTTCTGGTCGGGTATGCTTCCACCCAACGGGAAAACAAACAGACGACTACAAGGACATACCTTAGTCTGTTGCATGGGGGCATTTCAATAAAATCCATTTGCATTCTAGTGAACGGACCTCCTTCTCGTCCTATTGTTCCTAGACTCACTACTGTCTTCCTTCCTGGATTTAACTGTTGACAAATAAGACATCTTTGACAAAGACTCTCAGCTATGGCTCTGAATTTTGGATTATACCATGTTTGTCTAAAAAGTCTGATCATTGAATCTCTCCCAATATGGGCTTGTCCATGGTACATCCGTGCCATGTCAGAAATCATGCTATCAGGCATAACTGGTCTTTCATCTCTGTAAACCCAAACATCATTTTCCTCATGTTTTCTACATCCTGCTTTTATCCATGTATCTTTTTCCTCATCATCTGCTGCTTCCTGTAACTGTCTCACCTCATCCCATGTCTCAACAGGGTTAGTAAAAAGCAAAGGACAAGAAATATGCTCTCTCTCTCGGTTCCTGTTTAAAGAAACCACATTCTTTGCACAGTACTGTGCAATCTCGTCAGCATATTTATTGCCGACAGTTATGTAGTCTTCCCCATTTTTATGTGCATTGCACTTCACAACAGCAATCTGTTTAGGCAGCTGTATCGCCTCAAGCAACTTTTTCACAAAATCTCCATTTCTAATTGGCGTTCCTGCAGACGTCAAGAAACCTCTTTGTGACCAAATCTGACCAAAATCATGCACCACCCCAAAGCCGTACTGGCTATCTGTCACAATCGTAACCCGTACATTTCTTCCCAACTTGCATGCTTGAATCAGAGCTACTAGTTCTGCGACTTGGGCAGACCGTATCCCTTTCAGACAAGATGCTTCCATTACAGTTGCTACTGTGCAAACTGCATATGCTGCACTTAGAACTCCATCATTTGTTCTCAAACATGAGCCATCCACAAACAGAATATAATCTGATTCCTTTAAGGGCTCATCTCGTATGTCTGATCTCGGTTTTGTACAATATTCAAGCACATTCAGACAATCGTGATCTACTTCATCCATTTCAATCACACTCTCTTCATCTGGCAATGATGTCGAAGGATTCACATTCATACATCTGTCAATGGTCACATTATCTGCACTCAAAATTACTTTTTCATACCTAGTCAGCCGACTATGTGTCATGTATTGGGTTTTCGTTCTTGTCAAGAGAATTTCCACAGAATGGGGAACATATACTCTCAGTGGATATCCCATCACTATGCCTTCACTCTGTTCCAGACTCACACAAGTAGCAGCAACTGCTTTCAAACATCCAGGCAACGCTTTCGCTACAGGGTCTAAAACAGCTGAAAAATATGCAATGGGTCTTTTCATAGTTCCATGTCTCTGTACCAAGACTGAAAATGCACATCCATCTCTTTCACTGCAATACAACTCAAAATCTTTCTCATAGTCAGGCATTCCTAATGCTGGAGCTTCACATAATTTCTTTTTCAGCTCTCTGAATGCTTTCATTTCTTCATCATTCATTTCAAAAGGATCTTTAACATCCTTCTTTGTCAGTTTTTGCAACGGTTTAGCAATCAGCGAAAAACCGCTTATCCATTGTCGACAATATCCAACCATTCCCAGAAACATTCTTACCTCTCTTTGCGTCATTGGAGCTCTCATTCCTTGAATCATCTTTATTCTTTCAGTCGTTACCTTTCGCACTCCTTTCTCAATTTTATGCCCTAAATATTGGACTTCTTGTTGACAAAACTGCAATTTTGATGGGGACACTTTATGTCCTCTTTTTGCTAAATGATTCAGCAAAGCAATTGTATCATTGACACATGCTTCCTTCGTTTTTGATGCCACCAGTAGGTCATCAATATACTGAACCATCACTGACTTTTCTGGCATTTTTAAATCTTCCAACGATTTCTTTAGAATCTGATTAAAGATTGAGGGGCTTTCTGTGTACCCTTGAGGAATTCGGCACCATGCCAAAATACGCTCTCCAAACCTAAACGCAAATAATGGCTGGCTATCTGGATGCAATGGAATAGAGAAAAATGCATGACATAAATCAATTACTGTGTACCATTCTGCTTCACGTGGAATCTGGTATAGAATCACAGCAGGGTTCGGTACTATTGGGCAACAAGGTACTACAATTTTGTTTACCTTCCTCAAATCCTGTACAATTCTATATGTTCCGTTTGGCTTTTTCAGTCCCATTATTGGCGAATTACATGGACTGCTCATGATTTCTTTTAGAATCCCTTGTTCAACCATTTTATTTATTACTGGCGTTATTCCTTCAATTATTTCTGGTGTCAATTTATACTGGGGCGTATTTGGGTAACTCGTTCCCTCTTTTACGGTTATTTTAACGGGATCTACTTCTTTCATTAATCCTATATCTTCTCCTGTAAAGTCCCACACTTCTTCTTTCACTGTCTTTTTCAATTCAATTGGGATTTTCTCTGCATCAAATACAGGAAACAAATCATTTACTTCTGGTTCTAAATTCACCATTGTCATTTTATACAGTACATCTTCATCTGGGGTCTGAAATGCAATTCCATCTGGAGTACAATAGATAGTGCAATTCATCTTGCACAATAGATCGCGTCCTAATAGGTTCACGGGACTACAATCGCATACCACAAATCGGTGCATTTCACTAAATGGACCAATCTTTACCTCCACTAATTTAGTAAGAGGCGTCTTAATTTGCTGATTTGAAACTCCAACTACTTGGATATGTTCACCTGAGAGAGGAAGGTTTGGAATTTCCACTGACCTAACAGTAGAACGGGTAGCTCCAGTGTCCACAAGGAATGTTACATTTGCACCATTCACTTCTCCATCCACAAATGGACCAGACTGATCTACCTCTAGAGTTGCGCCAAGCACGCACTCTTCCCCTCTCCTAGGCACCGTCAGAAACTTTCATCCGTTTCATCCTCATCCTGTCGTAACTAATATTGAGAAATGGCAGCTGCACGCGGCAACTGTGTTACCTGTTCTCCTCCGTAGAATCCTGTTTCTGCACTGTATTTCTGTTGGTTAACACTCTTGGGAAGTGGTGGTTGTGGAACCTGACTCTGTTGAGTAACTACCTCACTCTGCACCTGTGAATTTAATGATTGATTTTCCACATTTAGGGGCCGATTCCGATTCGGGCCGGAAATCTCTCCGACCGAGCCGGACTCGGAGAGATTTCTGACCGAATCGGACCCTAGCAGTCCGACCGAACGAGTACGATGCGCACGTGATGCTATCGGACTCGATCCGGTCGGACTCCCATTGAAGTCAATGGGAGCCAGTCGTACGACGCGCACACGGGCTCCCATTGACTCAATGGAGCACGACACTGAACAAGGGCGTCCCTACAGCGTGTTCGCGTCGATGCGGGTCGCTACCGTACACGCACGTGTAGGGGGACCCATGGCTCCCCACTGTGTGCGACTCGCGTGCCTACGCTTCCAGGGGGTCCGACACGGACCTCAAAGTGCGGCTCCGACAGCTCCTTGGAGCCGGACTACGCGAGTCGGTCGGAGCGGTCGCGATGCGCATCGTACTTACCCGGCCGGGGAACGTCTCCATTGCGCGGTGCGAGTCGTCCCCGTGCGAGTCGTGTCGGAGCTGGTCGGGTCCTGCGAACGAGTCGGTCAGAGATTTCGCGAGTGCACGCATCGTACTCGCTCGCCCGGACGCACGTACGATTCGGTCGGGAAATAGGGCTCCGAATCGGATCCGGTAAAGCCGAATCCGATTCGGAGCCCTACCGGCCGAGATCGGAATCGGCCCCTAAGTTTTGGAGGAAATTTACACTCGTTTCTCCAATGCCCTAGCTTTCCGCAGTTGTGGCATGGCCACCTTTTCTTTGCCTCATCTATGCTCATTTGTCCTTTTCCTTTACCTATATTTGGTCGAGATCTAACCTGTCCTGCTTCATTACCGGTATTACTCAATTGAGCTTCTTGTTTCTCTGCAACTTTCACCTGTGCCCACATGGCTTTTTCTTTCAAATTACGCTGTCTACTCTCAATATCATCACTGCAATACTTAGCATATCTCAAAACTTCGTCAACTGTGCTATTCTGCCAACAAATCATATGCTGTTTAATCATCTCACTTATCTCTGGTTTCAACCCATAAACAAATCTATATACAAAATGACTCATATCCTTCTCATTTAGTGTCTCATAACCACTATACTGTTTGAAAACTAACAACAGCCTTTCATAATAAGCATGCACTGATTCTTTACTTTCCTGCGTTGTTCTGTCTATTTTTACCCAATCTGTTTCTTTAGGTGGAATCTTATTCTTCAAAAAGGTAATTACTTGATCATACTTCCTCATCACTTCTGGTCCTGGCGCTCCTGTTTTAGCATCCCTTGGATATTCTACAGTTGGCCAATCAATAGTAATCTTACATTCTGTCCACAAATCAGCTGGCACTACTATATCAAACAATCCATCCAAGTCTATCCACAACACTTTTGAAACCTTAACAAATCTCTCCACTTGTCTGTACCATTCTACTGGCTTCTCTCTCAACTTTGGGAAGTCATTTGTAAATGACAGTATATCCTGTCTAGTCCATGGAACATGCACATAACTACCACCTGGAGTCTCTCTCATCGGGTACTCCCTTACAACTGGTTCCTTATCTGTCACTGCAAAAGCCAAAGATGCTTTATCTGTTGCTTTCTCGTTCTTTTTCGTCCATCTATTTCTCCATCTATCCACATCACCCCATTTTCTCAGTAAAACAATTAACTCTTTTATTTGGGTCAATCTTCCTGATGTGTTCAAATTCTCTATATCTTTCTCACAAAAATCTACTCTGTATGGTTTCTGCAACGTTCTCACTTTTACAAACTCTACTCCTAGTTCACTTGCTGTCTCTTCCAATTTGTCATGTAAATTTCTAGCTCTCCATGTAAGACTTTTGCACAAAAACATGATCTCATCATCCTGATAATTTTTAAATTTTTCTGTACCAATCGTTCCTAAAATCAATTCTTCCATGTCTATTTTCAACCTAATTACATCTAATGGTTTTACTTCTGTCTCTTTCGTTTTTAGCGCTTTCATCCATTCATTTAACTCATCTGGAGTCGGACCTACAGGCGTACTATTTAATTCTATCCAATTGTTAATTCTTTCTGGTGTTCCTGATGCAGACTCCGTTACCATAGGTATTCTCCTGATCTCATTCTCGTTTATCGTCAAATTAGTAGGTGGGCTTGGTCTATAGGTACTAGCCAAATGGTGTGCACCTTCATTATTCAGTTCCATCCCTTCTCTTTTTCTTTGCAAATGTGAATTCATGGGAATTACTAAAGAACGTTCATCAATTTTCTGATTCTCAAAAATTGGCATTACTGGACCTATTGTTACTGGTACAGTTACAGCTTCCATATTCTTTGTCAATTCTCTTATTTTCTCAGTCAATTCTCTTGTGGTTTTTGCTAATTCAGTTGCATTGTCACTTTCTATCTCTTCATTTTGTGAAGTTTTTAATTGATCTTGTGACCTATTTATCTCATCTCTTCGTTCGAGATTTTTATTCCTCCCAGTTTCCATTGGCGGTGCATTAGGTGTCACCACCGCAGAAGTCTGTTGGTATGGAGGTGGGTTTCTGTTTAAAATATCTTCCAGCAATTCGTCATCCGTTTCACTACCACCATACCCATACTTTTCTATAACTACATGTTTCTTTTTCTCTGTACACTTTCTCTTTGCTTCTTCCTCAACTGTAAAAGCTGGAAACAAACCTCCTGTCATATTAGCACATCTCCAACGCTTTATTCTGTCCTCATGATTTACTCCCCATAACCTTCCAGGCACAAACTCATGATTCTTTAATCCTCTGAATCTCTCTCGTTCATACATCTCATCTTCCCATTCAGTTAAAGCTTCAAACTGTGTCGGTCTAGGTCTAGGTTCTAACATTGCCATCTTTTCTCTCAAATTCCGTAGTACAGCTACATTAAATGAACCATTCTCAGGGAAAGCCAATGCTCCATCATTCTTGGTATATTTTGTCCAATTTTCTAACCATATGCATGTATGATATCCATATTTCAGCATCATATGCGAAGCTGGTGATTTCGGCGGAGGAATTATTTGTCCCTCTCTAGTCACTACCTTTTTGTCTTTCTTAAAGAAGTTCTTAACTTTCGACATCCATGACGTTTTCTCTCTACCATATTCATAATACGACATGATTCACAATCACTTTTTCTCCTCAAACGATCCGCAACTCAACACTGTTCTCTATGCGTTATTCCAACCAATACTAGCGCGACTCACACCAACACTCCAATCACAAACTTCCACGTCACTAGGCTATTCGACCAATCCTAGCGCAACTCACACCAAGCTCCAATCAGAGCGATTTCTGTCTACAGCGCACTGTCCAATCCCAGCGCGGCTTTTGTCTACGTCAGTTCTGCTCCTGTTTCCGTATGACTAGCGCACTGTCCAATCCCAGCGCGGCTTTTGTCTACGTCAGTTCTGCTCTTGACCCCTCCTTTACAAAATTTATCGGCAATTTCTTTTTCAACAATTCTTTGTTAGTTACAACATTTAAAACACATTTCCATTGTCTGATTCGCTAAACAAAAGAGATAGCTTTGACCATTTACACAAGAACTCTGTATTTTCCAGTAGGCAGCGCTTACCTCTACCCTACCACAGAATTTTCTGTTTCGCCGATAAAGTAGCACTTCCCTCTACCTTACCCTTCTTTCAAGCAAGCGGTAAACCCGTTTCTCTGGGGATAAAACACATGTGGAGACTATACTGCTCCTGAGAATTAAGGCCAGAGTTTCACAAGAAAACCGATCACTATTTCACTTACACACCTTTTATACGGAAAATGTCCCTATCATAACACAACCTGTGTTATCACCAATATGAACTCAGACAATGCACCATTCCATGTGACTTCTCTTGCCACACGTGTTCCACTTCCTACTTCCCGGAAGCGTGAAAACTTACATATAACATAACGCGACTCAACATAAAGTGTTAGACATGAACTTATCAATAATCAATAATCAATAATCAATAATCACCAAACTAATCTATAGAAACCATAACTCTGCTACCAAGAAATCTGATCCAGCGCTAACAATAAAAATTCTTTCTCCTATATGCTTCGGTCATCCAGGTGCAACTATCTCTCCAACACACAAACTATATCCATATGACGGTGGGGCCCATAACACCGCATATACATTCACTTACTCATTTATTCCCTGGATTACCTCCAGTCCTTAACCTAGGAGAAAACGATTCGCTGGAAGGAGACGGGATACCTCTTTTAACACGACATAATGTTTCTCATTTGCTTTTAAGGTATTCCGCTCATTGGTCGATGGACCAACTGGTAGGAATCAGTTGATGGTGATTAAGACCAGCTCAATCACAATAAACTCATTAACATTTTACCTTAATTATTGAGCTAAAGAATCACTGAGTCATTTGTTTAAAGAATAATAAAGTTTATATAAAGTTTCAAAGCAAGAAATAAGTTTAAGCTTATTATTCAGATTATTACATTTATCATCATTATAAGAATACATTGAAATTGCAATGCATACCTATTAGACGGAAAATAAGGTTGTCATAGCAAGAAACTCCAACTACTCAATCTATCTGTCTGGGAAAATCTAATAGTTCTAAATGAAAAATCTATCAGGAGTAAAAAGGTTCTCCAAAAGCAGCATCTTATACTCAACTAGAAATATAAAATAGCAGCATCAGCTCGTCAGCCTCAGCAACCGCAACTTCACCCATCTACAGCATCCACTCTCTCCAGCATCTAACTCTCTCCAGCATCTCCGTCAACAGCAACTTCAACTAACCCCTCCCCACCAAGAGTAGGTCTTCTTATACCCTAATTCTAGCTTACTGAATAAAAATGTTGCATCTTTATGGCGTGATTCTTTCTCATTGGTTCATTCAGGTCCATATACATTTTAATCAAAACTTCCTTGTCTTAACCAGTTCTTTGTGGAATGTCCATGCTTGCATCGTTTCCCACAGTTCATGACATTGCTCATCAGTTTCAATCAGTCCAATTTGTATCTTTTTCTGCTACTTTTTAGATTCAACAGTTCCGTCCATTTATTCAGTTTGACTTCTCACGCTTCTTGCTGATCATCTTGGCACACATTTGCTCAGAAAGGTCACAATAGCCTTGACCATACTTCCGTCTTAGCCTCTCAGCACGAACACCTGGTCATCCTTTTTCACAGCCTTTCTCCTCTACCACACGGCTTCTTGCTCATGCGTACTCTAGCAAATGGCGGCCATTTTATATCGCTGCTCAACAGGCCTAAGCGCACTATTTTCAAAGATAAACAAAATATTGTTAAAATAAAGAATATAAACCCTTTCGTTTCCCTCCTGTCTTTCTACGTACCCCAATTAGGTATTACCTAGCAAAAAGCAACATATAAAGCCGTCCCTTACTTACCATCGCTTTATTTTGCCACCACACATTTTATTTAAAAGCACAAATCATGCGTTTATTATTTTATTAGTACGCAAATATTATGTTATGTTAGACACGTCAACAATTATAAGTAGATTAATTTGCACACAAAATAGCGTGTTACCTTTAACCCTTTACATGTAACATACATTGTTGGTTAATTACTTAAACGAACATGGGGGCATATTAGCAAGACCCACGTTAAAATTATCGCCGTTTTAGCGGCAGGAAACTGCAGCTAAAACGGCGATAATGGGCTTGCTAATATGCGTTATAGAATTCCAATAGAAGCCCATGTTAGATGTGCAGGACATCTAACCTGGGCTTCTATTGGGATTCCATAACGCATATTAGCAAGCCCATTATCGCCGTTTTAGCGGCAGTTTCCTGCCGCTAAAACGGCGATAATTTTAACGTGGGTCTTGCTAATATGCCCCATGTTTATTAATTATTTTACGAAAATTATTAGGAGGTTAAAATTTTTCATTTACCCTGCTCCATCAGTGGCATGCATGTGTCGTCACAAAAATGAGCATCACACATCCACTTTCGATGTAACAAATGAAAATTTATTCAAAGAAACACAGAACAGAAATGAAGACACATGGCGGCTCCCCTAGGGACAATCCGTAGGTCACAGCCTGCAAGACAAAAATCACGATGAGAAGGTGTGTCTTGCACACATCAAAGGACTGAAAGAGAGTGAAGGAGAGAGAGAGAGAAAGAGAGGGAGCGAGAGAAAGAGAGACAGAGAGGGGGAGCCAGAGAAAGACGGACAGAGAGGGGGAGCCAGAGAAAGACGGACAGAGAGGGGGAGCCAGAGAAAGACGGACAGAGAGGGGGAGCGAGACACAGATAACAGAAGAGACGGACAGGGAGAGAGAGTGCCGACAATGCGCACCCAGGCCACACTGCTCACCTGCTGCCACCGGTGTGTCTCCAACCACGTGCCGGTATGTAGTGCAGTTCACCAGGTCACACATCTGAAACAGATCCGTCATCTGTAACAGAGTCCAGATACCTGAATGGCAAAGTACATACAATTGCACAAGACATCATCGCCTGTCGGCCCCTGCGCACCCAGGCAGATGCACCCCAGCCCCTCCCGCCGCCCAGCGGTGCATGCCCGCCCCTGCGCACACAGGCCTCGTTGCTCACCTTCCGCCCTTGGCATGTAGCAATGAGGTCCCACCACGTGCCGCTGCAAGCCACATGCCCGGGGCCTGCGGACATGGCACCCTCCACATCATGCAGCCCCGCTCCGCAGGCCACCAGGTCTCACATATGATTCTGGGTCTTGATTTCGCCATGGCAGAGGACATACCAGTGCACCGGGCATCATCGCAGGCTGCACACCCGCTCAGCCCTTGAGGTGCCACTAACTCTGTGATCTGGGATGCGACGCCACGAGGCGGTAGGCCTGCGCTGCCCTATGGCTCTGGCCTACACTGCGGTCCAGCAGGGCACACAAATCCTGAGCAGTCCGGACGGCCGGGACGGGGCATCATCGCAGGCTGCACACCCACTCAGCACTTAAGGTGCCCCTACCTCAGTGCACCCAAAGTCACCGTCCCGTGGCGGTGTGCCTGTGCCGGCCGCAATGTATCCGGTGCCACCAAGTCTGTGTCCCAAAGTCATGGTCCCTGTATGATTGGGTATCGTGTTGCGGACTCCATCATGTCACCTCCGGTCCTGGGGAATGTGATGTTGCAGGGCCCGAGGCCCTCATGCCTACATTGACACCACACGGACGCACCCAGATAGAGAGTGGAAATGGCGTTGAGCACGTGCACCCGTCCCTTTTCATTGGCAGGGTCACATGTCCCGTGACGCGTGTGCTGGATGGGTGTGGTGTGGGTGTAAACCAGCCATGAGGGAGTGGCTGTGGCATGCTGACAACTAGACCTGTGAGCAGCAGATCACTACAGGAAAGACAGAGGACATGTAGCGTTGCCGTCCCCCCCTGTGAGCGTAAGCATAGTGGGCTGGCCTGGCGTATGCCAGTCCAGCGTAAGGGTCTGTATATGACCCCTGGGCCCTGGGCGTGGTTCCGTACTGGGCTGGACAAGGAAGTAACTCATGCGTGCATCCCTGTTGTTGTGTCATCCAGACCGCATTGGGCAATGTGTCACCCTGTCACCCCTGTTCTACGACATGAGCCACATGGACATAAGAGGAGCCCAGTGAGCCACATTCATCCATACTTCCACACTTAAAAGACCATAGACATGACACATCTGTGTGTATATGAATGTTTAATGCACATTCAGTGGAGTGTTGCATCTGGAGCAGTACAGGGCCATGCAAAGCCCACATGATGGTGTTGTCCCGTGGAGGTCCAGCCAGGGTCCTCCAGGGAATGACAAGTCCAAAGGAAGAGGACGAGTACAGTCTGCAGTCCGATTGCTGTGTCAATGGTGATCAAACATCATATGGCAGTCCATGTCGAGGTCCAAGGTGAGTGTCACAGAGTGCATCGGGGGGACAGTGGAAGGTGATGATGCAGAGGGCAGTACCAAGCTGAAGCCGGACCTATGGATGAGATGCATGCTGCTGCGTCCTCCTCACCATGAGGGCAGTATCATCTGCATCTTCGTTCTCTGCTGTTTCATGTGCCTCACGTGTGGGTGGTGGTGTTCTGTCTCCAGCACTGTGTGGCAGTGACACATCTGTGGCTGGAGGTGGAAGGTCTGCCGCACTGTGTGGCACTGACACTTCAGGGGGCGGAGATGTGGTTGGAGTAGTGGCAGCAGCATGCATCCGCACCAGGCCTTGTGGCAGCAATGCCATGAGGAGGGTCCTGAGGTCATTAAGGAACCCAGCTACCTCTCGCTGGTGTGCAGCCGTGGCAGTCGCTCGTTCCGCATTCACCCGCTCCATGGTCTCCATTAACCTCCGCATGTTTCCCAACTACCGTGTGACATTGCTAGAGCCACTCGGACTGGACAGTTGTACTATTCTCTGAGTCAGGGCTCCAGCGATGTCAGCCATGGTCCATTGGAGAGCATGGAGCGGACTGTGGGTGTCCGTTAGGGACCGTGAGTGGTCCCTGATGGGACTTAGACACCCACGTATGGCATCTAGTTTGTCTGCCATGCGGTCGAAGCCCACCCGCACCTGTTCAGCCAGATTCTCCTGGCACCCCAAAACACGGTGTTGGAAGGCCATGTGTTCTCCGTGGGGGTCCTGGGAGGCAGCAGTGGTGGTGGGTGCTGCCTGCTGTGTGGTCTGTGCAGGGGGTGGGGTCTCCTCATAGCAGCTCGGCTGCCCAGCTCCTGGAAGTGGGCTGCGGAGGCTTTCCACGAGCAGTTGTAGGGCGTCAGAGTCGAAGCTGTGGTCGTCCTCTTCGTCTCCAGAAAAGAGAGGGTCGGACTGCTCTGCAGGAGGTGTTGATTCTCCCTCTGCAATGTGAAGGGGAGATGCAGTTTAACAATGTGTCCACATGCATGTTGTCGCATTGTACATGTTTACATACAGACAGCATGACTGGGTACATTGTGGCTGTTTGGGAGGAGCTGCCTATTTGATGGGGGACAGTGGACATTTCGACAACATCACGGATGTGTGTTTGTACTTGTACATTATCAACGCACATATCCCTGCAATGCCAATTGTGATTGGCCAGTGTCTGCACCCAAGCGGCACCAGTAGTGTCCTGTGTTCTGTTGTAGGTGTTTTATGGATTGTGTCACATTGTTGTCAATGTACATGTGCTCTGTATGTGATGTGTGTGCTGCATTTTTGGGGAGTCGCCGCTGCAGCTCAGATTTTGCTGCCCCTTATCACTTTCATGAGGTGTGCCTCTGACTACTGTGCTTGTACAGTGTTGACATGTTGCATACTGGGGTACGTTGGTCTCTTGGTGGGAGTTGGTGGTCTGGGGCATGGTGTGTCCGCAGATGTGCTCAAGTTAATTGTGCATGTGTGCCATTGTGTCCATCTCCCCCCGTACCCCCAGGCTCTGGTGGTTACTCACCCTGTTGCTGTTGTGTCAGGTCCTGTTGAGCAGTGTCCGGGCCCCCAACTCCTGCCTCCGTCTCCCCACTGATGACTGTGGACACCATTTCCTCCATGTCGTCCAGCTCCTCCTGTGGCACTGGGCTCCCACCTCCAGTCTGCACTGCTGCCTTCAGGTTGTTGGCGAGTTTCTGCTTGGTTTTACGCTTGACATCATTCCAGCGCCTCTTGACCTCACCCATTGTCCTCTTCAGCACTCCGACTGCATTCACCTTGTCCACGATGGACTGCCATAATGCATTTTTTGTTGCCAATGACACAGTGGAGGTGACGAACAGTTGTTGATGGTGTTCTGTCACCTCCGTTATCAGGATCCTGTTTTCCTGTGGACTGAACTTCGTCTTCCTCTTCTTCTTGTCCTTGCTCCTTCCCTGACCCCGAAGTCCCAGGATGGTTCCTCCGGGGGCTTGTGGGGTTCTGGCTCTCCTCCGTACTTGCTCCGGCAACGTCCATTGTGCTTCGCTGTTGTTTGGCATTTGTTTGTCTGTTTTTTTCTGCTTTTATGGTGATTGTTCCCGCCTGACGCGTGTGGATTGCAGGCCTGTAGCTGGGTTTCGCTGATATTCGTATCGCGATTTGCCTCATCGCAGTTTTTTTTGCGTTGGTATTTCGCATTTTTTTGGGCGTGGCATTGATTCTAACGCGGTCAGTTGGCGCGTTATCTGGGGAGTATCGCATGGGGCCACCGTGTTGTGAATACTTGGTTAACAAGGCGTTAATTTCCCGCGATGGACTGCGTTATGCAAAGTTGCGTTAGGCTAAATTTGCGGTGGTTATCACACGTTCTTGAAAATATGCCCCTGTATGTCCTTGAATAGGTCTTTGCAAATTCCTTAGCTCAAATATATTAAGGATCTTTCTCAGAGTCAAGGAAGGTGTGAGCTGTACAGCTCACTGGAGGGAACTGTGAATTCATAGAATAAGTGGGCTAAATAATATTTTTTCATCCTATGTCCTTTGGTAGAGAAGAGGGCACTCTTATGAAACCTCGCATAAACGTCCATCTTTTATTGAAGGCTTCCTCTGTTATTGAGCCTTATCTTGTTAGGTTAAAAGCAAATATGAGTGTTTTTGTTGACTACATTTAGGCTTGGCCTTTTACATTTTATGTTGGCTTATTCCCGGGTGAGAAACTGGGTTCATCCTTTGGAGACCTGCGGCTGCGACGGATTGTCTCCGCAGGATACCCTGCATTTTTAAATATTTTGTAAATATTTATGAAGAGCCATGGAAGGCATTTATCACTTGATTGTTAAAAAAAATGAACTTCCAACAAGTGCATCCCGCTTTCTTGTATTTGCAATTGCTACCCGAAGAAGTAATTTTTAATGTGGTATGTTTTCTGAAAGCCACCACGAGATCAAGAAAAACTTGTGATTGAAATTATCATTGATGGGTTTTTATGAGCTTGGATATTTATCTGTTTTTATAAATACATATTTTTTTGTATTTGGTTTACTGCCTATGTATATACATTTTTATGGACTTGCTGTTGTTTTGCACTTTTATGGTTTTTATGCTAAGAACCGAATAAAGGGTGCTTTGATTTGATTTGATTTGGGTTTTAAGTTTTTTAACTGTAGTGTAAGATACTCTACTGAAGATGCTTATGCGCAAGGCCATTTGGTTGGCACATTGGCCAACAGGTTTATATTTAATAAAAATGCTGTAAGTGTTGGACTGAGAAGCTGAGCCCTGATATTCATAAACAGGCATGCTTGGCGTGTGTTGAGTGAGTGTTATGAGTTATGAGTTCAGTTTAGACATTTCCCCTCCTATGGACTGACTAATTTGCAGTTCCGTTTTTACTTGCTCTTTTTCTAATGTGCATAAAAATAAACCCCACCCGCTACTCTGTCATGAATGATGCAAATGGAAACAAAAGTGAATGTTGAGGGTTTGGCTCAGTACTTTCCGAAGGTTTCTACCTCTGATGTTTTGATCTTGAGGTCGTGAATCATGATTATTATAGATGTATTGAAACAAAGATTGAGACATTAGCTGCCAAAAGAAAGGTGCTATGTGTTGGTGCTTTTCAGAGGAGCTGGCTACTCTCAGAAGCACTTCATGCTCTGCCGAACGAGGCGGTTATGATTTTAACCCTACCCTCAAGCATGAATGGGGCAAGGTGAATCATGCTTGTAAGCTTCCACAAAAAAAGCTAATGCCTCTTTTTAATCAAAACATATTTAACGCTCCCAAATTACAATAGCTCTTTATAGCTATTGATGCACTGAAGAATTTACCTAAAAGACTTCACTTCACTGATGTTCAGTGCAATGCTTTTGTGGATTTTTTTATCCATAACATTGTCAATATGACTTTATACCAGCAGGACTGGTTGAGGCAGGAGTCACCCTCCAGCTCAGTCTCGGTTGGTTGTTCATACTTCAGGTCTTTGTCCTCCTGGTCTCTTCTAGATGCTGAGAGTTTTAAGTCAATTGTTTTCTACAGTGAACATACTGATTCTCCTTCTGACCCTCTCCCTCCAAAGCTTCATAAGAACCTCCTAATGACAGATCCTACTTGTCCAAGAGCTATTCTAAATGCCCATCATTCTTTGGGAACTATTCCCAGATGTTTCAAACATGCTTCCGTGAGTCCAACACTAAAAAATTTCACTCTAGATCTGACATTGTGATCTTTCTTCAACTGCAGGACTTCATAATTAAACATATGGTTAACAAATTGGATTTTACCCTGGTCTTAGTACGGAGGTTGTCATGGTATCAGCTTCAGGAGAGCTTCACTGCTGTCCTGATTTTTATCTACCTTCCTCTCTGATTTTTTTAGATCTCTCTGTGGTTTTCAACTCAGTAAACCATTTCATCCTGATATAAATAGGCCTTTTAAAATAGATGGCACAGCACTTCCCTGGTTTTCTTTGAGGTGCCTGCCATGCGGTGCAGGGATTAACAGAGTCTCCCATTTCTCCATAGGAGCTTGTGTTTAAGGCCGCAGCACAAGCACCCATAGAGAAATGGGAGAATGTGACTGCACCATGGGCCTCATTACGATGTTGGTTGGAAAGGCTCCGAATGGCATTCGGATTTTCCTAACCGTGTCGGAACCCATATTTCCGACCGACTTAGATACATTTCCGACCGACCGATTATGATAAAAGGTAACCGTTCGGTCTTTCCGACTCGGTTCCGACCAGCATTTGGAGACTCCGAGTCGGTCGGAGCCGATTCGTACAGGTCCATGGACCGCGTTTCCGACCGAAGTATTACAATGGTGGATTCGGACAGCCTTTCCGACTCGGTCTGTCCGACATGAAACAGCTGTCGTAAAATGACTTTGGGGGCCCCCTTCACCCAGAGGCCTCCGGTTGGGGCCCGTGGATGGTACCCATGGGACCCATCTTTCCAACCATTCACAGTGTGGCAGGCACCATGTGGTGCCTGCGACAGGGTGCAAGGTTTTCCACAACCACCCCATTTTTCAATGGGACCCTGTGTTGTCGGTTGGAACACAGGCTGCCATTGAAGTCAATGGGAGTCCGACCGAACGGTGTTTGGAAACAAATCGGTTGGTCTGACTCGCCGAACCCGAGTCGGCCGGAACTGATTCCTACACGGAGTCGGTCGGGATGCTTTTCGACTGACATTGCAATGAGGCCCCATGTGCAGTTGCATTGTAATGGCGGTGTCTGGATGCTGACGGAAGTCATTCGGTCCCAAGACCACGGCGATGCCGGGCAGATGTCAGTCATATTCAGGCCCTTAATAAATATAATTAATATAATGGTAATTAATGATATACAGCACGTTTAACAATTTTAAAAACATAATAAAAATACAACCTTAGGTTTGACTTTCTTTAATTTAAAACTTCAGAAAAAAGATTTTTAAATATAGTATATTCAATACAATTAAATTTGTTATTTTCAATTTAAAATTATTTCAATAATGGTGCAACTTTTGTTGTATAATTCTGCATTAAAAATATGTAAAAGGTAATTAACATTCATACTTAACAGAAAAATAGTTTATTCTATTTCTTTTCGAACTTTAATACATTTTTTAATAAACTCCTTCAAATATGGAGATCTCTGCCTCAGTGGAAAGTAGAAACTTTACACTTGAAATTAGGCTGTAGCCCCTGAATTCAGAGGATGGGCACATGTAAGTCGGCACTATCCCTTATATCCATCATCAAGCACAAAGAGACCCTAGAGTGTGTAAGGCAATAAAGCCCCCTCTAAGGTGCCAAATGTCTGACAGCAGGGACTTTCCTCTCCGGTTTCATGAATCTCTGTATAGTGCAACCAAGGAAAGTGCTTTGCATTGTAGCACAACATCCACACTGTGGTGCCAAGGCTCTGAGTATAGTTTCGGTCAAGTATTTGGGTATAGTATGCCTCCTCTGGTGCAGGGACAGAATATCGAAGTAGATTTTTGTAATTTATTATTACAATTTTATTAAATTATATAATTAAATTTTTTTATTAAAAATATATAGGGCTCGATTCCGATGTCGTTCGGAAGGGCTCCAAACGGAAGTCGGAAGAAGCAAATCCGATTCGGAGCGTATGTTTCCAACCGAATTGTCCCCCGATCTGAATGACCAAGTACGATGTGAGGAAGCCATCCGCGCCGACCAAATTGGTTCCACACCCGAATCAATCAGTCCCACTCGTTCGGAGCCCATTCGTTCAGCTCAATGGGGCCGGCTTTCCGAACGAGCGAGTACGATGCCCGATTCTGACAGCCGAACCAACTCGGTTTTAACGAGACGCAATGGCTGTGGGATTCAGGCTTCAGGGGGCCGTAGCAGGCCCCCCTTCACCCTGGGCCCTCCGAATCAGACGCAGAGGGGTATCCATGGGTCCCCCCTTTCCATGCATGCACAGTGTGGTGGGCACCATGTGGTGCCTGCCACAGGGTGAACGCTTTTCCCCACCCACCCCTTTTTGCAATGGGAGCCAGTGTACGTGTTAGGTACACAGGCTTCCATTGAGTTCAATGAGAGTCTAACTGAACCAAGTCCGTCACTATACGGGCACATCGAAATCGGTTGTTCAGACTCAAGGAGCGTGATTCATTTGGAAAGCTCTCCAGGACCGAGTCGTTCGGAGGGCTTTCGGAATTGACCCCAGAATTTTTTTTGATTTATGATTTTAAAAATATTTTAATTCAAAAAGATTTATTATATTAATATTTTAGTTTATTTAAGTTTATTATATGACTCATATATATAATATATGCTAAGTAGTTGTAATTATTATGCTTAAATAATATTAATAAAAATTATAAAATTAAATTTAAAATTATTTGGTAAATGTTATTATTTTTAATAACATTTATCGAATTTGAATTTTGGATGAAATTTAACAGTGTTTTTAAAAAATAAACAAAATATATAAATTACATTAAATTATTTTTGCAAAATCTATCATTATTTAAAAATATTTTATGAAAATTTTGAAATATTCATTTTGAAATTACTTAAAAAAAACTTTTGTGGGAATTTTATTATGTTAATCTGTCAATTTAAAAGTTTATGTGTATATTTTGATTTTATAATGTTTTTGGGACTATTTAATGAAATTGTTTTCTTAGGTTTCTATGTTTTAATTATTTATTCTATTGTTCTTGTGTGTGATTAGTTTTAGTAAATTTAGAATTTTATTTATTATGTATTTATTGTTTATTTAATTAGTTTGGTTGAGTATAGTAATTGTGTTTTTGTTTAGTGTTTATTATATGATTTTATGGTTTTTCTATTGTGAAATTGATTAGTTATTTTATTTCTGGATTAGGGTGTGGTATTTTTCATGACTTTTGGCAGTTTGTATTTGGAAATGTTATTTTTTTATGATTTATTATCCAGCATTTCCCTGAATTTAGTTAGTTTGGAGTTGGAATATACATTTTTAGTTTTAATTATCCAGCACTTGACTTGAATTTAGTTAGTTTGGAGTTGGAATAGTAATTTGTTTAGGTTTTGTTATCCAGCACTTTCCCTGAATTTAGTTAGTTTGGAGTTGGAATAGTAATTTTTAAACTTTTAGTATCTTGCAGTTTCCATGAATTTATTTAGTTTGAATTTGGAATAGTAATTTATTATGGTTTGGTGTTCAGCATTTTTGTACTCTTTATATTGTTTAGAGTTGGAATAGCTTTTTTGATGGGTTAGTGTAATGTATTATTTTGTATTGATTGATTTGTATTGATTTATTAGGGTGTTTGGTTAGTTTATTTTTTAGGGTTTGCTATTTTTAATACTTTCGTTGTTTTATATTTGTATCTTTGTAATATTGTTTAAAGGGTTTTATATTTTTGGGGGGTTATATTTATATTTATTTTTTGTTAGATGTGTATATTTATTACAATTTTATACTATAATGATTATAAGTATTTTGATATATAAATGAAATATAAGCATAAGACATATATAATTTTGTAATATAATGATTTTTATTAAAAATAAAATGCATTTATGGCAGAAGATGACATTAATAATGTATTTGGCTCAGTTTTATTTTCCATTTAGTGTAAATAATAAAAGTCACTGTTTGCAATTTTTAATGTAAATTGTAATAAATCATTTTAACATATATGTTTTGTACACAGATTTATAGTATTACAATTATAATTTTTAATACATTTATAAGTTTTCAAAAATGTTTGAATTTTTTTTGCATTGTTTTCAAAACAAATTCAGGTAACAGAAATATAATTATATTTTTGAAAGTTTTATAAATAAATATACTTTTTATGCTTAATCTTTTCAATTTAATAAAAAAAGTAATACATTTTAGTAAATTGGTTTTTACATATATTTATAATACATTTTAGATAATTTTATTGCTGTCATAAAATTATTTAATATGTATTTTACAATGGAATATTTTTTTTTGCATTTTTTGGTTATTATTTAGTATAATAAATATTATTTATTAATAATAATATTTTATATATTAAATAATTTACATATATGTTGGGACATAATATTTTTTTCATAAACCACATTTTAGTTGTTAAACATTGTCATATTGTTTGCATATTAACAATATTGTTTTGGTAATTTTATATTTTGTAAATTATATATATCCCAACAACTTTAATATTTTTAATATATATTAAATATTATATTTTGTGTTAATGTAATATTCAATATATATTTTACAGTAATTTTCTATATTATTATATTATTTTTATAATATAAACATATATATTTAAGTTGTTTGAATTATTTTTTGTAAATATCCATTATTGTCTATGGGGAAATAGTATTTTTTTCCTTTTTATTACGAAGCCATTGTTTTTGAATTTTCCTGCTTTTTTTCTATTTTGTTTGTAGGTCATTTTGGAAGGGGGAACCTTGCAGTTGGGAGCTGCATTTAGTTGCTTAGGGTAAGTTTGTTTTATATTACGTTTAAGGTAATTTTAGGGTAGAGGGAGCTAGTAGGAGTGTAGTTAGAGTAGGTAGAGTGTTAAATGGTTAAATGTAGGTTTGTTGTGTAGTATGGTGTAGTTTTGGTAGTTTGGGGGTCGATTACGATGGCGGTCGGAAAAACATACCGACCGCCATGGTAGCGGCAAAAAACCGCCCGCATGGCCACCGGGAAAAACGCCGCACACATTACGATGAACCGCCACAATAATCCGTCCGCGGCGGCGGGAGACAACGAAAAACCGCCGGCACACGCCGGACCAGCTCAAAATCCGACCGCAACGGCCGGATACCCAGCGGAAAAGCCAAGAACCGCCGCCATGCACACGGAGTAACCGCCCGTGACATTATGACATCCCCGCTACCACCATGGTACCCACCTATGAATCCGACCGCATCGTGCGCGAACAGTGACGAATCCGATAGGCGGCGGAAGGGCCGCAGCATAGCCACCGCTGCCGAGGAACCGCTGCGGAGGAACCGCAAAAAAAATGGCGGACGTTGAAAAAAAACGAAAAAAAAAACAATGCACACACTGAAGTAGACCTGTCCCAACACAAACCAAAAGTGCCCAATGACAACAGCCCCAGAAATTCAAAATAACCAATCACAGGACAACACACACAACACACCTGACAGCAACATACCAGCTTGCCACACCCCCCATAGCCGAGCATAAAACCAGCCCCTCCCTGACCACAATCCTTTGCTACACTCCACAACTGAAGGTCCCAACCCCAGAGAACAAAGGAGAGGCAAACCTGCACACAGCACCACCACAACACACACACCACCTACACCACCCACAACACCCACAACACCCACACAACTGCACCACAGAACATCTGCACAGCACACACCATGGCACCACACAAAATGCCAAAATTCACTGATGCAGAGCTTGCAGTCATGGTAGATGAGATAATAAGAGTTGAACCACAACTCTATGGCAACATGGTCCAACACACCCCATTAGCCACAAGAACCCAAATGTGGGTGAGGATAGTCAATAAGGTCAATGCAGTAGGGACCACCCCCCGCAACAAGCAGGAAATACAGAAGCGGTGGCATGACCTGAAGACCGTGGTGAAGAGGAAGAGGGCCAAGAACCGTCAGCTGGCTGACGGGACTGGTGGAGGCACTCCCATCCCACCCAAACCATACAGTCCGTGGGAGGAGAAGGTCATTGGAATCCTACATCCAGAGAGTCTTGAAGGAATCCGCGGGGGACTGGAAGCTGGTAAGTACAAACCAATGTATAACATCACATTGCCATGTACCGTCTTGCACAAATTCAAACCTACAACCTCTAGGCCAAAGGACATTCGTCTGACCCACAATACCCAAAACAGGTCACACAGATGTAAGCACCACTCAACCTGAAAAAGCACAAAGCTAAACAAAACCAACAGGGATGCATGTGTACAGACAAAAAGCACTACAACACACACCAGGCCCCCATCTCCCACCCCTCAGCAGGATGGAGCACCACACCCAGAAGCATGTGTCAGCCATTGAACGCTCCCCCACCACCTAACAGGTAGGTAGCCATCTTCACAGGGTTGGGGAATGTGTATCTGGAGGCAGCACTACAACTCCCAACAGGCCCCCTCTCCCACCCCTCAGCAGGATGGAGCACCCCACCCAGAAGCATGTGTCAGCCATTGAACGCTCCCCCACCACCTAACAGGTAGGTAGCCATCTTCACAGGGTTGGGGAATGTGTATCTGGAGGCAGCACTACAACTCCCAACAGGCCCCCTCTCCCACCCCTCAGCAGGATGGAGCACCCCACCCAGAAGCATGTGTCAGCCATTGAACGCTCCCCCACCACCTAACAGGTAGGTAGCCATCTTCACAGGTTTGGGGAATGTATATCTGGAGGCAGCACTACAACTCCCAACAGGCCCCCTCTCCCACCCCTCAGCAGGATGGAGCACCCCACCCAGAAGCATGTGTCAGCCATTGAACGCTCCCCCACCACCTAACAGGTAGGTAGCCATCTTCACAGGGATGGGGAATGTGTATCTGGAGGCAGCACTACAACACACAACAGGCCCCCCTCTCCCACCCCTCAGCAGGATGGAGCACCCCACCCAGAAGCATGTGTCAGCCATTGAACGCTCCCCCACCACCTAACAGGTAGGTAGCCATCTTCACAGGTTTGGGGAATGTATATCTGGAGGCAGCACTACAACTCCCAACAGGCCCCCTCTCCCACCCCTCACCAGGATGGAGCACCCCACCCAGAAGCATGTGTCAGCCATTGAACGCTCCCCCACCACCTAACAGGTAGGTAGCCATCTTCACAGGGATGGGGAATGTGTATCTGGAGGCAGCACTACAACACACAACAGGCCCCCCTCTCCCACCCCTCAGCAGGATGGAGCACCCCACCCAGAAGCATGTGTCAGCCATTGAACGCTCCCCCACCACCTAACAGGTAGGTAGCCATCTTCACAGGGATGGGGAATGTGTATCTGGAGGCAGCACTACAACACACAACAGGCCCCCCTCTCCCACCCCTCAGCAGGTTGGGGCACCCCACCCAGAAGCATGTGTCTGTAAGTAAAAACCAAAGTGACACTGCACAGGTAATCAGACAGTGCATGCACACCACCATCACTCAACAAAAGCATTGGGAGACATGACAACATGAGGCTCTACTTCACCCAAAAATAGAAAAGTAAAGCACAGCCATTGACAGGATGCAGACAGCTCAGCGTACGTAACTGTGACAGAAACAGAACTGTGACTCTCAACAAATATGTCCAAGAAAACGGGCCTCTGACATGCATCACCCAGACTTCCCTCTGTAGCGTACATGGGTGCTGATCATGAAGGACCATGGGAAAACCAAACTAGCATGGTCTGCTGTATAAAGAAATACAAGCACAGGACATGTCAACGGTATGCATGTGATGACAATGGCTAGTCCATGCACACAGGTAATGTCTGCCAGGCAGAGTGATCAGCAAAGATGCTGAACATCAACTTGTAGTCATGCCAGTTGTCAGATGACAACCTCACATTGAAATCACCAATACTAGACGTGTGGCATGCTAACCAATCACAGGTCACACCATTGTGAAATGATGAATGTAACTCCACTTCATGGCATGAGGCACATCACTGTGCAGACATACAATGTGTGAAAAAGGCAACTGTGTGTAGCATAACATGTAAATAAGAGACATCAAACACAGCAACCCTGAGGTGTGTAAGGCAATTACCATCTACTTCCTGTCCCACAGGTGACCAACAACTGACTGCAGAGGACGACAACCTCAACCAGCACAGCCAGTCACCAGCTCCCGAACATCTCCCCTCGGATGCAGACTCCCTGGATAATGAGGAGGAGGAGGACCAACCCGGACCATCTGGTGTGGCAGGGCGGAATGTGTCCCAGGACCCCACAGCCCCACCACCCTCAGCAACAACATCAACGCAGAGCCCTGCTGCAACGACCTGTGCCACCACCACCACCTCCACCACCACTACCACTACCACTGCTGCCTGCAACACTCGCCCTGCTCCACAGGCCAACCAGATCACAACAACTGCGGAGGCACGGGAGAGTAGGCCGGTGCCCACAGGAGGGAGGCAACAGGGCCGTGACAGCAGGCCAGGTGTGAGGACAAGGCTGACCCAAAGGGAAGAAGACCCTGCCACAGAATCACTGGCACACATTCACAGAGTTGTGGGGGCCTATGAACACGCCCAGGGACAGTTGAGGCAGGCTCAGCAGGATGCCCGTGAGCAACAACAGATGCTGCGCTCAATTGACAACCGCATGGGCCAACTCGTGGCCTGCATGGGCCAAATCAGGGACCTCCTGGGCCAGCTAGTGGAGGTCCTCAGGGACAGGCATGCGGCACCGCCAACACCGACAGCTCCCTCCGTTGTGCCGCAGGATGACAGACCCCCACCCTCCCCTGCGTCCAGCGAGCATGGGGACTCATCAGACACCACTGGCCATGCACCTGTGTCCCCCCGGCCAAAAGAGCAAGGGGCCGCCCGAAAAAATCATTGGGAGCATCCCGTGGCAAAGCACCTGGCAAAAGCCAGTCAAGTAGCCAGCCATGATGGCACCCCTCTTCACCCTGCTGTGTACCCTGCAGACTGTCCCCACACACAATGGCGTGGGAATGGCAAATGACTGTTGGACTGTGTTGCCATACTGATCTAGTGTATACTCTATTGTCTCATCTACCATCACTGACAAATCTGTTATTCACCATTCACAAATCTGTCAATATCCACATCTACATCACATGTATCCACTGTAAATAAACACTAATAACGCACCAATTTAGTTGTCACTGTTCCATGTTCATCACAGTATGTTAACTCACACCCATGATTACAATGTCACAGGAGCAGGGATACTCCGCAGGCAAGTAGAGGCTGAAGGGACCTAGGAAAACACAACAGAACATCAGTTGCTACTCAGGTGGTGGACTAACAACCATCACACAACACAGCACATCAAGGTACGACAATCTGCACATGTCACAAGGAGCAACTGTACCAACATAGACATCAAGTAGCTGTGTCAAAAGATCCCTTGCCATACACACCTGCAGCCAGCACTGACTCAGCAACATGCTGTAGTCACAAAACTCACATACACATATTCACCAAGCACAACATCATCAGACAACAGCCAGTATTGACATTGCCACTGACCATCAAGTGAAGTAGTTGTTGATGAGCTGCTGACGCTGTCCAACACCTTCCTCCTCTCCACTATCCTCGTCACTTGACGTTTGGGTGTTTGCAGGTGGGGGCTGTGGCTGGTCATCATCATCCTGGATTAAGGGGATCCCCTTCCGCACGGCCAGGTTGTGTAGCATGCAGCATGCTACCACTATCTGACACACCTTGACGGGTGAGTACTGCAGAGCCCCTCCGGTCTTGTCGAGGCATCGAAAACGCGATTTCAGGAGTCCAAATGTTCGCTCAATGACCCGACGTGTCCTCCCATGGGCATTGTTGTAGCGCACTTCAGCTGGTGTCCTGGGATTGCGAAGTGGACTCAGCAACCAAGGTCCGTTGGGATATGCAGAGTCACCTAAGTGTGAAAGACACATACAGATTGAGTGTCTGACATGTGTCCGAGGACAGCATGGCACACAAACAGCACACGACTCGACCCTTTGTACTCACCCACAATCCATGCCCGCTCCGGCGCCAGATTGGCCATCAGCTGTGGTAAAATGCTGTTGCGCATTATGTGTGAATCGTGGGCTGAACCTGGAAACTTTGCACAGACGTGTGAGATGACCATATCTGCCTGGCACACCACCTGCACATTGATGGAATGATAATGTTTCCTATTTCGGTAAATATGCTCCCGTGCTTGGGGTGGAATCAGGGAAACATGTGTGCCATCTATTGCACCAACTACATTAGGAACGTGTCCAAGTGCATAAAATTCGCCCTTCACATCCGCCAACTCATGCCGCCTGGGGAAATGTATGAATTGGTCCCTGTGTTGCATCATAGCCAACAGGACATCACGTAGCACCATGCTGAATGTTGGTTGGGACATCCCCCCTGCAATGCCCACAGTTTGCTGGAAGGATCCCGTAGCCACGAAATGTAGGAATGCCATCACCTTTGCCGTTGGCGTGAGTGCTGTTGGGTATGTCCTGCGTGGAAGCAGGTGTGGCTCCAATAGTGCACAAAGTTCCAGGAGGTTTGTCCGATCCAGACGGAATCGCCTTATGATGTCGGTATCCTCCATGTTAGCCAGCAGGGTGAAGGTACGAAACACATTAGGTCGCCTCCTAGGTGAGATGAAAGGGGACACGTCATAGCAACATAAATTAGGATGTGCACAAATTCATAAAGTCTGTCCTGTCACGGCGCTAACATTGACTGTCATCCCTGAAAGCACACAGTGCAATTCAGTGTTGTCCCAACATGAGACAGATTAATTGTACAACTGTCATGGATGTGCACAGTCAGTAGACACAATACGAACACTGTCTATGTGAATGCCAAGAGTCACATATCGAGCTGAGGTGGACTCAGCCTTGGGTGTACATGACACAGGACATGTGTGAAGCAGAGACAATGCTGGCTTCCACGTTGCTGCTGTACCTGCCACACCTCCTTGGCCAATAATTGCAGGGGACACATCAACAACACAATGTGGATAGATCATTGGGATTGTCTTTGTACTCAGTGCCACTTCGAACACACTCAAATTCAATGACATTCACATCCCAAACCCATACATGTGCCAATGTCATCAGTACACAGGCCATATCTGCTGCTGACTTGAATACAAAGTCGGACAGTGACAGATGATGTCACGCCTGTGCAGAGTATGTGTACCACTGTAACAGGCCACCATTACCCCACTGCCCAATACTCTCTACAAGCACACAGATAGCCAATGTGGCACACATTAACAATAGATGAGGGACGTGATCAGCAGGGCCTGTATGCACCCTTAATCTTCCCCCATTTTGGACATTTACATGCAGCATCAAGGAGGGACTGCCCAAGGACACATGTGCACCACAACACATACCATGGTGATACACATCCAGCTGTTTCAAGACACAACAGTGCCACAACACAAACATACAACACTACATGGACAATGCCAAGCCAGTATGCCAACAAGTCTACGCATGAACAGACTGTATGCATTACATATGGACAACTGGCTCAGACACCTGACAACAGTGGATGTAATTTTACACCACATGTCCCAAGGGACATGCATCCTGACCCTCATTCCACACAGGCTGTCAGGCCCAACACAGCATACAATCAATATCACACATCTAACAAACATGCTGGCTGTGCATGAGTAGTGGGACACTGGTACCTCACATTGACCAAATGTCGGAGTTGGATGAGTGTCACAGGCACAACAGTCAAGGTACATCTCACCTGTCTTGGGTGCCCACACCATCCTGATACACCAGCAGATGTGATCCACCCACACAGTGCTGGAATAGATGGTGAGCAAGGATGGCTAGCACCCCATAGCATGCACATACACTAGTGTTGGTGGCAACACACTGCACACGTGTGCCACTTGTGCTGACCATCCAACATTGCAGACAATTCCCGCTAATCAGTGCACACACATTGCACGGGCAAAACTGGACACCCATAGCCTGTGGACAAATGTCGCATACTATATTCCATACAGTTAGCACAATCCACAACCGTGCATGCAGTCCATCTGCCAACGCAACATTCCTGATGTGAACAATGGACATGCACTGGTGGCAGGTGAGTAGCACCGGAACACAGCACAACACTCAAAAACCATAGTGTAGCTAAGCACCATTGTTGAAATGTACATGTCACTGATTCACATACAACAGTCCAAACAACATGAGCACAGACCTGACACTACCACATAGGTCCCTGTGGTTACAGGTGGCAGACATGTAGCAAAGACATCTGCTCTGGCCGTCTACCCAAGTGACAAACAATAATAATGCAACGGATGCCAGGTGTGGTGCTGAAGTACTCGTCATCCTTTAGCAGGTCGAGCCCCCCTGTACATGTGGACATACACTGCAGGAGTTGCCAGTGTGTACAAAGACATAACATGCGGCATGTAATTGGTCTTAGCAATAACACAACAGGGTGACATCTGTTTCCAATGATGACAGTCATGCTGAATGAATGAGTTCATCTGGGTTTTCAGTGTAACACATGGGCTCAGGTGTGAGATAGTGGTCAGCATGGGTGGCAGATACGACATTGTGTGTAAATATTGATCGACATAATGGAGTACAGTGTTCCATTTGGTGTGAGACGTTACACAGTGGCTGACATTTGTGACAGGAGACCATATCAATGTTATCCAGTGCCATGTGCCACTGTAAGTATCCACTGTGTGTAGCACAGTAATGACCATTGATCCACACACAACAAGAACTGTCCGTAGGTGCCTTAAACGTGCCCCATAAACACAATGACGCACAGAGTGTACGATGTGGTGCTGCATATTCCCCATAGCGGACGCACATACTGTCCGTGAATTGGGTGGCGGAGCATGCCAACCACCATTTGTACCTGTGTCGATGCCCACCACTGACGCAAGTGTGTCATGTGCTGCACATGACACATTGGTGTTAGTGATGGCCCTCCACATAGCTGCAGATGGCGTTTGTCATGCTCCACCAGCCACATCCCGGTCACCCATGTCACTCTATGGCAATCAAACAGCGGTAGCGCCGGCCAGGACCCCACGGTGTGTCACCGCCATGAACCATGCCCTTGCAGCCAATGGGGACCGCTATCGCGGTGGCATGATGCAGATTCAAAAATCGCGGTAGGCGTGCTCCGCCCCCAGCGGATGCGGAGATAGGATGCATTTGTAAGATGCACCACCGCGGTAGCGCCGGCCAGGACCCCGCGGTGTGTCACCGCCATGAACCATGCCCTTGCAGCCAATGGGGACCGCTATCGCGGTGGCATGATGCAGATTCAAAAATCGCGGTAGGCGTGCTCCGCCCCCAGCGGATGCGGAGATAGGATGCATTTGTAAGATGCACCACCGCGGTAGCGCCGGCCACGACCCCGCGGTGTGTCACCGCCATGAGCCATGCCCTTGCAGCCAATGGGGACCGCTATCGCGGTGGCATGATGCAGATTCAAAAATCGCGGTAGGCGTGCTCCGCCCCAGCGGATGCGGAGATAGGATGCATTTGTAAGATGCACCACCACGGTAGCTCCGGCCAGGACCCCGCGGTGTGTCACCGCCATGAACCATGCCCTTGCAGCCAATGGGGACCGCTATCGCGGTGGCATGATGCAGATTCAAAAATCGCGGTAGGCGTGCTCCGCCCCCAGCGGATGCGGAGATAGGATGCATTTGTAAGATGCACCACCGCGGTAGCGCCGGCCAGGACCCCGCGGTGTGTCACCGCCATGAACCATGCCCTTGCAGCCAATGGGGACCGCTATCGCGGTGGCATGATGCAGATTCAAAAATCGCGGTAGGCGTGCTCCGCCCCCGCGGAGGCGGTCATTGGATGCTTTTGAAGAAGGCTGACCTGGAACACCAATGGCAGAAGACTATGACCACTGAAACGAGTCCAGGGCCCTATATATGTGTGGAAGGGAGCACCACAGTTCCACTGCTCACAGAGCCTGCTGCCTGGGACCCCTCACCTGCTGCTGCCTCCAGGGACTGCTGCCTGAGACCCCTCACCTGCTGCTTCCTCCAGGGACCGCTGCCTGAGACCCCTCACCTGCTGCTGCCTCCAGGGACTGCTGCCTGAGACCCCTCACCTGCTGCTGCCTCCAGGGACTGCTGCCTGAGACCCCTCACCTGCTGCTGCCTCCAGGGACTGCTGCCTGAGACCCCTCACCTGCTGCTGCCTCCAGGGACTGCTGCCTGGGACCCCTCACCTGCTGCTGCCTCCAGGGACTGCTGCCTGGGACCCCTCACCGCCCACTGCCGCCGCTGACGTCTCATGTCCACAGTGATGGCTAGGACGGAGAAGATCCGTGCCAGTCCATTTACAAGCGAGGAGCTGGATGTCCTGGTGGACGAGGTGCTGACACAGTACCCACGGCTATATGGTGGCCCAAATGTTGTGGTAAGTCTCCAACAGTGGGGGTGTGAGTGCAAGGGGGCACACATGTAGTCGATCAGATGGTGTATGTGCCTGAGAGTGTGGGGTTGTGTAATGCACTGGCTGACATGCTGTTTCCTAGTTGTTAAGGGGTGTATGCAACCCACACATTCAATGCATGGACATGAAGGGTGGATGGACATGTGTTGTGTACACATCCATATGGTGTGACAGCTATCTGGTGATGCATGTTTCTGGACAGTTATTGTTCATGTGACTGTTTGTGTGGGTCCTCGTTGTCCATCTCTGTGTGATTCTACCTGGCATGGACTGTCCACGCCCAATGTGACAAGGACACATCACTGACTGTACAGAGTGTGATACGTGTGTGGTTCGCATGAGTGTACATCAATGACCCATATCTGCCGTGTGGAGATGAGTCCGTGTCATGCCACTGTTCAGAGAGAGAGGTTTTACCATGAGAGTGTGTCACTGATGTTTTCCCCCTCTTGTCTCCCACACCTGCAGCTCAAGGTACACCAGCGTAAGGCCGTGTGGAGGTCCATTGCAAGCAAGGTGCGGGCTCTGGGAGTGTCGAACCGCCGGCGCACCCACTGCCACAAGAGGTGGGACGACATATCACGACTGGCAAAGAACGTTGCCGAGATGACACTGGGGATACTCCCTCGCAGTGGCAGGTTGTCACGACGCAGCTTGACACCACTGATGTGCCGCATCTTGGCTGTGACACAGCCTGAGCTGGACACACGTTTGAAGGAGCATCAACAGCAAGCTAGGGGTGAGTATTCTGTGAAGGTTGATTTTGTCTGTGAGTGGCTGCATGTGTACCATGCCTGTACCTGCGCTGGTGTACGTGATGTGGTTACTGTGATGCAGTGGGTTGTAAGTGGCCCCTGTGCTGGGTGTGGCAGTCACGGATATTACATACATGCACTTACTGATGTTTTTCCAATCCTGGGAATTTCAATGGCATTGTGGGTGGTGTGCTGCAGGCCTGGTCCATTGGTGTTAGTGTTTGTACGCCCCAACATGCATGATGTTGTGCTGTCTGCCCATCACATGGCTCAGCTGTGCCGTGTTTAGATGTTTGTACGCACTGTTTGAGGTAGTGATGTGTGTCTGCATGGTGAGATTGCACGGGGTGGCCTGCAACATGTAGACTTTGTCATCCTCAGTGTTGCTTTGCTTGAATATGTTTGTCCTGTTGCTGTCACTTTGCTGACCCTACATGTCTCTCTGTTATGCAGCATCTCCCGTGGGCACGGAGGGACAGGGGACGGACACCAGTGGTGGTGAAACAAGCACAACAGCTGCACAGGATCCCAGTGACACAGATGTGACCAGCGCCTCGGAGGGGGATAGGAGTATGCTGGAGGAATCACAGCCCGAGACGCAAAGTTCAACATCATCTGATGACGGCGGTGGTGCAGACATCTTGGAGGACACAGGGAACGGAGAGTCTGCTACATCTTCCAGCACACAGCGTGCAGTGCCCACCCTCCCAGCCACTTCCTCTGTTGCTGCCCGTGTTCGCACCACAAAGAGGGGAAGGGTGTCCTTCATTCCAGGCACCGCTGCCCCTGCCCCTGTGCCCCCTGCTGCCATCAGTGCAGAGTGTGTGGACCTTATGCGCCAGCTGTGTGTGGGGCAGACAGGGCTCCTCAATGCATTGTCAGACCACGACCGCAAATTGGCACAGGTGTTAGCTTTCATGGAGGGCATCCATTCAGACGTGGGTGGGCTGCACCGCACTGTCCAGACAATGTCCTCCACAATGGCGGCTGCTCTTCAACTGGCTCAATCTCGTAGTCCAATTCCAGTCCCTTTGTCCACCCCCATGCCAGTGGCGACGTCTGACGACGGTGACCACGCTTCACACACCTCAACCTCACGATACTGCACACGTAGCACACAGCAGCAGCAGCCCAAGCGGTCAAGGTCACAGACACCTTCCCCTACAAAGAGAAAAACAACCCCAGAGCGCAAAGGGAAGAGCCCGTCAGGCATTGCAAAGGCACATGATTCAAGGAGGAAGTACTCAGGGTCACAAGCCTCAGAGCAATCCCCGGCCACAGACTCTGTGGTCCCAAAAACGTCTCGCAAAGGCATGCAGACACTCTCCATGCCCACTGTGAAGGTGGGGCCTGGCAAGGCTACACATAGTAAGGTATCCAAGGCTGTTTCACCAACTACCTCTACTCCCATTCCAAGTCCAGTGAAGCAGGGACAGGAGGGCACTGTAGGGGGCACACAGGGTAAAGAGGGGATGGAGGGGCAGAGGCAATGCCAGGCTAAGCGTCCTTCTGGATCCAGCACATCCCCAAAGGGAGGTCCAGCGTGTGCACCTGCGGCAGCCTTGGTGCTGAGTGTGCCGTTTGTGTCCACACCACTTCCCATTGATACGAAGACAGGCAAGCCATTTAGAATCCCCAAGAAGTGGAAAGGCACCCCTCCACTGTCTCCCTCCCACACTGTGTCCCACGTCGGCCTGAGTCCACCTCCACGTGCCACTACACCACCTGGTCCAAGCAGCCCTCCAGCGTCCAAGGCCACTGATAGCTCTTCCTCAGCTGGGCGTCTCACTCCCCAGTCAAGTGGTCCAACTGTGCCCGACACACAGTCAGCTCCCAGTCAGACTGACAGCCAGCTCTGAATGTTGATCAATGTCACAGACCTGTCTCTCCCACACCGGTACCTGTGCTGCCCATCGTGTCACACCAGACTGTGTTGCTGACCATGGCGGAGTTTGGTGACACACATTCCCTGTGCAGCTTCTCATTGTCTCTGTCAGCACCTTGGACTGGCCACTGGCCTTGCAGTTTGCACCCTGCCTGTGCAGCTTCTCATTGTCTCTGTCAGCACCTTGGACTGGCCACTGGCCTTGCAGTTTGCCCCCTGCCTGTGCAGCTTCTCATTGACTCTGTCAGCACCTTGGACTGGCCACTGGCCTTGCAGTTTGCCCCCTGCCTGTGCAGCTTCTCATTGACTCTGTCAGCACCTTGGACTGGCCACTGGCCTTGCAGTTTGCCCCCTGCCTGTGCAGCTTCTCATTGTCTCTGTCTGCACCTTGGACTGGCCACTGGCCTTGCAGTTTGCCCCCTGCCTGTGCAGCTTCTCATTGTCTCTGTCTGCACCTTGGACTGGCCACTGGCCTTGCAGTTTGCCCCCTGCCTGTGCAGCTTCTCATTGTCTCTGTCTGCACCTTGGACTGGCCACTGTCCTTGCAGTTTGCCCCCTGCCTGTGCAGCTTCTCATTGTCTCTGTCTGCACCTTGGACTGGCCACTGGCCTTGCAGTTTGCCCCCTGCCTGTGCAGCTTCTCATTGTCTCTGTCTGCACCTTGGACTGGCCACTGTCCTTGCAGTTTGCCCCCTGCCTGTGCAGCTTCTCATTGTCTCTGTCTGCACCTTGGACTGGCCACTGGCCTTGCAGTTTGCCCCCTGCCTGTGCAGCTTCTCATGTTCAGGCTCTGCATCTTGTGCCTTGGTCCTGTCTGATATTGTTTCCTATCAGTGCTATTTGTGAATAAAAACAGTTGCTCATGTTGTCAGTTGTGTCATTGTCCTTACTGAATAAGGCTTTTCCTGTATGTCTCACATTTACTGTGCCACATGCTCTGTGTGCCACTTCAACTGTGCCACTGGCTTGTTTGACTTATCATTTATTTTACAGGGGTGACGGGGACTTCAGTTCTTCATGACTCGGATACTTGTGGGCTCATTGATGTTGTTTTCTGTGACATACCAGACTCATGTTCCTTCCTTGTTGCTGTTGGCTATGTTTTACTGCATCCTGGTATGTGGGCACTGCAAACACATAGAGGGGTCATATACACGGGATTGCAGGCAGGCTGACCAGGCTCAACATGTATGTGCTTTCTTGCTTTCATGTATGCCTAGCAGTGTAGATGTGTAGTCATGTTGTGATGGGCAGTCATCCTAGTCACAACGGTTACTTACATGGTGTGCATTTGGGTGGTCAAGGGTTGTACGGTGTGTTGGTTGTGGCTTTGTCGTGTGTGTTGATGTGTGTGTTACTGGCGTGTGACTCATGGCTGTGTGGGACTGTTGTGTGTTTGTGTGCACACACTGCTTGTTGTGCATTCAGTGCTGTGGGTGTATGTTGCCTTGTGCTGTCCTAGTGTACATCCCCTGATGTACTGCTGTGTTTGCTATGTGTTTTGTGGTGTTGTGCATCTGTTGTGTGTTTGATGTGTCTGTGTTGTTCTGTGATGGTGCACTTCTTGTCTGTGTTGTGGTATGTAGCCCATGCATTTTTCCTGACTGATGAGGTGGTGCACTCCTGTTGTGTGTGTGCTCCCATTGCCTTCCCCTAGTTTGGCTGCACAGGAGCTGTGTGTTATTTTTGTGGTTCTGTATGTGTTTCTGTTTTGAATTGTGTTTGCCATTTTTGTTTTGGTGCAGACGTTGGTACTGAAATCCCTGTGTGTGTGTGATGTTTGTGGATGCCCCCAGGGGGTTTGATTGTTTGTCTGTATCTTGTCTGGACATTATGTAGGCCCTTCTGTGTGTCTGGCATTGGGATTGTGTGCTGCAGATATGAGGGGGTATGTTTGGGGACTCCTACTTGTGTTTGGCAGTCATTGAGTGTGCCAATGTGCCCTGTGTGATACTCATGTGTACTTGCTGTTCACTGTTTGACTTGAGGTCCTTCCTTTCATCCCTGTCCCTATACATGGGTTACCTTGCTGTCTCCCTGAGTTGTTGCACTGAGGTGACTGTTGTTTGACTTCACTCACTGTGCCAGCCATGTGCTTGGATGGGGTGTGGATGTTGTTCTGGGTTCCTTGTCCTGCATGTGTCTGTTCACCTGGTTGTTGGTTGTCTCCTTGCCCTCCCATTTGTGTGCACATCATTTTTGCTTTCCTCTATGTTGTGCTCCATTGCTGGTGGCATGTAGTCTGTGTATGTGGCTGTGTGTCGGTGTGGGGTATGTCTGTGTGAGTTGGCAGGGTGTGTGTCCAGTAGTCTGTATGGTCCTTGTGTGTATGTTCACTTTGTGCTTGTATTCTGCTTTCTTGCCATGTATGTGGTGGTGTGGTGTGTGTGTGTGTTGCCCTGGGCCTGTGCCTCTGTGCTGTGTGTTGATCTACACCAAATGCTGCTGTGTCTGTCTCCCTAGGTGTTAGTTGTGTGCTGCTGGGTGTGGATTTAGCTCGCTTGGTGTTGGACATGGGGGTGCACAGGGGGGATTGGCATGTTTCTTGCTGTGTGCGGCGGAGCTGTGGGTGGTGGGTGGTGGTGGTGGCCTGTGGTCTTTCTGGCCTGTCCGTTGCTGTACATGCATTCTGCTTTGTGCGATGGATTTCCCGCATGCTCACCGCTGCGGTGTCGTCAGCAACACATTACATTATGTTCGCGGTACTTTGGTGGGCTTGATGTAGGGTGTGAATTGGTGCCAGCTGAGACATGTGTGGGTACACTGATGGATGTGTTCCTGTCCACACCAGTGTGTCTGGTGTGGCCAGGTGCCCTGTTTCAGCCCGTGGAATTTGTGTTCTGTTTTGTGTTGTATTGTGTTTTGTTTACGTACCTGCGGCGGCGTCCGCGGCGGGCGATGTTGGCCTGGTGATGTATCACGTACAGCACCGGGAGGACGTGTAGTGCTGGATCCATGGCGTTCGGCTCCGGGTGGAGGGCTCCGGAAGTCTCGTTTCACGCTCCGCTGTCGAGATTCCGCCGTGTCTGGAAGGGCGGTTTCTCCCCTGCGGTTCGACGGGTTGTTTGGCGCATCGTAATTTGTTGAGCGGACGGGACGTCATTCCGCACGGCGGTGAGTCTCCATTGGCTCCCACCGGCGCGGTGGCGGGCGCAATTTCATGGCGGTCGGCGTTGCACCGCGGAGGTCGGGAAATGGGGCATATTTGCCCTTCATAATATGGCGGCCGTGAGGACCGCTGCTGGCGGGCGGTAAAAGGCATTTTTCCGCACCGCCGGCACCGCGGTACTAACACCGACCGCCATCGTAATCGGCCCCTTAGTGTTTGGTTTGTTTGTCGTGGTTTTTAAGAGTAGTGTAGTGTTATAGGGGTCCATTACGATGTCAGGCGTAAAAATATCCGCCATGCACCATAGCCTGAAAAATCCGCCCGCCTGCACCATGGGAATACCGACCGAGCAATTATGATGATGCGAAGCAATCTACGCCCACGGCGGAAAAAAAACACAAATCTACGCCCGTCCATACCAGAGTAGAAGAACATCCGTCCGCCACGGACGCAATCCCGCACGAAAACCCAAATCCGCCCGCCCCGCCGACAGAGATAACGACCGTGAAATTATGATCTCCCAGACATGAGCGCAGTAAATCCACAGATTCCCCGCCCGCCACCTGTAACAACAGTGATGAATAACTGACACAGCGGAATGCCTGGCACCCACGTCCGTGCATGGAAATCATTGGCGGAACAAAGAAACACACATGACATGGCCAACAAGTCCACACAGCAAACTACGACAAAATACACAAACACAGAACACATCCCAAAGATACCACCCCCCTGGCAAAAACAAATAAACTACAAATCCCAGGACACCAGACACAACACACCTGAAAACGACAGCCCATCATGACACACCCACATAGGTAAGTACAAAAGCAGCCCCTTCACAGACCACAATCCCTTGCGCAACCACAAAGCGAAGACGCCATCAGAGAACCCAGACAGACCCAAAGGAAAGCAGCACACCACACGCACGCACACATCACACTCATCACCAACACCACCACCACCATCACCACTGAAAAACCGGCACCACTAACCCCCTGCACATCACACACCACACACCACACACCCACCACACCAGCACCACAAATACCAAACCACACACCATGGCAACACAAAGAATGCCCAAGTTCACTGCCACAGAGTTGACGGTCATGGTCGATGAGATCATCAAGGTGCACCCACAAATCTATGGAAACCAGGTCCAACAGACACCAGTAGCCACCAGAAAGAGAATGTGTAGAAGGATCGTAGACCAGGTTAATGCAGTTGGGAACGTGCCACGCAACAGGGGTGAAATCACAAAGAGGTGGCACGACCTGAAAAGCGTGGTCAGGAAGAAGGAGGCCAAGAACCGTGAGCTGGCAGACAGGACTGGCGGCGGAAATCCCGCGCCATTCAAGACCTTCAAGGCGTGGGAGGAGAAGGTGCGAGGCATCCTACATCCGGAGAGTCTCACCGGAATACCAGGGGGAGTGGAGGCTGGTAAGTACAAACAAATGTATACCAGCACACCGCTATGTACAGTCATGCACTACCACAATGCCATAGCTCCGAGGGCCAGACACCCCCATGACCAGTACACAATACACAAGACATCCCTCACACATGCAACAGACACTCACACACACTCAGCCAAAAGGTACCAACAAACAAAACCATGGGGGCATGTGTACAGTCAGCCAGCACCACAACTCACACCCATGTGTCAGCCATAGGTGCACTAACCAACAAGTAACAGGCAAGTAGCCTAACCACAAAGTCCGTGTATCGGAGTGGGGACTGCAGAAGCACAACCCCCACCAGGCCCCAGTCCTACAGCGCAGCAAGATGGAGCACCCCCCACACCCATGTGTCAGCCATTGCAGTGCACACCTTCACCCGACAGGTAGATATGTTTCCCTACATGGAGGGGTGTCTGTAGGTGGTAAGGCATCACCACAACTCACAACACGGCCCACACTCCCACAGACCAGCAAGATGGAGCACCCCTCCCTCTCATAACCATGTGGTAGCCATTGCATTGCTCCCTCCAAACCAACAAGTAGGTAGACTACTGTACAGGGCGGGGTGTCTGTAGGCATGAGGACTGTACTACGACTAACATATGGGACATGTCACGTAGCAGAGGAACAGGTAGCACTGCTCCCTGTCATAATCATGTGACTAATGTGCACACGAACATGAATTACATAGTCATAGCCCACATGAGCCATCTCAAATACAGTAACACGTAAGGAGTCACGTCTGCATGCACAAGTCTCACTGGAGAACTGACCCACATGGCGCGCACTGTGCCAGTCATCCCACACATCAGCAACACCATCGAAGACTTGTCCATGTAGTCGTGTCTGCTTGCTCCATTGACATTGTACAACATCACCCATGTAAGTCCATCTTGTCTCAATGTAACAGAGTGGAACCCCAGTAATGTCACATACACCACTGGACCCATGAACCACACAGCTACACAATGCACATCCAATATCCATTCCATCTCATTGTTCAGCCCCAGTGTCATGAAAGGTACATCATCTAAACAGTAGTCCCATATACAGTAGTCCAGCAAAGATTCCTGCCTATGACCAATAATGTGCCTGCTGTGTCTGAAGCGCACGTCACACTGTGATTTACAACATACCTAATATAGTCAACACCCCAAGAGCACTGCATCGCTGCACATGGCTGAGGGTAGCACGCACACCAAGGAATTGTCCCATCTGCAACAAGTTGTGTGGCACACAACCAATGCTTGCAGTGTAATGTCTCCAAATGACAACAGTAAGCAGACATGCTGTGTATGGCAGACATACACACACCTTTGTCTCTGTAGTGTCGTGTGGCCAAAACACATGTCCCCTTCTGTACCCATATGTCACAGTATGTACCACAAAACCATATATCATCTCAAAAGCGTTCATGGGGCTGTACCCCTTTTGCCATCTGCGTTGGTAAGCGCTACATCTGAACCCAAAAAACATATATCATCTCAAAAGCGTTCATGGGGCTGTACCCCTTTTGCCATCTGCGTTTGTAAGCGTTACATTTGAACCCCAAAAACATATATCATCCCAAAAGCATTCATGGGGCTGTACCCCGTTTCCACCAAAGCCACAAAATGCAGGGGTACTGCAACACACACCGATTGGCATTCCAATTCCGTCCCATGCCATATGCACCCATCACACTATTCCATTGCCTTCACCACGCACACACATTGGAGAGCCATACACACGCATCTGGGAAATCAGTGCACAACTGTGCACAAACTGTGAATGTCAGACATCTAACACAAACCTTGCAAGGTGCAACACAATAACCTTTCGTCTCCGCCCCACAGGTGACGAACAGCATGATGCTGGAGAGGGAGACAGCAGCCATCACAGCCAGTCCACAAGCCCACCACCCGGACTCACGGATGTGGAAGACCTGGACACCTCTTCGGACGAGGAGTCCCTACCAGGCCCATCTGGTGTGGCAGGGCGCAACCGCTCCCCAGGACCCCTCCTACCCACCAACCCATCTCCCAGGGCTGGCGACCAGTCCCAGGACCCTGCTGCCACGGTCATTGCGGCCACCACCACCGCCGCAACCACCACCACCACCACCAGGGCCTCCCTGACCACACACCCTGCGTAAGGTGTTGTACGCACGTCGACATCGACCCTGGGAGCCACAACGAGGCCCCGAGTGACCACTGTGGCGAGTGGGCAGGTCGGTGGCAGCAGTACAGGTGGGAGGAGCAGGGTCAGGCCAACGCCATCCGAGCCTGGGAGCCAATCCCTGCCGCAAATCGACAGAGTTCTTGGGGCCTATGAAGAGGCCCAGGGACAATGGGCCCGCTCATCTGCCGATACGCGGGAAGTCCTTGGGGTGTTGAGGTCCATGGACGCCCATATGGGCCAATTCGTGACCCGTATGGGCCAACTAGTCGACCTCATGGGCCAGCTAGTGGTGGCGGTGAGGGCCCAATCAAGGCCAACCACACCATCTCCGCCAACACCTGCTGGAGCGCAGGGTCATGCAACATCCAGTTCCCCTGCGTCCACGGCGAGTGGGCAATCCACAGCCACCAGCAGCAGCCCACAAACACAACCCCCCTCCCAAACGTGGAAGGGGTCGTCCGAAGAGGAAACAGGTGTCCAGAGAAGACTTCGCACGCTCCAAACGCCAGTGAGTCAGCCAGCCACGGTGGCCATCAACTGCATTCACTTGGACTACTATCCTACCCCACACTGCCAAGTGAATGGCATGTGTCTGTCGGACTGTGGACCCAGAACTACATGGGTACACCTTGACCATCACGCGGACATGTCCGTCAACTCATTGTTCCAGCATGCACCACTTGTGTGATCACCTTGCCCACAATCACATGTCACTACTGATGGAGCAAGGTTTCAAAATTGAAACTTGCTTGTATGCAATCTTCCTCATAGTATTAATATATTAAAATTTGTACTGTCAAAACTAATCCTTGCATTCACAAACACGAAAGGGATAGACGCTTGCCTATGTGTTTTACTAATGAATAACGCTTGTCCATAAACCAAGATGGCCGCTAAAAGTGCGGGATTTTATTGCGCATGTCACAACCTGATAATATGGTGTGACGTCTTTCTTTGCTTGGTGGGAAACTTCTGCTTCTGCGCAGTGTGTATTAAAATGGCCGCTAAATGTTTTCACATGCTTAAGCTTGCTCTTATGTCATTATTAAATTGTCGTTTTCTTAACGCTACTAATGCAGGATAGTAATATGATTAAATGGGAATAGAGTTAGGGAAAGTGGGTATACAGTGAAACTTTTTATTTGTGATTTTAATATTTTCTTCTTGCACTTTTAGTAATTCGTAAACTTGGGCCTGGGTTGGTGTCTTGAAACTCGAGAGACAGAGGGTTCTGCGCATGTGTCCTGTATGCCTGCCAAGTGAAGTCAACTTGGACGTCTCCCAAGCCCACGACCTATTGGCCGAAGATGATGTACCCAATGTTTCCGGCGGAACAATTTGTTACTTTTCTCCTGTAAAATATATAACATTTGTCATGAGACGGGTGGGAAATAAAGCGAATGTATTAATTTGAAGGGGAGGGAACGTAAAGACAATAGGCTTTACAATTTAGGCCAAAACGATATGGTGCGAGAATCCACCCCCTGTCCCTGTCCAATCAGAAGTAGTGGTCCCATATTTTAGCAACATTAAGGGGAGGTATATGGCGTAGAAGGGTATAATAGATATAGAATTAGCTAATTAGTTAGCACAGGAGAGCGGAGATGCTGACAGAAGAGCTCCAGACTGCCCAGCTGATCGGTTGCTGACTGAATTCCTGTCCGGAAGAGGTCCTGAGGAGGGGGCGGCGGAGTCCATTAGACGGGAGAATCGAGAGAAGTCGAGTATCAGAGAGGGGAACGGCGCAGGCGTCGTTGTAGAGAGGTCACCGGTCCTGTCCTGATCCTGGAAGAAGTCTTTACTCTTCATCCTTCCTGGGTCCTATCTTTTCCAACTCCTTGGCTAAGGGGCTTGGTTCTCGCATTTTAGGTAATTATACTGCAACCTTTAGTTGCGCTGCTGTTTCTATCTTCTCCTCTTCCTTAAACACCGTCATTTATTAGCAAAATCATTTCTATGCTTTTTCTTGGGTATTTTCAATCAAGTACTGTGTTTTCTGTATTTTACTCTGCCAAAACTTTAGATAAACATTTTAAAACTTCCTGACTCAGTGGTTATTTCAGGATTATGTACTATAATGAATGTCACTCATTTTAAACTTCCCAATTAGCAAAGGATCCATTGGTAAGTTATTACTCTTCAATCAGAAGGTAATTGGTAGCAGGGACTTTGATAAAAGAGTACATCTGACACCCAGCGTAAGTATTAGTGTAGTGTGAATGTATGGGCCCAAGTGAGTATATGGTGTATGAATGCAGTTGGCTAATATTGCGCTGGATCAGTTTTCTGGTAAGCAGAGGACGGTTGTTGTTACTCTTTGTTAATTGGGTAATGAGAATTTTATTTGTATTTTTATGAACTAACATCCGCTTATTTTTGAGTTTTTGTTATATGTTGTCCAGAATACCCCGGGGTAGGGAAAAAGAATAGTGGGTGGCAAGTGGAAGCCATACTGCAGTGAGGTTATCTGTCAGGCAGAAATAGTACTGAGAAGTTAAGCAGGACTTCAAGTACTCGTTAGGGACTCTATGCGGAGTAATAGCAAAAAGGGTACGCTGATAAAAATTTGATGTTATATCACCTAGTAAGGGTAACATTGGAGAAGTAACAGGTACTTCTGGAGCTTGTGTGAAGAGTAGACGGAAGTGTTTTACTCGTAGTGTATGTATTAGTAAACGGAAAGGTTTTACTAAAGTGTGGAAGAAACTATCTTTTTCGAAATTAGTGGAAACTGGCACGATAGCGAATGTTTTATGTTGTTACTGAAAATTTAATTAAGATTTATAGAGATAATAAGTTTGCGTACATTTTTGTAAAGGGAAGGTCAGTTGCCGGAGAGGGAACTGACGTCACAAAACGCCGCACTGTGGTAGGTTGAAACAGCGGGTGTGGAGAGACACTTGTAAAGGAGGGGTCTGTAGTCAGGAGTAGTACTGACGTCACAGGTGCCGCGCTGGGATTGGTTAAACCAGCGAGGAGAGAAAAGAGCAGATTGTAAAGGAGGGGTTGACAGAGAAACATCACCAAAAGGCCGCGCAAGGATTGGCTCGGAAATAAAAGATAGCAGACATTTGATTGGTCGAAAATATAGAAGCAAAATTCTTAGTGGATAAGGATTGCATGTTAAAACGCAATCCGACTTTAACAGGAACTCGTCCGGATAGGAGATTCCTAGGTTTTGCAGAATATAATTTTGTACACCGAAGATTAGATAGAATGTACGGAGAAAAGAGAAAAATGTCATTCTTACAAAAGATTAAGAATTATTTTAAAAAGGACAAACCAATCAAAACTAGAGAAGGAATTATTATTCCACCAGCAAAAACGCCAGCATCATTTATGATGATGGAGAGAGGTTATCATACCTGTGTATGGATGGAAAATTGGATAGAATACACCAAAAATTATGGAGTATTAGCATTTCCCCAGAATGGCACGTTCAATGGGCGAATTCTTCAGAACTTGAGATTGAGGATGAATGACTTAGAACCCAGACCTAGATTAACCCAGTACGAAGCTCTAGAAGAATGGGAAACCGAGGCATTTGAGCGGGATAGATCTAGAAGTAATAGGAGCTATCCAGGATTTTACCCCAGATATTTACGTGAGTCGAGAGAGGGTCAGATGAAACAATGGAGAAGGACAATGATTACAGAGAGACTGTATCCATTATTCACAGAAGGAGAGAAATCAGGAGGGAAATGTACGGAAAAGACAAAACATTTAATGAGAAATGAGGATTCAGAAGACGAATTTATGGAAGAAATTTTAAGAAATCCCCCACCATATCAGGAAGGGACAAGTGGATGCCCTCCTAGTGCACCACCACAAACTCCCATGGTACCAAAGGTAATGCATGAGTTCACCCCGACTAGAATACTTCATGACAAAGAAAAAGAAGCCCTAGAAAAGACCAGAACAGAATTAATACAGAAAATAACTCAGATATAAGTACATCCTGATTCGTTGACCATACCAGTAACAATTGGTCCAGTAGTTCCATTATATGGTACTCAGGGAAATTGTCCTCAACCCATACTTGCACCAACTCCTGTGAGTAATCCCAGACCTGAAGCTCCAGTTATAATTGAGGATCAATTTAGTGACTGTGAATCCACAATATCACTTATGGATTTGCCTATTCGAGGTTCAGTAAATAGTACTCCAAGAAAAGATGTGCCTGGAGGTTCAAAAGATGTAAGTTTAGTAACTTCATCAGGAGCAAAAAGTGCTACCATAGTAACACCTGAAGATCTAGAAAGATGGGTACAAGGGTCAGTTAAACAGTGCACACCTCCAAAAGTTCTGGATATCCATAAATTGAAAGTTGAATTAGAAGAAATAATAGCAGGAAATGTAGGAGTAGAACGCTTGAATACCTATAATGAAGAAGAATTATTATTCTTGTGCAGGAGTATCACTAGAAATGTAAAGATATTCCATGAAAAATTGTCCAACTTAGCATTACAGATGGGAATCGAAATAGGGAGATCAAAAGTATTACAGAAACCCCATAGAGCAGAATTTGCAGACAAAGATTTAGAAAATATGAATGCATCTGGACGAAGACTACAAATAAGAGAATTAATGTTAGTTTTACAAAAATGGGGAGATCTAGATAAATGGAGATCTAGGTGGGCCAAGAAAAAGGAAGAAGCACGAACAAGTAGAACAGCATCAGAATATGTGATGAAGGAAGCAGGAAAAGCAGACCAGATGTATCCGATGCGAGAAGTTGCGGGAGGAGGATATGTACATGTCCCATGGAGCAGACAGGATATTTTATCATTTACGAATGATTTTCCAAAGCTGAGAGAAAAACCAATTGAATGGTACAAGCAGGTTGAAAGGTTTGTGAAAGTGTCAAAGGTATTGTTGAAGGATTTAGATGGTTTGTTTGACATAGTGGTACCTGCCGATTTATGGACAGATTGTAAGATCACAGTCGATTGGCCTAGTGATGAATATCCTAGAGATCCGAAAACAGGTGCCCCGTAAAATGATGTGATGAAAAAGTATCAACAGGTGATAGCATACCTGAAAGGGAAAATACCCCCGAAAGAAACAGATTGGGTGAAAATAGATCGAACAACCCAGGAAGCCAGTGAAACAGTACATTCCTATTATGAGCGTTTATTGCAAGTATTTAAACAGTATAGTGGATTCGAGGACATTGGAGACAAAAACATGAGTCAGTTTGTGTATGGGTTTGTTTACGGTCTGAAGCCAGAGATTTGCCACATGATTAAACAAAATATGCTGTGTTGGCAGGGAAAGCCCATAGATGAGATTCTGAAGTATGCAAAATATTGTGGAGATGATATTGAGGATAGACACAAGAAATTGCAGGAAAAAGTGATGTGGGCTCAGGTGAAAATGGCAGAAAAGCAGGGAATTAATTTGGAAAATCCGAGTGAAAATCCAGGAAAAGATTCTGGAACGAGTGGTGATACGGGAAATGGTGGAAAATTTAGAGGACGAATGAGTAGAGAAGAAGCTAAAAAGAAATTTCCTTGTCATGGATGCGGAAAATTGGGGCATTGGAAGGATGAATGTAAAAAGATTCGGAATAATAATGGCCCAAATCAAAACTTAAATCCACAGACGCAGAATGACTCACAACAGGGTGTAAATCCCCAGAGTCAATTACCACCTCCACCTCTTCAGGGTAATGTAAGCAGAGCAAAACATGGTACAGACATTGGATACCCAGGAGGGAGTGGTAAGAATGATTATATGACATCACAATTTCTTTTGCAGGACAATTATTGTAAATTCGACTCATGACGGTGCCTAGGAGAGGGGAAGAAGGAGTGCATACTTGGCGCATCCTTACAGGTAGATCAGTCTGGTCCATATGTTGAAGGAAATGTGAAAGGTAATGATATTACTTTCCTTTTGGACACTGGTGCTACCAGATCTACTGTGAGATCAGCAGACATCCCAGACCTTCCTCTCTCTGGTGAAGATATCCAAGTAGTAGGGGTAGCTAATCAAAGAATTAGAACACCTCTTACAGAACCAATGGAAGTCAAAATAGGAAACTTCAGAGAAATGCACCAATTTGTAGTGTGCGATTCTAGCCCAGTAAATTTATTAGGTAGGGATTTATTGTGCAAAATGAACTGTACAATTTTCTGCACGCCGGATGGTGTGGCAGTTCAGACACCAGATGGGGACCATGTATATAAAATTATGGTTGCAAAACAAGGTACAGAAATAGATGAAATGTTTTCGTTGATAACAAAAGATGAGTTGCCAGAAGAATTAAAAGGTACAGTAAACCCAATAGTATGGGATTTTACCGGAAAAGAAGTAGGACTTATGGCAAAAATAGATCCAGTTCAAATTACAGTAAAAGAAGGTGCGATTTTCCCAAATACTAAACAATACAAAATAAGTGCAGAAGTAAAAGCAGGAGTCATTGAAGAAATCAATCGAATGGTAAAACAAAACATCCTAAAAGAAGTAATGAGTAGCCCATGTAAATCACCAATCATGGGACTAAAGAAACCTAGTGGAAAATATAGGATTGTTCAGGACCTGAGGAAATAAAATAAAATTGTAGAACCATGTTGTCCCATAGTACCAAATCCTGCAGTAATTCTATACCAGATCCCTTGGAATGCAGGATGGTTCACAGTAATTGATTTGTGTCAAGCATTCTTTTCAATACCATTGCATCCAGACAGCCAGTATCTTTTCTCATTTAAATTTGAGAACAAAGTCTATGTGTGGAACCGTGTTCCTCAGGGGTACACAGAAAGTCCTTCAATTTTCAATCAGATACTGAAAAAGTGCCTTGAAAAACTAGTGATGCCAGGAAGCTCAGTTTTAGTTCAATATATTGAAGACTTGTTAGTAGCCTCAACCACCAGAGAAGACTGTGTTGTTGATTCCATAGCATTATTAAATCTTTTGGCTGAGGAAGGGCATAAAGTTTCACCTGAAAAGTTACAGTTTTGCAGGACAGCTGTTAAATATCTGGGACACCAAATTGAGAGGGGAAAAAGAAGAGTAACCTCTGAAAGAGTAGAATTAATAAAGAGAATGCAAATGCCTGTAACCCAAAGACAAGTGAGAATGTTCCTAGGAATAGTAGGATACTGTCGACAATGGATACCAAACTTTTCCATGTTGGCTAAACCCTTAATTAACATGACGAAAAAGAAAGCAAAGGACCCTGTTGAATGGGAGGATGAAAGTGTAGAATCTTTTGTAAAATTGAGAAACGCACTTTGTTCAGCACCTGCCTTAGGCATGCCTGATTATAAAAGAGAATTCACATTATTCTGTCAAGAGAGAAAATTGTGCACTTTCTGTCCTAACTCAGAGACATGGACTAGACAGACGTCATATAGCATATTTTTCTGCTACATTGGACCCAGTAGCAGCCGCGTTGCCAGGATGCTTAAAAGCAGTAGCAGCGACGTGTTTGAGCATTGAAAAAAGCGAGTCAATTGTGATGGGACATCCTGTAAAAGTGTATGTTCCACATGCAGTTGTCATTCTGTTGACAAGAACCCGAACTCAGCATCTTACTCCTAGTCGGCTGACTAAATATGAGAGGATAATAATGGGTGCTGAAAATTTGACCATGGTAAGGTGTACAATAATAAATCCAGCAACTTTATTGCCAGACCCATATCATGAAACAAATAAAGATGATGAAGAAGATGAACATGATTGTGTACAAATTACAGAATTATGTACAAAACCACGCCCAGACATAGAGGAACAACCTCTTAAAAAGCCAGACAGGGAGTTATTTGTCGATGGTTCATGTCAAAGACATGAAGATGGTAAACTAACTGCTGCCTATGCGGTATGTGAATTAACTGGAATAGTTGAAGCATCCTATTTACCAGGAGTCAAATCTGCATAAGTAGCTGAATTGATTGCTTTGATAAAAGCTTGCAAAATTGGGAGGAATCGGAGAGTGACCATATTTACTGATAGTCAATATGGTTACGGGGTCGTGCATGATTTTGGCCAACTGTGGATGCAGAGGGATTTCATGACTTCTTCAGGATCCCCCATTAAAAATGGACAATTTGTAAGGGAATTGCTAGAAGCAATACAATCACCAAAGGAATTGGCTGTGGTGAAATGTGCCGCACACCAGTCAGGAGATGACTGGGTGGTAGTCGGCAATAGATATGCAGACTTGGTGGCTCAACATTGTGCCAAAACCAGAACGTCAGTCAATAAGAGGGTGGAAAGAATGGGAATCAGCTGCCAACTTATGCTGTATATGCCACCTGAAACTTGGAACGAAGTGAAGAAATTGCAAGATGAGGTTGATGAAAGTGAGAAGAATTTGTGGATCAAAGTGGGTTGCTCCCAAAGAGGAGAAGATAAAGTGTGGATCAGTGCAGATGGCAGACCAGTCATGCCAGACTGTTTACTCTCACAAATGGCTAGAATGCACCATGGAGACTCACACATAGGGAGAGATGCAATGATTAGACTGTTCAGACAAAATTGGTACAATCCCAAATTCAGGGCTGTTGCAGAGAGTCTTTGCCAGAGATGTCTAACCTGCCAAATGCATAATCCAGGCAGGAAAACGATAATTGGGTTTGGAAAGATTGGAAAGGCAGAGGGCCCATTTATAAGACTCCAGTTCGACTTCATACAGTTACCCCCATGCAGAGGACTAAAATATGTACTAGACATAGTGTCTCTGTTTTCAAAGTGGGGGGAGGCTTACCCTACTAGGAGAAATGACGGTATTACAGTTGCAAAACTGTTGTTACGTGAGCTCATACCTAGGTTTGGTTTCCCAGTATCTTTGGAATCAGATAGAGGAAAACACTTTAATAGTGAAGTAATCAAACTAATCTGTGAAGCATTTCAAATAAAACAGAAACTGCACTGTGCTTATCGCCCAGAGGCTTCTGGAGTGGTTGAACAATTAAATGGCACTATAAAGTCAAGATTGGGAAAAATGTGTGCATCAACATCATTAGAGTGGCCAGACGCATTGCCACTTGTCTTGATGACTCAGAAGTATACCTGACAGAACGACAGGATTGAGCCCCCACGAAATAATGATGGGAAGAGCAATGAGACAAACACATGTTCCCACAAACAAACTGGTGAATATATCTGATGATATGGTTTTGGATTATTGCAAAGGATTGGCTGACCTAGTGCGTTCTGTCACTCATCAGGTTGGAGAAGACGCAGTTTCCAGGCAGCCTGAACTAGAACATGATCTGAATCCTGGTGATTGGGTGGTAGTGAAGAATCACACCAGAGAAACGTGTCTATCACCCAGGTGGAGCAGACCTTGTCAAGTCATATTGACCACCAATACAGCAGTGAAGTGTGCAAGATTTCCTAATTGGATTCATGTAAGCCACACAAAAAGAGTACCAGAACCTGAAGAAGAGAATCCACAGACAACGCCAATCACTGAAGAAGCTGAAGGTTGCCCAGCTGAGGAATCTCAGGTTAGAGGTTCGAGAGAAGCTGACGGAGAACAACCGAGCACAAGTCAGGATTGGATACCAGTGGTAGAAGTTCCTGAAGTATATTACAGAACGAGAAATCAAACAAAATTGGAAGAAATTGAAGAAGATCAATTAGGTGAAGAAGAAGAAGTTCAGGATCAAGAAGAAAAGATAGTAAAAGATCCTGAACTAAATCAGATAGGGAAAGAAAATTGGACTAAAAACAGTGAAGATTTAATTGATTTTACACAGGGAAAGACAGGTTTAGAAGAATCAGGTCAGGGTGCAGAAGTTCACAGTGCAATAAGCCCTGATCAGAAGCAGTTAGATCAAGAAGAATTCACTAAAGAAAAAGGGGTTAATACAAATGAACATAAAGAAATAAAAAAGGAACAAAGCCAACATCTTGAAAGTCAGTGTGGAGCTACTGAAAAGAAACCAATGAGACCTGAAAAAGAACAAACAAAAAAAACAGTAATCAAAGAAAACAAAACAGTATTGAGAAGTGAAAATAACGAGATCTTTGAAGACGTAAACAAAGAAACAGTGCCAACAAAGAAAACAAGAAAAGGGGATCATTGGCCAAGTGTCATCAAAAGAGTAAAATACCACATAACAACCAGAAGTGAAGATCCAGAACAAGTACCTGAAGTAACAAGTCAAACTGAACAAGAGAAAAAGTCAGGAAAAAGAAAAAGTAAAAGACTGAGACTTGTGAATAACAAATTCAAGGGTCCTGACTGGACTTATATCATTCTCGAAGATTTTGAAAGCTCAGAGTCAAGTGACAGTGGTGGCGAAGGAACAAGTGCAGAACTAACATACAAAGAGGAAACAAGACCACCCTGACTAAACAAAAGAATCATCTAAAGAAAAGAAGAAGAGATAAGAAGAGCAATCTTCCTTGTCGAAAAATGCCTGATGATAGAGTTACTGGGAGACCAAAACAAAATTGTTGTAGGAGATGCTGTGCAATCTGCATATGTAGTCTAGTATTGGTGCTTATAGTATGGTTAGTCCTGATTGTAGCAATTCCTTACCTTATGATAATAGATAAGAAAATAAATAATGAAACTAAAGGAAGGACAGCAAACATGAAGGGCAATAGAGTAGAATTAATGGCAGAAGATGAAGCAGAAATTCATCATGAAATAGCTGATAACGACACTAGTTTAAATGTTTTCACAAAGTTATTATTTCAGTATGTAGACACAATGGAAGTTAGTAATTGTTATGTCTGTATGAAGTTACCTGAATCAGTAGCGGAAGGATTAACATACCATCATTTACCACTGACATATGGCATCTCATGTAGTGTATTAACAAGTTTATTTTATAGAACAGGTAGGCTACAATATTATTATTCAAATTTAGATGTGATATTTTCTGAGGTTCCGATTCGCAAAAGTATGAACCCAGTGCTTACTAGTCAAGACGCACAGTTTATGGGAGAGTTTTTCTTAACAATTAAATCGATAGACATAACACATGCACATAGACACAATCTAACATGTTCTTTACTAGAAGAAGAAAAGATATTTTTGAATTTAGTAGAAGATAGAAGACATGATTTTCAAAAGAAAGCTTCAGAGCATAAGGCTCAGTTGCCACCTTGGGCGAAGAAAGAAGGGAGTTATACACCTGGTAAAGATCAAGCTGCAATGGCTCTGGATTTCGTAAAGAAAGGGAAAATTTGTCTTCATAGGTTAAAGACTGATTATAACAATGTTTTCATCGGTACCAGTGAATGTGAACACAATTTTTTAATTATTGGAGGTTGGGGACTCAAAGGAGGAACAGATTCAGTTTTTCCTGGAATCTATTATGTATGTGGGAATAAGGCTTACTTTAGGCTTCCTGCAAGGTGGTATGGAAGTTGTTATTTTGGAATAGTTTTTCCAAAGATATACCACGTAAAAAGAAACACTGGAAGCAATGAAAACAATAATGAGTTAGTACGTAGAAAAAGAGCTAGTTTTTCAGAAATTGTAGGTGATATATTTGGTGCATTGATACCTTCAGTGGGAATAATTCTGAACGCAAGGAAAATATGTAAATAGTCTACAGTGGTTGATCGTTTATCAACGGATACTGCTGGAGGTTTTCTAATGATTAATACGGAGATGGTTGCGATTAGATCGATGGTGATGCAAAATCGACTTGCTCTTGACATTCTATTGGCAAAAGAGGGAGGAGTCTGTAAATTATTGAAGACGAAACATTGTTGCACTTACATTCCTGATAAGAGTGCAAAAATTGGAACGTACATTCAGAACATAACTAAACTTGAGAAAGAACTTAAACCACTGGAAGTTGATAGTGTATGGGAAAGATTGACAAATAGTATATCGTCAATTGGAACCTGGTTTGATAATATAGGGAAAGGACTTATAGGTCAAATATTAGTACCCTTAGCAGGGATAGCAATAATAATTTTAGCAATAACAATATGGTGCAAATGCTGTAGAAAGAATGGGACATATAAAGTGACAGGAAAAGGAAAGAAGAGAAAACTAGATGAAATCGAACTAGAAGAATGGAGAAGTGATTTATACAAGAAATTAAAAGGAGAGTGTAAGAATAGAAAAAGTAAAATTGAGAATGAAACGAATTGCTAGAAGTTGGCATCTGATTGAGGGTAGTATTTTGATGGCTCAGAATCGCCATCAGAGAGGGGATTGATGGAGCAAGGTTTCAAAATTGAAACTTGCTTGTATGCAATCTTCCTCATAGTATTAATATATTAAAATTTGTACTGTCAAAATTAATCCTTGCATTCACAAACACGAAAGGGATAGACGCTTGCCTATGTGTTTTACTAATGAATAACGCTTGTCCATAAATCAAGATGGCCGCTAAAAGCGCGGGACTTCATTGCGCATGTCACAACCTGATCACATGGTGTGACGTCTTTCTTTGCTTGGTGGGAAACTTCTGCTTCTGCGCAGTGTGTATTAAAATGGCCGCTAAATGTTTTCACATGCTTAAGCTTGCTCTTATGTCATTATTAAATTGTTGTTTTCTTAACGCTACTAATGCAGGATAGTAATATGATTAAATGGGAATAGAGTTAGGGAAAGTGGGTATACAGTGAAACTTTTTATTTGTGATTTTAATATTTTCTTTTTGCACTTTTAGTAATTCGTAAACTTGGGCCTGGGTTGGTGTCTTGAAACTCGAGAGACAGAGGGTTCTGCGCATGTGTCCTGTATGCCTGCCAAGTGAAGTCAACTTGGACGTCTCCCAAGGCCACGACCTAATGGCCGAAGATGATGTACCCAATGTTTCCGGCGGAACAATTTGTTACTTTTCTCCTGTAAAATATATAACATTTGTCATGAGACGGGTGGGAAATAAAGCGAATGTATTAATTTGAAGGGGAGGGAACGTAAAGACAATAGGCTTTACAATTTAGGCCAAAACGATATGGTGCGAGAATCCACCCCCTGTCCCTGTCCAATCAGAAGTAGTGGTCCCATATTTTAGCAACATTAAGGGGAGGTATATGGCGTAGAAGGGTATAATAGATATAGAATTAGCTAATTAGTTAGCACAGGAGAGCAGAGATGCTGACAGAAGAGCTCCAGACTGCCCAGCTGATCGGTTGCTGACTGAATTCCTGTCCGGAAGAGGTCCTGAGGAGGGGGCGGCGGAGTCCATTAGATGGGAGAATCGAGAGAAGTCGAGTATCAGAGAGGGGAACAGCGCAGGTGTTGTTGTAGAGAGGTCACCGGTCCTGTCCTGATCCTGGAAGAAGTCTTTACTCTTCATCCTTCCTGGGTCCTATCTTTTCCAACTCCTTGGCTAAGGGGCTTGGTTCTCGCATTTTAGGTAATTATACTGCAACCTTTAGTTGCGCTGCTGTTTCTATCTTCTCCTCTTCCTTAAACACCGTCATTTATTAGCAAAATCATTTCTATGCTTTTTCTTGGGTATTTTCAATCAAGTACCGTGTTTTCTGTATTTTACTCTGCCAAAACTTTAGATAAACATTTTAAAACTTCCTGACTCAGTTGTTATTTCAGGATTATGTACTATAATGAATGTCACTCATTTTAAACTTCCCAATTAGCAGAGGATCCATTGGTAAGTTATTACTCTTCAATCAGAAGGTAATTGGTAGCAGGGACTTTGATAAAAGAGTACATCTGACACCCAGCGTAAGTATTAGTGTAGTGTGAATGTATGGGCCCAAGTGAGTATATGGTGTATGAATGCAGTTGGCTAATATTGCGCTGGATCACTACTGTAAATAAATACACCTGAATCACATCCTGTCTCATCTGCTCTGTGTTTATTCAAGGATGTACAATTGTCACCATGATCAGAAATGCATCTCTAGTGTGGTATGTCGATGGCCAGGAGAGGCTGTAGGGACCTAGGGGGGAAAAACAGAACAAGAGTCCATTGAATCTGTGTGTCACACACTCATCATACAGTAGTTGTCATCAAGTTAAAGCAATGTACACACATCTCACAGAGCAACAGGGCACAATGCTACAGCCACTGTCAGTGGCATACTACCCTGGACATGGACCATTGCCACACAGCACTCAGTGAACAATAGCCCGCCGTGACAATGCACACATACACCTACACATCTACAGCGACATCAGCCTTCGTACATGGTCACTCACCGTCAAGTGAAGTAGCGGGCGATGAGCTGCTGACGCTCATTCACTGCTTCCTCCTCACCACTGTCCTCGTCACTGGACACGGCTTGGTCTGCAGGCGGGGGCCCTGGCTGATCACCGTCATCCACTATCAGGGGGATCTGCCTGCGAATCGCAAGATTGTGCAGCATGCAGCATGCCACAACTATCTGGAACACCTTCTGTGGGGAGTATGCCAGTGCACCCCCGGTGCAGTCCAGGCATCTGAATCTGGACTTCAGGAGTCCAAAGTCCGCTCCACCACACGTCTGGTCCTCCCATGTGCCTCATTGTATCTGACATCAGCTGGTGTCCGAGGATTGCGTAGTGGGCTCAGCAGCCAAGGCCCGTTAGGATATGCAGAGTCACCTGGGTGTGAGAAACACAGAGAAACGTTGCATTTCCAACAGGATACAAGACAGCATGTCACACCCAGCACGCTACACGAGTATGCATACTCACCAACAATCCATGCACGGTCCGGCTGAAGATTGGTCATCAGACGTGGGAGGATGCTGTGGCACATGATGTGGCAGTCATGGGCGGATCCGGGAAACTTCGCACACACGTGTGTGATGATCATGTCCACCAGGCACACCACTTGAACATTCAGGGAGTGGAAATGCTTCCGGTTCCTGTAGATGTGCTCCACGGCCTGTGGTGCAACAAGGCCAACATGGGTGCAATCAATTGCACCAACAACGTGGGGGATGCATCCAAGGGCATAGAAAGCACCCTTCACTGCTGCCAAATCACGAGCCCTTGGGAATCTGATGTACCGGTTCCTGTACAGCATCATAGCTGACAGGACATCCCGTAGCACCATGCTGAACATGGGCTGGGACATCCCACCTCCACTGCCCACCGTGTGTTGAAACGATCCGGTAGCGAGAAAATGCAGTGCAGCCATCACCTTAGCCGTGGGGTGAATGCTGTAGGATACTCCCTGCGAGGACGGAGGTGGGGTTCCAACATTGCAGATAGGTGATGCAGGGTGGGTCAGTCCAGACGGAATTTCCTTATCACCTCCACATCCTCCATGTCTGCCAGCAATTGGTAGGGGAGATGTATGTTTGGACTCCTCCTAGGACAGATGGAAGTGGACACATGTCAATGCAACACACCACATGGCATTTCCACATACACAAAACAAAGAACACTGACAAAGCAATAGAATCACAGAACAGCTGACAAGTAGGGACAGCACAGCTACATTACTCTTACACAGGTCCCCTTACCAATAGCAATGACCACTGACACAAACCATTGCAATGAGCATGCACATGGGGAATTAGGCCATAATAGCTTGGAAGGCATGATGATGACTTCAGACTGCATATGTGGGAAGCGGTAACACCACGGCAACATTCCTAGCTGCTGTGCCTGACACAGCTTCCGAGGCTGGGTGAGTATGGCACACACCAACAACAAAATGTACACAGGCTGAGCGGTACACCAATCGCAGCAGATTGGACACACTGAAACAGCCCCAGGGGGCTATATGAGTGTGGGAGGGTGACCGGCATTACCACAGCTACCAGGGACTGCTGACTGGCATCCCTCAACAACACCTGCTGCTGCTGCCACCTGTCCACCTTCATGTCGATGACTGATGATATGTCCAGGTCCACTCACCAGCGAGGAGCTGGAGTTCCTGGATTCCGAGCTCCACGCACACTGCCCAAGGCTATTACTTGCAAACGTTGTGTGTGTAGGACAACTACAGTGTGTGTGGGAGTGCATGTGGGGGACACACATGTCGTTGATCCGCAGCACTATGAGTCAGAGCCTGTGGGGTTCCAACATGCACTGCTTACCATGCTTACTACAGGTGGAAGGGGTATGTAGGCTCTCTGGCGCTTTCCCATGCATGTCCCTCCTGAGTGGTGGTACATGGCATTTACATGTCAGACATCCAGTGACGCAGCCACTTGTCAATGCAGGACTCAGGGCAGTTATTGCTTGTGTGAATGGCTGTCTGGGTCCCTGCTGGCCTTCTCAGTCTCAGCAGACCTGGGCTGCACATTGACCACCCAATCCTAGAAGGAAACAACACTGACTGTACAGTGGGTTACATGTGTCTTTTGTTCATAACTCTCCGGAAATGCGCACACTCAGCCCTGTCGATTGGACACTCCAGGCCTTGTGATAGGGATGTGTGTGAGAGATGGTGGCACTGAATGTGACCTCCATTGCGGGGTGAGCCATTCACAGGGCGAGTACGTTGAAGGCTGCGCAGTGTTTGACACAGTGAGTCCACCCACAAAGATGTGTTGCCTTGTGATCTATGTGTTGGTCTACCTGTCAATGGACAGTAGATGTGGGCAGACTACACATTGCTCAATGTGCTGGCATCCTGCATGTGAATGGGATGGACAGGTACTGTGTACACACTCCCACCAGCATGCATTCACGTGTGGTGTACACATGCTGTTATGCCATGTCCGATTACTTCTTTGCTCTGTTACACATCTCTGAGTATTTTGGATGGGTCAGCATCATGCCACTGTGATTGGTCGATGTGGGTGATGATGAGAAGTGTATGAGTGATATTTCAACCCTCTTGTGTACCATCCCTGCAGTTGGAAGTCCTCCAGCCCAAGGCCCTGTGATGAGCCATTGCATCCAAGTGGATGCGACTGTGTATGTGTAACCGACAGTGCAGCCAATTCCACAAAGGGTGTGACGTCATCTGCCGGATGAGCGACTACGTGGCGGAGACGAATCGGGGGATGCCCCCTCGTATTGTCAGGATAGCATGGCGCTGCATTTCACCACTAATGGGCTGCATCTTGACAGTCACACAGCCTGTGCCGGATGCACGTTTGTAGGGGCATCAGCAGCAAGCAAGTGTACAGTATTGTGGGATGGTGTCTTTTGCTGTGAGAGGCAGCATGTGTCCACAGCCTACCCATACTCTGGGTAATGTGATGTTTGTTGTGTGATGCAGTGGGTTGTAAGTGTACTCTGTGCTGGGTGCATCTGACATGCATATGCGATTTCTGAGGGTCAAGATGTAATTTGAGCACTCTGCATTGTCAATGCATTCAGAGTCGTAGCCCTCAGGAACAACCCGTAGTAGGCTGGAGTGGCAATTCACATGTATGTTTGAGGCACTGTGCCTACTCTGATGTCGTTCGGACATATGTGTGCGATGCCTCACCTCATATTCCTGGTACTTACACATCCGGCACACTGTGCAACAGTGGTTGTGTTCGTGCGAACCACAGGTGGATGCATGGGCTCATGACCATTGTGGACTGTTATGTTGCTGTCTGTGTGAGTGGTGTCCCATTCTGCTCCATGCAGGTATGTCCTTGGCCTAATTACGTAGTGGTCATCCTTGCCACCATCAGGACAGTGGGTGTGCACACAGCGATTTGTGGCTATGGTCGCAGGGTGACACAGGCCGGGTGTTGTGCTATGTGCACAACACATGTGCCACTTATTAGCGGCTTCATTTTCTGTACGCCAGCCATTACGTGTTTATTGTGGTGGCTGTATACAATTGCACAGGTATCGTGCAACATGTGGATTTGGGAATGTTCGGTGCTGCTTCCCTTGCACATGTCTGTTTAATTGATGCCAAATAAGTGAGGCCACCTCGCTCTCTCTCATGTGGCATCTCACGTGGGTGCTGAGGGACAGGGGACGGTCAACAGTGGTGAGGCATCGGATGAAGCAGCTGCACAGGAGCTGAGTGAGACAGATGTGACAAGCGCCTCGGAGGGGCCAGACGTGTGCTGGATGAATCACAGGCCGAGACGGCAATGTCTGCGTCATCTGAGGACAGAGGTGATGCATCCATGTTTGCTAGCACAGGGGACGTGGACTCTGGCTCCTCTTCAGCCACGCAGAGGCCAATGCCCGCCCTCCCATCTACTTCCACTGGTGCAACACGTGTCAGCACAAGGATGAAGGATAGAGTGTCCTTCACACCAGGCACAGCTGCCCCTGCACATGTGTCCCCTGCTGCCCTCAGTGCTGGGTCTGTTGAGCTAGTGCGGCATCTCTGCGTTGGGCAGACAGCTCTCCTCAATAACTTCATTGCCCATGACATCACCTTGCCGCAGGTGACATAGTTCATGGAGGGCCTACATGTACGCGTGGGTGGGCTACACCAGACTGTCCAATGGTTGTCCTCCCCAGTCAAGGTGGGCCTTCAACTGGGCCAATGTCAGGCTGACATTCCTGACCCTTTCTCCACCCCCCTGGAAAGTGGGACATCTGGCAACAGCAGGGCAAGAGTCCTATAGAAAGAAGTGGGGGGATGCTGACGTCACGACAGGAAGTGACATCACGAAAGGTGGCTTGCACCGTCAGACTCATTGCCTCCCCTCGCTCACCCCTTACATGCGATTGCATCAGAGAAGCCAGCGCGTGTAGCAGCAGCTCCGATCTCGCCCCAGAGAGGCCAGTGAGTGAATGTGTGGCTCTATTTGCTCCAGTTATCGTGCTCACGGTGAAATACGTGGGGGGACGCCGTCCACCTGCGTGGTACCCTGACTCGAGCCCTGGACAACAGTGACAATGCATGACAGTCTCCGGAGTCTGGATACACCACATGCAACACACAGAAGCTGTAGCTGCCATAGCGGGCCAGTCCGCAAACACCATCCCAGACGAAAGGTAGACCCACCCCGGAGCGCATAGTCATTACATCCGCTGCCATTGACAAGGGACCCATGGAGCGAGATATGGGCCTCAGGGTGACGGGCCTTCGAGCCATCCCCCACCAACGAGTGTCATGCAACTCACACATATCGCAAAGCCAATAGGACACTTTGCCTGCAAACCACGGCTCGAGTCGGGGTACCATGCGGGTGGACGGCGTCCCCCCACTTATTTTACCGTGAGCCCGATGACTGGAGCAAATGGAGCCACACATTCACTCTTTGGCCTCTCTGGGGCGAGTTTGGAGCTGCTGCTCACGCGCTGGCTTCCCTGATGCAAGCGCATCTAAGGGGTGAGCGAGGGATGGCAATGAGTCTGATGGTGCAAGCCACCTTTCGTGACGTCACTTCCTGTCGTGACGTCAGTGTCCCCCCACTTCTTATTTGGGACTTGTGCCCTGCTGCACACTGAGAATGTGTTGCCTGCGAGATGTGACCAGGAGCAGGGCGCCATGGCCTCACACCCACCAAGCTCCACTGCCATCCCATGCCCTGGGTAGCCTGTGCAGGTGGACAATGTAGGGGGTACACCTGGAGGACAGGGGATGTAAATGCCTTGGCAAGGGCCTGGCAGACGCACAGCAGTATCCAGCATGTCCCCAGAGGGAGGGCCAATGTCTACACCTGATGCAGCATTGATCGTGTGCCTGCCTGTTGTGCCCACACGAGTTCACATTCATCCCCAGACAGGTAGGCTTTCCAAATACCCAACACAGTGGAACTCTACCCCTCCGGGATCCTCCCCACACAGTCTGTTTCAACACTGCATGAGTGCACCTACCCGTAACACCCACCCACCTGGGCCAAGCAGGCCTCCCGCTTCACATGCCACATGTGTGTCTTGCACAGTTGTGCTCCTCTCTCAGGGGCGGACCTCCAACTGTCCCGTAGCACACAGACAGCACTGAGTTGGACTGGCATCCTGTTTGAATGGTAGGTACCCTCACACACCTACCTGTGACACAGTGGTGGCTGTAATGGCTATTGTGACTGACATGGCGGTGTTGCTGGCCATGGCAGGGTAACTCACACACAATGCATGCGCAGCTCTTCTTGTCACTGCTCTGCACATCGGACTGGCCACTGTCCCTGGTGTTGAACAATGTTGCCGCCTGTCTATGTAATCTGTGACTGGATGCTGTTGTTCCTGTAGTCGGTTGTGCCTGTGTAGTTGGTGATTGCAGTTGTTACTGTGTGTGCATAGTTAAGTGAGGCACATGCCTTGTATGGTACCTCAACAATTGCAATGTCTGGTCTCACATTCAAATGTGTATTACACGTGGCTGGGACTTCACTTCCTTCAGACTCTGCTACTTGTGTGTGTGATGAAGAAGTATTTCAGTTACACGGATCGTCTGCATGTATTTGCTGGTATTTCAGGGAAAATGTATACATGTCATGTTTGCGTGCAAGCAAGGCACGGGGTGTGAGTCTGGCCACAGGATGACAGGTAGCATGTGCATAGTGTGCAGGTATGTGTGAGCTTACTTTCTGGGTGGCCAGCAGTGTAGGTGTATGTTGATCTTGTGATGAACATTGAGCCTGGGCACATGGGTTACTTTCAAAGTGTGCATTTGGGAGGTGTAGGTGTGTGTGGCGTGAAGTGTGTAACTTTGGGGTAGTGTTGGTGTGTGTGTGTGTGCACTCTGGCAATGTCGATTACACACATGTGTTACCCAGGGGCATGGTGGGTGTTTGTAGCCGTGTTCAGGTCTGTGAATGTGAGCGCATGTGTGTATTGTATGTTGCACGGTGTGCAGTGTGTGGGTGTGTCCTTGCAGTTCAGGATGGCTCCTACTTAATGTGTTTTGACCATTGTGGGTCTGCAGGGTGTGTGACTGTCAAGATGGTGCCTGGTTTAATTGAGCATGTATGTGAGTTTCAGCAGTTCGAACTCACTGTGCGGACCTGCCCACCCACTCTGGTGTCCTGTGTGTGTTTTGACATGCATTGCTGTAGCATGCTTCTTGCATGGGTCCTACTTTTGCTTGATGAGTGTGATGTCCGTATGTGAAGGTAATTATACACATATGTTGGACTGTGGTTTGCAGTGACCAGCCCGTCAGTGTTAATGTGATGATCTGTTGGGCCACGTCAGAGTCTGACAATCGAAAGGCCCACGACCTGTAGTATTTCACTAGGTCCACTGTGGCGGCAACTCATATGCATTGACATCCAATGTCACTGGACTACATGGTCATCTCACGACTCTCGTGTACTTCACACACTCTCATCCTCTCTCATTCGTACTTGTCTACTGACAATAATTCTACGGAGTCACAATTTTTGTTTCGAAGCATGTATTTGGACTTACTTCCTCTGTGATGCTGTATAGTGGACACTACTGGCAGCAAAATGCATGTGGAGGATATACTTAGCATGATTACACATACGAAAGGGGGTACAGGTGGATGTAATTAGTTGTTGACTGTGGAATGGAGGCTTCAGGGTTACAACTGCCTTGCCCTTGCTATGCTAAAATACATTTGGTAATTACTGGTGGTCTCTGGGCTTTGACATAGACAGTATTCATTTAGCCTACCAGACAGCTTGACGTCATAGGGACAGTTCATCTCAGTTCCATGGTACCGGTTTGGTACAATGGTGACTCCCACACACCTGCATCAGGGGTGACATCAGGGCATGTGCCTACCTGCATGCAGCAACGTCTCACCAGTTGTTGCAATGTGGTGGCTACTGAAAATGACACTTTAACTAGGGCCATGTTGTAGTGAGTTGCATTTGTTGTCCATGCAAAAGTCCTGGCACGGAAGTACAGCCAAAGGTGAGGTGACAGTTCTCACGTACTACAGCAGACAGATAAGTGTGCACTGACAGGTGCATGTGTCCAGGTGCGCAGAATACATATTGTGGCATAGTTGTTCGTGCTGTATTGGCCATGTGGTTACTGTACACAGGTCCCATACCTCTGCCTCCCCCTGTTCATGCAGAGACACGGGATATGGTGAGGAACAGGGTGCATGTCCCGAAAATGTCTGATGTCATGGCAGTGGAGTTGATGGTAAGGTATTAGTAGCAGATTATATGGTATAGTTCTTGTGCAGCTAACTGCCCACTCCGTGCGACAGCCATGCATGGGTACGGTGTTGAACTTCAATGTTCAATTGGGGGTATTGATTCGGGGACCCATGAATTGACAAGTTGACGTGTATGCGATACCTTCTAGCGGGGCATCCATCCCATTGATGGTAAACATGGTTGTCATCCAATGAAGCGGATGGTGGGTAGCAAGGTGTTTGTCGTAAGTTGTCCCTTGTAGAATCCTGATGGGACATGTTGGATGACATTCGATGAAACTGTGATCCAGAAGATGCTGTGTTGCGGCACACTGGTCCCATTGCAGTGTGTCCCCGATTGCAGCCACAAACGCCATGCCCCCATACACTGAACAGTTCCTGTCGTGGTCATCCAGGGGTGCAAACAACTGTACCAAGTCCGACTTTGGACATGCCGGGTTGGAGAGACATAAATCCACAGGCCAGTGGAACGGACACCTCCGACAGTAGAAAACGGGGATGACGCAGCTGAACATTGCAATGCGGTAAGTTACTCAGTAACTTACATTCAGCATTGCCAGATTCGAACAGCCCACTATGTGTAGCAAGCTGTCACTGTACAGCTTGATCTGTCCGGCGTAGTTGAGGGTCACTGGTGCAACAGCCATATTGCTACAGGGTGATGTGATGGCGTGGTCCGGCTGCCTGAGCAGTCAGCAGAGTGCAGCCTCCGACGATGCTGGGAATTCTGGAATGGATGTACGGCGGCAGGACTTGGGTATGGCTTGGGCGGAGGACACAGTCCCTCATCCCACATGCTTCTATGAATAGTCAAGGCCAGTGGTGTGTGACTCTTTCCAGATTACTTGCATTTGGTCCACATGGAGGAGTGGTATTGTTGTATTTTGTGGTGTTATCTTTCTTTCATGTTGTGCGCTATCTGCCAGTGGACGTTTTACTCTGCATGTCTATGTTTTGCTTCCTGTTGGTACAATGGCTCCATTCTCCTGCATAATTAGTTGCAATGTTATTTTGGAGTAGGAATGGAAGGTCATTCGGTGCTATCTGCTCTCCCGTGTGTGGGCGGGACACTCCCTTGACGCTGTACATTGAGGCTTCTGTGTCGGTGTTGTGTTTGTGCACACCTGTTCTCAGGCAGCAGGGATTTTCTATTTTGTACATTGCATGGGTTGTTATTGCGGGCAGGATGGTATAGGTATTTCTTGTTGAGACTGGCGTGCCTTTTCCGGACATTGTCGATATTCTGCGCTGTTATGTAGCAGCCGCCGTGTGCTTCTCCATGTTTTGAACGCAAGGGTGTGTCCTATTTTGCCATCACATTACTCCCCTGTTCGGGACACTTGTGTGACGTCATGTTGACGACTGTAAGTTGTCGGTTGCATTGTTTTGAAAAACCTTAGCACCGGGCACAGTGCTGATTTACTCTAGGAGGACCTATAAACTCTAGACTCACAAAAACATAATATACATATGACAACTGACATAAAAAAAATATATTTTATTATTATTGATCTTCTTTTTTTGTTTTTTAAAGATTAAAAAATATATATATAGATTTACACATACAATTCATACATAATAACCTTCAATGCATGGACCAATATACATTCCAATAGATATTATGCAAATTAGAACCACATGTTGATGCAAATTACGGTATAACCTGAGTAATATGATTAAAACATATATAGAGACACTGGTAATATTCGTTGAATACCGACGCGTTTCGGCAAAGCCTTCTTCAGGATTTTCATACCAGTGGTTACTAAAATAAGGAATATAAACAAAATTGTGAGCTAGAGTTTAAACGCACTCTCATTAAATTATTCCATATATACGTCCGTTAAAATATTGATAAATCACATTATAGCTAGGGTCTGAGACAACTGAACCTGAATATTGCTGTAAAATACAATTACAATATGACACAATTACTTATGACACCAGTGTAGTACTACTATTCAACCAACCAATTACAAAGTGACACAAAAATAACATGAAATTAAAAATAAAATGAAACATGCCACTATCACTTCATGTGTGTTCCTAAACTATTATACCTAAACTGCTTCCATTGTTGGCTATATTTAGAAGAAGCTTTACTTATAAGGCAAAACAATAAACAATAAACATATAATTTACCTCCTATACAGAATACCTAACTAAACGCAAAATTGAAAAATTTAAAAAAGATGTAAGATTCTTTAGTAAAGAGACTACCTATCCTTACTTGGCAGACCAATATTATAGCCAGTCAGAAGGTAGTCAATTTTTAGACAATTTTTAGACATGTCTAATCTACCCACTTTTGGGTTTACTGATGAACAATTTGCCAACATGGTAGGCAGTTCATTAAATTTTGGAAATCAAACATTAGGTGTTACTGATAAAAATGAAGATGCGATAGCATTACTAGCATTAAAGAAGAAAATGAAGCGTATCGAACTACAAGGGCAATATATGCTAGAATATTTGAAGGTAGGGGTAATTCCCCAGGGCTTACGTGTTAGGAATATCCCTGGGCTCTTTATTCAAATAAAAGAATTTTTAGAACGATGGGCTATGATATCTAACCGTTGTTCACGGGATTATATGATGCTAATTGTTGAAACAGCAAAAGAGGTTATTGCACAATTGGCGTCAGAAATTTTGGAACTTGAGAATAAAATCAAGGCTTCGGGTATATTAGAAGATTCTAAAAAAAAGTTAGAGGATATTGAAAAAGACCTTCATTCCTATACAGAATACCTAACTAAACGCAAAATTGAAAAATTAAAAAAGATGTAAGATTCTTTAGTAAAGAGACTACCTATCCTTACTTGGCAGACCAATATTATAGCCAGTCAGAAGGTAGTCAATTTGATCGATTTGCTAATAGACAGTATAGCTATGGCAAGAAAGTTACTACATTTTCCGATTCTTCGGACTCTGATAGTGAAGGTCAATTTGCAAGTAATGGATTTCAGGGGTTTAGAGCCAATAACAGTAGACAACGTAGTGCACAACCTTTTTAGGGAGGCGCTTCACCAGACGGGACAATTGGAGATCCCAATATCAGCCGAGGTTCCAGGCAAATCCACAAATGGATTTCAATCAATTCCAGGCCAATCCACAAATGGGGTTCAATCAATTCTTGGAAACACGGAACAAAAGATATTGGAGGGAGTAGAAACTTTACCCATATTTAATCTTAGTGGTTCTGTGTTATCCTCTACAACTATGTCAGTACTATCTAAAGGGCTTACATTTGCTCCTCATTCGGGTCTCAATAAATTTGAACTATTTAGAGACTTACAAACCTTTTTTAGAAAGATTAGACTTCGGATATTCTTTTCTAATCAAGAAAATCAATGGGATAAGCTAAATTTATCGGGACTTGCACCCAAGTCTATTTTTACCCCTACAGCTGATCAGTTACCACCAGAAGTGGCCATTTTTGAGCAAGTGTTGTACAACAAGTTTGTCAACCTTACCAAATATGTTCCAAAGACTCCCTTTAACTTGAATAGAGAGGAGTATAGAGCTTTGGAGGATCTGAAAAGCTGTACTGACAAGACCATTAAAGCATGTGATAAAGGGGGTGGCATTGTCATTTATGAGACCTCAACATATGTGACAAAAATGGAGGATATGCTGAGTGATACTCAGTTTTATCTTCCAATTACTAGAGACCCCTCTAAAAATATAGCCAGTAAGATACGCAAGCTCATTAATCGAGCATTAAAAGATGGAGACATATGTGAGAAAGAATGGACCTTTTTGAATGTTGAGAAACCTAGGATGGCTAGCATTTATGGTATACCTAAGGTCCACAAGAGCGTAATTGATCCTCCATTACGACCAATAGTTACTTCTATAGGCTCGGTCACAGAGCCTTTAGCTAAATATGTCGATGCCATATTATGCCCTCATGTATCTCGCACACCTGCCTTTGTACAAGACACGAGGCATATTATCAACCTTGTGGAAAATATTTCTTTTTGTCCAGATACCGAGATTTTGGTTACTATGGATATTGAGGCACTTTACAGTAACATACCCATTGATGGAGCCATAGCAGCTGTGCTTTGGTTCATCCATACCTATAACATCAAGTGTCCACCTTTGTTTGTTCTAGAGTGTCTTAAAATAGTGCTATCTGATAACATTTTTGAATTTAATAATCAGCTAGACAAGCAAAATCAAGGTGTCAGCATGGGGGCATCTTGTGCCCCCACGGTGGCAAATATTTACATGTCTCAATTTGAAAAGAAGTATGTTTTTAATGAGATAGCCCCGTTCTATGAGTCTGTGACCAAATGGTCGCGATTCATAGACGATGTCTTTTAATTTGGAAGGACACATGATAATTTGCAGCAATTTTTGGAATGGATAAATTTGTGCGATACTAATATATATTTCACTAACAACATAAGTAAATATCAGGTTGAGTATTTGGATGTTTTAATAAAACATGATGCAGGTATCTTGGTGGTTGACTTATTTGTTAAGCCAACTGCCAGAAATACCTTATTACATTACGACAGTTATCATCCGGCGACTCAAAAAAATAGCATTCCATTTGGTGAATTTTTAAGGCTAAGACGCAATTGTACAAATATCAAGGATTTTGATGTTAAGGCAGAGGTAATGAAAAGGAAGTTCCTGGCTAGGGGCTATCCAAAAAATATTGTAAGAGACTCTTATAAAAGAGCCCGTTTCTATGACCGTCAGCATTTACTGACCAGTGCTAAAGATAAAAAGGACCCCACACTGGTCTTTGTTACCAGACACTCCATGCTAAATGAGAGAATCAGACAGGCAGTCTGTTCTAGTTGGCAAATTCTTAATGTGGATACATCTAAAACAGGGTTGATCCCTAAACCAATGTTTGCGTATAGACGCAACAAGAATATAAAGGATCATGTGGTACATTCCCGCATAAAGAAAATCAGTACTGCTCAGCAAATGAGTATCACTGGTAGTAATCCAGTAGTGGGAACATTTAAATGTACTAACTGTAAGTCATGTGCAACAGCTATAGAAGCAACTACATTGCATTTTAACGATCAAGTAATATCACCTAACAGTTTTAACAATTGTAAAACAGCAAATGTTATCTACTTGATAATATGCCCCTGTAGATTGGGTTATGTAGGAGAAACAGGCAGGTCGCTAAATGTAAGACTTACTGAGCATAGGTCAGCGATCAGGACCAAGAAAACATCAGCACCAATGGTAAATCACTACATAGAAAAGAACCATGCACCTGAAGATATGCAATGGTATATTGTGGAGGAAATCTGTCAGAAAGAAGGGATTACTACTGAAAAAACTAGAAAATTGAGAGAAGTTTATTGGATTTTTATTCTGGGAACATCAGTTAAAGGTCTGAATCTTGAGATACCTTGGGATCAAGCTATCAAATAAATCCTTTTACTAGATTCGTTTCAATGACCTTTTCTCTCAATTTAATATAGTTTGCTATTAACATAATGTAGGACCTTAGTTTCATTTTTATTGTAATATCTATCGAGGCCCAGATCTGCATAGGGGGTTAACTGCTTCAACCCACGATTCACGTGGTACAATATATAGGTTGAGTAAGATGTTTTTGTGAAACATCAGTTATGAATGGGCTGTGTCCCCAGAGGAATTGAGCATATCAGTGTTTGGTCACATTCACCGGTTAGTATATATACGGTAATTGCATTTTCTACTATCTTTAACTCGAAGATTTTCGGGTATTAGCAACTCCATCATGGCGAATTGGTTAACATCATATGTCTCAGCATTAGCGAGCGCATATTAATGACGTCATTCCGTCACGGACGAGAGTTACGGGAGTGAATTTAAACCGGAAATCAGCCCTTACGCTTCCTTTGTCGAATAGCTGGTCGGAGGCAGGAGCGTTCTATACTGTTGTATTGGTAAGCTATATAAATCTTTGCCGTACCACTTTGGTATTGGAATATCCAGCTCAATATTATTTAATAGCGAATATTGAGCGTAATGTTATTCATCAGCGATTATTTGGCAGATTAGGAGCGTTATATATACGCAGACATCAATTGCGTTGCATAAATAAGATGGAAGGCCATATTGGTAGACCCGTCAAGCGTATTTTGGTAATAAAATGATACTGTATATCCACTACGCTATAGACAGTGCCTTGCCCCGTTGGATATCATCATCAAATCCATTAACATATGGCAGTTTTGACACGCCATATACTGATTAAATTTTATGTCATTATATGGTTGGACTAATTGGGGTTGATGTGCAATAGCTCTACATATGAGCACTTAGTTGTAGCGTCTTCTATTTATTTCTGTTATTTATATTTCAATGTATTTTGGCCTACCCTTTTAGTTAGATTTAGGGTATAAGTTGCCATTAAAGAACCCAACAAAATATCATTATTAGAACTATTTAATTGTGTGGGGTTAATGCCCATTACGATAATTGGCGTTCTGTTAGTAGGTTCATTTTATGTAATATCTTATCGTATTAGGAGCATGGTTTATGAATAGCATTTTTGGCTTTGTTTTGGGGACAATTTCATAATCTACCATTTCCGCTTTACATGTAGGGTCTTAGAACTACACTAAAATCATACTACCTTACTGGGAGTCCATGCACATAGGAATACGCCATTGGTGACACTCGTCACAGATTTGAAGGTTAGTATTTTTGAGTCCACATGCAGAGTGTAATCTAACAAATTTCAAGTTTCATTGGACATTAGTTAGCTAATTGTGATTATTTTGTTCTTCCAGAATATAAATACATTAATTAAGCCTCCGACCGATAGAAATTAGCAGGATACAGTCAAGGGCTAGTCGAAGGGAGATATTATAAGAGAAGAGGTAAGTATCATCAGTTTAGAGTCGTAATACATTCTAATATATATAGTGATTGGCTTGTAATTATATTAGTAATAATTTTTTCATTTTTTACTTTATGTTGTTTTCAGGCAGTACAAGCCTTTCATGTTTACCCCTACGGTTCAAGAACCATTTTAGTGATCCGTATAGTCACTTTCATCTATGAAGGTATTTATTAGATCATTTCGTATAGGTATAGTGAAAATTCTAGTAGTTCCTATATTAAAGACTTAGAACACTGTTTAAGAATCTATGGGTGTTCATGTTTATCTTCATTTCTTGATTTAGTGCTACACAGGGTTGCCAATTAGAGTTCCCAACCCCTAAGGATGAGGGTTGGCTCCAGTTAATACTATCTATGGATTCATCGGAGGTAAATTATATGTTTATTGTTTTGCCTTATAAGTAAAGCTTCTTCTAAATATAGCCAACAATGGAAGCAGTTTAGGTATAATAGTTTAGGAACACACATGAAGTGATAGTGGCATGTTTCATTTTATTTTTAATTTCATGTTATTTTTGTGTCACTTTGTAATTGGTTGGTTGAATAGTAGTACTACACCGGTGTCATAAGTAATTGTGTCATATTGTAATTGTATTTTACAGCAATATTCAGGTTCAGTTGTCTCAGACCCTAGCTATAATGTGATTTATCAATATTTTAACGGACGTATATATGGAATAATTTAATGAGAGTGCGTTTAAACTCTAGCTCACAATTTTGTTTATATTCCTTATTTTAGTAACCACTGGTATGAAAATCCTGAAGAAGGCTTTGCCGAAACGCGTCGGTATTCAACGAATATTACCAGTGTCTCTATATATGTTTTAATCATATTACTCAGGTTATACCGTAATTTGCATCAACATGTGGTTCTAATTTGCACAATATCTATTGGAATGTATATTGGTCCATGCATTGAAGGTTATTATGTATGAATTGTATGTGTAAATCTATATATATATTTTTTAATCTTTAAAAAACAAACAAAAAGAAGATCAATAATAATAAAATATATTTTTTTATGTCAGTTGTCATATGTATATTATGTTTTTGTGAGTCTAGAGTTTATAGGTCCTCCTAGAGTAAATCAGCACTGTGCCCAGTGCTAAAGTTTTTCAAAACAGTTGAATTCCCTGTTAGGGTTTATCCTTTTTCAGGGGCCCCATACGTTTTCCAGAGTAAGTATCTCGCAGCTTGTCTGTGAGGGGTTGAATTATGTATCCTTTATGGCTCTTGTAGCATTTATTTTCATCACATATTAGCTGGTCGGAGATTCTGGATTTGAGTAATTGTTGTGTTTCACATTTTATACTTTTTTGTTATCGTATTCATGTGTGTACATGTTGACACTTGGTGACGGGGATAAGGTGTTATTTATTGTTATTCACTTTTATTGTTTGTTGGTTCACTGATTGAGAATTCATATTTCTCTGTAGACATGTCTAATCTACCCACTTTTGGGTTTACTGATGAACAATTTGCCAATATGGTAGGCAGTTCATTAAATTTTGGAAATCAAACATTAGGTGTTACTGATAAAAATGAAGATGCAATAGCATTACTAGCATTAAAGAAGAAAATGAAGCGTATCGAACTACACGGGCAATATATGCTAGAATATTTGAAGGTAGGGGTAATTACCCAGGGCTTACGTGTTAGGAATATCCCTGGGCTCTTTATTCAAATAAAAGAATTTTTAGAACGATGGGCTATGATATCTAACCGTTGTTCACGGGATTATATGATGCTAATTGTTGAAACAGCAAAAGAGGTTATTGCACAATTGGCTTCAGAAATGTTGGATCTTGAGAATAAAATCCAGGCTTCGGGTATATTAGAAGATTCTAAAAAAAAGTTAGAGGATATTGAAAAAGACCTTCATTCCTATACAGAATACCTAACTAAACGCAAAATTGAAAAATTAAAAAAAGATGTAAGATTCTTTAGTAAAGAGACTACCTATCCTTACTTGGCAGACCAATATTATAGCCAGTCAGAAGGTAGTCAATTTGATCGATTTGCTAATAGACAGTATAGCTATGGCAAGAAAGTTACTACATTTTCCGATTCTTCGGACTCTGATAGTGAAGGTCAATTTGCAAGTAATGGATTTCAGGGGTTTAGAGCCAATAACAGTAGACAACGTAGTGCACAACCTTTTTAGGGAGGCGCTTCACCAGACGGGACAATTGGAGATCCCAATATCAGCCGAGGTTCCAGGCAAATCCACAAATGGATTTCAATCAATTCCAGGCCAATCCACAAATGGGGTTCAATCAATTCTTGGAAACACGGAACAAAAGATATTGGAGGGAGTAGAAACTTTACCCATATTTAATCTTAGTGGTTCTGTGTTATCCTCTACAACTATGTCAGTACTATCTAAAGGCTTACATTTGCTCCTCATTCGGGTCTCAATAAATTTGAACTATTTAGAGACTTACAAACCTTTTTTAGAAAGACTAGACTTCGGATATTCTTTTCTAATCAAGAAAATCAATGGGATAAGCTAAATTTATCGGGACTTGCACCCAAGTCTATTTTTACCCCTACAGCTGATCAGTTACCACCAGAAGTGGCCATTTTTGAGCAAGTGTTGTACAACAAGTTTGTCAACCTTACCAAATATGTTCCAAAGACTCCCTTTAACTTGAATAGAGAGGAGTATAGAGCTTTGGAGGATCTGAAAAGCTGTACTGACAAGACCATTAAAGCATGTGATAAAGGGGGTGGCATTGTCATTTATGAGACCTCAACATATGTGACAAAAATGGAGTATATGCTGAGTGATACTCAGTTTTATCTTCCAATTACTAGAGACCCCTCTAAAAATATAGCCAGTAAGATACGCAAGCTCATTAATCGAGCATTAAAAGATGGAGACATATGTGAGAAAGAATGGACCTTTTTGAATGTTGAGAAACCTAGGATGGCTAGCATTTATGGTATACCTAAGGTCCACAAGAGCGTAATTGATCCTCCATTACGACCAATAGTTACTACTATAGGCTCGGTCACAGAGCCTTTAGCTAAATATGTCAATGCCATATTATGCCCTCATGTATCTCGCACACCTACCTTTGGACAAGACACGAGGCATATTATCAACCTTGTGGAAAATATTTCTTTTTGTCCAGATACCGAGATTTTGGTTACTATGGATATTGAGGCACTTTACAGTAACATACCCATTGATGGAGCCATAGCAGCTGTGCATTGGTTCATCCATACCTATAACATCAAGTGTCCATCTTTGTTTGTTCTGGAGTGTCTTAAAATAGTGCTATCTGATAACATTTTTGAATTTAATAATCAGCTATACAAGCAAAATCAAGGTGTCAGCATGGGGGCATCTTGTGCCCCCACGGTGGCAAATATTTACATGTCTCAATTTGAAAAGAAGTATGTTTTTAATGAGATAGCCCCGTTCTATGAGTCTGTGACCAAATGGTCGCGATTCATAGACAATGTCTTTTTCATTTGGAAGGACACTTATGATAATTTGCAGCAATTTTTGGAATGGATAAATTTGTGCGATACTAATATATATTTCACTAACAACATAAGTAAATATCAGGTTGAGTATTTGGATGTTTTAATAAAACATGATGCAGGTATCTTGGTGGTTGACTTATTTGTTAAGCCAACTGCCAGAAATACCTTATTACATTACGACAGTTATCATCCGGCGACTCAAAAAAATAGCATTCCATTTGGTGAATTTTTAAGGCTAAGACGCAATTGTACAAATATCAAGGATTTTGATGTTAAGGCAGAGGTAATGAAAAGGAAGTTCCTGGCTAGGGGCTATCCAAAAAGATTGTAAGAGACTCTTATAAAAGAGCCCGTTTCTATGACCGTCAGCATTTACTGACCAGTGCTAAAGATAAAAAGGACCCCACACTGGTCTTTGTTACCAGACACTCCATGCTAAATGAGAGAATCAGACAGGCAGTCTGTTCTAGTTGGCAAATTCTTAATGTGGATACATCTAAAACAGGGTTGATCCCTAAACCAATGTTTGCGTATAGACGCAACAAGAATATAAAGGATCATGTGGTACATTCCCGCATTAAGAAAATCAGTACTGCTCAGCAAATGAGTATCACTGGTAGTAATCCAGTAGTGTGAACATTTAAATGTACTAACTGTAAGTCATGTGCAACAGCTATAGAAGCAACTACATTGCATTTTAACGATCAAGTAATATCACCTAACAGTTTTAACAATTGTAAAACAGCAAATGTTATCTACTTGATAATATGCCCCTGTAGATTGGGTTATGTAGGGGAAACAGGCAGGTCGCTAAATGTAAGACTTACTGAGCATAGGTCAGCGATCAGGACCAAGAAAACATCAGCACCAATGGTAAATCACTACATAGAAAAGAACCATGCACCTGAAGATATGCAATGGTATATTGTGGAGAAAATCTGTCAGAAAGAAGGGATTACTACTGAAAAAACTAGAAAATTGAGAGAAGTTTATTGGATTTTTATTCTGGGAACATCAGTTAAAGGTCTGAATCTTGAGATACCTTGGGATCAAGCTATCAAATAAATCCTTTTACTAGATTCGTTTCAATGACCTTTTCTCTCAATTTAATATAGTTTGCTATTAACATAATGTAGGACCTTAGTTTCATTTTTATTGTAATATCTATCGAGGCCCAGATCTGCATAGGGGGTTAACTGCTTCAACGCACGATTCACGTGGTACAATATATAGGTTGAGTAAGATGTTTTTGTGAAACATCAGTTATGAATGGGCTGTGTCCCCAGAGGAATTGAGCATATCAGTGTTTGGTCACATTCACCGGTTAGTATATATACGGTAATTGCATTTTCTACTATCTTTAACTCGAAGATTTTCGGGTATTAGCAACTCCATCATGGCGAATTGGTTAACATCATATGTCTCAGCATTAGCGAGCGGATATTAATGACGTCATTCCGTCTCGGACGAGAGTTACGGGAGTGAATTTAAACCGGAAATCAGCTCTTACGCTTCCTTTGTCGAATAGCTGGTCGGAGGCAGGAGCGTTCTATACTGTTGTATTGGTAAGCTATATAAATCTTTGCCGTACCACTTTGGTATTGGAATATCCAGCTCAATATTATTTAATAGCGAATATTGAGCGTAATGTTATTCATCAGCGATTATTTGGCAGATTAGGAGCGTTATATATACGCAGACATCAATTGCGTTGCATAAATAAGATGGAAGGCCATATTGGTAGACCCGTCAAGCGTATTTTGGTAATAAAATGATACTGTATATCCACTACGCTATAGACAGTGCCTTGCCCCGTTGGATATCATCATCAAATCCATTAACATATGGCAGTTTTGACACGCCATATACTGATTAAATTTTATGTCATTATATGGTTGGACTAATTGGGGTTGATGTGCAATAGCTCTACATATGAGCACTTAGTTGTAGCGTCTTCTATTTATTTCTGTTATTTATATTTCAATGTATTTTGGCCTACCCTTTTAGTTAGATTTAGGGTATAAGTTGCCATTAAAGAACCCAACAAAATATCATTATTAGAACTATTTAATTGTGTGGGGTTAATGCCCATTACGATAATTGGCGTTCTGTTAGTAGGTTCATTTTATGTAATATCTTATCGTATTAGGAGCATGGTTTATGAATAGCATTTTTGGCTTTGTTTTGGGGACAATTTCTTAATCTACCATTTCCGCTTTACATGTAGGGTCTTAGAACTACACTAAAATCATACTACCTTACTGGGAGTCCATGCACATAGGAATACGCCATTGGTGACACTCGTCACAGATTTGAAGGTTAGTATTTTTGAGTCCACATGCAGAGTGTAATCTAACACATTTCAAGTTTCATTGGACATTAGTTAGCTAATTGTGATTATTTTGTTCTTCCAGAATATAAATACATTAATTAAGCCTCCAACCGATAGAAATTAGCAGGATACAGTCAAGGGCTAGTCGAAGGGAGATATTATAAGAGAAGAGGTAAGTATCATCAGTTTAGAGTCGTAATACATTCTAATATATATAGTGATTGGCTTGTAATTATATTAGTAATAATTTTTTCATTTTTACTTTATTGTTGTTTTCAGGCAGTACAAGCCTTTCATGTTTACCCCTACGGTTCAAGAACCATTTTAGTGATCCGTATAGTCACTTTCATCTATGAAGGTATTTATTAGATCATTTCGTATAGGTATAGTGAAAATTCTAGTAGTTCCTATATTAAAGACTTAGAACACTGTTTAAGAATCTATGGGTGTTCATGTTTATCTTCATTTCTTGATTTAGTGCTACACAGGGTTGCCAATTAGAGTTCCCAACCCCTAAGGATGAGGGTTGGCTCCAGTTAATACTATCTATGGATTCATCGGAGGTAAATTATATGTTTATTGTTTTGCCTTATAAGTAAAGCTTCTTCTAAATATAGCCAACAATGGAAGCAGTTTAGGTATAATAGTTTAGGAACACACATGAAGTGATAGTGGCATGTTTCATTTTATTTTTAATTTCATGTTATTTTTGTGTCACTTTGTAATTGGTTGGTTGAATAGTAGTACTACACTGGTGTCATAAGTAATTGTGTCATATTGTAATTGTATTTTACAGCAATATTCAGGTTCAGTTGTCTCAGACCCTAGCTATAATGTGATTTATCAATATTTTAACGGACGTATATATGGAATAATTTAATGAGAGTGCGTTTAAACTCTAGCTCACAATTTTGTTTATATTCCTTATTTTAGTAACCACTGGTATGAAAATCCTGAAGAAGGCTTTGCCGAAACGCGTCGGTATTCAACGAATATTACCAGTGTCTCTATATATGTTTTAATCATATTACTCAGGTTATACCGTAATTTGCATCAACATGTGGTTCTAATTTGCACAATATCTATTGGAATGTATATTGGTCCATGCATTGAAGGTTATTATGTATGAATTGTATGTGTAAATCTATATATATATTTTTTAATCTTTAAAAAACAAACAAAAAGAAGATCAATAATAATAAAATATATTTTTTTATGTCAGTTGTCATATGTATATTATGTTTTTGTGAGTCTAGAGTTTATAGGTCCTCCTAGAGTAAATCAGCACTGTGCCCGGTGCTAAAGTTTTTCAAAACAGTTGAATTCCCTGTTAGGGTTTATCCTTTTTCAGGGGCCCCATACGTTTTCCAGAGTAAGTATCTCGCAGCCTGTCTGTGAGGGGTTGAATTATGTATCCTTTATGGCTCTTGTAGCATTTATTTTCATCACATATTAGCTGGTCGGAGATTCTGGATTTGAGTAATTGTTGTGTTTCACATTTTATACTTTTTTGTTATCGTATTCATGTGTGTACATGTTGACACTTGGTGACGGGGATAAGGTGTTATTTATTGTTATTCACTTTTATTGTTTGTTGGTTCACTGATTGAGAATTCATATTTCTCTGTAGACATGTCTAATCTACCCACTTTTGGGTTTACTGATGAACAATTTGCCAACATGGTAGGCAGGTCATTAAATTTTGGAAATCAAACATTAGGTGTTACTGATAAAAATGAAGATGCGATAGCATTACTAGCATTAAAGAAGAAAATGAAGCATATCGAACTACACAGGCAATATATGCTAGAATATTTGAAGGTAGGGGTAATTCCCCAGGGCTTACGTGTTAGGAATATCCCTGGGCTCTTTATTCAAATAAAAGAATTTTTAGAACGATGGGCTATGATATCTAACCGTTGTTCACGGGATTATATGATGCTAATTGTTGAAACAGCAAAAGAGGTTATTGCACAATTGGCGTCAGAAATGTTGGATCTTGAGAATAAAATCCAGGCTTCGGGTATATTAGAAGATTCTAAAAAAAAGTTAGAGGATATTGAAAAAGACCTTCATTCCTATACAGAATACCTAACTAAACGCAAAATTGAAAAATTAAAAAAAGATGTAAGATTCTTTAGTAAAGAGACTACCTATCCTTACTTGGCAGACCAATATTATAGCCAGTCAGAAGGTAGTCAATTTGATCGATTTGCTAATAGACAGTATAGCTATGGCAAGAAAGTTACTACATTTTCCGATTCTTCGGACTCTGATAGTGAAGGTCAATTTGCAAGTAATGGATTTCAGGGGTTTAGAGCCAATAACAGTAGACAACGTAGTGCACAACCTTTTTAGGGAGGCGCTTCACCAGACGGGACAATTGGAGATCCCAATATCAGCCGAGGTTCCAGGCAAATCCACAAATGGATTTCAATCAATTCCAGGCCAATCCACAAATGGGGTTCAATCAATTCTTGGAAACACGGAACAAAAGATATTGGAGGGAGTAGAAACTTTACCCATATTTAATCTTAGTGGTTCTGTGTTATCCTCTACAACTATGTCAGTACTATCTAAAGGGCTTACATTTGCTCCTCATTCGGGTCTCAATAAATTTGAACTATTTAGAGACTTACAAACCTTTTTAGAAAGATTAGACTTCGGATATTCTTTTCTAATCAAGAAAATCAATGGGATAAGCTAAATTTATCGGGACTTGCACCCAAGTCTATTTTTACCCCTACAGCTGATCAGTTACCACCAGAAGTGGCCATTTTTGAGCAAGTGTTGTACAACAAGTTTGTCAACCTTACCAAATATGTTCCAAAGACTCCCTTTAACTTGAATAGAGAGGAGTATAGAGCTTTGGAGGATCTGAAAAGCTGTACTGACAAGACCATTAAAGCATGTGATAAAGGGGGTGGCATTGTCATTTATGAGACCTCAACATATGTGACAAAAATGGAGGATATGCTGAGTGATACTCAGTTTTATCTTCCAATTACTAGAGACCCCTCTAAAAATATAGCCAGTAAGATACGCAAGCTCATTAATCGAGCATTAAAAGATGGAGACATATGTGAGAAAGAATGGACCTTTTTGAATGTTGAGAAACCTAGGATGGCTAGCATTTATGGTATACCTAAGGTCCACAAGAGCGTAATTGATCCTCCATTACGACCAATAGTTACTACTATAGGCTCTGTCACAGAGCCTTTAGCTAAATATGTCGATGCCATATTATGCCCTCATGTATCTCGCACACCTGCCTTTGTACAAGACACGAGGCATATTATCAACCTTGTGGAAAATATTTCTTTTTGTCCAGATACCGAGATTTTGGTTACTATGGATATTGAGGCACTTTACAGTAACATACCCATTGATGGAGCCATAGCAGCTGTGCATTGGTTCATCCATACCTATAACATCAAGTGTCCATCTTTGTTTGTTCTGGAGTGTCTTAAAATAGTGCTACCTGATAACATTTTTGAATTTAATAATCAGCTATACAAGCAAAATCAAGGTGTCAGCATGGGGGCATCTTGTGCCCCCACGGTGGCAAATATTTACATGTCTCAATTTGAAAAGAAGTATGTTTTTAATGAGATAGCCCCGTTCTATGAGTCTGTGACCAAATGGTCGCGATTCATAGACAATGTCTTTTTCATTTGGAAGGGCACTTATGATAATTTGCAGCAATTTTTGTAATGGATAAATTTGTGCGATACTAATATATATTTCACTAACAACATAAGTAAATATCAGGTTGAGTATTTGGATGTTTTAATAAAACATGATGCAGGTATCTTGGTGGTTGACTTATTTGTTAAGCCAACTGCCAGAAATACCTTATTACATTACGACAGTTATCATCCGGCGACTCAAAAAAATAGCATTCCATTTGGTGAATTTTTAAGGCTAAGACGCAATTGTACAAATATCAAGGATTTTGATGTTAAGGCAGAGGTAATGAAAAGGAAGTTCCTGGCTAGGGGCTATCCAAAAAGATTGTAAGAGACTCTTATAAAAGAGCCCGTTTCTATGACCGTCAGCATTTACTGACCAGTGCTAAAGATAAAAAGGACCCCACACTGGTCTTTGTTACCAGACACTCCATGCTAAATGAGAGAATCAGACAGGCAGTCTGTTCTAGTTGGCAAATTCTTAATGTGGATACATCTAAAACAGGGTTGATCCCTAAACCAATGTTTGCGTATAGACGCAACAAGAATATAAAGGATCAGGTGGTACATTCTCGCATAAAGAAAATCAGTACTGCTCAGCAAATGAGTATCACTGGTAGTAATCCAGTAGTGGGAACATTTAAATGTACTAACTGTAAGTCATGTGCAACAGCTATAGAAGCAACTACATTGCATTTTAACGATCAAGTAATATCACATAACAGTTTTAACAATTGTAAAACAGCAAATGTTATCTACTTGATAATATGCCCCTGTAGATTGGGTTATGTAGGGGAAACAGGCAGGTCGCTAAATGTAAGACTTACTGAGCATAGGTCAGCGATCAGGACCAAGAAAACATCAGCACCAATGGTAAATCACTACATAGAAAAGAACCATGCACCTGAAGATATGCAATGGTATATTGTGGAGAAAATCTGTCAGAAAGAAGGGATTACTACTGAAAAAACTAGAAAATTGAGAGAAGTTTATTGGATTTTTATTCTGGGAACATCAGTTAAAGGTCTGAATCTTGAGATACCTTGGGATCAAGCTATCAAATAAATCCTTTTACTAGATTCGTTTCAATGACCTTTTCTCTCAATTTAATATAGTTTGCTATTAACATAATGTAGGACCTTAGTTTCATTTTTATTGTAATATCTATCGAGCCCCAGATCTGCATAGGGGGTTAACTGCTTCAACCCACGATTCACGTGGTACAATATATAGGTTGAGTAAGATGTTTTTGTGAAACATCAGTTATGAATGGGCTGTGTCCCCAGAGGAATTGAGCATATCAGTGTTTGGTCACATTCACCGGTTAGTATATATACGGTAATTGCATTTTCTACTATCTTTAACTCGAAGATTTTTGGGTATTAGCAACTCCATCATGGCGAATTGGTTAACATCATATGTCTCAGCATTAGCGAGCGGATATTAATGACGTCATTCCGTCACGGACGAGAGTTACGGGAGTGAATTTAAACCGGAAATCAGCCCTTACGCTTCCTTTGTCGAATAGCTGGTCGGAGGCAGGAGCGTTCTATACTGTTGTATTGGTAAGCTATATAAATCTTTGCCGTACCACTTTGGTATTGGAATATCCAGCTCAATATTATTTAATAGCGAATATTGAGCGTAATGTTATTCATCAGCGATTATTTGGCAGATTAGGAGCGTTATATATACGCAGACATCAATTGCGTTGCATAAATAAGATGGAAGGCCATATTGGTAGACCCGTCAAGCGTATTTTGGTAATAAAATGATACTGTATATCCACTACGCTATAGACAGTGCCTTGCCCCGTTGGATATCATCATCAAATCCATTAACATATGGCAGTTTTGACACGCCATATACTGATTAAATTTTATGTCATTATATGGTTGGACTAATTGGGGTTGATGTGCAATAGCTCTACATATGAGCACTTAGTTGTAGCGTCTTCTATTTATTTCTGTTATTTATATTTCAATGTATTTTGGCCTACCCTTTTAGTTAGATTTAGGGTATAAGTTGCCATTAAAGAACCCAACAAAATATCATTATTAGAACTATTTAATTGTGTGGGGTTAATGCCCATTACGATAATTGGCATTCTGTTAGTAGGTTCATTTTATGTAATATCTTATCGTATTAGGAGCATGGTTTATGAATAGCATTTTTGGCTTTGTTTTGGGGACAATTTCTTAATCTACCATTTCCGCTTTACATGTAGGGTCTTAGAACTACACTAAAATCATACTACCTTACTGGGAGTCCATGCACATAGGAATACGCCATTGGTGACACTCGTCACAGATTTGAAGGTTAGTATTTTTGAGTCCACATGCAGAGTGTAATCTAACACATTTCAAGTTTCATTGGACATTAGTTAGCTAATTGTGATTATTTTGTTCTTCCAGAATATAAATACATTAATTAAGCCTCCAACCGATAGAAATTAGCAGGATACAGTCAAGGGCTAGTCGAAGGGAGATATTATAAGAGAAGAGGTAAGTATCATCAGTTTAGAGTCGTAATACATTCTAATATATATAGTGATTGGCTTGTAATTATATTAGTAATAATTTTTTCATTTTTTACTTTATTGTTGTTTTCAGGCAGTACAAGCCTTTCATGTTTACCCCTACGGTTCAAGAACCATTTTAGTGATCCGTATAGTCACTTTCATCTATGAAGGTATTTATTAGATCATTTCGTATAGGTATAGTGAAAATTCTAGTAGTTCCTATATTAAAGACTTAGAACACTGTTTAAGAATCTATGGGTGTTCATGTTTATCTTCATTTCTTGATTTAGTGCTACACAGGGTTGCCAATTAGAGTTCCCAACCCCTAAGGATGAGGGTTGGCTCCAGTTAATACTATCTATGGATTCATCGGAGGTAAATTATATGTTTATTGTTTTGCCTTATAAGTAAAGCTTCTTCTAAATATAGCCAACAATGGAAGCAGTTTAGGTATAATAGTTTAGGAACACACATGAAGTGATAGTGGCATGTTTCATTTTATTTTTAATTTCATGTTATTTTTGTGTCACTTTGTAATTGGTTGGTTGAATAGTAGTACTACACTGGTGTCATAAGTAATTGTGTCATATTGTAATTGTATTTTACAGCAATATTCAGGTTCAGTTGTCTCAGACCCTAGCTATAATGTGATTTATCAATATTTTAACGGACGTATATATGGAATAATTTAATGAGAGTGCGTTTAAACTCTAGCTCACAATTTTGTTTATATTCCTTATTTTAGTAACCACTGGTATGAAAATCCTGAAGAAGGCTTTGCCGAAACGCGTCGGTATTCAACGAATATTACCAGTGTCTCTATATATGTTTTAATCATATTACTCAGGTTATACCGTAATTTGCATCAACATGTGGTTCTAATTTGCACAATATCTATTGGAATGTATATTGGTCCATGCATTGAAGGTTATTATGTATGAATTGTATGTGTAAATCTATATATATATTTTTTAATCTTTAAAAAACAAACAAAAAGAAGATCAATAATAATAAAATATATTTTTTTATGTCAGTTGTCATATGTATATTATGTTTTTGTGAGTCTAGAGTTTATAGGTCCTCCTAGAGTAAATCAGCACTGTGCCCGGTGCTAAAGTTTTTCAAAACAGTTGAATTCCCTGTTAGGGTTTATCCTTTTTCAGGGGCCCCATACGTTTTCCAGAGTAAGTATCTCGCAGCCTGTCTGTGAGGGGTTGAATTATGTATCCTTTATGGCTCTTGTAGCATTTATTTTCATCACATATTAGCTGGTCGGAGATTCTGGATTTGAGTAATTGTTGTGTTTCACATTTTATACTTTTTTGTTATCGTATTCATGTGTGTACATGTTGACACTTGGTGACGGTGATAAGGTGTTATTTATTGTTATTCACTTTTATTGTTTGTTGGTTCACTGATTGAGAATTCATATTTCTCTGTAGACATGTCTAATCTACCCACTTTTGGGTTTACTGATGAACAATTTGCCAACATGGTAGGCAGGTCATTAAATTTTGGAAATCAAACATTAGGTGTTACTGATAAAAATGAAGATGCGATAGCATTACTAGCATTAAAGAAGAAAATGAAGCGTATCGAACTACACGGGCAATATATGCTAGAATATTTGAAGGTAGGGGTAATTCCCCAGGGCTTACGTGTTAGGAATATCCCTGGGCTCTTTATTCAAATAAAAGAATTTTTAGAACGATGGGCTATGATATCTAACCGTTGTTCACGGGATTATATGATGCTAATTGTTGAAACAGCAAAAGAGGTTATTGCACAATTGGCGTCAGAAATGTTGGATCTTGAGAATAAAATCCAGGCTTCGGGTATATTAGAAGATTCTAAAAAAAGTTAGAGGATATTGAAAAAGACCTTCATTCCTATACAGAATACCTAACTAAACACAAAATTGAAAAATTAAAAAAAGATGTAAGATTCTTTAGTAAAGAGACTACCTATCCTTACTTGGCAGACCAATATTATAGCCAGTCAGAAGGTAGTCAATTTGATCGATTTGCTAATAGACAGTATAGCTATGGCAAGAAAGTTACTACATTTTCCGATTCTTCGGACTCTGATAGTGAAGGTCAATTTGCAAGTAATGGATTTCAGGGGTTTAGAGCCAATAACAGTAGACAACGTAGTGCACAACCTTTTTTAGGGAGGCGCTTCACCAGACGGGACAATTGGAGATCCCAATATCAGCCGAGGTTCCAGGCAAATCCACAAATGGATTTCAATCAATTCCAGGCCAATCCACAAATGGGGTTCAATCAATTCTTGGAAACACGGAACAAAAGATATTGGAGGGAGTAGAAACTTTACCCATATTTAATCTTAGTGGTTCTGTGTTATCCTCTACAACTATGTCAGTACTATCTAAAGGGCTTACATTTGCTCCTCATTCGGGTCTCAATAAATTTGAACTATTTAGAGACTTACAAACCTTTTTAGAAAGATTAGACTTCGGATATTCTTTTCTAATCAAGAAAATCAATGGGATAAGCTAAATTTATCAGGACTTGCACCCAAGTCTATTTTTACCCCTACAGCTGATCAGTTACCACCAGAAGTGGCCATTTTTGAGCAAGTGTTGTACAACAAGTTTGTCAACCTTACCAAATATGTTCCAAAGACTCCCTTTAACTTGAATAGAGAGGAGTATAGAGCTTTGGAGGATCTGAAAAGCTGTACTGACAAGACCATTAAAGCATGTGATAAAGGGGGTGGCATTGTCATTTATGAGACCTCAACATATGTGACAAAAATGGAGGATATGCTGAGTGATACTCAGTTTTATCTTCCAATTACTAGAGACCCCTCTAAAAATATAGCCAGTAAGATACGCAAGCTCATTAATCGAGCATTAAAAGATGGAGACATATGTGAGAAAGAATGGACCTTTTTGAATGTTGAGAAACCTAGGATGGCTAGCATTTAAGGTATACCTAAGGTCCACAAGAGCGTAATTGATCCTCCATTACGACCAATAGTTACTACTATAGGCTCTGTCACAGAGCCTTTAGCTAAATATGTCGATGCCATATTATGCCCTCATGTATCTCGCACACCTGCCTTTGTACAAGACACGAGGCATATTATCAACCTTGTGGAAAATATTTCTTTTTGTCCAGATACCGAGATTTTGGTTACTATGGATATTGAGGCACTTTACAGTAACATACCCATTGATGGAGCCATAGCAGCTGTGCATTGGTTCATCCATACCTATAACATCAAGTGTCCATCTTTGTTTGTTCTGGAGTGTCTTAAAATAGTGCTATCTGATAACATTTTTGAATTTAATAATCAGCTATACAAGCAAAATCAAGGTGTCAGCATGGGGGCATCTTGTGCCCCCACGGTGGCAAATATTTACATGTCTCAATTTGAAAAGAAGTATGTTTTTAATGAGATAGCCCCGTTCTATGAGTCTGTGACCAAATGGTCGCGATTCATAGACAATGTCTTTTTCATTTGGAAGGGCACTTATGATAATTTGCAGCAATTTTTGTAATGGATAAATTTGTGCGATACTAATATATATTTCACTAACAACATAAGTAAATATCAGGTTGAGTATTTGGATGTTTTAATAAAACATGATGCAGGTATCTTGGTGGTTGACTTATTTGTTAAGCCAACTGCCAGAAATACCTTATTACATTATGACAGTTATCATCCGGCGACTCAAAAAAATAGCATTCCATTTGGTGAATTTTTAAGGCTAAGACGCAATTGTACAAATATCAAGGATTTTGATGTTAAGGCAGAGGTAATGAAAAGGAAGTTCCTGGCTAGGGGCTATCCAAAAAAGATTGTAAGAGACTCTTATAAAAGAGCCCGTTTCTATGACCGTCAGCATTTACTGACCAGTGCTAAAGATAAAAAGGACCCCACACTGGTCTTTGTTACCAGACACTCCATGCTAAATGAGAGAATCAGACAGGCAGTCTGTTCTAGTTGGCAAATTCTTAATGTGGATACATCTAAAACAGGGTTGATCCCTAAACCAATGTTTGCGTATAGACGCAACAAGAATATAAAGGATCAGGTGGTACATTCTCGCATAAAGAAAATCAGTACTGCTCAGCAAATGAGTATCACTGGTAGTAATCCAGTAGTGGGAACATTTAAATGTACTAACTGTAAGTCATGTGCAACAGCTATAGAAGCAACTACATTGCATTTTAACGATCAAGTAATATCACATAACAGTTTTAACAATTGTAAAACAGCAAATGTTATCTACTTGATAATATGCCCCTGTAGATTGGGTTATGTAGGGGAAACAGGCAGGTCGCTAAATGTAAGACTTACTGAGCATAGGTCAGCGATCAGGACCAAGAAAACATCAGCACCAATGGTAAATCACTACATAGAAAAGAACCATGCACCTGAAGATATGCAATGGTATATTGTGGAGAAAATCTGTCAGAAAGAAGGGATTACTACTGAAAAAACTAGAAAATTTAGAGAAGTTTATTGGATTTTTATTCTGGGAACATCAGTTAAAGGTCTGAATCTTGAGATACCTTGGGATCAAGCTATCAAATAAATCCTTTTACTAGATTCGTTTCAATGACCTTTTCTCTCAATTTAATATAGTTTGCTATTAACATAATGTAGGACCTTAGTTTCATTTTTATTGTAATATCTATCGAGGCCCAGATCTGCATAGGGGTTAACTGCTTCAACCCACGATTCACGTGGTACAATATATAGGTTGAGTAAGATGTTTTTGTGAAACATCAGTTATGAATGGGCTGTGTCCCCAGAGGAATTGAGCATATCAGTGTTTGGTCACATTCACCGGTTAGTATATATACGGTAATTGCATTTTCTACTATCTTTAACTCGAAGATTTTCGGGTATTAGCAACTCCATCATGGCGAATTGGTTAACATCATATGTCTCAGCATTAGCGAGCGCATATTAATGACGTCATTCCGTCACGGACGAGAGTTACGGGAGTGAATTTAAACCGGAAATCAGCCCTTCCGCTTCCTTTGTCGAATAGCTGGTCGGAGGCAGGAGCGTTCTATACTGTTGTATTGGTAAGCTATATAAATCTTTGCCGTACCACTTTGGTATTGGAATATCCAGCTCAATATTATTTAATAGCGAATATTGAGCGTAATGTTATTCATCAGCGATTATTTGGCAGATTAGGAGTGTTATATATACGCAGACATCAATTGCGTTGCATAAATAAGATGGAAGGCCATATTGGTAGACCCGTCAAGCGTATTTTGGTAATAAAATGATACTGTATATCCACTACGCTATAGACAGTGCCTTGCCCCGTTGGATATCATCATCAAATCCATTAACATATGGCAGTTTTGACACGCCATATACTGATTAAATTTTATGTCATTATATGGTTGGACTAATTGGGGTTGATGTGCAATAGCTCTACATATGAGCACTTAGTTGTAGCGTCTTCTATTTATTTCTGTTATTTATATTTCAATGTATTTTGGCCTACCCTTTTAGTTAGATTTAGGGTATAAGTTGCCATTAAAGAACCCAACAAAATATCATTATTAGAACTATTTAATTGTGTGGGGTTAATGCCCATTACGATAATTGGCGTTCTGTTAGTAGGTTCATTTTATGTAATATCTTATCGTATTAGGAGCATGGTTTATGAATAGCATTTTTGGCTTTGTTTTGGGGACAATTTCTTAATCTACCATTTCCGCTTTACATGTAGGGTCTTAGAACTACACTAAAATCATACTACCTTACTGGGAGTCCATGCACATAGGAATACGCCATTGGTGACACTCGTCACAGATTTGAAGGTTAGTATTTTTGAGTCCACATGCAGAGTGTAATCTAACAAATTTCAAGTTTCATTGGACATTAGTTAGCTAATTGTGATTATTTTGTTCTTCCAGAATATAAATACATTAATTAAGCCTCCGACCGATAGAAATTAGCAGGATACAGTCAAGGGCTAGTCGAAGGGAGATATTATAAGAGAAGAGGTAAGTATCATCAGTTTAGAGTCGTAATACATTCTAATATATATAGTGATTGGCTTGTAATTATATTAGTAATAATTTTTTCATTTTTTACTTTATGTTGTTTTCAGGCAGTACAAGCCTTTCATGTTTACCCCTACGGTTCAAGAACCATTTTAGTGATCCGTATAGTCACTTTCATCTATGAAGGTATTTATTAGATCATTTCGTATAGGTATAGTGAAAATTCTAGTAGTTCCTATATTAAAGACTTAGAACACTGTTTAAGAATCTATGGGTGTTCATGTTTATCTTCATTTCTTGATTTAGTGCTACACAGGGTTGCCAATTAGAGTTCCCAACCCCTAAGGATGAGGGTTGGCTCCAGTTAATACTATCTATGGATTCATCGGAGGTAAATTATATGTTTATTGTTTTGCCTTATAAGTAAAGCTTCTTCTAAATATAGCCAACAATGGAAGCAGTTTAGGTATAATAGTTTAGGAACACACATGAAGTGATAGTGGCATGTTTCATTTTATTTTTAATTTCATGTTATTTTTGTGTCACTTTGTAATTGGTTGGTTGAATAGTAGTACTACACTGGTGTCATAAGTAATTGTGTCATATTGTAATTGTATTTTACAGCAATATTCAGGTTCAGTTGTCTCAGACCCTAGCTATAAAGTGATTTATCAATATTTTACCGGACGTATATATTAACCCTGGGCGTAGTTCACGAAGTAACGCTTCGCGAAGCTACGCAAAGTGAAGTTCGCACTACGCGAGCTACGCGTAGCACTACGCGAACTGCGTAGTGCGTGTTCGCAATGATTGCACAGTGCCGGATGCTTGTCCGCACTGTGCAATCATTGAAAACGGCATCTTGCACAGTGCGAGCTGTCTTTTACTGCCGCTCGAGTAGATTTTTACTCGAGCGGCAGCTTTCTCAACGCGGACTGGTAGTTTCTCATCGCGAGCGGTCGCGAGCATACGCGACCACTCGCAATGAGAAACCTGACCTCCCGCGTTGAGAATCTCACCGGGAGGTTTATTTTCCACTCTCGCGATCGGCAACTTGATGTTGCTGATCGCGAACGAGGAAAAAGTCTCGCCGGGATGTCATTTTGCTTGCTCGCGGTCGCCAACTTGACGTTGAGGACCGCGAGCAAGCAAAATGACCGCTGCACTACGCTACGCTATGCTACGCGTGTTTGCACTGTGCTACGTGCAATTCGCGTAGTGCGAAGTAGCGCAAACTTCGCAAACTACGCGAGCGTAGCGTAGTTTTCCGCCCAGGCCTAGTATATATGGAATAATTTAATGAGAGTGCGTTTAAACTCTAGCTCACAATTTTGTTTATATTCCTTATTTTAGTAACCACTGGTATGAAAATCCTGAAGAAGGCTTTGCCGAAACGCGTCGGTATTCAACGAATATTACCAGTGTCTCTATATATGTTTTAATCATATTACTCAGGTTATACCGTAATTTGCATCAACATGTGGTTCTAATTTGCACAATATCTATTGGAATGTATATTGGTCCATGCATTGAAGGTTATTATGTATGAATTGTATGTGTAAATCTATATATATATTTTTTAATCTTTAAAAAATAAACAAAAAGAAGATCAATAATAATAAAATATATTTTTTTATGTCAGTTGTCATATGTATATTATGTTTTTGTGAGTCTACAGTTTATAGGTCCTCATAGAGTAAATCAGCACTGTGCCCGGTGCTAAAGTTTTTCAAAACAGTTGAATTCCCTGTTAGGGTTTATCCTTTTTCAGGGGCCCCATACGTTTTCCAGAGTAAGTATCTCGCAGCCTGTCTGTGAGGGGTTGAATTATGTATCCTTTATGGCTCTTGTAGCATTTATTTTCATCAGATATTAGCTGGTCGGAGATTCTGGATTTGAGTAATTGTTGTGTTTCACATTTTATACTTTTTTGTTATCGTATTCATGTGTGTACATGTTGACACTTGGTGACGGGGATAAGGTGTTATTTATTGTTATTCACTTTTATTGTTTGTTGGTTCACTGATTGAGAATTCATATTTCTCTGTAGACATGTCTAATCTACCCACTTTTGGGTTTACTGATGAACAATTTGCCAACATGGTAGGCAGTTCATTAAATTTTGGAAATCAAACATTAGGTGTTACTGATAAAAATGAAGATGCGATAGCATTACTAGCATTAAAGAAGAAAATGAAGCGTATCGAACTACACAGGCAATATATGCTAGAATATTTGAAGGTAGGGGTAATTCCCCAGGGCTTACGTGTTAGGAATATCCCTGGGCTCTTTATTCAAATAAAAGAATTTTTAGAACGATGGGCTATGATATCTAACCGTTGTTCACGGGATTATATGATGCTAATTGTTGAAACAGCAAAAGAGGTTATTGCGCAATTGGCCTCAGAAATTTTGGATCTTGAGAATAAAATCAAGGCTTCGGGTATATTAGAAGATTCTAAAAAAAGTTAGAGGATATTGAAAAAGACCTTCATTCCTATACAGAATACCTAACTAAACGCAAAATTGAAAAATTAAAAAAGATGTAAGATTCTTTAGTAAAGAGACTACCTATCCTTACTTGGCAGACCAATATTATAGCCAGTCAGAAGGTAGTCAATTTGATCGATTTGCTAATAGACAGTATAGCTATGGCAAGAAAGTTACTACATTTTCCGATTCTTCGGACTCTGATAGTGAAGGTCAATTTGCAAGTAATGGATTTCAGGGGTTTAGAGCCAATAACAGTAGACAACGTAGTGCACAACCTTTTTAGGGAGGCGCTTCACCAGACGGGACAATTTGAGATCCCAATATCAGCCGAGGTTCCAGGCAAATCCACAAATGGATTTCAATCAATTCCAGGCCAATCCACAAATGGGGTTCAATCAATTCTTGGAAACACGGAACAAAAGATATTGGAGGGAGTAGAAACTTTACCCATATTTAATCTTAGTGGTTCTGTGTTATCCTCTACAACTATGTCAGTACTATCTAAAGGGCTTACATTTGCTCCTCATTCGGGTCTCAATAAATTTGAACTATTTAGAGACTTACAAACCTTTTTTAGAAAGATTAGACTTCGGATATTCTTTTCTAATCAAGAAAATCAATGGGATAAGCTAAATTTATCGGGACTTGCACCCAAGTCTATTTTTACTCCTACAGCTGATCAGTTACCACCAGAAGTGGCCATTTTTGAGCAAGTGTTGTACAACAAGTTTGTCAACCTTACCAAATATGTTCCAAAGACTCCCTTTAACTTGAATAGAGAGGAGTATAGAGCTTTGGAGGATCTGAAAAGCTGTACTGACAAGACCATTAAAGCATGTGATAAAGGGGGTGGCATTGTCATTTATGAGACCTCAACATATGTGACAAAAATGGTGGATATGCTGAGTGATACTCAGTTTTATCTTCCAATTACTAGAGACCCCTCTAAAAATATAGCCAGTAAGATACGCAAGCTCATTAATCGAGCATTAAAAGATGGAGACATATGTGAGAAAGAATGGACCTTTTTGAATGTTGAGAAACCTAGGATGGCTAGCATTTATGGTATACCTAAGGTCCACAAGAGCGTAATTGATCCTCCATTACGACCAATAGTTACTACTATAGGCTCGGTCACAGAGCCTTTAGCTAAATATGTCGATGCCATATTATGCCCTCATGTATCTCGCACACCTGCCTTTGTACAAGACACGAGGCATATTATCAACCTTGTGGAAAATATTTCTTTTTGTCCAGATACCGAGATTTTGGTTACTATGGATATTGAGGCACTTTACAGTAACATACCCATTGATGGAGCCATAGCAGCTGTGCATTGGTTCATCCATACCTATAACATCAAGTGTCCATCTTTGTTTGTTCTGGAGTGTCTTAAAATAGTGCTATCTGATAACATTTTTGAATTTAATAATCAGCTATACAAGCAAAATCAAGGTGTCAGCATGGGGGCATCTTGTGCCCCCACGGTGGCAAATATTTACCTGTCTCAATTTGAAAAGAAGTATGTTTTTAATGAGATAGCCCCGTTCTATGAGTCTGTGACCAAATGGTCGCGATTCATAGACAATGTCTTTTTCATTTGGAAGGACACTTATGATAATTTGCAGCAATTTTTGAAATGGATACATTTGTGCGATACTAATATATATTTCACTAACAACATAAGTAAATATCAGGTTGAGTATTTGGATGTTTTAATAAAACATGATGCAGGTATCTTGGTGGTTGACTTATTTGTTAAGCCAACTGCCAGAAATACCTTATTACATTACGACAGTTATCATCCGGCGACTCAAAAAAATAGCATTCCATTTGGTGAATTTTTAAGACTAAGACGCAATTGTACAAATATCAAGGATTTTGATGTTAAGGCAGAGGTAATGAAAAGGAAGTTCCTGGCTAGGGGCTATCCAAAAAGATTGTAAGAGACTCTTATAAAAGAGCCCGTTTCTATGACCATCAGCATTTACTGACCAGTGCTAAAGATAAAAAGGACCCCACACTGATCTTTGTTACCAGACACTCCATGCTAAATGAGAGAATCAGACAGGCAGTCTGTTCTAGTTGGCAAATTCTTAATGTGGATACATCTAAAACAGGGTTGATCCCTAAACCAATGTTTGCGTATAGACGCAACAAGAATATAAAGGATCATGTGGTACATTCCCGCATAAAGAAAATCAGTACTGCTCAGCAAATGAGTATCACTGGTAGTAATCCAGTAGTGGGAACATTTAAATGTACTAACTGTAAGTCATGTGCAACAGCTATAGAAGCAACTACATTGCATTTTAACGATCAAGTAATATCACCTAACAGTTTTAACAATTGTAAAACAGCAAATGTTATCTACTTGATAATATGCCCCTGTAGATTGGGTTATGTAGGGGAAACAGGCAGGTCGCTAAATGTAAGACTTACTGAGCATAGGTCAGCGATCAGGACCAAGAAAACATCAGCAACAATGGTAAATCACTACATAGAAAAGAACCATGCACCTGACGATATGCAATGGTATATTGTGGAGAAAATCTCTCAGAAAGAAGGGATTACTACTGAAAAAACTAGAAAATTGAGAGAAGTTTATTGGATTTTTATTCTGGGAACATCAGTTAAAGGTCTGAATCTTGAGATACCTTGGGATCAAGCTATCAAATAAATCCTTTTACTAGATTCGTTTCAATGACCTTTTCTCTCAATTTAATATAGTTTGCTATTAACATAATGTAGGACCTTAGTTTCATTTTTATTGTAATATCTATCGAGGCCCAGATCTGCATAGGGGTTAACTGCTTCAACGCACGATTCACGTGGTACAATATATAGGTTGAGTAAGATGTTTTTGTGAAACATCAGTTATGAATGGGCTGTGTCCCCAGAGGAATTGAGCATATCAGTGTTTGGTCACATTCACCGGTTAGTATATATACGGTAATTGCATTTTCTACTATCTTTAACTCGAAGATTTTCGGGTATTAGCAACTCCATCATGGCGAATTGGTTAACATCATATGTCTCAGCATTAGCGAGCGCATATTAATGACGTCATTCCGTCACGGACGAGAGTTACGGGAGTGAATTTAAACCGGAAATCAGCCCTTCCGCTTCCTTTGTCGAATAGCTGGTCGGAGGCAGGAGCGTTCTATACTGTTGTATTGGTAAGCTATATAAATCTTTGCCGTACCACTTTGGTATTGGAATATCCAGCTCAATATTATTTAATAGCGAATATTGAGCGTAATGTTATTCATCAGCGATTATTTGGCAGATTAGGAGCGTTATATATACGCAGACATCAATTGCGTTGCATAAATAAGATGGAAGGCCATATTGGTAGACCCGTCAAGCGTATTTTGGTAATAAAATGATACTGTATATCCACTACGCTATAGACAGTGCCTTGCCCCGTTGGATATCATCATCAAATCCATTAACATATGGCAGTTTTGACACGCCATATACTGATTAAATTTTATGTCATTATATGGTTGGACTAATTGGGGTTGATGTGCAATAGCTCTACATATGAGCGCTTAGTTGTAGCGTCTTCTATTTATTTCTGTTATTTATATTTCAATGTATTTTGGCCTACCCTTTTAGTTAGATTTAGGGTATAAGTTGCCATTAAAGAACCCAACAAAATATCATTATTAGAACTATTTAATTGTGTGGGGTTAATGCCCATTACGATAATTGGCGTTCTGTTAGTAGGTTCATTTTATGTAATATCTTATCGTATTAGGAGCATGGTTTATGAATAGCATTTTTGGCTTTGTTTTGGGGACAATTTCTTAATCTACCATTTCCGCTTTACATGTAGGGTCTTAGAACTACACTAAAATCATACTACCTTACTGGGAGTCCATGCACATAGGAATACGCCATTGGTGACACTCGTCACAGATTTGAAGGTTAGTATTTTTGAGTCCACATGCAGAGTGTAATCTAACAAATTTCAAGTTTCATTGGACATTAGTTAGCTAATTGTGATTATTTTGTTCTTCCAGAATATAAATACATTAATTAAGCCTCCGACCGATAGAAATTAGCAGGATACAGTCAAGGGCTAGTCGAAGGGAGATATTATAAGAGAAGAGGTAAGTATCATCAGTTTAGAGTCGTAATACATTCTAATATATATAGTGATTGGCTTGTAATTATATTAGTAATAATTTTTTCATTTTTTACTTTATGTTGTTTTCAGGCAGTACAAGCCTTTCATGTTTACCCCTACGGTTCAAGAACCATTTTAGTGATCCGTATAGTCACTTTCATCTATGAAGGTATTTATTAGATCATTTCGTATAGGTATAGTGAAAATTCTAGTAGTTCCTATATTAAAGACTTAGAACACTGTTTAAGAATCTATGGGTGTTCATGTTTATCTTCATTTCTTGATTTAGTGCTACACAGGGTTGCCAATTAGAGTTCCCAACCCCTAAGGATGAGGGTTGGCTCCAGTTAATACTATCTATGGATTCATCGGAGGTAAATTATATGTTTATTGTTTTGCCTTATAAGTAAAGCTTCTTCTAAATATAGCCAACAATGGAAGCAGTTTAGGTATAATAGTTTAGGAACACACATGAAGTGATAGTGGCATGTTTCATTTTATTTTTAATTTCATGTTATTTTTGTGTCACTTTGTAATTGGTTGGTTGAATAGTAGTACTACACTGGTGTCATAAGTAATTGTGTCATATTGTAATTGTATTTTACAGCAATATTCAGGTTCAGTTGTCTCAGACCCTAGCTATAAAGTGATTTATCAATATTTTACCGGACGTATATATTAACCCTGGGCGTAGTTCACGAAGTAACGCTTCGCGAAGCTACGCAAAGTGAAGTTCGCACTACGCGAGCTACGCGTAGCACTACGCGAACTGCGTAGTGCGTGTTCGCAATGATTGCACAGTGCCGGATGCTTGTCCGCACTGTGCAATCATTGAAAACGGCATCTTGCACAGTGCGAGCTGTCTTTTACTGCCGCTCGAGTAGATTTTTACTCGAGCGGCAGCTTTCTCAACGCGGACTGGTAGTTTCTCATCGCGAGCGGTCGCGAGCATACGCGACCACTCGCAATGAGAAACCTGACCTCCCCGCGTTGAGAATCTCACCGGGAGGTTTATTTTCCACTCTCGCGATCGGCAACTTGATGTTGCTGATCGCGAACGAGGAAAAAGTCTCGCCGGGATGTCATTTTGCTTGCTCGCGGTCGCCAACTTGACGTTGAGGACCGCGAGCAAGCAAAAAATGACCGCTGCACTACGCTATGCTACGCGTGTTTGCACTGTGCTACGTGCAATTCGCGTAGTGCGAAGTAGCGCAAACTTCGCAAACTACGCGAGCGTAGCGTAGTTTTCCGCCCAGGCCTAGTATATATGGAATAATTTAATGAGAGTGCGTTTAAACTCTAGCTCACAATTTTGTTTATATTCCTTATTTTAGTAACCACTGGTATGAAAATCCTGAAGAAGGCTTTGCCGAAACGCGTCGGTATTCAACGAATATTACCAGTGTCTCTATATATGTTTTAATCATATTACTCAGGTTATACCGTAATTTGCATCAACATGTGGTTCTAATTTGCACAATATCTATTGGAATGTATATTGGTCCATGCATTGAAGGTTATTATGTATGAATTGTATGTGTAAATCTATATATATATTTTTTAATCTTTAAAAAATAAACAAAAAGAAGATCAATAATAATAAAATATATTTTTTTATGTCAGTTGTCATATGTATATTATGTTTTTGTGAGTCTACAGTTTATAGGTCCTCATAGAGTAAATCAGCACTGTGCCCGGTGCTAAAGTTTTTCAAAACAGTTGAATTCCCTGTTAGGGTTTATCCTTTTTCAGGGGCCCCATACGTTTTCCAGAGTAAGTATCTCGCAGCCTGTCTGTGAGGGGTTGAATTATGTATCCTTTATGGCTCTTGTAGCATTTATTTTCATCAGATATTAGCTGGTCGGAGATTCTGGATTTGAGTAATTGTTGTGTTTCACATTTTATACTTTTTTGTTATCGTATTCATGTGTGTACATGTTGACACTTGGTGACGGGGATAAGGTGTTATTTATTGTTATTCACTTTTATTGTTTGTTGGTTCACTGATTGAGAATTCATATTTCTCTGTAGACATGTCTAATCTACCCACTTTTGGGTTTACTGATGAACAATTTGCCAACATGGTAGGCAGTTCATTAAATTTTGGAAATCAAACATTAGGTGTTACTGATAAAAATGAAGATGCGATAGCATTACTAGCATTAAAGAAGAAAATGAAGCGTATCGAACTACACAGGCAATATATGCTAGAATATTTGAAGGTAGGGGTAATTCCCCAGGGCTTACGTGTTAGGAATATCCCTGGGCTCTTTATTCAAATAAAAGAATTTTTAGAACGATGGGCTATGATATCTAACCGTTGTTCACGGGATTATATGATGCTAATTGTTGAAACAGCAAAAGAGGTTATTGCGCAATTGGCCTCAGAAATTTTGGATCTTGAGAATAAAATCAAGGCTTCGGGTATATTAGAAGATTCTAAAAAAAAGTTAGAGGATATTGAAAAAGACCTTCATTCCTATACAGAATACCTAACTAAACGCAAAATTGAAAAATTAAAAAAAGATGTAAGATTCTTTAGTAAAGAGACTACCTATCCTTACTTGGCAGACCAATATTATAGCCAGTCAGAAGGTAGTCAATTTGATCGATTTGCTAATAGACAGTATAGCTATGGCAAGAAAGTTACTACATTTTCCGATTCTTCGGACTCTGATAGTGAAGGTCAATTTGCAAGTAATGGATTTCAGGGGTTTAGAGCCAATAACAGTAGACAACGTAGTGCACAACCTTTTTAGGGAGGCGCTTCACCAGACGGGACAATTTGAGATCCCAATATCAGCCGAGGTTCCAGGCAAATCCACAAATGGATTTCAATCAATTCCAGGCCAATCCACAAATGGGGTTCAATCAATTCTTGGAAACACGGAACAAAAGATATTGGAGGGAGTAGAAACTTTACCCATATTTAATCTTAGTGGTTCTGTGTTATCCTCTACAACTATGTCAGTACTATCTAAAGGGCTTACATTTGCTCCTCATTCGGGTCTCAATAAATTTGAACTATTTAGAGACTTACAAACCTTTTTAGAAAGATTAGACTTCGGATATTCTTTTCTAATCAAGAAAATCAATGGGATAAGCTAAATTTATCGGGACTTGCACCCAAGTCTATTTTTACCCCTACAGCTGATCAGTTACCACCAGAAGTGGCCATTTTTGAGCAAGTGTTGTACAACAAGTTTGTCAACCTTACCAAATATGTTCCAAAGACTCCCTTTAACTTGAATAGAGAGGAGTATAGAGCTTTGGAGGATCTGAAAAGCTGTACTGACAAGACCATTAAAGCATGTGATAAAGGGGGTGGCATTGTCATTTATGAGACCTCAACATATGTGACAAAAATGGTGGATATGCTGAGTGATACTCAGTTTTATCTTCCAATTACTAGAGACCCCTCTAAAAATATAGCCAGTAAGATACGCAAGCTCATTAATCGAGCATTAAAAGATGGAGACATATGTGAGAAAGAATGGACCTTTTTGAATGTTGAGAAACCTAGGATGGCTAGCATTTATGGTATACCTAAGGTCCACAAGAGCGTAATTGATCCTCCATTACGACCAATAGTTACTACTATAGGCTCGGTCACAGAGCCTTTAGCTAAATATGTCGATGCCATATTATGCCCTCATGTATCTCGCACACCTGCCTTTGTACAAGACACGAGGCATATTATCAACCTTGTGGAAAATATTTCTTTTTGTCCAGATACCGAGATTTTGGTTACTATGGATATTGAGGCACTTTACAGTAACATACCCATTGATGGAGCCATAGCAGCTGTGCATTGGTTCATCCATACCTATAACATCAAGTGTCCATCTTTGTTTGTTCTGGAGTGTCTTAAAATAGTGCTATCTGATAACATTTTTGAATTTAATAATCAGCTATACAAGCAAAATCAAGGTGTCAGCATGGGGGCATCTTGTGCCCCCACGGTGGCAAATATTTACCTGTCTCAATTTGAAAAGAAGTATGTTTTTAATGAGATAGCCCCGTTCTATGAGTCTGTGACCAAATGGTCGCGATTCATAGACAATGTCTTTTTCATTTGGAAGGACACTTATGATAATTTGCAGCAATTTTTGAAATGGATACATTTGTGCGATACTAATATATATTTCACTAACAACATAAGTAAATATCAGGTTGAGTATTTGGATGTTTTAATAAAACATGATGCAGGTATCTTGGTGGTTGACTTATTTGTTAAGCCAACTGCCAGAAATACCTTATTACATTACGACAGTTATCATCCGGCGACTCAAAAAAATAGCATTCCATTTGGTGAATTTTTAAGACTAAGACGCAATTGTACAAATATCAAGGATTTTGATGTTAAGGCAGAGGTAATGAAAAGGAAGTTCCTGGCTAGGGGCTATCCAAAAAAGATTGTAAGAGACTCTTATAAAAGAGCCCGTTTCTATGACCGTCAGCATTTACTGACCAGTGCTAAAGATAAAAAGGACCCCACACTGATCTTTGTTACCAGACACTCCATGCTAAATGAGAGAATCAGACAGGCAGTCTGTTCTAGTTGGCAAATTCTTAATGTGGATACATCTAAAACAGGGTTGATCCCTAAACCAATGTTTGCGTATAGACGCAACAAGAATATAAAGGATCATGTGGTACATTCCCGCATAAAGAAAATCAGTACTGCTCAGCAAATGAGTATCACTGGTAGTAATCCAGTAGTGGGAACATTTAAATGTACTAACTGTAAGTCATGTGCAACAGCTATAGAAGCAACTACATTGCATTTTAACGATCAAGTAATATCACCTAACAGTTTTAACAATTGTAAAACAGCAAATGTTATCTACTTGATAATATGCCCCTGTAGATTGGGTTATGTAGGGGAAACAGGCAGGTCGCTAAATGTAAGACTTACTGAGCATAGGTCAGCGATCAGGACCAAGAAAACATCAGCAACAATGGTAAATCACTACATAGAAAAGAACCATGCACCTGACGATATGCAATGGTATATTGTGGAGAAAATCTCTCAGAAAGAAGGGATTACTACTGAAAAAACTAGAAAATTGAGAGAAGTTTATTGGATTTTTATTCTGGGAACATCAGTTAAAGGTCTGAATCTTGAGATACCTTGGGATCAAGCTATCAAATAAATCCTTTTACTAGATTCGTTTCAATGACCTTTTCTCTCAATTTAATATAGTTTGCTATTAACATAATGTAGGACCTTAGTTTCATTTTTATTGTAATATCTATCGAGGCCCAGATCTGCATAGGGGTTAACTGCTTCAACGCACGATTCACGTGGTACAATATATAGGTTGAGTAAGATGTTTTTGTGAAACATCAGTTATGAATGGGCTGTGTCCCCAGAGGAATTGAGCATATCAGTGTTTGGTCACATTCACCGGTTAGTATATATACGGTAATTGCATTTTCTACTATCTTTAACTCGAAGATTTTCGGGTATTAGCAACTCCATCATGGCGAATTGGTTAACATCATATGTCTCAGCATTAGCGAGCGCATATTAATGACATCATTCCGTCACGGACGAGAGTTACGGGAGTGAATTTAAACCGGAAATCAGCCCTTCCGCTTCCTTTGTCGAATAGCTGGTCGGAGGCAGGAGCGTTCTATACTGTTGTATTGGTAAGCTATATAAATCTTTGCCGTACCACTTTGGTATTGGAATATCCAGCTCAATATTATTTAATAGCGAATATTGAGCGTAATGTTATTCATCAGCGATTATTTGGCAGATTAGGAGCGTTATATATACGCAGACATCAATTGCGTTGCATAAATAAGATGGAAGGCCATATTGGTAGACCCGTCAAGCGTATTTTGGTAATAAAATGATACTGTATATCCACTACGCTATAGACAGTGCCTTGCCCCGTTGGATATCATCATCAAATCCATTAACATATGGCAGTTTTGACACGCCATATACTGATTAAATTTTATGTCATTATATGGTTGGACTAATTGGGGTTGATGTGCAATAGCTCTACATATGAGCACTTAGTTGTAGCGTCTTCTATTTATTTCTGTTATTTATATTTCAATGTATTTTGGCCTACCCTTTTAGTTAGATTTAGGGTATAAGTTGCCATTAAAGAACCCAACAAAATATCATTATTAGAACTATTTAATTGTGTGGGGTTAATGCCCATTACGATAATTGGCGTTCTGTTAGTAGGTTCATTTTATGTAATATCTTATCGTATTAGGAGCATGGTTTATGAATAGCATTTTTGGCTTTGTTTTGGGGACAATTTCATAATCTACCATTTCCGCTTTACATGTAGGGTCTTAGAACTACACTAAAATCATACTACCTTACTGGGAGTCCATGCACATAGGAATACGCCATTGGTGACACTCGTCACAGATTTGAAGGTTAGTATTTTTGAGTCCACATGCAGAGTGTAATCTAACAAATTTCAAGTTTCATTGGACATTAGTTAGCTAATTGTGATTATTTTGTTCTTCCAGAATATAAATACATTAATTAAGCCTCCGACCGATAGAAATTAGCAGGATACAGTCAAGGGCTAGTCGAAGGGAGATATTATAAGAGAAGAGGTAAGTATCATCAGTTTAGAGTCGTAATACATTCTAATATATATAGTGATTGGCTTGTAATTATATTAGTAATAATTTTTTCATTTTTTACTTTATGTTGTTTTCAGGCAGTACAAGCCTTTCATGTTTACCCCTACGGTTCAAGAACCATTTTAGTGATCCGTATAGTCACTTTCATCTATGAAGGTATTTATTTGATCATTTCGTATAGGTATAGTGAAAATTCTAGTAGTTCCTATATTAAAGACTTAGAACACTGTTTAAGAATCTATGGGTGTTCATGTTTATCTTCATTTCTTGATTTAGTGCTACACAGGGTTGCCAATTAGAATTCCCAACCCCTAAGGATGAGGGTTGGCTCCAGTTAATACTATCTATGGATTCATCGGAGGTAAATTATATGTTTATTGTTTTGCCTTGTAAGTAAAGCTTCTTCTAAATATAGCCAACAATGGAAGCAGTTTAGGTATAATAGTTTAGGAACACACATGAAGTGATAGTGGCATGTTTCATTTTATTTTTAATTTCATGTTATTTTTGTGTCACTTTGTAATTGGTTGGTTGAATAGTAGTACTACACTGGTGTCATAAGTAATTGTGTCATATTGTAATTGTATTTTACAGCAATATTCAGGTTCAGTTGTCTCAGACCCTAGCTATAATGTGGTTTATCAATATTTTAACGGACGTATATATGGAATAATTTAATGAGAGTGCGTTTAAACTCTAGCTCACAATTTTGTTTATATTCCTTATTTTAGTAACCACTGGTATGAAAATCCTGAAGAAGGCTGTGCCGAAACGCGTCGGTATTCAACGAATATTACCAGTGTCTCTATATATGTTTTAATCATATTACTCAGGTTATACCGTAATTTGCATCAACATGTGGTTCTAATTTGCACAATATCTATTGGAATGTATATTGGTCCATGCATTGAAGGTTATTATGTATGAATTGTATGTGTAAATCTATATATATATTTTTTTATCTTTAAAAAACAAACAAAAAGAAGGTCAATAATAATAAAATATATTTTTTTATGTCAGTTGTCATATGTATATTATGTTTTTGTGAGTCTAGAGTTTATAGGTCCTCCTAGAGTAAATCAGCACTGTGCCCGGTGCTAAAGTTTTTCAAAACAGTTGAATTCCCTGTTAGGGTTTATCCTTTTTCAGGGGCCCCATACGTTTTCCAGAGTAGTTGTCGGTTGGGGACATGACTGATGCAGGGAGGCCACGTGACATGTGCCTTCAGGGTGGTGCTGGTGTGTGGGGTGTGTGGTTGTGCCCCTGTGGTGTTTGTGTGCAGCCCATGCATGGCACTGTCGTTGGCCCCTGTGTTGTGCGCATGTGTACCTGCGTCGTCGCCGCTACGCTGCGGTGACGGGGACGTCACTTCCTGGGCCCGGGTAGTGGGTGCCCAGGATGTTGTGAGTTGTGTTATTTTGACAGGTGGGACATGTGTGGGTACAGTGGTGGATGTGTCCTGTCCACACAGGGGTGCCTGGGGGGCCATGTACAGTTTTTCCGCCCTTGCATTGTGTGCAGTGTTCACGTGCCCTTGTTGTGTGTCTGCCTACCTGCGTCGTCATGGCGCGTTCACTCCTAGGTGGTGCATCAGGTGGAGCATGGGGATGGCCTGCAGTGCAGGGTTCATGTCTGGGTGGGCCGCCTTTTCGGTCTCCGTAATGTGCAGTCGGTTTTCCGCCTTGGTTTCTCGTGCGGTGTCTCTTTGCCGGTGAGGCTGTTTGGTTATGGCATCGTAATTTGTACGCCGGCCGGTATGTGATTTCGTCGGACGGTGTGTCTCCATTGGCTCGCGCCGCTACGTAGACAGGCGCACTTTGATGGCGGGTGGCGTCGCAGGCTTACGGGCGGTGTTTGCCTGACTTTTCACATCCTAATTTGGCGGGCGTGTGGCCCGTTGCTGGCGGACGGTAACTAGCGTTTTTTGCCTCCGACAGCAAGGCGGTTCTGCTTCCGCCCGACATTGTAATGGGCCCCCATAGAGTGTTAGTTATCTGGTATTTAAGTGTGTTATGTTATATTGAATGTTATAATCAATGTATGTGGGGTTGTATGTGTTTTTGGGGAGGGTGTTGTTTTTCTATTTTTGCTGGTTCCCGGTTTCGATTTACCTTGGAGGTGAAGAGGCGTTTTTTTTTTATGAGAAGGAAATTGTATTTAGGTTTATTAAAACTATTTACTTTTTTACATTTCCTTTTATTTTTCGGGTTTGTTGGAGCGTTTTTTCTTTTTAAACTATTTTTCGGGTTTTCGAGGGTTTCGTTAATGAGAGGATTGCGTTGTTTTATTCTTTTTTCTACAGCTGTATTTTTACATTTTTTTGGGCTTTATTATTTTGATGGTTTGGTATTTGCTTGGAGATCAGACGGATTTCTACATTTTTTAGGACGAGCTACTGCTACAAAACTGTAAGTTATTTTTAATTATTATCGGTGGGAAATGTTTTTGGTTACGATTTGTTTGCTGGTTGATTTTTTATTTTAATAATTATATTATGTCATATGTTTTGGTGTAAATATTAATGGGTAAAATGACATAGTAATAATTATTAATGTAAAAAGGAGTAGTAGTAGGTTGTTTGCTGCTTATGTTACTTTTGTTTATAGTTTATGGTGTTTGGATTTTTGTGATTTTTAAAGAATAGATTTGGCTATTGTATCTAGATATTCTAATCATTTGGTGTTTGGGTAGAGTCTAGTCTTGTATTGTAGGTGTTTGTACATTGTTTTTGTTTGTTTACTACATTTTGACCTATTTGAGTTAGGGATTGTTCTAGCCTTAATTCTTAGTAACTGTGCTCTTTTTTATTGGATTCGATTAGTTTGTGGAGAGTTGGTTGTATTCTTCCTATTGTGGCTTGGAAGGCATTATGCCATCCTTCCACTGCGTTATTTGTTTTAGCATTTTGTGCTAGGGTGCTTTCATGGACATTTCACCAGGGGATGTGGAATTTGGGTTGTCTTCGGTGTCCTGATCTATGTAGTCTTCCTACTCATGTATCTTCAAAGTAGTCAAGCAAGGGTGTTAGTTTAGCTTTGTCGGCTTGTTAAAGGGACTTTCTATCACTAAATTGTAGTGGATTGCTACTTCTGTTGTGGGTACATAGGCCAGGGCCATTAGTTGTTTTATTTGGTATGCAAAGTTGCTGTTTGTTGCATATTCTATACTTATGGCCCGATTCCGATTCCGTTAGGAAAGCCCTCCGAACGACTGGGTTTCCAGAGAGCTTTCCAAGCGAATCGTGCTCCGGGAGTCCGTGCGACCGATTCCAATGCATCTGTATAGTGACAGACTCGGTTCGCTTGGACTCCCATTGAACTCTGTGGGAGCATGTGCACCGAACGCGTACACAGTCTCCCATTGCAGAAAGGGGTGGGTGGGGAAAAGCATGCACCCTGTGGCGGGCACCCCATGGTGCCCAACACACTGTGCATGGTTGGGTAAAGGGGACCCATGGGTACCTCCACGGGCCCGATTTGGAGGGCCCCGGGTGAAGGAGGGCCAGCTACGGGTCCCCAAAGACCGATTCCGGAAGCCTTTTTGATCTGGGCAAACCAAATCAGAAAGGCTGTCAGCATTGTTCATCGTACTTGCTCGCTTGGAAAACTTAGTCCATAGAGCTATACGAATCGGCTCCAGAGGGCTCTATGTCTCTGAATGCCTTCTGGAACTGATTCGGTCAGCGCTAAGGCTTTCCAGGCATCGTACTTGGTCGTTCGTAACTGTGAACGATTTGGTCGGAAACAAGGGCTCCGGATCGGTTTAGGCAATTCCGAATCCGTTTTGGAGTCCTTCCGACCAAGATCGGAATCGACCCGTTAGTGTCGATTCTTGAAGATGGTTCCATATATTTTGGTTAAAATGGTAATAGTATCCTTGTATTGCTGAATGTGGATATATTTTTTAAACTGCTTGGATCATTGCTTGCTCGAAATCTATTGTTTTTTCTGGAAAGAAATGTTCTGTTTCTTGTTTAACTATTGTTAGTAATTCTATATAGGTTGCACTTTGTTGGGAAGTAGGGCGTATATGAAAGGGATTTTGGTTTCTTAATATTCACCATCGATAGTGTAAGGTTGATAGAATGGTTTAGGAAATACTTTAAATGTGCCATCCATCATCCATGTTTCACATTGTTTTAATTTTTTGATGTTGGTGGCAAAGATGATAATTCTTTTTTCATCACTATTGTTGTCATAAAGAATGATTTTTTCATCTTTGTGTGTGACTGTGTATTCAGGTAGTATTTCTACATATGAGAAAGATTTGGGGGGGGTGTTTGACTACTTGATTTTTTTGTTCGGGCTATGAGGCGTTTTAGGGTTGGGATGGAAGGTAACTGCCCAGTTACGTATTTTGGAACACGGGTTAGATAATTTTTTATGATTTCTGTGCTAGTTTTTTGAGAGCTAGTGCTTGCCTCTTTGATGTTTTCCAGAACATCTCTAACCTCTATTTCTGTGACATTGGGGGGCCGGTTGTGTTCTTTAACATTAATTACGGTTGTTTTCCTGGTTGTTGCTCTCCCATAGCAAGAATTGGAGTAGTATTTAGTACATTTCCAATGTAATTTATTTTCTGTTAATTTTTCTTGTGTATTATTGTACTCCATGTAGCACAGTAGTAATTTTCCTTTTTGTGAGGAAATGTACTTAGCCCCTTCTGTTATTTTCTTTGTGTTTCTGTTAATATCAATGTATATATATATATATATATATATATATATATATATATATATATATATATATATATATATATATATTTTATCTACTGGCGGTCACCAGTAGATAGTTATAGTTAGGACCTATTTTCCATAGGAAATCCACAACATTCTATTTGAAATAACTCTTGCACCGGATGACGAATCTTCGCGAAATTTTCAAACTTTGTGGCCCGCTCCGGTCCGCTCCTACCCTGAAAGTCTCGGGGTGATTCGTCAAGCGGGGGCTGAGAAAAAAGGGGGGTCCCAAAACGTGTTTTCCCCATTCATTTTTCCATAGGATCCTTTCATCGCAGCTACAGCCCGAACTGCTGAACGGAATTACACCAAATTTGGCAAAAAGGTAGCCCTTGGTTCAGAGTCGTGCCTTTTGCTTAAATGGTGTAAATCCGTTCAGTGGTTCCTGAGAAAATCAAAAGGAAAATCACATATATATCTATGGCCGCGTAGGGTCCGCGTACCCTCCCGATCACGAGCTGTATGGTAATTGGCTGTCAACACTCCAAATCAGGAAGTGTTGGCAGCCATCTTGTTCCTCTGTAGAACCGAGGAACAAGAAAGCAGTAAAACAACTGCGCAAAACGCAAAAAGGGGGCAGGGTAGAAACACCCTGACCCCCTAGGCCTGCTCAGGGGGTCCTAGAAGGACCCCCAGGGCCCCAAAAAATTATTATTATTTTTTTTTTAAATCGGCAAAAATGCACTGGGTGCGCGGATCCTGCCGATAAAAAAAAAAATCGAAGCGCGGTCTCCCGCGCTTCGATGCTATTTTGCCCCCGGGTGGGCCAAGTCCATGGGGCAGGCAGGGGTTTATTTATATTTAATGTGGGGGGCCTCTAAGGCCCCCCAAGCCCCGGGGACCACCAACCCCCGGGGCTTTAAATAAATAATGTTGGCGGGGGGCACACGGCCCCCGCAGTCCCGGGGACCGCCACCCCCCGGGGCTTATTTAAAAAAAAAAAAAAACATACATGACCTGTGTGGGAGCCCCCCCACACGCCCCAGGGACTGCCACCTCCCCGGGGCTATGTAGATGTGGGGAGGGGGGCCGCGCGGCCCCCCTCCAGGAGCCTGTGGTGGCCCTGGGGACCGCCACCCCCCAGGGCTGGCTCCTGCAGTGTCCCGGGGTGCCTACCCCGGGACACTGTAGTTTGCTATGACAGGATGGGAGCCTCGCGGCTCCCGTCCTGTCATTGCAAACTGCTTTGGATATTAGGCGAGAGCAGGAAACCTGCTCTCGCTTCCAATACCCAAAGCACATTGCTTTCCACACGGGGAGCTGCATGTTAGCAGCTCCCCATGTGGAAAAGCAATGCCGGATCCTGCAGGAGGCGGGGAGCCGGCATGGTCCGTGGGGGAGTTGGGGTCCCCCCACGGACCCCAAAGGATAGGGCCAGCCCCGGGGGATGGGGTACCCAGGGCAAGTAGTGGCCCGGGAGGGGGGCCACGTGGCCCCCCTCCCCAAAAATAATAAAATAAATAAATAAATAAAGGCCGGCCCCGGGGGATGGGATCCCCGGGGCCAATAGAGGCCTTAGGAGGGGGGCACGCAGCCCCCCTCCTCCAAAAATAAGTTTTAAAAAGTGGCCATGCCCCGGGGGATGGGGTCCCCGGGGCCGGAATCGTACAGTATTTTTTTTTTTTTTTAAAGAAAAAAGGCATCAGGCCCTGGGGGATGGGGTCCCAGGGCCCCAAAAAGTAAAAAAGAAGGGGGGCCATACAGCCCCCCTTCAAAAAAACAAAAAAGAAAGAAAAAGACGCGATCGAGCGTCAGGCCCCGCCCCCTCCCTTAACCACTCTGCAAACGCGCCCTGTGGCGCGTTTTAAATTGGGGAAATAATTCCCATTTAATACTGGGGGTCCCTGGGGGCCAACTAGCCCACCAGGTACCTCCAGTAAGCGCCACAGTGCTGGGTTGCAGAGAGGTGGTCCAGGCCACGCCCTTTTTTACACCTCTCTGCAACGCAGCTCTGTGGCGCTTACTGGAGGTACCTGGTGGGATAGTTGGACCCCAGGGACCCTCAGGATTCAAGGGGACTTAATCCCCCAACTTAAAATGTGCCACGGGCGCGTTTGCACAGTGGTGAAGGGAGGGGGCGGGGCTAAAGGTGACATGTGTGCAAACAGGCCCCGTGGTGCGTTTTAAGATGGGGAATTAAATCCCCTTCAATCCTGAGGGTCCCTGGGGCCAACTAGCCCACCAGGTACGTCCAGAAAGTGCCACAGAGCTGCGTTGCAGAGAGGTGTAAAGGGGCGTGGCCTCTGAACACCTCTCTGCAACGCAGCTCCTGGCGCATACTGGAGGTACAGGGTGGGCTAGTTGGACCCCAGGGACCCTCATGATTCAAGGGGACTTAATACCCCAACTTAAAACGCGCCACGGGACGCGTTTGCACAGTGGTGAAGGGAGGGGCGGGGCTTCAGGTGACATGTGTGCAAACAGGCCCCGTGGCGCGTTTTAAGATGGGGAATTAAATCCCCTTCAATCCTGAGGGTCCCTGGGGGCCAACTAGCCCACCAGGTACGTCCAGAAAGCGCCACAGAGCTGCGTTGCAGAGAGGTGCAAAAAGGGGCGTGGCCTCTGAACACCTCTCTGCAACACAGCTCTCTGGCGCATACTGGAGGTATCTGGTGGGCTAGTTGGCCCCTAGGGACCCTCGGGATTAAGGAGGAATTAATTCTCCAACTTAAAACGCGCCACAGGGCGTGTTTGCAGACATGTCACCTCAGGCCCCACCCCCTTCTTTCACCATTGTGAAAATATTCCTCTAAAATCAGCCGAACTACGAATTCCAATTTACTCACCTGTTATCAGGAGAGACCTCAGTGCTGCATCTTTGAGCCCAGTACTGATCCTGAAAAGTAATTTTAACCGTACTTACCAGTAACTTGAATTTCCTTCCATAGGCTAACATTGACTGGTTTCACTTGGAAATTCTTCTAAGTGTGGAGTTTTGGAACTTTATAATATTCCTCTAAAATCAGCCGAACTACGAATTCCGATTTACTCACCTGTTATCAGGAGAGACCTCAGTGCTGCATCTTTGAGCCCAGTACTGATCATGAAAAGTAATTTTAACTGTACTTACCAGTAACTTGAATTTCCTTCCATAGCATATCATTGCCTGCTTTTTGCTGAAAAAGTTTGTGTCGATTTTTTAAACATACAAAGATTCCTCTAAAATCAGCCGAACTACGAATTCCGATTTACTCACCTGTTATCAGGAGAGACCTCAGTGCTGCATCTTTGAGCCCAGTACTGATCCTGAAAAGTAATTCTAACCGTACTTACCAGTAACTTGAATTTCCTTCCATAGGCTAACATTGACTGGTTTCACTTGGAAATTCTTCTAAGTGTGGAGTTTTGGAACTTTATAATATTCCTCTAAATTCAGCTGAACTACGAATTCCAATTTACTCACCTGTTATCAGGAGAGACCTCAGTGCTGCATCTTTGAGCCCAGTACTGATCCTGAAAAGTAATTCTAACCGTACTTACCAGTAACTTGTATTTCCTTCCATAGGAATCCATTGTCTGGTTTTCAGCAGAAAAGTTTCAAAGTGTCGATTTTCACAAACTACAAATATTCCTTAAAAATCGCCTGTATGACTTAAACGCATTCTTTCAACTGTTTACAGGAGATGCACCAGTGCTGGATCCAGGATCCACCACTGAGTAAGAAAAAGTAACGATAACACTACTTACCTGCTAAGTGAATTTCCTCCCATAGGATAACATTGGTGATTCTATGTGAAAAAGTTTCTAAGTGTCAACTTTTAAAATACAATAATATTCCTTAAAAATCACTACTGTAACCAAAACGCTTTTACTCAACTGTTTACAGGAGATGTCCCAGGACTGAATCTAGGATCCAGTCCTGTGGTTAGAAAAGTAATCCATAAAGTAACTAATTGCATTTAACTAGAAATTCACATTGACCTCAATGTTGCAATGTGTTTGAAATTGTGTTGCCCATTGCAACAACTGTAACTACTGTACTTAAAAGTCTATTGCCTATTTGCAAAGTATTTAAACTAAAGTAATTCATTCTGAGAAAGTATATTTTGTAATGTAATGTATAATGTAATTACAATGTAATTTAAAAAATAAAATATCTAAAACTAAATAGTTTAAAAAAATGTAGTAAATCAGTATCAAAAAATAAATATAACAATTCATACATTTAAAAATTGTCATTTACAAAACCTTTGAAATTCACTGAAAAAAACCATAGGTTTCAGACATGTTATAGTTAGGAATTAGCATTTAAAAAACCTTTAAAATTCACTGAAAAAACCATAGGTTTCAGGCACATTATAGTTAGAAATTAGCATTTAAAAAACCTTACAAATTCACTGAAAAAACCATAGGTTTTAGGAACAGTTATAGTTAGTTGGACATTGCACTCGTACAAAACCCGTGAAATTCCCCGTTATAGTTAGTTCAGCTAACTATAGCTCGCGCCCCGCAATGCACTGCTGATGACGTCACATATTACATCACTCATGACATGGTCAGTGACATCACTGATGACATCACTGATGACATCTCAAATGACATCACTGATGACATCATCCACGTGATAATCTGATGCACCTCCTCACACCCTAATATAACCTTTGATACACCCACTCTAAATTACAGACTGCCATTCGCAAAACCATAGACACTCCAACACCAATAACTATATACCCACTCACTGATTCTTAGGTCTACACACACATCCACTCACTCACCCATACAGTCACTCATACTTTCGGTCACTCAGTACAGGACTATCATATGCACTCATACACGTACATAGACACTCACACACCGCCACTCATCCATAGAGGTACTCACACACCTAGTCAGTCATGCAAATAATTAATCACACTGCCATTTACTCACCTATACAGTTATACACACACCAGCTCACTTACTCATACAAATACTAGCACATTCTTATGCTCTTATACGACCACTGATACAAGTACACACTCATCCATACAGCCACTCTCACAATCACACACTCTCACTTATAGCCATTTATATACTCCAACACACATATATACTGCCTTTCACATATGTAGTTACTCACACATGTACCACTGAGATATACATTCACTCACTAACACACCCATACACACACTCACCCACCCATACAGTCCATCACAGATGCACTCTTGAAACCATGCACCCAGTGAATCACCCACTCACACATCTATGCACAGAGTCACACACACCCCACCCACACAAACACTCAGGCACCCATACAGATACTCAGACAACCAATCAATAACTCATATAGACACTCATGTAGCTATTCACAAACCCATGCAGCCGCTTACACAGCAACAGACAGATGGATACAGACATTCACACAGTTTAGTCACTAACCCATGCATTCAGTAAGATACGTTTAATCACTCACTTATAGAGTTAGTCACGCACCTAGTAAATCATCCATTCAGACACTTATACACCCACTCATTCTTCAATACGCCTTTCCCTATATATATTAAACATATTTAAACTTTACAGAAACACATAGTCACTGAATGATGTCATCAGTGATGTCATTTGAGATGTCATCAGTGATGTCATCAGTGATGTCACTGACCATGTCATGAGTGATGTAATATGTGACGTCATCAGCAGTGCATTGCGGGGGCGCGAGTTATAGTTAGCTGAACTAACTATAACGGGGGAATTTCACGGGTTTTGTACGAGTGCAATGTCCGACTAACTATAACTGTCCCTAAAACCTATGGTTTTTTCAGTGAATATATATATATATATATATATATATATATATATATATCCAAATCCAAACTGCTCTTGCCGAGACCAAGGACCCGTGGAGGGTTGTGCATACACCGGGAGAGCGCCCGGTAAACAAATGTCCAAAATCCACTTCGCTACGCGAAATAATGCACTCTCAGGACCCAATGGAAATTACCAGTTCAGGAAGATTATTATACTTCCACGCTACGCGTTTCAGCAGTTACGCCTTGCTCACACGAAAGAAGTGATAATTCAGTCACCATTTTATGTATACAATGACAAGATCGTAATGGGTTGCAATAGACGAAGGACTAACAATACAGATAACCTTCTATGTGAAAATTGGCGGCCATATTAGAACTTGTTTTCCACCCGATATTAACATGTATTTCATAATCATTAACACAGTGAAAAACCATTCTGTGCTCCCTGTGTTGGATGACAAATTACACACATGGAATTCTGATTTGGACACAGAGAGGGAGTGGAAAAAACAAAACATAAGGACATGGTGCAGACACCGTCCTGGATTGTACTGAACAGATCTAAATGAGCCTTGGTACTAAATGGGAGTTTGATACACTGTTTTTTTTCACGAGTCACGTGACCACATCCCTCTGACACCATGTCTGGCAGTCTACGTTCGATTGCCGTAGATACCGAGCGAGGATAGTAGTTTACTTCCTTGCCATAGGTAACCCACTTAAAGGGATTTATCCCTTGATGGCCATTTAGTACCAAGGCTCATTTAGATCTGTTCAGTACAATCCAGGACAGTGTCTGCACCATGTCCTTATGTTTTGTTTTTTCCACTCCCTCTCTGTGTCCAAATCAGAATTCCATGTGTGTAATTTGTCATCCAACACAGGGAGCCCAGAATGGTTTTTAACTGTGCTAATGATTATGAAATACATGTTAATATCGGGTGGAAAACAAGTTCTAATATGGCCGCCATTTTTCACATAGAAGGTTACCTGTATTGTTAGTCCTTCGTCTCTTGCAACCCATTACGATGTGGTCATTGTATACATAAAATGGTGACTGAATTATCACTTCTTTCGTGTGAGCAAGGCGTAACTGCCGAAACGCGTAGCGTGGAAGCATAATAAACTTCCCAAACTGGTAATTTCCATTGGGTCCTAAGAGTGCATTATTTCGCGAAGCGAAGTGGATTTGGACATATATATATATATATATATATATACATATATATATATATATTCACTGAAAAAACCATAGGTTTCAGGCACGTTATAGTTAGAAATTAGCATTTAAAAAACCATTGAAATTCACTGAAAAAACCTGAGGTTTCAGGCACGTTATAGTTAGAAATTAGCATTTAATAAACCTTAGAAATTCACACACACCTAGTCAGTCATGCAAAGAATCAATCACACTCCCATTTCCTCACCTATACAGTTATACACACACCACCTCACTTATTCAAACATATACTAACACATACTTACTCCCTTATACAATTACTGATACAAGTACACACTCATCCATACAGCCACTCTCACAGTCACTGACTCTCACGTATAGTCATTTATATACTCCAAGTCTCACATACACTGCCTTTTACATATGTAGTTACTTGGACATGTACCACTGAGACATCCAATCTCTCACCAACACACTCATACACACACTCACATGCCCATACAGCTGTTTCCACATGCACTCTTGAACCCATACACCCAGTGAATCAACCACTCACACATCTATCAACAGAGTCACACACCTCCCATCCACCCACACACATACTCAGTCTCCCATACAAATACTCAGGCAACCAATCAATAACCCATATAGACACTCATGTAGCTACTGACCAACACATGCAGCAGCTTACACAACAACAGACATACTGATACACACATTCAGACAGTTTAGTCACTAACCCATGCATTCAGTTAGACACATTTAATCACTCACTTATACAGTCAGTCACGCACATACTAAATCCTCCATCCAGACACTTATACACCCACTCATTCTTCAATACACCTTGGCATATATATGTAAAACATATTTATACTTTAGAGAAACACACAGTCACTGGATGATGTCATCAGTGATGTCATTTGAGATGTCATCAGTGATGTCACTGACCATGTCATGAATGATGTAATATGTGACGTCATCAGCAGTGCATTGCGGGGGCGCGAGTTATAGTTTGCTGAACTAACTATAACGGGGGAATTTCTATGGTTTTGTACGAGTGAAATGTCCAACTAACTATAACGTCCCTGAAACTTATGGGTGTTTTTGTGAATTTCCAAGGTTTTTTAAATGCTAATTTCTAACTATAACGTGCCTGAAACCTCAGGTTTTTTCAGCGAATTTCAATGGTTATTTAAATGCTAATTTCTAACTATAACGTGCCTGAAACCTATGGTTTTTTCAGTGAATTTCAATGGTTTTTTAAATGCTAATTTCTAACTATGCCTACAAAGTTAGGACATGTGAAGAAAGAGGAAGAAAAGCGCAGCAACAAGCAAGACAAATGCTGAAAGAGGCAACAGAAGTCCAGAAAGACGAAAAAAAGTGCAGGAAGAAGCAAGAGATGTGCAGAAAGAACCAACAGACGAGCAGAAAGTCCTCCTGTGCCCCCAACGTTTTAGTGACAGGTACTGGTGCTAACTGACTCTGACTAACCAGGACAAGCCAGTGCTATGCTAAAAGACACTTAGAATACAATGAAAACACCTACATACACTATGGAACACTATGCGTTGGGGTACCCCTGTAATGAGCATGACCTCCTCTGTATTTGCCATGAGTTAGTGCCTGGGTCATTGCATGAGTACATGGGTAGTGACTGGATGATTAGAGTGCTGCAAGGACAGTGCATGGTGATTTTATAACTGCTTGTGGTGTTTGGGTAGTGTAGGGGATCATGCTGGGGGTAGATTTAGCTTTTAGGGTAGTGCAGTGGTGTTTGTGTAGTGTAGCGTGTCGTGCTGGGGGTAGTGTTTTAGGGTTTAGGGTAGTGCAGTGGTGTTTGTGTAGTGTAGGGGGTCATGTTTTAGGGTAGTGCAGTGGTGTTTGGATAGTGTAGGGGGTCATGCTGGGGTAGTGTTTTAGGGTTTAGGGTAGTGCAGTGGTGTTTGTGTAGTGTAGGGGGTAGTGTTTTAGGGTTTAGGGTAGTGCAGTGGTGTTTGTGTCATGCAGGAGGTCATGCTGGGGGTAGTGTTTTAGAGTTTAGGGTAGTGCAGTGGTGTTTGTGTAGTGTAGGGGGTCGTGTTTTAGGGTAGTGCAGTGGTGTTTGGGTAGTGTAGGGGGTCATGCTGGGGGTAGTGTTTTAGGGTTTAGGGTAGTGCAGTGGTGTTTGGGTAGTGTAGGGATCGTGCTGGGGGTAGTGTTTTAGGGTTTAGGGTAGTGCAGTGGTGTTTGTGTAGTATAGGGGGTCATGCTGGGGGTAGTGTTGTAGGGTTTAGGGTAGTGCAGTGGTGTTTGTGTAGTGTAGGGGGTCGTGCTGGGGGTAGTGTTTTAGGGTTTAGGGTAGTGCAGTGGTGTTTGTGTAGTGTAGGGGGTCGTGCTGGGGGTAGATTTAGGGTTTAGGGTAGTGCAGTGGTGTTTGGAAAGTGTAGGGGGTCATGCTGGAGGTAGATTTAGGGTAGCGCAGTGGTGTTTGTGTAGTGTAGGGGGTCATGCTGGGGGTAGTGTTTTAGGGTTTAGGGTAGCGCAGTGGTGTTTGGGTAGTGTAGGGGATTGGGCTGGGGATAGTGTTTTAGGGTTTAGGGTAGTGCAGTGGTGTTTGGGAAGTATAGGGTGTCGTGCTGGTGGTAGATTTAGGGTTTAGGGTAGTGCAGTGGTGTTTGGGTAGTGTAGGGGGTCGTGCTGGGGTAGAATTAGAGTTTAGGGTAGTGCAGTGGTGTTTGGGTAGTGTAGGGGGTCGTGCTGTAGGTAGTGTTTTAGGGTTTAGGGTAGTGCAGTGGTGTTCGGGTAGTATAGGGGGTTGTGCTGGGGGTAGTGTTTTAGGGTTTAGGGTTGTGCAGTGGTGTTCGGGTAGTGTAGGGGGTCATGCTGGGAGTAGTGTTTTAGGGTTTAAGGTAGGACAGTGGTGTTTGGGTAGTGTAGGGGGTCATGCTGGGGGTAGTGTTTTAGGGTTTAGGGTAGTGCAGTGGTGTTTGTGTAGTGTAGGGGTCGTGCTGGGGGTAGATTTAGGGTTTAGAGTAGTGCAGTGGTGTTTGTGTAGTGTAGGGGGTCGTGCTGGGGGTAGTGTTTTAGGGTTTAGGGTAGTGCAGTGGTGTTTGTGTAGTGTAGGGGGTCGTGCTGGGGGTAGTGTTTTAGGGTTTAGGGTAGTGCAGTGGTGTTTGTGTAGTGTAGGGGGTTGTGCTGGGGGAAGTTTTTTGGGGTTTAGGGCAGTGGTGTTTGTGTAGTGTAGGGGTCGTGTTTTAGGGTAGTGCAGTGGTGTTTGTGTAGTGTAGGGGTCATGCTGGGGGTAGTGTTTTAGGGTTTAGGGTAGTGCAGTGGTGTTTGTGTAGTTTAGGAGGTCGTGCTGGGGGTAGATTTAGGGTTTAGGGTAGTGCAGTGGTGTTTGTGTAGTGTAGGAGGTCGTGCTGGGGGTAGATTTAGGGTTTAGGGTAGGGCAGTGGTGTTTGGGTAGTGTAGGGGTCATGCTGGGGGTAGTGTTTTAGGGTTTAGGGTAGTGCAGTGGTGTTTGGATAGTGTAGGGGGTCGTGCTGGGGTAGTGTTTTAGGGTTTAGGGTAGTGCAGTGGTGTTTGTGTAGTGTAGGGGGTCGTGCTGGGGGTAAAGTTTTAGGGTTTAGGGTAGTGCAGTGGTGTTTGTGTAGTATAGGGGGTCATGCTGGGGGTAGTGTTTTAGGGTTTAGGGTAGTGCAGTGGTGTTTGGGTAGTGTTGGGGTCGTGCTGGGGGTAGTGTTTTAGGGTTTAGTGTAGTGCAGTGGTGTTTGGGTAGTATAGGGGGTCATGCTGGGGGTAGATTTAGGGTTTAGGGTAGTGCAGTGGTATTTGTGTAGTGTAGGGGGTCATGCTGGGGTAGTGTTTTAGGGTTTAGGGTAGTGTACTGGTGTTTGGGTAGTGTAGGGGGTCGTGCTGGGGGTAGTGTTTTAGGGTTTAGGGTAGTGCAGTGGTGTTTGGGTAGTGTAGAGGGTCGTGCTGGGGGTAGTGTTTAAGGGTTTACGACAATGCAGTGGTGTTTGGGTAGTGTAGGGTGTTGTGCTGGGGGTAGTATTTTAGGGTTTAGGGTAGTGCAGTGGTGTTTGGGTAGGGGGTCGTGCTGGGGGTAGATTTACGGTTTAGGGTAGTGCAGTGGTGTTTGGGTAGTGTAGGGGATCGTGCTGGGGGTAGTGTTTTAGAGTTTACGACAGTGCAGTGGTGTTTGGGTAGTCTTTGGGTAGTGTAGGGGATCGTACCGACAGACTGACTCACAGAGCTCCGAGCCGATGGACGGGCTTCTAAAGGCATAGCCGCGACCTGGTGATATGAAGAGAGGCAGCGTGAAAGGCATATCTCACACAGACACAGATGCCAGTGTTGCCTCGCAGAGGTAAAACTACGAACCCGATGGCTTCTACACGGAGAGATGCGAGCTGACGGAGTAAATCACAAAATGGCTGCCAACACTTCCTGGTTTCAACCATTCACAGCCAATAAGCCGCAAGCTGGTGCTTGTAACCCCTCAGCCAATCACATGTCAGAATTCTCAAATATCGATATCTGTAAAATTTGATATTTCTCAAAAACTACTGAACGGATTTACACCATTTAAACAAAAGCATGCTTTCTGGGCCATCACCTTTCTCCCTGCCAAATTTGGCGTAATTCCGTTCAGCAGTTTCACCTGTAGTCTTCTATAAAGTTTCGTATGGAAATTGCATGGAGAAAACACGTTTTAGGACCCTCTTTTTTCTCAGCCCCTCCTACACCATTCACCCCCAAACTTTCAATATAAGAGCTAATCAAAAAAAGAGAAACTTTTTGGATAAATTCATAAAGATTCGTCAAACGACGCCAAAGTTACAAGCACAGAGAAGGCTCCAGAAGGGGGGCCGCGCAACCCCCTCCCAACATGAGTGAAGCCCTGGGGCTGCGCGGACCACAGCGCACCCCCGCAACCCCTGTGAGCCCCTGCTATTATTTTTTAAGAAATACCCCCGGAACCTAGCCCACCCAAGGGCCTCATTAAAATGAAACGCGAGAACCCGCGACCCCAGCGCAAATTTTTGCCGTTTTTTTTTTTTTTTTAATGGTTTTTGGGCCCTGGGGGTCCTTCTGGGACCCCCTGAGCAGGCCTAGGGGGTCAGGGTTTTTCTACCCTGCCCCCTTCTCTTATTTTATACCTTTGTTTCTCCGTTTTCGGGTGACTCGCTTCTACTGAGCCACAAGATGGCTGACAACACTTCCTGGTTTGGACTACTAGCAGCCAATCACAGTGAAGCTCGCGCACGCGACTTAGGCTCCGCCCAGATATCGAAACTTTTATTTTTCTAATTTCTCAGCAACTACTGAACGGATATACACCATTTTTAAAAAGGTCGCTTTCTGATCCAAGCACTTCCTTTCTGCCGAATTTGGAGTAATTCCGTTCAGTAGTTTCGGCTGTAGCCTTGCACAAAGTTTCCTATGGGAAATTGATTTTTTGACTCTTATTTTTTGAATTTCTCAAAAACTACTGAACGGATTTACACCATTTAAAAAAAAGGTCGCTTTCCGAACCAAGCTCTACCTTTTTGCTAAATTTGGGGTAATTCCGTTCAGCAGTTCGGGCTGTAGCTCGTCGCAAAATTTCCTATGGAAATTAACATGGAGAAAACGAGTTTTGGGACCCCCCTTTTTTCTCAGCCCCCGCTTGACGAATCACCCCCAAACTTTCAGGATAGGAGGTGACCTGGATAGACTTTTCTTTTGGAGAATTTCAGGAAGATTCGTCAAACGACGCCAAAGTTATTAGCAAATCAAAAAATGCTTTTCCTATGGAAATTAGGTTCTAACTATAACTACCTACTGGCGACCGCCAGTAGGTAATATATATATATACATTTATATATATATATATATATATATATATGCTAATTGTTAATTAGTGGAAAGTAAACATTTTGGTATACATTTTACATTTTTAATCATACTTACATATATGTTGCTTTTTTTACTTTTTTGATGCTTTTTCGAAGTTTGTTGATGGTTTACTGGTTTCATTTTTTTTCTGTTGGTTGAAAAAAAAATTGGGTTTTATTAAAGTGTTACATTTTCTTTGTTAGTTTTGTTTAGTTAGTGCCTATTTTTTTTTTAGTTATTTTTATGTTCTAAAAAAGACTTAGGGGCTCTTTAGGATGGTGGGCGGACCTGAGTCCGCCCGCCATCCTTGCGGTGTTTTTGACCACCCGCCAGACATGCGGCAGTCCCCCACCATGAATTAGGATGCGACCGCCACCATGGCGGTCGCATTCTGAAATTTAACATTGCGGCGGGTGCTGCTGACAGCAGCACCCGCCGCGCTGTTAAAATCGCATGTCTAGCATTTCACTGCACCACATGGCAGGCACCACATGGTGCCTGCCACTTGGTGCAGTGAAATGTAGGGGGGTACCATAGGTACCCCCCAAGTGCACCCCACCTCCCCCCGACACACGGGGGGCCCGCAACGGGCCCCCATACCCACTTCCCGCCAGCCTTTCCATGGCGACCTCGCCGCCATGGAAAGGCCTTTCTTTTCTCACATCCTAATATGGCGGACGGTGCCTGCTAGGCACCGCCACCATATTAGTGGCCCTGCTCTGCCTGCCAGGCAATCGGTGCGATTGCTACCGGTGGAAAAGCGGCAGATGGACTTTGCGTCCGCCGCGATACCCACCGCCATCCTAATATGGTGGTGGGTAAATCTCAATGTGATGGCGGAACGATCGCCACCGCCGGCCCGGCGGTAGCGATCGTTCCACTTACTATTTTTGGTTGATGTAGTTCAGTTCTTTGGTGTTTTTGAATTGTAAACTTTGTAGCCTGTTGAAGGGAAATAAAATAAAAGTGTTTATTAGTTATATTTTGTTTGTTAGGATTGTTTTTTGGTCTGTTAATTTAAGTTTTACAAATAGTTAAGAGATATACTTACTTGATTTTATGTATTTCGTTAATGTTGATTTTGTTCTTTCTTTTGGGAGGAAATGGTGGACTGAAAATTTCTAAGTAGTGTAGAGTTTTAGTGAAGTTTAGTCTATAAAATATCAACAGGAAAAAAAATGATTTTGTTTAGTAGGCTTATATGTTTAATTATTTTTTAGTAAAGGCTGTTTATTTAAAAAAAAAGTTTTTTACTTACCTTTAAAGACACTTTTCAGTTGTAGTAGTATATTTAGATCTTTTTCGTTGTATGGTCTATCTGGAAAAGTTTTGTCCTTCTCCAATGTTTGTCAGTTTTGAGGTAATTTCATGGTTAATTAATTGGTTACTTTTATAGTGTTAGTTTAATTAGTTGCAGCTTTCTATTGGTTTTTGTTGTTGTAGTTTAATTTTATTGCTTTGAATAGCGTCTCTATGATTATTTTGGCAGTTATAATTTAATTTGTTTAATGTTTTCTGTATTTATTTAAAAGTGCTTTTTTATTTTATAATCTAATATAATTAGAATATATGTCTTAATATATGTTATATATTTGTTTTAAATACGTTGTATATAGGTTTCTTTATATCTGATAGTGGTAATTAATATTTCATGTTTTAGAATGTATGTGTTTGTTTTAATTTGATTTTTTAAGTTTATTAGTAAGTAGTTTGGTTTTCGTAGTTGTTTAATACATTTTTTAATATATTTTTTATGTTTGAAATGTGTTTTTATTTCTTTTATATAATAGTTAAAAATATTTTTTTATAATGTTTAAATGTTATTTTTATGTTGAGTTAAGATGTATTTTAGCGATGTTTGTGTTGTTGATATTATGTATGTCGATATTTTTGTTGGATTATGTTATTTTGCATTTTCCAAAATTTTTGTGTATGAATATTTTGTAATCGATATTTTTGTACTCGATAATTTTTGGGACGATATTTCTTTCTCGATATTTGTGTCATTTCAATTGTGTGTATTGGTGGTCAATATTTTTGTCTATGATATTAGTGATTCGATAATTGTGTAGGTCGATATAATAGAGGTAGATATTGTGTCAGTGTTCCCCCTCCTCTGAGGAGTCATGTGTTAGGTAGCAGGGACTCTCCTGTGAGGTGCAACGTTTTTAGGTTTAGGGTCCTTTCCCAGGTGCCATCTAGAAACAGCATCACGGAGATTGTTGAATAATTAATTTCAAATAGCAGGTGTTTTTAAAAGTTTTGTGGGTTTTAGAAAACCTTACAAGAAGATATATGTAGGTTCTTGCTGCATGTCAAAATGACATTGCGGTTCATTCTCAAATGTATTTACCATCTCAATTGAACTAAACTTCACAAATGCCCTATATGTGTGTGTAAACTAGAGTCTTGTAATCACAGAACTTGAAATTACACACAAATACTTCCTGAAAAATAATATTACACCAAGATGGTGTAAAATCACATTTGAGTAAACTTGCTTAAGGAATTTTTGGTGGACATTTCAGGGGTGCCTGACTGAGTAGGTAATCACCGACAAAACTGTGATCTAGAATGCACATTTCCATGGTATTCAGACAAAATATCAAAGTTAAAATAGTGTCATATCAAAATATAGTCACCAAAATATCGTGATATAAAAATATCGTCTGCAAGAATATCTTTGTGATTTTAAGGTAAGTAATATTGATTTTTAAAATATCGAGGTCATTAATATCATTTACAAAATTATAGTTGTTTATAATATTGTTTTTTAAATGTATATGATGTGAATTTTTTGTTTAATTATTTATGTGTTTTAATATAGTTGTAAAACTTTTATAGTTATGAAATTTAATTTAGTTATTTGTTTTAATTTTTAGCACCATAGCGGGTAGTGGGTTAATAGGGGTAGAGGGTGCAAAATAATTTATTTATAATAAATTATCAATTTGTTTTCAATTAAGAATATTTATTTAATTGGTAAATAACTATGTTGATTGTGCAATTCATTTTTTAAATTTAAATTTTAGGTGCGGTTTGTGGGATTTATAGGTGTACAGGGTGGGAAGTAATTTGAATTTACTTATTTAATGATTCGTTGTTAATTAATATTAGTTATTTATTTGATAAATAATTATGTTAATTGTGTTAATATGTTTTTTTAATTTTAGTTGCTAGTTGTGGGGTTTTTGAGGGGAAGGGTGGGAAGTAAATTAATTTTAAATAGCTAATAATTAGGTGTTAGTTAATATTAATTATTTAAGTGATAATTAATCATGTTAATTGTGTAATTAATTTTTGTTAGTCTTAATTTTAGGTACGGGTTGTAAGGCTTATAGGAGTGCAGTGTGGGAAGTTAATTAATTATAGGTAATTCATATCTACCTTTTGTTATTAATAATTATTTAATTGATAATTAATTAAGTAAATTCTGCAATTACATTTTTTAAATTAAAATCTTAGATGTGGGTTTTGTAGGGGTGTAGGTTGGGATGTATTATTTTATTTAGGTTATAATTACTTTTTCTATTGACATTAAGCATTAAAGGCCTGATTCCGATGCTGTTAGGAAGGCCTCCTAACGGCATTTGCCTAGTCCGAATCGGATCGGAAACGTGTCTTTCCGACCGACTCGGAAAGGTTTCCGACCGACCGAGTACGATGCGAGTTAGGCGTTAGGAATATCCCAATCCGAACCCGACGGCATTCGGAATGACCGAACCGTACGGAGAAGAATCATACGTCTCTACGGGCAGCGTTTCCGAACAACCGGATACGATGCTGGATTCGGACAGCCTTTCCGAATCGTGCCGTCCGACTCGAATCGGCAGTCGGAATCAGACTTTGGGGGGCCGTAGCGGGCCCCACTGCAACCGGAGCCTTCCCAATCGGGCCCGTGGGGGTGCCCATGGGTCCCACCTTACCAGCCATGCACAGTGTGGGAGGCACGAGGGGTTGCCCACCACAGGGTGCCCGATTTTCCCCAGCCACCCCTTTCTTCAATGGGAGCCTATGCATTCGGTCGGAACATAGGATCCCATTGAAGTCAATGGGAGTCCGACTGAATTGTATCTGGAAGCTTCTGGATGCATTGTACTCGGTAGGTCAGACTCTCCTGATCCGAGTGGGTCGGAAACCATTCCCCAACCCATTCGGTTGGGAAGATTTCCTAACCGCATCGGAATCGGGTCCTAAATTGGAAATTAATTATGTTACTTGTGTAATTAATTTTTGGTTAAGTTAAATTTAGGAGTGTGTTGTGTGTTTTGTAGGGGTATATTATGGGAAGTAAATTGATTATAATTAAGTCATAATTAATTTTTAATTAATAATAATTGGGTTATTAATCAATATTTATGTCAACAGTGTAAATAATTTGTTTTTTAAAGTTAAGTTATAGTTGTGGATTGCGAATTTTGTAGGGGCATAGGGTGGGAAGTAACTGAAATAAAATTATTTCATAAATATTGTTTTGTTGATAAATAATTTTTCAATAAAATTATTTATTTAATTTATTTTAGTTTAATTATAATAGTGTTTGTAGTGTTTGTAGTTATATATGAGACCGTTTGTACCGGGCCGCAGCAGCAGCATTCAGCACTTAGTACTTTGGAGACAGTCCCTGCCACCGGATTGCATGGCGCACTTTACTCTGGCCCCTGGAGGTGGGAGAGGCCTATATCAACTCTGAGACGGTCCCGCAGCGCGGGAGACCGCTTGTACCGGGCCGCAGCAGCAGCATTCAGCACTTAGCACTTTGGAGACAGTCCCTGCCACCGGATTGCACGTCGCACTTTACTCTGGCCCCTGGAGGTGGGAGAGGCCTATATCAACTCTGAGACGGTCCCGCAGCGCAGGAGACCGTTTGTACCGGGCCGCAGCAGCAGCATTCGCAATAAACAAAGAAATTGCCAATACTGATAAATTCTTATTGAACAATGAATGCCCAAAAGTGCGCAGAGGCAAATCGAAGGCACCCGGGTAGATTCTATGTCAAAAAAAAATTCATTTGATTTACATCAGAGCAAACACATCTTTTATCATTTAAATGTCGCTCTCGGTTTCAATAATACACGCAAAATACATTTCATTACACGAATAGTTCTACAACCAAACAAATAACAAAACATTCATGAAACAAATTTCTTAGGTGACATTTAGACAAAAAAATGATAAGACCACATACAACACAAAACAAAAAATGACTAAATATTCATAGATAAAAAACAGTGCTTAATAGAGCAACAGTGTTAAAACATCAAACAGTGTAAAATGTTTAAAACAGTCATGTTTCTGCATGAAATACATCAACGAAATTTTTCACTTTAACTTAAGGCAGAAAAACATAACAAAAATGTATGACCACACTTGTTTGGAAAAAGAAAAAAAGAGACTGGTCGACGCGTTTCGAACCGCTCATCAATAAATTGGAGGTTCTCCTCAGGACCAAGCACTACAACGAAAAACAACACAAATTACGATTAAATCTACGCCCGACCAATGTGTGCCACATTGCATGTGCACCAAGTACTAAAAAAACGCTTACCTATTACTAAAGATCAGCCGATCTTGGGGATCACTTGAGGAAAGAATGTTTCTAAACCTAAATGAACAGAGAAGCAAAAAAGGCCGAAGAAGAAGATTCAGATATATTCAAAAGAATGATTTAAAAGCAACGTCAAAGAAAAAACTATGTGTATACATAGACTTACTTTTTGACAGGCAGTCAATGTCTCATAAAGTTATGTCATGGCAGGAGACTGTCTCAATCAATGCAGTCTATCACGGAAAAAATATCAAGAATTAGTATCATTGGGACCTTTCAAGAAAGGAGAGTTTTTCTTTAATGTGCTCTGAACAGGCACGTACCTTTTTCGCGTATACGGCTGGGTTTAAAGATGCTCACAATAATTGATGCAGGTTGGGGGCTCTGAAATGTAAGAAGGAATAGTAGCATTTTAAATGTCTCTAGTGGTATAGCGGCAAGAGTTACAATACAGTGTTTGGCAAAATGTTCTATGCCTGTAATAATTGGCAGCAGCAGCATTCAGCACTTAGCACTTTGGAGACAGTCCCTGCCACCGGATTGCATGGCGCACTTTACTCTGGCCCCTGGAGGTGGGAGAGGCCTATATCAACTCTGAGACGGTCCTGCAGCGCGGGACACGTGCGGGGCGTGCCCGGGCTCGGCCCGGGCCAAGACGGGCCCGTCTTAGCCCGTCAAAGACCGGAGGAGGCTGGGCCCCCTCTCTTGGTCGTGGACATGGGCTTGTCGACTCCCGCCATATCGGAAGAGCCTTTGAGTAAAGGGAGCTTCGATCAGACCAGTTCTAAGTGAGGATTGATCAAATTCATTATTTCTGGGAGGCCCTCGTGTCAAGCAATAATTCCTGACCGAACGCACTTGTTGAGGATGGGCAAAAGAAAGACACGGCAAGTCAGTCATTACAACCTTCTAATAAGCCCAAGGGACATGGATTGACTTTATTAAATTATCTTACTGGGGCCGTAGGTGCCATCGAAAAGCAAATCTCTACAGTGGAAGAATCATTGCATCTGGACTCTCTAGGGGCATTAACTAAAGACAAGGGACATATAGTGGAGGACAAGGGGGTGGGTGGAACGAGTATTACTGGGCCTATGAAAGAGGGGCTACCTCAAAATGGGTGTATACAGTTTATTTCTGATGACATATCAAGTAGCGATCTGGAGTCTGAAACACAGCCCCCCCCCCGAAAAGACCATGCAACCCTGCAAAGTAGCGAGCCCTGAGATTTTTACTAGAGAATCTGCCACCCCCGAATCTAGGGGTCCCAAAACCACTACCAAAAAACAGCCGCCTAAATGTGCGAAAACTTTGACCCGACCCAGTATGGATCAAACTTCTCCATCCAAGAGGAAACTCAGTGCACCCTCTAGCGACATTAAGAATTTATCCACACTTTTGACAGACTTAGCAAGCTATTTGAAACAGATCCTAGGCAGTTTGTCAGATAGGCTGAGTAAGATTGAGGACAGACTAGAGAAAGTGCTCTTAGCCCAGTGTACAACCAATAAAGAGGGTACTTTACATAACCATGAATCAAGATGTGTTCCTCCCAGGCCCAATAGTAGGAGATCTGTCAGTCCCCTCAAATCTATGATACTACATAGTAACTGACCGGAGGGTCAGCCAGTCTTTTAAGAAGCTCACAAAATGGAGGTGACATAATAGGGAAGACAGGGTTAGAAAGGAATAGAGTTGGACCTGGGGAGGACCGTTCATCTGATTTACACTCAAAAGCCCTTTCTGCCGCTTCTCTTTATGCGGAAACTTCGGAGGGTTTACGTCATTTAAATTTACCCCCCGCCGCCAGCCCATATACTGTTATTTTGGAAAATGTACCAAACTTGTGTCGGGGAGAAAATGAAACCTGGGTCTCGTTATGCAATAAGGCATTGCACTGGTTGGGGAGTAAGACGGGTAGGCTAATGCAATGTTTGATGAATTCAAGATGGCAAGGAGAATTGGGTGGGTAGGAAACAACAGGAAAATCCGTCATGGGGACTGTGTTGTCCTTACGTTTAGAACCCCACAACTAGTGGGGGAAATTCTTAGCAGAGTCTGGGGATAAAAATATCTCCCACTCTGGTATTCATGTTCTCCCGTTTGGTTTTTTCTATCACCCAGCGCACAGTATGGGGCAAAACGGGAATCGTGTTGCTATGTTAGGCTCTGGACAATTTAACTATAATATTGATGTCTCAAATAGATTTGCGCCCCTCCTATTATTGGACGAGATTGACTGACTAACTATTCAAAAAATCAACACAGGGTTCAAAGGAGGAGTAGCTACTTACATTGCTCCAGAATATCCAGCAGTTATGCAGGTCACTGCCCCATCAGGAGTCCGGGGGCATTTAATGTTAACAATTGCCAGGGTACAGGGACTAAAAATATGTATAGCAGCCGACATCCATCGACTAGGGAGCATAATCAAGTTAGCAATGTGTTGCCACTACAAGAATCATTATCTTTAATTGAATCACCTACAGTTAAGCCACAAAGCAAAGAAGACCCAAAGGACAACTTATGTGTGCTTTTTTGGAATATAGCAGGCTTGTGTAACAAACTGACAAATCCTGTCTGGGCTAGAGTTTATTGGGAAATTATAAATCTTGTGCTTCCAAGAGGCATGGTCTGTAGGCGTAATCCATATTAATGGCTTTAAGTCATACCATACACCAGCAGTCCCCTCAGCACATGGGAGAGCCAAAGGGGAAATTTGTATCTATGTATCTAATTTGATCATGGTTTTCCACGATTACAATGTTGGTATCCGAAATTTACTATCAAATTATATTAATACATTTAGATAAGAATTGTACAGTGGCCCTGGTAAATTTTTATAACAATGCCCCAAAAGACCAGTTAAGGGCAATTTTGAAGAAGCTGAATAGTGACCTGTATAAATTACAGGATGATAGAAAGTCCACCGTGATTACTATCTGGGGAGGTGATTTTAACACCGGTTTATGTCCTCTTAGTGGGGATGGTAAATGTGGTTTATCTCTAGAAAAAAATGATCCCTATCCTCACTTTTTGCACTCTCACTGTGGGGATTTACTAAACGAGATTTTATTCTCCCATGACTTGGGGTTTGCTAACAGCTTGTGTTTTTGGCCGGTCGATTTTGAGCATACTTTTATTGGGAGAGGCTTGAAATCTGTAATCGACTTTATTATTTTACCTAGTCGATATGCTTCTTGCATTTTACAATATAAAATCCATAAGAATGTAATTAGTGACCATCTTTCTTTGAGTATAATTCTAGAACTTCCAAATAGTAAGCAGAACCTATATAGTAGTCAAGTAGCTTGGGTTCAGAATCTATCGCTGGGGAAGATCAATGGATATACTTTGCGTTGGTCGAGCTGTGAACCCATAGAGTTTAATAAACAAATAGTGACCAAGTCTTATGAATCTATTTTAACCTGCTTGGAGGAATCTACTCCCCACGATAGGATATTAGAAGCTTTTGCCCAACTTATGTTAGAAATACAAAATCTTCTCAGGGTGGAGAGCAAAGGCGTACAAACAGGCAGTCAGGGTTGGTTCGATATAAAATGTACTAAAGCCTATACTAAATTAAAGATGGCTCTTCATAAACCTGTTAGGGACTGTGTGGAAATTCGAGAGTGTAGGAGGGAATATAATCAAGCACTAAGATTACGTAAAAAGGAGTTAAAAGAGCATGCCTGGGCTACTTTACATGAAGCCTCACTGAATAAAGACAGTGCCGCCTTTTGGCGGGCGGTGAATGCTCCTTTTTTCACTGCCCTTAACAAACCGTCGATAGAGGTTGCAATAGACGAAAAGCAATGGGTTGACTTCTTTTCGAAGGTTTATAATCCTTATGTAGATGAAGTAGGGGAAACGTCCCAGCGTAGTCAGCAGGGAGCAAGTTTTCATGAATTACTCCCCTTAGATCTTTCTTTTACACATGAGGAGGTTATCGAGGCAGTAAATGAAAGTAAGGGCGGCAAGGCTCCTGGCCCAGATGGTGTGCCAATCGATTTGTTTAAATCAAACCTGCCCCTCTGGACCCCTTTATTGACGCGGGTACTGCAAGCTTGTTGCTCATAGGGTTTCATTAATACCTGGTCCGAGTCTATTATAATACCCATTTATAAAAAAGGCGATCGGCAAAATCCAGCCTGCTATCGTCCAATATCTCTACTGGACTCTTTGGTGAAGGTAGCAGGGCGGATTGTTTTAAACCGACTTCAAGACTGGGCAGAGGAAAAAGGGATTTTATCAGATGTACAATATGGTTTTAGGCAGGGGCTGGGCACTATGGAGCAGGCTCTTAATCTTAGTATTTTAATAGGGGAATATACTCAGGCTAAAACAGGGAGATTTTACTTAGCATTCGTTGACCTTACAGCCGCATTTGACTGTGTTATACACAGTAAACTATGGGGCATTTTAACTGACATGATCCTCAGTTAGTCCGGTTTTTAAGACAGCTGTATAACAGAGAGACTGCTAAGGTACGATATGGAACCAAGGGGGAATGTACTGCATCGTTCAAAGTGGAGAGGGGCGTTAGACTGGGCTGCGTCCTGGCACCGTTCTTGTTCACACTATATACGAACGCCCTGGAACAAGTGATGGTGGAAAGAGTAAAGGATCCACCTTACATAAACAAACGCCCGATAGCTACCCTCCTCCATGCGGATGATGCAGTATTGATGGCATGCACACAGATAGGCCTATAAAAAGCACTTACCACCTATACTGCATTTATGGATAATTTAGGCCTAAATCTAAATGCCAAGAAAACATACATAATGACGTGCGGGAAGGGCAGTCAGAAATGCAGGAGCCTGTCCATAGGGGGCAGCAGGGTAGAATCTACCAAGACATTTTCATATTTAGGAATATTGTTTGATTCTATCGGTTCCTGGAGGGAGGCCGTTAAAAGTAGGAGTCTTCTTTTTATGAAATTGACGGCAGCCGTGGCCAATTTTGCAAAAAGACTGGGTAGAAGGCCTCCAGCGCTGCTCCTCCAGATCTATCAGGCGAAATGTGTGTCTATGGCTATCTATGGTGCGGGCGTGTGGGGTTACCAAGATGCCCAACCCATACAGAATGTTGAAAACGCCTTTTTAAAGTTTCTCCTAGCGGTCCCAGCTAGCACTTCTGTCCATAATTGCCATAGTGAGCTGGGCGTTCCATATATTGCAGACATTATAAAAGCTCAGCCTGTACTACTATGGCACAGAATCTGGACATCCACTAGAACTGGTCTTAATCAAGACATTATTAAGGATTCCATGAAGTTGGACCATGCTACTAAGATCGCTTGGTTGAAATATATCAAAAATTTCATGCATGACTTTGGGCACCCTGATTATTTTAATTCCCCTAAATCTATTAATACTGTCTCCAGGAAGGAGTTTAAAAGAATCTGTATGATCCACCTGGAGGCAAATAGATTCATGTTGGAAGCAAATAAGCTGACAGTACTACAACACCAATTAGATACAACTTATTTGTATCTATGTATCTAATTTGATCATGGTTTCCACGATTACAATGTTGGTATCCGAAATTTACTATCAAATTATATTAATACATTTAGATAAGAATTGTACACTGGCCCTGGTAAATTTTTATAACAATGCCCCAAAAGACCAGTTAAGGGCAATTTTGAAGAAGCTGAATAGTGACCTGTATAAATTACAGGATGATAGAAAGTCCACCGTGATTACTATCTGGGGAGGTGATTTTAACACCGGTCTATGTCCTCTTAGTGGGGATGGTAAATGTGGTTTATCTCTAGAAAAAAATGATCCCTATCCTCACTTTTTGCACTCTGACTGTGGGGATTTACTAAACGAGATTTTATTCTCCCATCACTTGGGGTTTGCTAACAGCTTGTGTTTTTGCCCAGTCGATTTTGAGCATACTTTTATTGGGAGAGGCTTGAAATCTGTAACGACATCCAGCCGTATCTATTGTTTAACCTAAGCAGGTATGATAGTTTTGTTTTAACCCGACTTAGACTTGGGACCTTCTATCGTCTGATTAGTTTTCCCAAAACAAATAACTGGTCTAAAGAGCTATGCCGTTGCCCCTGCGATGATCTATCTATGCAATCGACAATGCACGCGGTTCTATTTTGCAAATTTTATAAGAAACAGAGAATGAGGTGGATCCTGCCAATTTTAAGGTTAGGTGGATGGACCCAATGTCGACCGGCATTTTTATATTTGCAAATTTTAGACAATGTATGTTTTACTGTATCCATTGCCTGTTTTTTAAAAAGTATACTGAGAATCAGAAAGTCTATTGTCATTTAAATCTCGCCAGGTTCTGGGCACTTGACATTTACTGTGGTTTTAAATTTGTGAGATATATGTTTTAAAAGGGATTTTATGCAAGTTTGTGTATAAGATGAATTGTTTTTATTTGTCGTGTTTGCTTTTATGATTTTACATGCATAAAATCGAATAAAGCTTGTTCTGATTCTGATATGTATTTAACATTTTCATTTGTATTTCTTTTATTTAATTTTCAATATAAAATATATTTGTATTGTTTTTTTACATATTAATATATTTATTTGTTTACTATGTTTTTGCCATTATTATTTTTTTTAAGAGACTTTCTTTGTTTCTAATGTTGCACTGACTGGAGAGGGAAAAGTACATTTTACCTCTCCACAATCCAACACTTTCCCTACTGTTGAACTCATTTGAGTGGGACTAGTAAATTTTACCTGTCCGCAATCCAACACTTTCCCTACTGTTGCACAGAGTTGAGTGGGAATAGTAAATTTAACCCTTATGCAATCCAACTCTTTCCCTACTGTTGTACTGACTGGAGTGGGAATAGTAAATTTTACCCCTCTGAAATCCAACAATGTCTCTGGCGTTGCAGTGACTGGAGTGGGAATAGTACATTTTACCCCCACGCAATCCAACTCTTTCCCTACTGTTGCACTCATTGGAGTGGGAATAGTACATTTGACCCCTCTGTAGGATTTACTCTTTCCTTACTGATGCACTACTTGGAGTGGGAATAGTAAATTTTTCCCCTCTGCAATCCAATACTTTCCCTACTTTTGCATTGACTGGAATTGAGGGGGATTTTCAGAGGGGCACCATAGGTGTCCCCCAGGGCCACAAACCAGAGGGCCAGGGGTAAGTTGGCCCTGCTAGGGGTCACCAAAGTCGCTTTCCGACATGAAAAAGCTGTCAGAAACTGATATCCTAATCCCAATGGCAAAATCGCCATCTTTAAGGGATCATGAGGTCATTCCACTGGCCGACGTGCTCCTTGAGCCCACCGGAACTGAGTCGGATTCCAGGGCCGGTTTACACTCTGATTGCTGTCATTGTAATACGGTGGTCGGGGTATAAACCTACAATGTCGGTCAAACCTACAATGTCGTTCGGAAGCCTCTGACCAGTGGTCAGAGGCTTTCCAACCGCCTCTCATGAGTGCAGAGAGAAGGGGTGGTCTTGTAGTCAAACAGTCTTCAAAGATCCCGACCCCGCTCTGCTACCTAATCGGTTCTGCAACTCCGGCGGAGTTGCTGAACCGATTAGGTAGCAGAGCGGGGTCGGGACCGATTAGGTAGCAGAGCGGGGTCAGGATCTTTGAAGACTGTTTGACTACAAGACCACCCCTCCTCTCTGCACTCATGAGAGGCGGTTAGTCCACCACAATCTGGTTGGACAATCTAGAAATGGGAACGCCTCCACAAGGATAAATATATCCATTAGGCATTACGTATGTGTGTTGTTCAGACATTTTTTGGATAAACAACTTTTTTTCTGATACCTTCAGGGAGGGATATTATACGCATTTGTGCCCTGATGAAAGCCATGGACCCATAGGGCCAGTCACTGGCTGAAACATGTTGGTAGATATAGGGTCATAGGACCATTGTATCCTGGGAATACCCTATCCTTTCATTTTAATAGCTACCCTCCCTCCATATTAAAGGGATACCTGGAGTGGATGGTGGTTTTTTAATCTTTAACCCCCCTGGCCATTTCTCATAAGAGCTCCCTGGAACACGGTTGAGCCCACCCTGGCCTTTAGGAGCCAGGGTGACCCGATGATGAAGCATGACACTATTAGAGTGTGTGAGGGTAATTTAACAAAGAGGTTGTGCTCCCAATAGTGGTAGTAGCACGTCCTCACTCCTCATTTTGAGAACTGTGCCTATTCATTATTCTTTACATATTTTTTTGTTGGGTTGGATACTTTTTGTTTGTAGGTATGGTCAGGTGCCTAAGATGGTGTCTAAGAGCTAACCAAGCTCCACGGTTTGCCACAGCTATCCTGCTGCATCTTCCAAAGTAGGATGTGGACCCAGCTCCAGGCTGGTGTGGACTGAGCTGGTGATGCTGTCCAGAGTTGACTGCAGTAATTTTGAACCTTAGTGGTAGCCAAGAAGTTGAACCCTGCAGTATAGGCCAAAGTGTGTCCAAGTAGGCTTGGACACAGGAGGCCTGCATTGCAGGAATCAAGGCTGGTCCCAGCCTGTGTGAAATGTGTGAGATAGCACTGATGGGAGGATGAAGGGGGGCCTAGCCATGTATTTAAAGGCCAGTGTTAGTAGTGGTGGCCCACCTTTATTCAACCCCTGAAACAAGGAGAAAGGCTGCTTTGTGGCATAGCAAAGTAAAAGGCAAAGCGCGACCTCACCGGAGGTGGCACAGGGTCTTAATTGCCAACACCCTTAACCAATTTCCTCTGTTACTACAGGGAGGAGGTCAGGTGGTTTGTTTCTCCTCCTTTTTGACATTAGGGAACCTTGTGATGTCAGGGGGGGGCAGTGTCTTCTTCCTTACCTCCTCATTGCCATATTTCCTGACGGCAAACACAACGGTTGAGGGGGGACCAAAGGTCGTTATTTAACATCAAATGACTTCTAGTGAGGCTGCTCATGTCTACCCTACCGAACAGGAAACCTTAGATCCATCCCACATATAGGTGCAGCTACATTTCAATGGTGAAGGGAGATTGGCACCAATAAAGCACTCATGTCCGGAGGGGGTACATGCACACCTAGAACACCATAAAGTCAGATGCCAAATGAGTTAGGAACATATAGCTGATCAGGACACAGCACACGCAGTGATCACGTCTCCCCATGCCAGAAATCTGGACATGTTACCCACTGGCCACATTATGTCCATGCAAGGTCAAGGCCCACCAGTTATTACCATTAGCCAATAAATGTATGACTCTAAAGGCAGCAACCTACATTCCTAACCATATATGGATCACTGGAAACCTTTATTATCTACGATGAACTGTATTAAAGAAGGCCATGGACCAATTGTAAATTGAGACAGTCCTCAGACCCTGTGCCTGTAACTGTTCTCCTGGCCACTATTTTTAATTAAACAAACTGCTCCTGTTTTGTAATACGCCTCTTATCTCTTGTTTTCTTAAGGTAGTTCATTTTCAGGTAACAATACATTTTCTAGACAGAACTCTAGGGTGCATGGCGGGTCGATAGTGCTTCGTTCCCCAGTTTCAGCAGTGCTTTCCCCATGAAAAGACTCACCTTAAGCACCTTGTGTGGGAGCATAGTACAGGCTCTTATCCTCCAACAGGCCTGAGTTTCCAAAGGCCACAAATTATAGTGTCTCACGACTGACACCTATCTCAAACTATCTTATTTATCTGCTTCCTCATCAAACTGCTGCCAGGGAGTTCTCCAATCAGCTTGCGATTGAATCTCCATCTCCCTGCGTCCTATGTGGGAAGATTTAAGGGTGCAACCAAGGCAGCCTCTGAGACCAAAATAAAAATTCAGAAACCCTTTGAGATTTCCTGTGTGATAGATGAGCGCTGGGATGCCTCGTTCCTGGGGCAGCCATGCGCTATATAAATATTTTAACATAACATAACATGAGCGGGCCTTGGGAATGTCGGATAAAGCTGCACAGTCTGTCTTCTTTAAAATTTCCGGTCCCTATGCAAGACAGGAGTTAGACCTGTCAGCCTTTGGATTGTCTTCCCCCAAACTTTTTGCCTTCACCCCTCTTATTTGTTCTGATCTCATTTTTGTTGGTATTAAGACTGTGCACACTTTTCCCCTGCTAACCATTGCAAAAGTGCATGTGCTCACTCCTTAAAACATGGTAACATTTGTTTATCGCCAGTTGGCATATTTAATTTACTTGTAAGTCCCTAGTAAAGTGGTACTACGTGTGCCCAGGACCTGTAAATTAAATGCTACTAGTGGGACTGCACAATGATTGTGACACTCACTTAAGTAGCCTTTTAAACAAGTCTCAGGTGTGCCATTGCAGCCTGTGTCTTCAGTTTTAAACTGTCATTTGGAACTGGCAGAAAAAACCTTAAATCAACCTTTTGCCTGGCCCAATTCTTCCTTTTTAATACATGTATGTCACCTCTAAGGTAGACTCTGGCCAGTCCTAGGGGCAGGGTGCACTGTATTTAAAAAGATGGACATGTGCTTTTGAGTTTTACATATCCTAGTAGTGAAAAACACTTAAATTCGTTTTTCACTACAGCAAGGTGTACCTCTTTCATAGAATAACATTGGAGTTACCTTATTACATTGAATAAGCTGTAACTTCCAAATGGGAACAGGTGACCAGCTCATGTTTGGTGTCTTTGGAATTGTAATGAAAAATCCTAACTTATGTGATGCCGGATTTTAAATTACAATTTTGAAAATGCCACTTTAAGAAAGTTAAAAGAACATATGATGAACGGAATGCTGAACAATGCAAACATTCACCCCCAGTCACAAAGATCTGGGCTTAATCCATTGTTATGGCTGGGTCCAAACTGGGGTGGCGTGGGGAACAAAAGAAATCGATGGACTAAACCCAGATCTTTGTGACTGGAGTGAATGTTTGAATTGTTCAGCATTCCCTCCATCATTTGTTCTTTTTGCTTTTGTCGCCCTAAGTGTGAAGAGTATGCCCAGACTTGGGTCCCGTGCTCACTGTGCCACTGGATTTACGCTAACCTGGCTGATGAGGGGTAATGCCCCAAAACCGGTCCCAGGATGCTTGTTTTTGGTCCAGGGAGGACCTGGCTTGGCAGTTCGGGCTGCATTGTTCCAATGAGGAGCATGGTCAAGACTGATTTGCATATGGGTGAGTCCAAACTGAGTTGGCGTGGTGAGCAAAAACACGATGGATTAAACCCAGATCTTTGTACCTGGGGGTGAATGTTTTCATTGTTCAGCATTCCATCCATCATTTGTTCTTTTTACTTTTAGAAAGTTGGCATTTTCCTGCTTAGCTACTTAGTGCCTACAGCCTGTCTGTGCATCACATGACTGGGTGTAGCTGACACCAGGGCTTTGTGTATTCCTCCTAAACAGCCACCCACAATAGAGAGCTTAGGTGTGCTAGGATGGGCCATCAGTGGAAGAATGGGAGGACAGAGCTAGACACAGCCCTACTTACACTTGAATAGGCTGTATCTTGCCTCCACACAAAGGGCTGCATACCCCCTATAGTTAGTCTGGAGCCAGGGCAGCAAAGGCAGGAAGAATGTGGACTTCAAAGGAAAACCTCTAGAAGCTTCTCCCAATTCAAAGGAATGCCCCGGTATAAATATTGGACCTCAGACACCAATTCTTCAGTGCACTTGTGGACGATGATGCAAGACCTTGCATTGCAGCTCCTCAGAACCAACATATCGCCTTGGCTGCGTGAAGCATCCTCAGCGCAGGTCCTCTCAATGCTCCGCAACCAGGATTTAAGATACTCTTGTTCAGAGGGCCTAACTGGGTCCCTGCAGCCGGCCCGCACTCCAACACGGTCGGCATGAACTTGTGGATTTGTCTTGGTCCAGCATGACCAGATATCCCCAGTGGGTGTTTTGTGCTTTTTGGCGCTATTTTCACTGAACATTTTGTCATTTTGGTCTTATTTTATTTATTAAAAATTAATCTATTTTCTTTTATCTTGTGTGGGATCTTTTTGTGGTGTGTTGACACTGTGTTACTATTTGAAGCGTTGCACAAATACTTTACACATTGCCTCTAAGTTCAGCCTGACTGAACTATGCCAAGTTACCAGGGGGTTGAGCACAGGTTTATTTGGGGCTGCTTGTGACTTCGCCCTGACAATGATTGTGGTTCGTGCTTGACAAGGCTTTTACCCCTCACTCAATCAGTAACACAATTTCTTGCAACATTTGTTATCAGAACAGGCTTCTTGACCTTGCCCATGCATGTTGCATGTTTGGTGGCAGCCATATAGAGGTTGGTCTCCACATACAATGGCCAATCGTTCAGTGGCACACAATTTCAAGAGCATGTTGTAAGTGGCAGTCATTATGGTCTAAAGGACACACTGTGAAGGTGAAGAATTACAGTTTTACATCAATTTGTATAGTGGAGAATACATTGTTGATAATATGGTGCACTCAAAACTAAGGGGCATATTAACAAGGCGGCGTTAATGAATTATCGCCGCTTTAGCGTCCGTTTTCGGACGAAAAGCGGCGATAATATTATCGCCGAATTAACAAGGACACGCTAGCGCGTGATTCCTGACCTAGCGTCTGTTTTCTGCACGCCTCCCATCGCATCGCTAATGAGATGCAAAGGGGGCGTGCCTGTGAATACAACAGGGGGAAATATCGCTAACCCAGGTATCGCCATATTAGCAACGTGGGTTAGCGATATTTTAAATTGCGTTAAGTATGCCTTAACGCAGGAATTTAACGTCTGCTAAATTCCTGACTAAGGCATACCTAACATGGGGGGTGGATTGTGTGGCTAAGACCACAGGACTACAACAAGAAGAGGTATGCTGTTCCTAAAGAGATCCTACAGAACATTGGATACGTGAAAAACAATAAGGTGGGTGTTCATAAAGATCGAAGTTTGAGCACACAACTCTGCAATCCTTGAGCAGACGCGTGCGTCTCTTACTGGTTTTTAATCAGGTTAGTGACCATTGTCATTAAAATAGTTTTGGATGGATCACTAATTCCTGTTTTAGACAGCACATACTACACACTTTTCACATCTACACTCATTAGGGCCCTCACTCGCACTTCACCCAACGGCTAAGAAAAAGATCTCCGCATAAAGAAGGCCCCATCACGGGTGCCGATCGGGTATTGCAGCGCCGACCCGATAAGGAGCAGACCCAGTGATGAAGCATGACACTTAGCTGGCTGGGTGTGTGAGGGTCTTTTTCTGAAAGGAGAAAAGATTTTCTTCGATCTTTATGAACACCCACCTTATTGTTTTTCACGTATCCAATGTTCTGTAGGATCTCTTTAGGAACAGCATACCTCTTCTTGTTGTAGTTCCGTGGGCCTGTATGCTGGACCTATTCAAGTGGCCCGTAGTCCCTCCTTTTTGTCTTATTGCTAAGACCACAGGCCCTATCGCCAAGTATATCGCCGTTTTCCATGGGACATCGCTGGAAAACCAGCGATGTTCCATGGAAAACATCGCTATCACTGGAAAATTATCGCCTTTGCGCTAAGCGTTGTTAATACAGCGCTAGCATGGCGATAATTTCCAGCGATAGCCGGCGATAGGATTCCCCATGCTAACAGCGGCCAGCGATAATTATCGCTGGCCGTTGTTAATATGCCCCTAATTTTGCTGATTGCTAGGTCATGTATAGTAGACGCACCTTGATCATTGCTGGACACTGCAGGTGTTAAATTGAACAGATTTATGATAATATTTAAGATTATAGGTTTTGCGCGATGAAGATCACATATTTTGCACCATATTTAGTAGTACAAAGAACGTATACTCTTATCCACATCACTTCCTGAGGCAAATTTAAACCTGTGGGAAATTGCTAAATTTCCATTGAGATTTCAGTAAAGGTATGTAAAATATCTTGAAACTTCACAAAACTAGATTTCATGATCTCTTGCACGAAAAATGATTGTGAGTGTGCATTCAAAATCCATTCAAGCGAAAAGCAGGTGCATTGTTTGTGTAGAAATCTTGTCCCACTAGACATTTTCTGCTCTAACTAATCCCAGCTGAAAATAATTGTTCCAAATTGTGCAACATTTTTCAAGTACAAAATTTACAGAATGTTTTTAATTTGGAGTAACATGAAGTTCACAAATTTCTTGAGTTTCGTAGGAGTAATAAACATTTTAGACAGTCTTATTGAAAAGTGTTCTGTGATTTTTCCCTTTTCATTTTTACAACTTCTAGGTAGTCTGCTTTGAGATGGAAGGTATGGTTTAGGATATTCTATGTGTTTTCAAGTGTACTGATGGATTGAAGTTAAAGGCAAACAGAAAATATGCACATTATAATAATAATGAGAAAACAAAATTCCATTCCCGAAAAATGACATGAGTTGCACTCTTGTGCAGCCAATCACAAAACAGACAAACACTGATCTCACACCTTGAGTATTTATTGCTTCATTATCTGCTAAAAGTTTTGACATATGTATGCCACCTGAGACATTCCTTAAAACGAAAACATACATTTTCTTGCCAAAAAATGTTAAAAATGAAACTACGTTGGAATATTCCTTTTAGATATAATATTCCAAACTGCGGCCCACTATGAATTGCAGCCATCACAGAGCAGACAATGGTCCTTAAACATGCCCCTTTCAAATATTGGTCACAAACACAAGTTGCGATTCAGTAACATGTTACTGAATCGCAATTTGGGTTTCATAAATACAAAAAGGTCAATATTAAGAATCGGAATTTTTGCAAACACAAAAATTCATCATCCATCAAGCCCTATGTACGATCAAGAAGTGCATTCATACCATGCTTGGATAGCTACTGTGTATAGTACAAAGAACTGACACAGAGTACACAATATAAAGATATACAACAAAGAATATACTTACAGATAAATTTAACCAGAACAGGCAAAGAGAAAATGCCTTAGTCAAAGTAGTATAATTTGCATTATCAATAATGAAAATAAATTGCGAAAGGCTGAGCACACTAGTGATTGTTCAGCAAGGAGATCAAGGTAATAATGAGGCTTGAACAGTCGGGGGATCAGTACCAAGGACCTCACCATGCATGGCCTCAGGAATCCATTACCGTGCTTACCTAATTCCGACCTGCCCATTTGGACAGCAATTTTAATGTGTGATTCACTGTAGCACTAGCCCACAAGCCAGCCCTCATCAAGTATTGGCTACTCTTGATTAATTGATTCATTCGGAATTTACCCCCTTATCGCTGCTTGCAGGTTATGATTTGGTTATTTCCCACCGACCTTCTTTAACCTTGATTTCTTTTTCTCCTTTTCCCCCCTTTTTCTTTTTTTGTTTGTTCCCCTTTCCTTTTCCCTCCAACCCCTTTCCCGCCTTCCTTTCTCCTCCCCCCCCTTTATCTCTCTCCTTCCCTGCCTTATATAGGCTACCTCTCAGGCATTCAGATTTTTCTGTCCTGATGATGATCCCCCGACTGTAGTTGGGATCGAAACGTCGTAGCCAACTGCATCTTGACTCCAACCATTTGTTTATCATTTATGTGGAAAATAAGATGTTTTCCTCACTGTGACTGTTGTAAAGATGTATCACTGAAAGTCACTTTGGAAGCAAATGCCTGCTGTCTGGAAATCTGGTGATTTCCATACCCCGCCACTTTTGCCTTCTGCATTATATTATGTGCTCTCTGTATTTATTGGATGTTTAAATAAATACAATTCTTTCCACTTGGATACATACCCACACAGATCTGATTGTAGTCCTGTGTTTAACACTTCATGTTTCCTTGGTAGGGACCACTGTCTCTTACAATATATTGCTTACCCTTGGTCCCTCTTGACTTACAGGGTTCCCTTGTTCCTTGATTACTTACATCAGAAGTACACTCAATACTCTGAAGTATTGTTATGGTTTATGCATGCAAATAATGTTACACTATAGATAAATCACACATATAAACATATTATGCACACACCTACCAATTGTACACATAAGGCAGTTGATAAGTGCATTGCAGCAATCATCATTAGGAAATTCAGTACGTTGTTTATCTGACCAATTCATTACCTGGTTCAGGAGTGCATCGGGAGGTGTGATTCCCTGCCCACCATCCGTCCCAACAGAACAGATGGCCCCCAAAATGGATGTGTCTGAGGTCACCATGACGTTCCAGCATCCACCATGCCTCGTAGTGGAGCACCCACATCTGAATGTGACCCCTCTACAGGGGAGATGCCGGGAATGACCTACGGCCTTTTCTGTCATGTCAATTGTTGGCCCTTCATGGTGCTGATACTCTAAGCCAGTGATAATCAAAGTACGGCCCGGGAGCCGCATGCAGCTCCTGACCTTTACATGCGGCCCCCTGAGCAGCAGCAGCTGTTTACTAGAATCAGCACTAACTTTTAAAAAATGTTAAATATACAGCAAGCACTTAATTCAGGGTTAATTGCAGCTAAACAAAAGGCAGTAACTAGGCCCTTAACTTTAGGAACACCTTCACACCAAAGACCAAACTTTGTGGCCCCCGGGAAAATGGTTGTGAGTAGCCATGCTCTAAGCAGTAGATTGCCACACACCCTACTCGGAACAACAGAGGAGGTACACAGACTTTGCAGTACATTCAGATTCCTTTTCATGAAGGTCGTTTTTTGCTACTCTATCTTTCCCTAAAGCCCTGTAGCACTTTAGGTGTTGTTCATAAGTATTTGAATCTCAAACCTGGGAACGAATTGTTTCCAACACACAGCATGAGCCCCAGACAATGTTCTGTTTGGCCACTTCGGGAGGATACAGGTGGCTACTGGGAAAAGTCACCAATCAAGTAAAACCTTTTTTTTCACTTTTTTTTTCTCGTTTTGCAATGATAGTAGAGAAATAAAAAAAAACGTGTTCCAGAACAGCCATTACATGCAATATGTTCTGTTTTCAATGATTTAAGAATTGAATTTCGTTCGGCTGGGGGCGGCAGGGAACAAGCAAAGGAGGGGGACAAGAAGAAACTAGGACATCAACAAAGTGTATATTGTGCTGCGGGTGAACGAGCGCCTGCAACGGAACCACGCAGGATACCTTTTCAGAGAAAAATGATGCGCGCCAAGTCCTGAGACGCCGGCTGCTGGGTCATCGTGCCAGAGCGCGCACAGCCTCGAGTTGACCTCACGTCATTCATCGTATTTTTTTTTTTCTTCTCGAACGTGGCTCTTTTTGATGTAGGGCTTGTGGGTTGTAGAACTGGATAGCAGTGATTAATTGAAACATAACCTTCAACATGAGCTACATGGCATCCTAAATGAGAACACACCTTCAGAAAGGGCCGTGTGCGCTTTTCCAGCCACATTAGTATTCTCGGATGGTAAAATTGGCTCATAACCTGACAAGAATGAGTAGAAAAACATTTTGCTCCCAAATTGCCAAGGCACACAACACTGTTTGCCTTTGTGTGGGCAGATGCGAGGGAAAAGCAGAGAAGAAAGGGGCGCAGGAGCTGTGCCCGGAGTGAAAGCAGCGCCAAGAAAACTCTCAAGTAGAAATGTGATCTTGAAAGAAGCGCTGTTCCTTTCAAAACCCTCAGTTTGGGAGGTTTGCTTTAAATCAAGACATTGTTCAACAGTTGCAGATGGTTGCTAAGCAACCCCTGTGCCTTGTCGCATTGGCAAAACAAGGCGCCTCTAAAATCGGCGTCCCGGGCCCAGGAAGGACAGCAGCTCTCCTGGCGATGTCTGCGGTCCCTGGTTGGGAAGGATTTTTATTTTATTTCATTTTTTTATTTATGGATCTAGTCACGCATTTGCTTCCATTTTTATTTTGAATAAAAAGCATTTTATTGGTATTTTCATCAACAAAATGACAGCATTATGGACAATATAGTCGGACATATTCTGTCTCTCTTTTCACATACCCTTTGTTTTGGTCCCGCTTGTTACCCTTCCATTTCTCCTTTCTCTAAGGGGTCTAATGCTTTAGAGTTCTTCCATGCACCGGATTTTTATGTTTTTATATTTAAATGGGTATCTTCGAGCTTCATATACTTCGATAATTCTGCAATGGTCAAGGCACCATTTCCATTCTTCTGCCCTCCAGGTCTATGAGATGCATTTACCAATCCAAGCCCCACAAACAAACTTTCGATCTTGTTTTAGCAATTTGTGGATTTACTATGTAAGAAAAGTCCGGAAATTCAGGCCAGATATTGCAGAACACTTATTGATGCATTATGGGATGGCATCTTGTTTTCTTGTTATTGCTTTAGATCTGTGGTCATGTGACTGGTTATTTAAATATGGCCTTCTCCAAAATGGCGGATTAAGAGCTCCTCTGCCAAAGTTGCGAGTTGGGTGAAGCGCGCCAGGCACTATTTTTCACCCACACTTTGGCACAATTCACTTCACACTCTATCACTACATGGAATAAACTGGACTCATTCATTCCACTTTTCTGGAGTGTTCTCTCTTTCTTAGAAATGGACTATAGCCCTGCCATAGTGACATACAGTTTTTGAGATCTGTGCATGTAGGAATACAATAACTAGGGGAGAGGATGTGGTCTGACGCTAGACTGCCGACTTTGGAGCTGTAAAACCAACTTTCGAGCCTCGGGGTCCACTCCACATCCTGTGATTCTGGGCAAATCACTTAATGTCCCCGTGCCTGAATGTGTCCTTGTGTAACGTAACTGGTGCTCATGTAAAGTGCTCCAATACCTTCGGGTCGAGTTCGCGCTATATAAATCTGCAAAAAAAAAAAAACTAGGCTACTTTACTGGTCAGCCCATGCATCAGCATACTGCGAAGCATCACTTCCTCTCAGCAATTCATAAACCTCTTCCATCACCCCGGATTATGGATTTTACTTTATCCATGTAGTGTTCTTCCTGTCTCAATCGAGATTGACCAATGTAATGCTTTTATCACTTACCTCCTGCTTATTACGTATGCTGGACCAGCATCGAAAGGACAACCCCCTTCATTAACCTGCATACTCTCACTCCTCTCTTTTACTGAGTACACCTTGAACATCAATCCATATTCACTAGCAACCATTCTCAACAACTACAATTCACTACTCTTTTAATCGACCTTATTATTTCTTTCTTGAACTGACTGCACTTTTCACTGCAACTTAGGAGATGTTTCAGCAATGATGTGTGTCCGTAAATCCTACAGAGGAACTCATGTATGTGCTTTATGCTTCCATGGCATTATTCCAAAGAAGCACTTGAAAAAGCCTTTCCCATTCCATTTTATTCCATGTTCTTTCCTTATTTACTCTACAGCAAAAGCAAGTCAATAGGAAATGCTGCACACAGAAACAGTTACACGGTAAATACATGACACTCAGGATGGAAATGTGGAAGGAAAATTTGGGAACTGGCGCGTTTTGGATTGTGGAAAGTGATATCTCATATGTCAGGTTTCGTGTGGAAATAGGATCAGGGAGTAGTTAATATTTGGGATTCTTGTACCATGAGGTGTTTCTTTAGAACAGTCTTTAACGTGTCAATCAATCAATCAATCAATCAGGGAATTGTAAGCGCGCTACTCACCCATGAGGGTCTCAAGGCGCTGAGGGGGGGGGGCGTCCACAGATCTGTTTAGCCGAAGAGCCAGGTCTTGAGGGTCTTCTTGAAGGTGTTTAACGAAGGGGCGCATCTGATGTCTGCCGGTAACTCGTTCCAGGTCTTGGCTGCAATCTGAGAGAAGGATCTTCCGCCTGCTCTGGCTCTGTGGATGCGCGGGGTTTCGGCCAGTGCGAGGTTGGAAGATCGGAGGTTTCTTTTGGGTACGTGGAAGTTGATTCTGTCGTTGAGGTATTTGGGTCCGTTGTTGTGTAGGCATTTGTAGGCGTGAGGATTTTGAAAGTGACTCTTTTCTCCACGGGGAGCCAGTCAAACAAAGAGATAGAACGGAATTTAACTGGGAGAACGTTCCAGTGGAAGACTCCCTGTACACAGAAGGATTGAAATCTGGATGGAGCACGTGGACATTTAGGTTTGACATAGTAATTAAGTTTGGCTTAGAACAAATTAACAACCAGGACATAGCTGCTCAGGCCGGACGAATGGTAGGTGGAGCCCTTCATTGCTTTGAAGTCCAGGTTCAATAGCTTGTTGAGAGTTCTATTATCTGACAGCCAGCTGGCATGTTTGATGTTAGTGGCAGTGTGTGGGAAGTTTAGCACTTTGACCAATGGGATTCAAGGGGGAAATGTAACCACGCTATCCCCAGGAGCTCCTGCGGGAGGGAACAAGAGGCGCGTGGCACTAGGAGCAGGCCAGCCTCCAACATAAAATGTTCAACACAAAATGGGGCCGCTCCCATAGTAGTGACCTAGGTGCAAATTAAATTGTGAGTGTGGGCATCTCACAAAATGTGAAGGACTGGTCTCACACACCACCAGGTGTCATGCTTCATCATTGACCAGTCCTCGCCCTCTAGAAACTCGGTTTGGTAGAGGGCGGTCATACACCTGACGACAGGGATGCACTTCTAAACTAAGTGGGGGCCCGTGGGGACTGAGTGAGATTTAAAAACCATTATAGTTACCAAATTAATTTTAATGTGGCAGGCAGCTATATGGTATTAAAAACAAGTGAACGGTGCTATGGGGAGACTACTGTCCCCTCACCGTTGTAGGTGCCGTCGACATGTTTCTGCTTTGTGGCCCAGTTGGGTCTGTGGCATTCATCAGGATCTAAAAGAAAAGAAAGGAGGGCTCCGTTCTTACCAGCCTTGGGGTGATAAGATGCCACTAGGTGGGGTGACCTATGTCCAAACATTAATTTCAAGCATGCCGGCAGTCATCCTCTTACTGCCTCAAGGTGCGTCTCCCGTAAGTGCACCTATATGTGTGCTCCTCTCCTACCCGACGATAAATGGATGTGGGGAGAGCGTGGTTTTTAAAGTGCTCTTAATTGGGCAGATCGGCATAATTGGCTTTGTGATTGAATAAGTGTCTACCAGGTAATGGGATCCGGTGTCCCAAAAAGCGCCGATACAAGTATGTGGTAAATAGCCTGACCTGCTCTCAGCGTGATGGATAGGCCTTCGCAGGCTTGGAATGCAAGTTTCCGGTGTCTGAGCGAGCATGGTTTCAAAGGAGGCAGGCAGGAGCCTGACCGTGGGTGCGTCCCCTGACAGCCAGTCAGGACGCGACCTGTAGCCGGGGCGAAGTCGCCCCCACGTGGGTTGCACTAAGCGGACGAAGATTTGCCAGCGTCCCTCCTGTATACAGGGATAGCAGCCCGTAATCTGAGGCCAGGGCGTGGTTATACCCACGTGTGTTGTGCTTGGCCGGGAGAGGCAGAGGTCCGCGTCATTGGTAAGACCGGGCGGCTCAACCAATGATCTATGGCCGCGTCTAGTCACGTGAGCGCAACACGCTCAGTGTACTAGAGATTAAAGAAAGGATGATTTTAATCAATCAATCAATCACAGAATTTGTAAAGCGCACCACTTACCCGCAAGGGTCTCAAGGCGCTGGGGAAAAAGAAAAGGGGGGGGTGCTGCTACTGGTCGAACAGCCAGGTCTTGAGTAGCCTCCTGAAGGTCAGCAGGTCTTGGGTCTGTCGTAGGCTTAGTGGAAGGGTGTTCCAGGTCTTGGCGGCGAGGTGGGAGAAGGATCTGCCGCCGGTGGTAGTTCTTCGAATGCGAGGGACGGTGGCGAGGGAGAGGTCGGCGGAGCGGAGTTGGCGGTTGGGGACGTAGAAGAGGAGTCGTCTGTTGAGGTAGGCTGGGCCAGTCTTGTGGAGTGCCTTGTGTGCGTGGATGAGGAGTTTGAAGGAGATTCTCCTGTCGACGGGGAGCCAGTGCAGGTTCTTCAGGTGGGGGGTGATGTGGCTGTGGCGTGGTAGATCGAGGATCAGGCGTGCGGAGGCGTTTTGTATGCGTTGCAGTCGCTTGATGAGCTTGGCCGGGGCTCCCGTGTAGAGGGCGTTCCCATAGTCAAGTCTGCTACTGACGAGGGCCTGGGTGACTGTTCTTCTTGTGTCTGTCGGGATCCACCTGTAGATCTTGCTAACAATGATGTAAATGAGGTTTAATGATTGAAAAGCCCATAGCGGAATTGCAAAGAGATGCTCGTGATAGGTCTGCCAAGCAAAAAAGTGAGTGACCTGTGTCTAAAAGATACTCATAGTGCTGTATGTAAATAAGGGGGTCACCCAAAGCATAAAAGGAAGTTATTAAGGTAACGTCCTGTAAAAGTACTGTATACTGGTAGTCTGTTAACAGTGCACCAGAGAACCTAGACAAGAGGTGCAGGGGTTGTCAGCCAATGGGTGGGCTGATATTCCAAAGACTGTATTATCGTGCCATCTGTAGCCATGGGATCTCATCATTGAGACCTGTTTCCCATGAACGAAGGCGGTAAACCCACCTCTGTTCCCTGATATGTAAGGGTTTGGTCATGTCGGTCTTCTGTTTCTTCATAACCTCTAGGATCACCCATTTCAGGTCGGTGTCCTTGTGGTTTTGTTCTAGGAAATGGCGGGTGAGTTTCCTATTGGTTTTCTTGCATCGGATGGTACTTCGATGTTCATTAATCCGGATCTTAATTTTTCTTGTGGTCATGCCCACATACATGAGACCGCAAGGACAGGTGAGGAGGTACACCACATTCTCGGTGTTACAATTTCCAGTGCCTATGTCCACCTCCTTGGTAGTGTTAGTGAGTGGGCAGGAGACACAGCTTCCACACGGGTAGTGTTCTGTTGGTCTTTGGTGGTTCCAGAGCGTCAGTTGTTCTTCTCTCTCCTGGGGTGGTGTTTTCGCATGTACCAGCTCGTCCCGCAGACTCGTGTTTCTTTTGAATGCGAACAGGGGTGGTTCCCACTGTTTTTTCGCACCGTTCAGAATGTGCCAGTTTTTTCGGATAATGTTCTGAACGGCGCTGGATGTTGGCGTATATGTGGTCACGCACACGATTCTGTTGGTTTTTTCTTTATGTGCGTCTTCCAGAAGTGCCTCCCGGTTGTTATTTTTGGCCCTCTTCTTAGCCTTCCTCACCATTTTTTTAGGATAGTGGCGGTCGAGTAACTTTTTCTCAAGCAGTTCAGCCTGTTTGTTGTAAGTTTCTGTATCTGAACAGTTCCTGCGCACCTGGAGAAATTGACCCACGGGAAGATTCTGCCGTAGAGCCCTAGGATGATAGCTTTCATATAGAAGCAGGCTATTTCTGTCTGTGGTTTTATTGTGAACCTTGGTGCTGACTCCTTCCACTGTCATAGTAATATCAAGGTCCAAGAAAACGGCATGGTCTTTACTGATGGCGTGCGTGAACCTTAAGTGTTCATCCTTACTGTTGACCCATTGCACAAATGCTGTTGCTTCTGCTTCGTTCCCACGCCATATGATGAAAACGTCATCTATTTAGCGCTTCCAGGTTTTTATGTGTGCTGCATATGGGTTGTTTTGATTAAGGATGTGGTCCTCTTCGAACTGTTGTACATAAAGGCACGCCATGCTTGGGGCAAAAGTACTGCCCATGGACGTGCCTTTGATTTGATGATATATCACATCCTCAAATTCAAAAATGTTCTCTGTCAGTGCCACCTCTGCGCATTCCATGATAAAATGTGGAGGGGTGGTAAACTCCCCCAGGAGCTCCTGGGGATAGTGTGGTTACATGATTTGTACAGCTGACGGCTGTGGGAACACAGTAAGTGGCATACCTAACCTACGGTAGGTCTTGAAATGATCACTGTGGATCAGACATTAAGACGTGTCTTGGAAATATAGACACTCAAACATACAGAGTTTTTAAGAGCCTAACACATTTGGGTTTGGCTTGTCTACCCGCACCTACATCAGACATGAACACCGAACTTTCGTTCGATGATGACACAATTGCCGAGATACTTAATGCACCGTCTCTACTAGCTGAGACGGTTGTAGCACAAACAGTTCAAAACTCGGATGAATGGGAGGTGCTTTCGTCTAAGAAGAAGGAACAGATCCGCACGGCCCTACAAGGGGCGTTTATGACGGAATCGTTGTTAGAGGTAAAATCATCCTTTCTTTGATCTGTAGTACACGGAGCGAGTTGCGCTCAGGTGACTAGACGCAACCATAGATTATTTGTTGAGCCGCCCGGTCTTACCAATGACGCGGACCTCTGCCTCTCCCGGCCAAGCACAACACACGTGGGTATAACCACGCCCTGGCCCCAGATTACGGCTGCTATCCCTGTATACAGGGGGGACGCTGGCCAATCTTCCTCCGCTTAGTGCAACACACGTGGGGGCGACTTCGCCCCGGCTACAGGTCGCGTCCTGACTGGCTGTCAGGGGACGCACCCACGGTCAGGCTCCTGCCTGCCTCCTTTGAAACCATGCTCGCTCAGACACCAGAAACTTGCATTCCAAGCCTGCGACGGCCTATCCATCACGCTGAGAGCAGGTCAGGCTATTTACCACATACTTGTATCGGCGCTTTTTGGGACACCGGATCCCATTACCTGGTAGACACTTATTCAATCACAAAGCCAATTATGCCGATCTGCCCAATTAAAAGCACTTTAAAAACCACGCTCTCCCCACATCCATTTATCGTCGGGGAGGAGAGGAGCACACATATAGGTGCACTTACGGGAGATGCACCTTGAGGCAGTAAGAGGATGACTGCGGGCATGCTTGAAATGAATGTTTGGAAAGGGAGCTCTTTTGGGTTCCTTAACTTTCTGCAAAGAAATTTTAACTCTTGTTACTGTTTGTTCTCTGTTTTTCACCCCTTTAGAGTCTGACTACAGGGGTCTTCCTTTTGCCCTCCTCCCATGGGGCATTTAGGTTCATGTCCTAGGGTAAGACAGTGAGATACTCTCTCACGTATAATGTTTCCAGTGTGTGCACAGATGAGTGTCACATGTCACACATATAGCCACTCACCATTAATTAAATGTGCATGTGGTTGAATGAAATATTGACAAAGCGACCCAGGTTCTTTTCATTGTACTTTTGTATTTTTATTGTTTTTCAGGCTTCAAAGTGAGCCCCGTCTTGGTGGAGTGTGACATAGGTCACACCACCTAGTGGCATCTTATCACCACAAGGCTGGTAAGAACGGAGCCCTCCTTTCTTTTCTTTTAGGTCCTGATGAATGCCACGGACCCAACTGGGCCACACGGCAGAAACATGTCGACCGCACCTACAACGGTGAGGGGACAGTAGTCTCCCCATAGCACCGTTCACTCGTTTTTAATATCATATAGCTGCCTGCCACATTAAAATTAATTTGGTAACTATAATGGTTTTTAAATATCACTCACTCCCCACAGGCCCCCACTTAGTTTAGAAGTGCATCCCTGTCGTCAGGTGTATGCCCGCCCTCTACCAAACCGAGTTTCTAGAGGGCGAGGACTGGTCAATGATGAAGCATGACACCTGGTGGTGTGTGAGACCAGTCCTTGACATTTTGTGAGATGCCCACACTAACAATTTAATTTGCACATAGGTCACTACTCTGAGAGCGGCCCCATTTTGTATTGAACATTCAAGGGGGAAAGCCACTAGATTATAGAAATGTGATGTAATGTGATAACACCGCACCATTGACTTGCAGGCATCAATGACCAGTGTTCTTCTACCATCTACTTAGCAAAATCATAGAGGGTTGAATTTTTGCTTTCCATAAACCCATTCACTTGAAGGTGGTTCTGTAGTATTCTCTAGTGTGCAATACCACAAAGTATCAAAAATCCCTTTAATCTCTTTGGAGGTACCTCAATTTTATACAGGTAGACATAAAGCTATTTGGCAGATGGGTTATTCTGTCACAAATTTGACGGATATGCCTTCCGCCTTATTTCAAGTGCATTGTACCCGATTTCACTTGTAATGGGGTGGACGGGATAGCCATCATGTTTGTGATGGACGGCCCATCCACCAATCTCTAAATAAGACAATTAATTTAGGCTGGTAATGAATTTAGTCAAATCAAAGGCCATAGCTTATTCCATACATTACAAGTGTAGTCATTATAAGTGATTATCAGCAACCATTGCAACAAATATTTGTTTCACTGCCAACATTTGTAACATGCGAAGAGTACCCAAAATCCACCGGTAACAGTTGTAGTGTAACTGTGAGCTAGCATTTCGGGAATCAAGGAGATATAGTGTAAATACAGATCCTTCACACCCATGATAAAAACACAGTATTGACAATCTCTACATCTTTGTTTGTACTTTGGGTTAAGAAGGGCATTTTCATACCTCAGGTCAGCAATTATCCCTCCATATACCTTTACATAGGCGAGAAATGCACTCTATTCACAATGCTTCTTCAACATACACTACAAATGAAAGACATAACCCCCTACCTAGCAAGCCCTCACCAGATTATGACCGAAGTAATTTGGCAAAGTGTCCACTGGCCAAGAAAGAAAGGATGTCCCCTAATCACCTCTAAATTAGCCTCACAAAAACAAATATTTTAATGCCACCAATACCCTGTGGTCTGCCACACAATGTGAATGTCCAAAGTCTGCAAGAAGATAGAGGATCTTGTGATACCAGGAACTTTCAATGGTACCCCACCACCCAAATTGACTAAGTCTGATTTTTTCATCTTATCATGTTTAGATTATGTTATTTTATTTTAATTAGTCCTTGTATAATATGATTTGTGTTGTTAGACCTGTCAGCCTTAGGGTGGTCTTCCCTCAAACGTTCTGCCTCCCTCCTCCATTTTTCTGGCCTTAAGACACTATGCCCTTTACCACTGGTAACTAGTGCTAAAGTGCTTGTGTTCTCTCCTCTAAACATGGTAACATTGGCTTATACCCAATTGGCATATTTAATTTACTTATAAGTCCCTAGTAAAGGGACACTACATGTGCCCAGGTCCTGTAAATTAAATGCTGCTAGTGGGTCTGCAGCACTGATTGTGCCACTCACTGAAGTAGTCCTTTAAACACGTCTCAGACCTGCCATTGCAGGCTGTGTGTGTACAGTTTTAAACTGCCATTTCAACCTAGCAAACTAAACCTTTTGCCAGGCTCAAACCTTCCTTTTTAATACATATGTGTCACACCTAGGGTAGGCCCTGGACAGCCCAGAGGGTAGGGTGCAATGTATGTATTAAGTTGGAACTGTACAGTTAGACACGTTTTACATGTCCTGGTAGTCTAAACCTCTTAAATTCGTTTTTCACTTCTGCAAAAACTACCTCTCCCATAGGATAACATTGGAGTTACCTCGTTACATTCTTTAAGTGTAATTTCCAAATGGAAATAGGTACCCAGTTCATGTTTGGTGTCTCTGGAATCACAATTCAAAATCATAACTTATGGTGAAGTCAGATTTTACATTCTAATTCTGAAAATACCACTTTTATGAAGTTGGCATTTTCCTGCTTTAGCCATTTAGGGTCACATGACTGGGTGTAGCTGACAGTTTAGCTTTGTGTATTTCTCCTAGACAGCCACACACAATAGGGAGCTTAGGTGTGCCTGAATGGGCCATCACTGGAAGGATGGAAAGGAGAAGCTGGGCACAGCCCCACTTACACTTGAATAGGTTGTCTTATGCCTTCACACAAAGCGCTGCATACCCCCTGTAGTTAGTCTGGAGCCAGGACAGGGAAGGCAGGATGCCTGGGGACTTTAAAGGTAAACCTCTAAAAACCTTTAGAAGCTTCTCCCCCACTTTAAAGGCATAACTGGGTATACATACTGGACCTCAGACACCAACTCTTCAGTACACTTCTGCACCTATGGATACTCTGCCAGGAAGAAGGTCTGCTGTGCTGCTATAAGGACTGCCACTCTGCTGGACTACTGCTCTAAAGGAACTGCTGCATTGCTGTGCTGACTTGCTGAACTCTTGCCTGGTGAAGGAGAACTGGATCTGCAACTTCATCTTTTTTTTGCAACTTTTATTTATTGAAAAATTGTACAATGTACAAAAACTAGTATGCAACCAGAATAGGCATAAGGCATAAGGATGTCACACATGGCATGCAGTGCCACCTTTCATTGTACAGAAAAAAGAGGGAAAAAACAGAGGGGTAACAGTGGAAACCCAACAGCAATCAAAAGGAGGGTAGCAGTGATTGCATAGACGTAGCTTTCTGACCGTCGTAGGCGAATCCCCCCTCAGTGGGTGGGGGGAATGACTAACGTGCGTACACCCTCTCAGGCAGGCGGGGCGATACTAGTAGTGATAAGAAGTAGTGGGAAAGTGTGGGGAACAGAGGAGGGTGGAAAGGGAGGAAGAGGGCCAAACGAGGGATAAATGTGTTTGAATGCCAGCAGAGGAGCAAACAGCGTCCATGAATTGGTAGAAGCAATCCGCTGTAAGAATGCACAGGTGAAGTTCAGCATACAGTGTCAGTGTGCGGTGGGCTGGGGTGGGGTTTGGGTAATAGAATTCTACACTCCAGACAATAAAGGGCTCCAGACGACCTCAAAGATATGTAATTGGTTATTCATAGTGTTTGAAATTGAGTTTCTGATTGGCAGCGGTATGCACCCTGTTCAAGCAGAAACCCCAATCCTAGTCAGGGTAAGTCACAAACACACCATAATTTAACCTGTGCTCACCCTCTGGTAGCTTGGTACAGAGATGCAATGTGTAAAGTATTTGTTCATCACTTCAAACAGTGAAAAAATGAAAATACCACACAAAGACTTCACACCAGGTAGAATAATACCGCTTAATTTTATAAATGAAACAAGACCTGAATGAAAAAAATCCAGTAAGTAGAAATCTAGATGTTAATTTTTAAAGAATAAACTGTAAAATAGCACCCAGAAGCAGTAAGCGATTATGTGGGTTATCTGGTCAAGCCGAACTGGGACAAAGTCAAAAGTTCAGGCCAACCACGACGGATCACGGGCCAGATACAGGGACCCAGTTAGGCCCGCTGAACAAAAGTACCTTGATCCGGGTTGCATCGCTGTCGAAGAAGATGTGGGGTGCAGCCAAAGTAATGCATCGGTGTCGAGCTAGATAGTGGAGGAGATGCGTCGATTTTCTCCACGCAACAGTGGCAATGCATCGGTTCTGAGTGCAATGCGCTGGTTCAGATTGAGATACTCTGCTACTGCTCCTGCAGCAGAGGAATGCATCGATTCAGAGTGCGATGCACTGGATTCGAATGCGATGCACAAGGGTTTGATCCATGTATCTGTGTTGATGCACCGGTTCTGATCCATGCAAAGGTGTCGATGCGCCGGTTCCAGAGGGGATGCGATGGTTTGGTTGAAGTAAGCACCTTAAGTCTCACTTCTGACAGCCAAGACTGGGGTGGCGCCACTTGGCAGTGCAGACTCACAGATGGCAGAGTCTAGGTGCAGGAGTAGAAAGTTTGGAAGTCTTTTATGTCCCTGAGACTTCAGATAGGGAGGCAAGCAAGCAAACCCTTGGAATCACACTGGGTTCAAGTGATGCAGGTCCAGTCATTCTCTCCCAGGTAGGGGAACAGCTAGGCAGAAGGGCAGCACTGAAAGGCAGGAATCCAGCAAAGATGCAGTCCAGCAAAGTGGCATTCCTGTCAGCAGCACAGCAGTTCTTCTTCCCGGCAAACAAGTCACAGGTCCAGAAGTGTACTGAAGTCATAATGTCAGAGGTCCAGTACTTTTACCCAGTTGTGCCTTTGAAGTGTGGGAGAGTTCAAAGAAGGGTCTTTGAAGTGCACAGCGGTCCTCACTTCCTGCCCTGGCTCCAGACTCACTACACGGGGGTATGCAGCCCTATGTATATGGACAGGACACAGCCTGTTCAGGTGCAAGTGTAAGACTGTGCCCAGCTCCTCCCTCCCATCTCCCAGGATGGTCCATCAGGTCATATCTAAACTCCCTTTGTGTGTGGCTGTCTAGAGGGAGTACACAAAGCCCAGCTGTCTCCCAATCCAGACTGATCAGAGACAGGCAGCAGGCATCAAATGGCTAAAGTAAGAAAACACCAGCTTCCTAAAAGTGGCATTTTCAGAATTGCAAATTAAAATCCGACTTCACAATAAGTTGTGATTTTAAATTGTGTTTCCAGAGACACCAGACTTGGGGGTCTTATAAATTTCAAATTGGAAATTACACTTATAAAATGTAATAAGGTAATCCCAAAGTTATTCTATCGGAGAGATAGACTTTGCAGTAGTAAAAAACGACTTTGGGAGTTTTTCACTACCAAGACATGTAAAAGTTAAAAGTACATATCCTGCCTTTTAAATACATTGCACCCTGCCCTGTGGGTTATAGAGGGCTTACCTTAGGGGTGACTTATATGTATAAAAAGGAAAGGTTTGGGCCTGGCAAAAAGGGTTATTTTGCCAAGTCATCATGGCAGTGGCAGGCCTGAGACATAGTTAAAGGGCTACTTAAGTGTGTGGCACAATCAGTGCTGCAAGCCCACTAGCAGCATTTAATTTACAGGCCCAGGGAACAAGGGGTATCACTTTAGTAGGGACTTATAAGTAAATTAAATCTGCCAATTAGGGATGAACCAGGCACCAGGAGAGACTGAGTATACTCCACAGTGTTCAGCAGGTGAAAGTCTGAGAGACATGAGCCTAGAAGATCCCCAGCTCATAGGGCTTCCCCCAACCGTGGAATTAAGGAGCAGGAGACCGAAGGAGGCAGGAGGGAGCACCTCTTGGTCACAGTCCAGTGCTGAGCCCATGTCAAAGGCATGGGGAGATTGTTCTCCAACCCACCACCCACTTACCCTGACTAGAAGCAAGGGTCCCTATTTGGACAAAGGTACCTACCTCTACCAACTAGAGACCCCCATTTCTAACACAAGTCCTTTAGTTATTGATATTTGTACTATTCTACATGATATTTGGATCAATTCTACGAGCACTATTCAAACATACACCAACAGTATTGATGAATTATAGAGGGTGTTATCAATTAGGTATCATCCTTTTGTTTTTTAATGAAAGCTTTATATATCTGTGGTGTTGCTCTTATTTATTTCAAGGCTAACTTAATTTAACATTCAGAAAATAATCCCTAGATAGAGTGCTCAATTATTGAGTGGGTATTCTGTGTTTTCTTAGGATATCGAGGCCAAATGTATTTTTTTAAGCCGAACTGCAAGATTTGTACTCCAACTATATTGCCTCCCTTATGTCACCTTGCTATAATATTGATATGATCCCTCACATCAGATATCATTATATTGTTCACCAATATACCAGGTAAGTATAGGAAAGTATCTATGTTATATAATACAGTTAACTAGTAACTAATGATGTAATTTATATTATTTGTGATGTAATTCCTTACAACAAGGATGATGTTTGAGCTGTGTGCGCAGAAGTTAGAGTTTGCATGCCAGATATCGTCCAACAATGGTTTGAAACATGAACCAAAAATTGGGACAGCTCAGTTATTTATTATTTTCTTCTTTTTTTTAATCTTTTTTTTAAATAACTCTTGCTGTTCTATATAGCTCAAGTGGGCCTTCATTGTTGTTGTTCCCATCATATTATGATATAAAAAAGTGCTCTAGTGCAAAACACCCTTGTGTGCCACCTACAGTCAAATATCATACATTAATTATAAAGTTAAAATGAGTTGGTTAAAAAGGGGTAATTTAGCAAATTGCAAACAGGGACATGATGCAGTTAATGGTGCCTCATATTGGTTTACATGATTAAACACTTAGGGGCCGATTCCGATCTCGGCCGGTAGAAACCGAATCGGATTCGGCTTAACCGGATCCGATTCGGAGCCCTCTTTCCCGACCGATTCTTATGTGCGTCCGGCCGAGCGAGTACGATGCGAGCGCACGCGAAATCGCCGACCGACTCGTTCGCGGGTCCGAATCGCTCCAACCGACTCGCACGGACACGACTCGCATCGCGCAATGGAGACATTCCCCGGCCGGGCAAGTACGATGCGCGCCTCGAGCAGTCCGACCGACTCGCGCCGTCTGGCTCGAAAGAGCAGTCGGAGCCGGACTTTTGGGGGTCCGTGTCGGACCCCCCTGTACGCGTTGCCGCGCGAGTCGCACACAGGGGGGACCCATGGGTCCCCCCTACCTGTGCATGTATGCCGCGAGTCGCATCGAGGCGTACCCGCTGTAGGGGGCGCCCGTGTTCGCCTCGCACCCATTGAGTCAATGGGAGCCCACGTACGCGTTGTACGTCCGGCTCCCATTGACTTCAATGGGAGTCCGACCGACTCGAGTCCGATTGCATGCGTGCGCATCGTACTCGTTCGGTCGGACTGCCAGGGTCCGATTCGGTCGGAAATCTCTCCGGGTCCGGCTCGGTCGGAGAGATTTCCGGCCCGAATCGGATTCGCCCCTTAGTCTAATATTTATATTCATTATTATTGACAAGTGAAAAAATCCTCACTGGAATAGAGCCCCTGTGGGCTTTTGGTGTCAAGCTCTAGGATGTACCGCATTTCGAGTTTTCTTAGTGCAGCCTCACGGTTCCCACCACATCTTGGGCAAACAATTGAATCTATTACATAGTACTTCAGATGTTCCAACTTATTTTCATGCATTTCTCTAAAATGACGTGCCACAGGATATGACGGGTCTGAATTGGTTATTGCCCTGACATGTTGGAGTATTCTCTTGTGAACTTGCAGCTTAGTGCTGCCTATATACCGCAGTCCACAAGAGCACTCCAGCACATATATTGCATGGTCAGTTTTGCATGTTAGAAATTTTGTGATGTTGATTGATTCATCTTTGAAGGGTACTGTGTAAGACTTTTTGTTAATTCCAAATCTAAATGCCCTACATGTGGTGCATTTTACAAATCCTTTTCTTTGTGTTAGCCAATTAGTCTTTGTTTTGATCTCAGGGCTACTGCTGACCAGCACGTCACTCATTGAGGTGGCTTTTCTAAAGGTGATGGCTGGTCTTTTTGGTAATATATCTCCTAGGACAGGATCACTTAGTACAATTGGCCAATCTTTTTCTAACTATGTTACACAGACTGTTTTTCTGTTTGTTATATGTAAGTATTAGCCTTATACTTTTTGTGTTTTCTGACTTGTTGCTATGGAACCTGTTTCACTGTCTGATGTTTTAAACAGTAGCCCTAGTCTACACATATATATATGTGTGTGCTTGTGTGTGTATATATTCAACACAAAAGATATTGCTTCCGCTACTAACTACAAGCACTTTCATGGTGGTTTAAAGAATTTCTGTTGCACATAAGATTCATGGTCACATGACCTTTAAATACTATACATCACCAGTAATTAAGTATTAAAAGTGAAGTGAAACTATTTGTCTCACGTACCCTACAGGTGTATGTGCACATGGATTAATGCTTCAAACACTAATATCATTGTTGTATCAAATTAGATAAGGTGACCACCTCCCTCCAGGTTATTACAGACACTGTCTCTAGTCCTGAACTTTTCACATACAAATCATTGATCTCAGGTGTGTTAGTCTAATTAGTTCAATGGACTCAAAGCAAAGCTACAATACCCAGAAGGCTATTACGCAAGAGTCCAGGACTGAAAAGAGTTTCTGTAATGACCTGGAGAGTGGTGGTCACCATATATGTATGTGGTATCTGTATAGTGCAAGCCTAGCCAAAATGCAGCAGAACACACTAAATTTTAGTATTGAGTGTTCTTTGTGATAACCATAAAAATATGCTGTTGCTTTAGGGAGAATAGTTTCATATTAGTTGTTATATGCCTCTAAAATCTTTAAACAATGTCATTCTATAGAATAATTCCCAGTAAAAAGTACTGAAATTATTATTGACAACAGGGTGTAAGTTATGCTTGCCTACGTGTCACCAAATTGCTTGTTGGAGTAAAATAATATACATAGATTATTCTTTACGGGCATGTCCTAGCGGCTCAATCCCTTATGTGATTAAATATAGAGCAACAACTGCTTGAAATTTTGCCAGTTCAGGTTTGTACTTCCTCTTTAGCCCCAGTAGGCAGACCAATATAAAACCATGCAGTTGATGTCTAACTACTTGATATTTCATTAACCCCTTCCATGCTCATGACAGAACGGTTCCATCATGAGCCATAGTGGGTATGTGCTCATTATGGACCCGTTCTATCATGGCACCCACCCATGGGGGTAGTGTTGGCACTCCCCCATGGGCAGCCCATCTACCCCCCAAACTGGAATGGCAGCGGAAGAGTTTCTGCTGCCACCCCGACCCCACCTTGGCCATCCCATGACGTCAGTGTATTTTTCCTTTCCCCTGATGACTCTGTGCAGGGCATTCCTGCTGCACGATCGCACATGGGGTCGCAATCGTGCAGCAGGAATGCCCACACTAGGTGCCAGGGATTTTTGTTTTGGCAAATGGAAGCGACCCCATGCGGACTAATGCATGTCTGCTGTTTTGTGCCCCCGCTGGGGATAGATCGGCCCGTTTGTTTGGCCTTTCTGCCCCCAAAGGGGGCAGAGAACCCCACTAGACCCAGAGATTTTTTTTTAAAGTGCATGGGGGCGATCCCTTGGGCACGGATCACTTTTTTAATTACTTCTGGACGTTTTCTGCCCCCCCCCCCTGGTGGATCGGCCCCTTTTGAAGGCCCATCTGCCCGGGGGAGGGGGGGCTAGAAAACCCACTAAGCATCAGGGATTTTTTTTTTTTGCAAATGGAAGTGACCCTTGGGCAAGGTGGCCATTTTATGTCTGCTGTTTTCTGACCCCTCCCCCCCAGAGACAGATCAGCCCATTTTTTGTGTGCTTTCTGCTCCCAGGAGAGGCAGAAAACCCCACTAGACCCAGACATTAAAAAAAAAGTGCATTGGGGCAATCCCTTGGGCAAGGATCAGCTCCCAATTTTCTTTTTTATACTTGTGGCCGTTTTCTGCCCCCGGGGCATATCGGCCCCTTTTAAAGGCCCATCTGCCCTCGGGGGGGGGTCGAAAACTCACTAGAACCAGTGATTTTATTTTTGTAAATGGAAGCGACCCCTTGAGCAAGGGTCGTTTCCAAATGAGGGCATTTTGTATTGGCTGTTTTCTGCCCCCCGGGGACAAATTGGGCTGATTTTGAACTCCACTAGCACCAGGGATTTATAATGTTTGTGCATGTTTGTGCATGGGGACAATTCCCTTGGGCAAGAATCGCCCCTTAATGTTTTTTTTTTATACTTGTGGCCATTTTCTGCCCTATTTGAAGGCCATCTGCCCCCGGGGAGGGTCGAAAACCCATTAGCACCAGGGATATGTATATATTTATATTTATATTTTGGGGTGGCCCCTTTGGTATGGTCACTCCTATTGAAACTAATAATTTTTAAAAATCACTGTTGGCCATATGGCCTTATTTTGAGGCCCATCTGCCCCCGGGGGGCAGACAACCCACTAGCACTAGGGATATGTATAGATTTATGTTTGGTTGTGGGATGGGCCATCAGTTATTATTTACTTTTGGCTCTTTTTCTGTCCCCCTTGGTGGCAGATTGGCCATTTGGGTAGTGACATAGCGTGTTATAATGTTAATTGTTTTATTGCAATTGTAATGTTTTATTTCTCCTTTTTATTCTAGATCAAGGCTTTTGCTCTATTGACTGATGTTCCAGGTTGTGGTTTCGTCACCGGTGGTTCTGCAGTTTGTGTAGCTGCATGTCTTTGGTAAGAAATTTTTTTTTGTATGATTTACTCTAAATGAGTTTCATTTCCCTGCATGAATGTGTTTTTGTAAATGGTGTAATAATAGCAGTACGTTTAGCTTCTGTTTAATTGAGTGTGTAAATCTTTTTGCATTTATGCTTGATTTGTTATTTGATATTTTGTTGTCTTGTGAGTAATTAGTTTTGTGTTTTCTTTCTAGTGGAATATCTTTGGTTTTTGCTGTGTCTCTGCAGAGTAAGTGCTGGTGAGTGTAGAAGTTTGTGGCAAGTGAGTCGTATAGTTTTTGAGTATATAGATCTTTGTGATGAAGCCACACTTTGGGGGATATTCTCAAGAACGATAATTATCGCCAACCTAGGATAACGCAATTTTACATAACGCCGTCTATCGCGGGAAACTAACGCCGGGTTAACTGCGTATTCTCAACACGCCGGCAACAGGCAATAGTTTCCCGATAACGTGTCAAAGGTCCGCATTAAAATTACCGGGACGCCGATAAAAAAGGAAACCCGAACGTGAAAAAAGTTGCGATGGGCCCAACAGCGATAAAAATATCAGCGATAAGCAGCGCCAGGCTTGCTATTCCCACGTCAGGCGGGTAAAATCACCATAAAAGCTGCAAAAAAAAAAAAAAAAAACCCAAACAACTGAGAAGCACCATGGAGGAAGCTGGAGCAACTACAGAGGCCAACCAGAACCCCACAAACCCCCCGAGGACCAGCCAGGGACCTCGGGAAGGAAAAGGGCAAGGAGAAGAAGAAGAGGAACCCGCGATTCAGTCCGCAGGAAAACAAGATCCTGATTACGGAGGTGATAGAACACCACCAACAACTGTTCATCACCTCCACTGTGTCATTGGCAACTAAAAATGCAATATGGCAGTCCATCTTGGCCAAGGTTAAATCAGTCGGAGTGAAGAGAAGGGAAGTGGACGACTGCAAGAAGCGCTGGAATGACGTGAGGCGCAAAACCAAGCTGAAACTCGCTAACAACCGGAAAGCAGCAATGCAGACTGGAGGTGGGAGTCCAGCGCCACAGCAGGAGCTGGACAAGATGGAGGAAATGGTGTCCACAGTCATCAGTGGGGAGACGGTGGCAGGTGTTGGGGGACCGGACACTGCTCAACATGACCTGACCCAACAGCAACAGGGTGAGTAACGACCAGGGACTGGCGGGAGTGGGGGGGTGGTCCTGGGGGTGGGGGCGGTCCTGGGGGTGGTGGCAGTGGGTGTTGTGACCCTCTTGGGTCTCCAAGCTGCATGATTAGTAGCTCCATGGCATCTGTTGGTCTTCAGATGTGGCTCTGGGCTGGGCTTCCTTTATACTGCAGGATTTCGTCCTACTTAAGACCAGAAAAAAGCAGGTCTTAAGTCCCTGCTGCTGATGTGCCTTATCGCCTGTTTTTGGACCGCATTGCCGATCTGGCTGGTGGTTGAGAATATCGCAAAGTGGTGTTATCGTGAGTTTTTGCACGGGAACGCCTACTCTGCATATGATTAGCGTTAGTTGTCGCTGTCAGCCTTGGCAATGTTTTAAGCGGCAGCTATCGCAGGTAAACTGACGATGTCAGCTGTTAGCGCAGGCTTGTGAATAGGGTGATAAATCTATCGCCACTTTCGTGGCGGAAAAGTGCCGCTAAATCGGCGATGAGTCCTTGAGAATATGCCCCTTTGTGTATTACTTACTTTGCACTGTATTGGTTGTTGTTGACTTGTTTCTGAAGTCTCCTTTCCTAGGAAGGATTATGGCTAGCCGCAGGATGTTGGTATGCTTTTCGAGTCTTCCTCTGAACTCTGACTGACTGCATCTGCATCTGAGGCAGAGGAGGGAGTGGAAGATTGTGACAGTGAATTTTCTGTCTGAGAGGAATCATTGGATGATGAAGCCACTCTTACTGCAGATGAAGTTTTAGAGGAGGACATTGATGTGTTGATAATGCAGCAAGAAGCATCTGAATTGCAGCCTGGGGCTGCTAGGCTTCCCATTGGAAGAGATGACCTCTGGGTTACCCCAGGCATGGTGCAGCCGGCATTGCCTGACTTTACTTATGTCCCAAGGTGTAGAGTAGAAAGTGAAAACTTTTTGCCCCTAAGTTTTTTTCAGTTGTTTATGGATGATGTATTTTTAGGGGAGATTGTTGAGCAGACTAATTTGTGTGCTGAGCAGTATTTGAGGGACAACAGTGCCAGATGTAGGCCCCACTCTAGAGCTACCCGGTAGACTCCCACAAATCTGGAAGAGTTCTTGAGTTTAACTTCTTTGATGGGCTTGATAAGGAAGCCATCGATGTCTTCATATTGGTCTACTAGTCCCTTAATGGCAACAGCTATATTTCCGCTAATCATGAGTTGTGATCAGTATTTGCTTCTGCTTCGGATGCTGAATTTTGTCAATAATGGTTTGACGTTGCCACGAGATCACAGTGATTGTGACCGTCTTTTTAAGATTCGGCCTGTCATTGATCACTTTGTAGATCAATTTTCTGAGATCTATGCTCCATGGAAAGAAATATCTGTGGATGAGTCTTTGGTCTTGTTCAAGGGCTGCTTGGGTTTTAGGCAGTACATTCCTAGCAAGAGGTCACACAATGGAAATAATATCTATATGCTGTTTGACAGTAGGACTGGAGATGTCTCTAATTTCAGGGTCTACACCGGTAGGGATTCCAGGATTGACTCCTCTGGTTGTCCTTCCATTTTCGGAGTGAGTTAGAATGTTGTGTGGGAATTTGGTAGAGGACTTTTCAACAAAGGTCACCATTTATAAGTAGATAACATCTACACTGGTGTGCAGTTGTTCAGATATTGGCCAAAGTGGACACTGTTGCTTACGGCACAATCCGCTCTAACCGTAAAGGTTTCCCAAAAGAACTTGTTTGTCAAAAGCTTGAGCTGGGACAGTGCAGTGCAATGCCTAGTGAGGCACTTCTAGACAGGAGAGATGTCTACATGCTGACTACCATCCATGATGATAGTACTTCACCTGTGACTGTTTGATGTCAGTTTGCTGAAGTGCGCAAACCTGTGTGCATTTTAGACTATAATAGGCACAAGGGTGGTGTTGATAGAGTAGATCAGAGGTTAGAACCTTACACTGCTCTTCGTAAGGCTTACATTTGGTACAATAAGTTGGCTATCCATATTTTCCACTTGGTATCCTTTAATGCTTTTGTTGTATTTGAGGGTTGTTCTCCTTAGTCAACGAGGACTTTTGTTAAGTTTCAGGAGTCTGTGATAGGCAGCCTTGTTGTAGTGGAACAGGCAAGTGTTCTTAGAGTTGGAGCGGTGGAGGATGTGGCTAGATTGAAAGATTGCCACTTTCCTGATCACAGTCCTCCCACGCCCACAAAAGACTTTCCCAGTAGGAGATGTAGAGTCTGTTGGCAAAGAGGTATGCGGAAGGAGACTCGTATGTACTGCCCCGAGTGTCCTTCTAACCCTGCGCTGTGTGTGCCTGCTTGTTTTAGAATGTGCCACATGCAAAATAATTTTTGGGAGCATGCATGAGTGGTAAAGTAAACTGTATAGTCTGTATTGTTTTATATTTTTTGTTCAGTTTCAAGGTTGGTACCAGTGCAATGTATTTAGTTTCAACTTTTGTGTTTGCAGTTTTGTATCTGCTTACAATTTGTTTGTGTTTTCTTTTTTGTATAAAAAAAACCAAATTGGCTGGCGGTGTGTGTGGACTGGTGCTTGGCTGGAGGTGTGCGTGGACTGGTGCTTGGCTGGCAGTGCGTGTGGACTGGCAATTGGCTGGCAGTGAGTGTGGACTGGCGCTTGACTGGCAGTGTGTGAGTAGTGGCTTGCTGCTGGTCACTACACACACTGGTAGCCAAACGCCAGTCCACACAATCCATCAGCCAGTGTGGTTGCTGTGTCAGGCATGTGGGCATGTGAAAGTGATGGGCCCTTGAATGGCACTGTCTGTTGATGTGAGTGTTGTTATATGCTGGGCCGGTGGCTGGCGGTGTGAATAGTTTTGTGTGTGTCATAAGTATGAACGGTGTATGAATGGCCAGTAAAGAGATTGGTGCCTTGTCGTGGCTTTACAGCTCATGAGCTGTGAGTCACTGGTTCTGTTTTTTGTCCTTTCAATTATTAACAGTGCATTTCATTTTTGTGAAATCTCTTGTTAATAACATTTTATACACTGAACCATCACTCACCATCGTGCCAAATCCAACCAATATGTGTGTGTGCTTGAGGAATAGATGGTTGTGCAGTAATAATGGTCTTTTCTGTCTTTCTCTGCCAAGGTGTACATTCCCTCTAGTAAAAATCTAGCAACTCTAGATATTTTCGTAAACTAAACACAAGAGGAGAACACAATGATGTCTCTCTTGTGGATCCCAACAAGTTATCTTACCCACAATGTCCTGCAAACCTCAAAATGTGACTAAAGTCACATTTCCCTTGCATTACTGTGCCATAATTTTCCAGCTTCAGAAAGAAACCACAAGATTCCTACCACCCAGCATTTCCCCAAGTCTCCCGATAAAAATGGTACCTCACTAGTGTGGGTGGGCCAAGTACCCTCGGCAAGGAAGGGTCCAAAACGTATTGTCGAGACATCAAATTTATCTATCACAAAACAACCTGGTTTTGCAAGGGAGTCACCTCCATTTTTGGTTCTGGTCTCGGCAGCCATCTAGGGAAACCTACCTAACCCAGACATTTCTGAAAACTAGACAGCCAGGGGAGTACAGGGAGGTATGGCTTGCATGGATCTCCCAACTTTTCCTACCCAGAATCACCTACAAACCTAAAATTTAGCTGAACATATCTAATTTTTCTCAAATTTCTGTGTGGGAAGGTTGTGGGATCACCGGGCTGACACAACTTTCCTACTGCCCAGGGTTTCCCCAGGTCTCCCAATAAAAATGGTACCTCACTTGTGTGGGTGACCCAAGTCCTTGCGGCAGGAAAGGGCCCAAAACGTATTGTGGAGACTTCAAAATTACCTATCACAAAACTACCTGGTTTTGCGAGGGGGGGGTCACCTGCTCTTTTGGTCCCGGGTTCGGTGGCCATCTAGAGAAACCTACCTAACCCAGACATTTTTGAGAACTAGACAGCCAGGGGAGTCAAGGGAGGTATGATTTGCATGGATCCCCCAACGGTTACCTACCCAGAAACCCCTGTAAACCTCAAATGTAGCTGAAGAATCTCAATGTTCACACATTTCTGTGTGGAAAAGTCATGGGAACACCGGGCTGACACAAATTTTCTACCTCCCAGTGTTCCTCCGGGTCTCCCAATAAAAATGGTACCTCACTTGTTTGGGTTGGCCAAGTACCCGCGGCAGGAAAGGGCCTAAACCGTATTGTGGCGACATCAAAATTATCTATCACAAAATAACTTGGTTTTGCAACGGGGTGTTGCCTACATTTTTGGTCCTGGGCTCGGCGGCCATCTAGGGAAACCTACCTAACCGAGACATTTATGAAAACTAGCCAGCCAGGGGAATCCAGGGAAGTATGGCTTGTGTGGATCCACCAATATTTTCCTACCCAGAAAACCCTGCAAAGCTCACTTTTAGCTGAACAAATCGAATTGTTCTCACACTTCTGTGTGGGAAAGTTGTGGGATCATTGGGCTGACACTAATTTCCTACCACCCAGCGTTCCTCCAGGTCTCCCGATTAAAATTATACCTCACTTGTGTGGGTGGGCCAAGTACCCGCGGCAGGAAAGGGCACAAACCATATTGTGGCGACATCAAAATTATCTATCACAAAGCAACCTGGTATTACAAGGGAGTCACCTGCGTTTTTGGTCCCCTGCTTGGTGACCATCTAGGGAAACCTATCTAACCCAGACCTTTCTGAAAACTAGACAACCAGGGGGAGTCCAGGGAGGTATGGCTTGCATGAATCCCCAATGTTTTCCTACCCAGAATCCCCTGCAAACCTGGAATTTAGCTGAACAAATCTAATTTTTCTCACATTTCTGGGTGGGAAAGTTGTGGGCTCAACGGGCTGATACAAATTTCCTACTATTTAGTGTTTCCCCAGGCCACCCGATAAAAAAAGTACCTCACTTGTGTGGGTGGGCCAAGTACCCCCTGGCAGGAAATGGCCCAAAACACAACGTGAATGCATCACATTTTTCCACAGAAAAGTGATCTTTTTTTGCAATGTGCCTAGCTGTGGATTTGTGACCGTAGCTTTGTACAAAAATCTTGAAGGACCTACACAAATTACCCCTTGCTGAATTTATAATTTTGGCTAATTTTCAGAAACATATAGTTTTCCGGGATCCATTATTGCTTTTACACCCATTTCAACCACTAACTGGAAGGAGTTTGAAAGCACAAAAAAATAGGAAAAATTGGCTATGTCCCAGTAAAATGTCAAAACTATGTAGCAAATTTTGGTTTTCTGACAAAAGTCTGCCTGTTCCTGAAAGCTGGGAAGATGGTAATTTTAGCATCACAAACCCTTTGTTGATACATTTTGCAGGGAAGAAAACAGACACTTTCTTCTGCAGCACGTTTTTCCCACTTTCCTGAAATAAAATAAACATTTGCAGTATTTTGGCCAATTTCTCTGCCCCCTCCAGGGAAATCCACAAACCCTGGGTACCTTTAGACTCCTCAAGATGTTGGAAAAAAAAGGATGTAAATTTAGCATGGATACGTTATGTGGACAAAAAGTTACAGGGTCCTAAGCGTGAACTACCCCAAATACCCAAAAAAAAGGCTTAGCAAGGGGATTAGGGGGCAGGCCTTGTAGTGAAGGGGTTAAAACAAATGATCAGTCCCTCACCATGTCCAAAATGGCACAAGTTAGGCTCCCCTCTCCAGAGTTCCTGGTCCCACTGCTCACATCTCCGTACTCTAGTAGGAGCAGAGACAAATATCTAAGGGGGCTCCCATGATGAAAATCTTATTACACATCTGGAGTTCTCAGATATCTTCATGTCAACAGCTAGGATTATGCATTGGGCCCTTTGTGATATAATCTGTTACTGCCCACTCCCAAACATCACATCCAAGTTAAGTGTTCAGTAAGTGCCCCAGTCTAATATTTCTGCCTTTAGAAGTTTCTCCATTGTTTTCTAGCAAAGCACCTTTTCACATCTCCTCAGGATGCTAATTTATGCCACTGGAGGGAAGAAAGGCCAGTATAACTTGTTTAGGACTTGTGGACGCCTGGACACTGCAAAATCTGTCTTTCAAAATATACATTTACACTATTATTATAAAAAATCTATTATCATCAGTAAACTAGAATTTTTGATAAATATCAAAAAGGAAATTTTAGAAAGTTTCTAGCATTTTCCAATCCCAAACTGAAAATTAGACCTGTATTCCCTTTTAGGTATTTCCATAGAGAAAGGGCCCTTTGCATACACAGTGAAGGTGTCAGTTCATAGCTGCTCAATGTTGAAGTAATATTTCTAATATCTAGCTCGTCCCACTTTTCAATATCAACCACCTAATCCTGTGGGCTACATGGCACACTTAAGGATAGATCGTCTAAAGTATAAAAATAAAGGTTTTTTTAAAAGGCGAAAACTTCACCCTCATATGTAACATTGTAGGGTTTTAAACTGCATACAACTAGGATGCAGTGGTATACCTGTAGTCAAATACTCTAGTTGTACATGTGGGTTGTGTAAATATACACTGCAGCAACAAGTGGCATTTAATATATACACCACTGGTGCATTTCCTCTGTATTATTACCACTGATCTACTGGAAAGTTAAATAAGCCACATTTTTGTAGACAATTTTACCTCATGTTATTATGCACTAGGAGACTGAATGACACTTTCACAATAATTAGACTCATAATACCAGCAAAAACTGTTCCATAATAAGGCGAATAATCTAGAGAAAATGAGACATCGAATTGGACAGAAAATGAGACATTGCTGCAATAAACAAATAGTTTGCAGTGCATTTTACCTTCGATGTTGACTGAAAAATTAGTATTTTGAGATGCATTTGAAGCTTTAATCTTGGACTTCTTGTTATAGTATGTTGGGCATTCAAAGATCAGTCATTTGTTGCTAACTAATGGCCAAGTCAGCAAGAGACAAAGGTCTCCTGAGTTAATGCACCTGCAAATCTGTACAAATCACAGACTCTGGAATATTCTCAAAATCTCTATGATGCTGTTTTTAGCTGTTGTTTTTCTTTTCCTATTTTAAAGGTATGTTACAACTGAAAAGAAATACCTTTTATGTTAATTTGTCGATTATAATTCACAACCGAAGCTTATTATCTGCAGTTTATTAAAAGTGGAAACAGTGAGTCATTACTTATGTTGTTAAAAACGTCTCTCCATATTGACTGATGGGCTATGCTTTCTTTTAAAATGAAGTTACTCCATAAGTAGATATTATGGGGCACGTTTGTAAAAATGGACATGCATATCTGTGATTGAGCAATATACTCACCACAAATGTTTGAGACTATGCCCCCACCATGCATATACCCATTCACAAATGTGATCATTTTATAGGGTGTGAGTTAGGTTGGCAGAGCAACCCATGTCATCCATAAGAAGTATAGTATTAACTACATTCCCAAAGCTCAGCTAAGCACAGGGTGCCTGAAGACGTGTTTTGAAGGAAGCAGGGTCTTCAAACAGCATCAAACCACTGGAAAAAATCTGATGGGGGGAACACACACATTTCTGAACATGGGTCAAAGTGGCTTTTACTCCAAGTAGGAGATTTGCTTTTGAAAAATAAGATGACCCAGGCTGGTTGGGGGATTTCTCTGTGTGTGACATTTTTCCCACCAAGCACATCTAAGGTGTACATGGCAGAGCCAGAAATAAACAAAGCGGCTGACATGGTGTTTTGAAGGCCCATCCTATTTAGGGAGTTCCTTCATTTGCATAGCCCTACCAGGATTTAGTCTAATTCAGCCAATTGGAGTTTGTCCACTCAGTTTCACTTTGATGTGCTTGTCACTTCTTATTCCCAGAGTAGGGGTTTAGTGTCCTAGATTTAGAGTTGTACTAATAGGCAGCAGAAATACAGTGTGCAATTCATTGGTAAGGACCTCTGAGGAACATCCACAAGTACATATTCATACGTACATATAGAAGGGAAGAACAGCATTAACTTCCCAGGGCACTTATTGATTGGGTTTCTTCCACCACCCAACACTGTGTTAATACCCAGCACACTGAACTCTTTTGATTACATGCAAAATAACCAGTAGGTTGGTATCCCTCACTACGTCTTCCTTGAATCTTTGAATATGTCATAGCTTGGGTACACGTTATATAATCAAATGAAGTGTGGCCGGCAGTGATACTACTTTGTGGAGGGCAATACTTAGGGCCTGATTACTATGTCGGGTGAACTTGTGTCCGCCCAACAACGTCTCGATCCCGGGACCGGCCGACCTCCAGTCGGTGGTTGTAGTAGGGTAGGATCTGCTTTTATGGTTACCCCCAATTTTACCTGGTGCTAAGCTGTTATTCACTAGTCGGACTGGGATCCCGCTAATCAGGACCCCAGTCTATCTGCTTTCTCCCTTAAATTGTTATGTTCAGTATTTAGGTACATCCCACATTGGATACTGGGGTACCCTTATCAGTCCCTAGTATATGGTACTAAGGTACCCAGGGCATAGGTACCCCAGGGGTCTCCCATAGGCTGAAGCATGTATTATGCCACCCATTGGAGACCATTCAAACTGTAACTACAGGCCTGCCATTGCAGCCTGTGTAAGCTGGTGCTAGCACCACTTACGAAAGATATATGTTTCCTATATCTAGTGTCACTGCACTTAAAACCTATAAGTCACCCTTGAACAATAGGTATCTGTTGGACTTGGCCCTTTTTGCAGGGTCATCCCTGAACTTTTTGCCTTCCTCCTAGTCTTTTTTCTGACCTGGTGTTGGAGGTTTTAGGACTCTGGGCACTTTATCACTGCTGTTCAGTGTAAAGTGCATGTGCTGTCTTTGGTAAAATGTGGTAAGAGTAGTCTACACCTGTTTGGCGTGTTTAATTTACCTATCAGTCCCCAGTAATGTGGTGTCTCATATACCGGGGGCCATTAAATTAAAAGCTACTGGTGGGCTTGCAGCGCTGATTGCGCCACCCACCAAAGTAGCCTTTCAAACCTGTCTCAGGCCTCTGCCATTGCAGGGCCTGCGCGCGCAGTTTACTGCCGCTGTGACATGGCACATAATGTGGGTGCCACGTCTGTGACTCCCCTTTTACTACATATCAGTCACCCCTAAGGTAGGCCCTAGCTAGCCCTATGGGCATGGTGCAATGTAAATGAAAGGTACGACATGTGCCTTAACTGTGTGGCATGTCCTGGTAGTGACAAACATCCATTTTAGTTTCTCACTACTGTGAGGCTGCCCTCTCATAGGAATGCATTGGGGATTCCCTGATAAGTGTTTCAGTGGTAATTCCTAAACTGAGAGGAGTAGCGTGATCAAGTTTGGTATGTTTGGGATAGTGGTAGAAAATGCTGCGTAATGGTGTGCGCAGATTTATTATCACTATTTTAGAAATGCCACTTTTAGAAGTGGGCATTTCTGTGTGCTATGTGTCTTTGTGCCTGCCTGATGTGTATTGCATGTCTGGCTCTGAAGTGACAGGGGCTGGGGAGATGCAGTGGCTCCAGAGGGGCTGGGTGAGTCAGCGCTAGGCTGAATAGGCTGAGCTGCATTTGGAGTAGTGGGAGGAGTAGCACCTGGGCCTGAATAGGACTGTGCCTGCACTACACAGTGCTGGCTCTGCTCCCCATGTGGTGTGTCTGAGGCCAGAGCCTACACTGACAATGGGGAGTGTTGTGCACTTGTGAAGTGCCTCCCAGAACTGGTTTGGACTAGGTCCAGTGCCCTGTGTCAGGGCAGAACAAAGACTAAGCGTGGTATAAATATTGGGGCTGTGACCCCATGTGTGCTGCTGGGTGCTTACTTGAAGCCTGCTGCCGGCAGGCTGCTGCTTGTAGTGGAATTTAAGAAGAGGACTGCTGTGTTGGCAGGGAACCGCCACTGTGACTTTGCCTGGGGTGCTGATATTCTGAAGGGACTGCCTCCCTGCCCCAGGGTCCTGTGTGCTGGCCCTCTGCCTGCTTCCCTGTTTCCAATCTTCATGGTGAGGACAGGCGGAGCGCTTTTTCTTCAATTTCATTGCCCTGCCTGATCGGGAACAGCATATGGTGGGCGCTGTGCTCTTCACTCCTTTCCATTTTAAGGCCAAGTGTGAAAGCGCTTTCCACAAGGGGGGTTGGGAGTGCTGTAGAAATGCATCCCTTTTTTTCCTGCAGGCAACGAGAGAACATGTGGAGCGCTGTACCTGCCCATCAAGAGCATGTGAAGGAACGCAGGAGAAGAGCTGCTGTCCGAGAGCGGCCGCTCATTGCTGAGCTGTACCTGGCTACCAGCCCCGCAGTGGAAAGGCTGGAAGTCAGGCAGAGGCTGTAGCCTGACTGTGGGCGGGGCTGGCCAGGAAACTGATCCTGAGCAGGAAGCCAGGCAAAGGATGTCTGGTTGTGGGCAGGGCTCCCATGAGAAGAGGAGAGCCCCGCGATTGCAAAGTGTGGCCGCGTTCCCAAAACGGAGAGTGAGCCCACCACTGGAGAAGGCTGGGCAGAGGGGAGATGCCCACGAAGACTTCGCTTCATGGAGCTAGGGCCGGCACCAGCGCAAGGAAGGAAGACTGTGGTCCATTGCGGCCCGCCCTCCTGAAGTACGGCGTGGGCCGAGAAAGAGAGGAACCTGGGGTCGTCTGTGGCAAGAGCGCAGGTGGCAGTTGCCTAGTTGTGAGCGAGGTGGCCAGTGCGCATCCCGCGCGGCGGCAGAGACACCAGCGTGTGCATGCAGAGAGTGTGGTTACCGGCGGCCTGGGGGATCCTGGAGGACCCCAGATGCGCCGCAATGTTGTATGTCCCCGGCCTAGAGCAGCTACACCGCGAGGAGGCGGGAAGCAGCAGCTTAAGGACCATCATTGAAGGCGTGATGCCTCCACTGGAAACTTCAGGAGCCCCAGTGAAGGCGGGTGAGTGCCTTGGGGGGGGATGGAGTGTCCCTTGTACTGGGCCGCAGTGTAGTTTCCCGGACCGAGGGCCGTTGGCGAGTCTCACTTAGGTGCTTAGGTAGCACCGACTCATCTCCCCGCATTTCCGACAGTACCCAGCTGCGCTGCAACACGGGAAACCTCACCCGGCCCGGACACGGAAAGGATTGACAGATTGATAGCTCTTTCTAGATTCTGTGGGTGGTGGTGCATGGCCATTCTTAGTTGGTGGAGCGATTTGTCTGGTTAATTCCGATAACGAAAGAGACTCCTCCATGCTAACTAGTTACGCGACCCCCAGCCTGAAGTTGAACCCCACTTATTGGGTTCGAAACGCCGTCGACCACCATACAACATGAACTCCTATTACTCTTTGTAAAATAACTGTGGAGCTCATTATACTGTTGTCAATGCGATGCCTTTTTAAACCTCACTATCACCCTGCATGTCACGCTTCCTTTCACTTAAATATATGTGAGCACCTGAAAACTATACAAAAAATTGTAAAATAAATGTTTATCATTTATCTGACCTACATGACCTTCCTTTGATCTTTCCTTTGCTCCCTCATGAATTAATTTCAAAATCTTACAATCAAGTGTTCCTGTTGGGTCACTTTCTCGCTTTGGACCATTTAGGCCACACCTGAACCACTGTTTCCTAAATATATATATATATGCAACGCTGCGGGCAGCTGCACATTTGGTTGGTGTTGGGGGCAATATTTGTCCTAAGGGGGCATTGCGGGACGAGCCCAGGACGGGGCCCCCGCTTGGAAATGTGCTGAACTGGGGACGACTTCGCTGGGTGTGTAGGAATCCCAGTTGGGGGCACGTAGATGCAGCAGTACCCCACCTCTGTGTGAGAAGCCCAATGATATACGGAAAACAAGCACAGGAGCACTATCTTAGGTTTCTGCTGTGGAGGAGGTAGGCCTACGGTGGGCCCGCTGGAATGGTTATGTTTTACATAATATGCTATGTTATGCATATCATACTGTGTTATGCCTAATGCCTCATGCATTTATAGGGTGGGCCTGTTATTATTATTTACTAGGGTGCACTGATGATTATGCTGTATGTCTAACATGTTTTGCTAAGTGCCCTATTGCCGGTAGTTACTGGTTGTCTTCACTACCTGTGAGTTGTGATATGATGACTGTGGCCCGATTGGCCCTATAATGTATATAATCCCCTGTAAAGTCATACCTAGTGCCAGGTGGCACAGTGTATATATGTGATTGCGTACTAATGTGTTTTATGAGTAATACAAAGGCTATTTTTTATATAACCTTGTGTGGAGTTTCTTTTGTGGTGTGCCTAGTGTGTTGCTGCTGTGTGTGTGTGTGTTGCGCAAACGCTTTACACATTGCCTCTGGGATAAGCTAGACTGCTCGTGCCAAGCTACCAAGGGGGTGAGCAGGGATTATCTTCGGTGCGTAACTCCCTTGCCCTGACTAGTGTGGTGCTTTCTGCCTGGCTTAGGCGCTTGCCCTAGCCAACCAGAAATCCCATTTCTAACATTGGTTGTCAGCGGTGAGGATAGGACTTGCGTTTGCGCAGTACTACAGCGACAACTGGTTGCACTACAAACTCTGCATTTAGATAAGCACATGTTTCGGATTTTTTTTCTCCTGAGTTTTATTTCTCCTCAAAAGTGTCATTTTTTAATTGTGTTTTTCTGCTCTTCTAAAATTTTGGTGACACCCCTAAAGTGTCAGTCATGTCTCACCTCGGTGATCCAGCAGTTATTGTGACAGAAAGTGCATTTAATGTGAAGAATTTGTGTATATATACTGTTAAGGACCTAAAGAGGTTCAGTCAGGATCTTGGGTGTCAAGTGAGTAGGTCTGCCAGGAAGGTGGAACTGCAGGAGGCAGTGTTGGCCTGTTGGACATCCAAAAACCGGGTGAGGGAGGAGTCTGGGAAGGAGGACCCCGAGATCAGTGAGGTCTCTGAAAGGGAGGGTTCCCGACCAGCACCCCTAGAGGGCAGTGGCCCTGGTGAGTTTAAGCAGGAAGGAGAAAATGACAGGGCAGGGATGCCAGTAAGTAGTGAGGACCCCATAGAGAGGGAGTCCCTTGCGGGGCCCAGTGCCGGGGGCAGTGCCCCATCCCTTTCCCTGTCCCCAGAGTAGTGGGTGAATAGGAGGGAAGAAAGGGAGCATCAGCTGGCGATGGAAAGGCTCAGGTTGGAGCTAGCGCAGCTGGGTGTGGAGGAGAAAAAGCTAGAGACTGAGAGGGTCTTAGCGCAGGAGAGGATGGCAGAGGCAGAGAGAGCCTTCGCCAGGGAAAAGCTAGATCTTGAGGATGTGTCCCCTGAGTGTAGTTTTAGTGGTCTGGATTCACGAGTGAGGGTGGGGTCCAGTGGTGGCAGCAATATGGAGTCCAGTGCAGGAAGTCCCACTCCCAGAGCCCAGAGTATGGTACCTAGTTCCCAGGAAGAGGGTGTCACACCTGAAGGGTATAGGTTGAGATTCAGGGGCAGTAGGAACTGTCTCACCAGTCTTAGGGGGAGTTTGTGGATGAATGTTGTGATACACTGGAAGGTTGGTTGATGGGTAGCACGGCAAACAATTTTGAAGGGCTGTTCAATCTGATTGTCAGAGACCACATGTTCCGTTGTTGTTTTCCAGGGTTACGCCAACACCTGTTGGAGTGTGAGTTCTCTGATACCAGGGAGCTTGCACGGGAGGCAGACCTCTGGGTGAGTGCCAGAGGGTCTGAGGAGGCATTGGGGAGTGACCCTAAGAGGAGTGGCTCAGGTATTTCCCAGCCCAGGGTAGTGGGAAAGGTTCTTAGTAGCCCAGATAGGTCCCGGTGTAGTGGGAGGGGTGCAGGGACTCACGTCCTGTCTCCGTGGAGAAGGAGTGAGAACGGGATGCGTCTCAAGGTACCCGAAACCCAGTCTCAGGGCCTGGAGGGTTCCCTAAGGAAACACCAGGTGGGGATCCTAGGCTGTACTAGTAGGACATCCATTGAGGGGAATCTCTTAGTGTCAAGAGAACTTGGAGCGTCTGTAAACGGAGCTCCATCAGTTCTGGTGTCTGGCGGTGCCACTCCTAAGTGGAGGATGCAGAACTCCAGATGGAGGGGTGAGAGGGGGAGAGAGTCCCCAGTGGGAGAACCAGTGGGTCAGGGGCCAGCCATAAGGGCTGAGCCTCCTAGGAGTGACCATGGTGACACCACTTCTGTCCTGGGGGATCTTCGCGCACTGTCAGATGGACAGGGGTCGGGAGATCAGCGCCAGGCAGACTGTCATGCAACACATGAGGTATGTGTTACCCTCGAGGGGGCATGCGTGCTCCCCAGGAAGTCCTGGTGTGCCAGGCGGGTGCTCAGCCACAGGGTTTAGTCCCTGGGTTAGGAGGCCAGGTTCAGGTTCTGCCTGACCTGGAGGGAAGGACAACTGTAATCAGTGTCCTGACCGTTTTGTCTTCTAGGGGTGCCACTCCAGGTGGGAGGGTGCAGAACTCTGGAACGGGGTACAGAGGGAGGGAGTCCTCGCCTCTGACCCCGGTGCAACCTGAGGGTTTAGACCCTAGAGTGGGAGACCAGTGGCAGGGTCAAGATCCTGAACTGGTGGGAGAATTGTGTTGGAGGGCTTATTCCAGCATCCTGACAGTTTTTGGTTCTGGGGGTGCTTCTCCTGGGAGGAGAGTGCGGGACCCCAGAAGGCGAGGTAGGGGGAGGAGAGCCTTGCCCGTGACCTCTGGTCAGCCTGAGGGTGCGGACCCTAGGTTGGAGGATCAGTGGCAGTTTAGAACTGCACTGATGAGAGGTACAGTGGAGAATGGGTACTATGTACCAGGGGTTACTGCCCCCCACTCTGTGAGATGGCAAGGACCAGAGACATCTGGATGGTCTAGGGCCTGATCCTGGCTGTGGACAGCTAGGGAGTTCCAGTGGGGTAGCTTAGTTGGTCCTGGGAGCTTTGACAGAGGGAACCACATGGGTTCAGATTGGCGTAGAACTGGAGTGTGCCCCTACAGTTGCGGGCTCGCGTCCGTGTTCTATCGCCCCAAGCAGGGAATCCCATCAAGGTAATGATTGGTCTACCCTGGCTTTTGGCTGAAAGGGGGTTGTGTTGGACTTGGCCCTTTTTGCAGGGTCTTCCCTGAACTTTTTGCCTTCCTCCTAGTCTTTTTTCTGACCTGGTGTTGGTGGTTTTAGGACTCTGGGCACTTTATCACTACTGTCCAGTGTAAAGTGCATGTGCTCGCTATGGTAAAACGTGGTAAGATTGGTCTACACCTGTTTGGCGTATTTAATTTACCTATCAGTCCCTTGTAAAGTGGTATCTCATATACCCGGGGCCAATAAATTAAAACCTACTGGTGGGCTTGCAGCTCTGATTGCGCCACCCACCAAAGTAGCCTTTCAAACCTGTCTCAGGCCTCTGTCATTGCAGGGCCTGAGCGCGCAGTTTACTACCGCTGTGACGTGGCACATAATGTGGGTGCCACGTCTGTGACTCCCCTTTTACTACATATCAGTCACCCCTAAGGTAGGCCCTAGCTAGCCCTATGGGCAGGGTGCAATGTAAGTAAAAGGTAGGACATGTGCCTTAACTGTGTGGCATGTCCTGGTAGTGACCCGAGTTTGAGCACACAACTCTGCAATCCTTGAGCAGACGCGTGCGTCTCTTACTGGTTTTTAATCAGGTTAGTGACCATTGTCATTAAAATAGTTTTGGATGGATCACTAATTCCTGTTTTAGACAGCACATACTACACACTTTTCACATCTACACTCATTAGGGCCCTCACTCGCACTTCACCCAACGGCTAAGAAAAAAGATCTCCGCAAAGAAGGCCCCATCACGGGTGCCGATCGGGTATTGCAGCGCCGACCCGATAAGGAGCAGACCCAGTGATGAAGCATGACACTTAGCTGGCTGGGTGTGTGAGGGTCTTTTTCTGAAAGGAGAAAAGATTTTCTTCGATCTTTATGTGGTAATTCCTGATCTGAGAGGAGTAGCGTGATCAAGTTTGGTATGTTTGGGATAGTGGTAATAAATGCTGCGTAATGGTGTGCGCAGATTTATTATCACTATTTTAGAAATGCCACTTTTAGAAGTGGGCATTTCTGTGTGCTATGTGTCTTTGTGCCTGCCTGATGTATATTGCATATATGGCTCTGGAGTGACAGGGGCTGGTGAGGTGCAGTGGCTCCAGAGGGGCTGGATGAGTCAGCGCTAGGCTGAATAGGCTGAACTGCATTTGGAGTAGTGGGAGGAGTAGCACCTGGGCCTAAATAGGACTGTGCCTGCACTACACAGTGCTGGCTCCGCTCCCCATGTGGTGTGTCTGGGGCCAGAGCCTACACTGACAATGGAGAGTGTTGTGCACTTGTGAAGTGCCTCCCAGAAATGGTTTGGACTAGGTCCAGTGCCCTGTGTCAGGGTAGAACAAAGACCAAGTGTGGTATAAATATTGGGGGCTGTGACCCAATGTGTGCTGCTGGGTGCTTACTTGAAGACTGCGGCCGGCAGGCTGCTGCTTGTACTGGATCTGTAGAAGGGAACCGCCACTGTGACTTTGTCTGGGGTGCTGATATACTGAAGGGACTGCCTCCCTGCCCCAGGGTCCTGTGTGCTGGCCTTCTGCCTGCTTCCCTGTTTCCAAATCTTCATGGTGAGGACAGGCGGAGCGCTTTTTCTTCAATTTCATTGCCTTGCTTGTTCGGGAACAGCATATGGTGGGCGCTGTGCTCTTCACTAGGAGTGGGCAATGAACTGAGAATTGTTAACCACGCATTCCATTAAAAACACGGAATTCAAGCAAAACTCCGTCCCTCCGCGTAGTGGAATCAGCTACTAAACTGCTCCCACAAATGCTTTGATAAAACAACTTTACATGCTAAAAAAGCATATAACCAATTCACAAAAGTGAACTTTGAAATTAAAATATCAGCCAATGAGAGAGGTGATGATTTTGGGATCCCCCCTAACCTAGGGGGAGGACCAAGCAGATGCCTTGAACACAAAGAGCACATCATGCTGAACGATTCTGTGGTGGTTCCATCCTGTTAGGACCACCCCAAGCACAGTTATGGGCAAAAATACAATCCCAACCAAAGGCTCTGCAAAGCATTAGGGGATGAGATTAGCAGTGGGCAGTGAATATTATAGTATCCAATATCAAAATAATTCTACAAAGAGCTGCAGTTCAACTCGTCGTTACTAGGTGTCCCTCACGAGTCAAATGCAAAAGCATTGAAATTATTACATCAAGCTGCAGTTCCACTAGTCGTTACTAGATGTCCCTCACGAGTCAAATGCAAAAGCATTGAAACCCTTTCATGAAGCTGCAGTTCCACTAGTCATTACTAGCTGTCCCTCACGAGTCAAATGCAAAAGCATTGAAACCCTGAGCTGAGAGCTAATACTATAAATTCTACAAAGAGCTGAACTGCAGCTTCATGAAAGGGTTTCAATGCTTTTGCATTTGACTCGTGAGGGACATCTAGTAACGACTAGTGGAACTGCAGCTTGATGTAATAATTTCAATGCTTTTGCATTTGACTCGTGAGGGACACCTAGTAACGACCAGTTGAACTGCAGCTCTTTGTAGAATTATTTTGATATTGGATACTATAATATTCACTGCCCACTGCTAATCTCATCCCATAATGCTTTGCAGGGCCTTTGGTTGGGATTGTATTTTTGCCCATAACTGTGCTTGGGGTGGTCCTAAGAGGATGGGCCCACCACCGAATCGTTCAGCAAGATGTGCTCTTTGTTTTCAAGGCATCTGCTTGGTTTTCTCCCTAGGTTAGGGAGGATCTCAAAATCATCACCTCTCTCACTGCTTGCTAAATTTTCATTTTCACTTTTGTGAAATGACTATATGCATTTTAGCATGTAAAAACAGAGATACTTGTTATTTTACCAAAAGTATATGAGGTCTCTGTTTTATTAAGTGGGAAGCGGAGCGCAACTTCACGGAGTTGTTCAACTTTGTGGAATTCTGTGTAGTAGTACTCCGCCCACCCTTATTCTTCACTCCTTTCCATTTTAAGGCCAAGTGTGGTGAAGCGCTTTCCACAAGGGGGGTTGGGAGTGCTGGAGAAGTGCAGCCCCTTTTTCCTGCAGGCATCGAGAGAACATGTGGAGCGCTGTACCTGCCCATCAAGAGCATGTGAAGGAGCACAGGAGAAGAGCTGCTGTCCGAGAGCGGCCGCTCGTTGCTGAGCTGTACCTGGCTACCAGCCCCGCAGTGGAGAGGCCGGAAGTCAGGCAGAGGCTGTAGCCTGACTGTGGGCGGGCCGGCCAGGAAACTAATCCCGAGCAGGAAGCCAGGCGAAGGACACCTGGTTGTGGGCGGGGCTTCCATGAGAAGAGGAGAGCCCCGGGATTGGTAAGTGTGGCCGCATTCCCAAAACGGAGAGTGAGCCCACCGCTGGAGAAGGCTGGGCAGAGGGGAGACGCCCACGAAGACTTCGCTTCATGGAGCTAGGGCCGGCACCAGCGCGAGGAAGGAAGACTGTGGTCCACCATGGCCCCACCCTTCTGAAGTAAGGTGCGGGCTGAGAAAGAGAGGAACCTGGGGTCATCTGTGGCAAGAGCTCAGGTGGCAGTTGCCTAGTTGTGAGCGAGGTGTCCGGTGCGCATCCCGCGTGGCGGCAGAGACACCAGCGTGTGGAGAGGCTGGTTACCGGCGGCCTGGGGGATCCTGGAGGACCCCATACGCACCGCAACATTGTATGTGCCCGGCCTAGAGGGGCTGCACCATGTGCTTGGGGGGGATGGAGTGTCCCTTGTACTGGGCCGCAGTGTAGTTTCCCGGACCGAGGGCCGTTGGCGAGTCTCACTTAGGTGCTTAGGTAGCACCGACTCGTCTCCCCGCATTTCCGACAATACACAGCTGCGCCGCAACGCCGCGGGCAGCTGCTCATTTGGTTGGTGTCGGGGGCAATATTTGTCCTAAGGGGGCATTGTGGGATGAGCCCAGGACGGGCCCCTGCTTGGAAATGTGCTGACCTGGGGACAATTTCGCTGGGTGTGTAGGATTCCCAGTTGAGGGCACGTAGATGCAGCAGTACCCCGCCTCTGTGTGAGAAGCCCCATGATATACAGAAAACAAGTACAGGAGCACTATCTTAGGTTTCTGCTGCTGAGGAGGGAGGCCTACCGTGGGCCCGCTGGAATGGTTATGTTTTACATAATATGCTAAGTTATGCATATCATACTGTGTTATGCCTAATGCCTCATGCATTTATAGGGTGGGCCTGTTATTAGTATTTACTAGGGTGCACTGATGATTATGCTGTATGCCGAACATGTTTTGCTAAGTGCCCTATTGCCGGTAGTTTATTTATTTATTTATTTTAAATGTTTTATATAGCGCTGGCTGGACCCGAGGGTATCAGAGCGCTTTACATGGGTATTCATTGCAATATAGCAAAATTTACAATGAGGTAGAATTCAGAAACCAATACAAACGGTATAAAGCAGCTAAAATATTACACAATCTAAATACACAAGTTGCAATGGGCTACAGCAAATCCTGAGAGATTAGGCTAGTGAGAGAGGGAAAGGATGGAAAAGAGGGAGGTAGGGTACAGAATGGGGAGAGGCTAGGGAGGAGGGAAGGTTAAGGCAATATCATACCGCTATACATGGATAATTAATTGTAATGTAACAGACTTACAATGAGGTAGTACTCAAAACCCATCCAGACAGTAAAAACAACTCCAGTTTTACACAATCAAATTACATGTATTGCAATGGGCTACAGCACGTCCTGAGAGATTAGCCTAGCGTGGGAGGGAAAGGATGGAGAAGAGGGGGGAAGGGTATGGGAATGGGGAGGGGCTGAGGAGGGGGGAGGTTAAGGCAATACCAAGTGGGACGAAGCAGGTCCTATGGGAAAGGCTAGTGGGAGGAGTTAGTGGGCGAAGGAAGATGAGAGAGGGGGAGGAGAACAGTAGGAGGTCGGGGTGGGATGAGTGCCCAGCGGAGGGATTAAGGACCCCAGTATTTGTTGAGCAGGAGAAGTTTGAGGTCTTTTGTGAAGCTGACGTAAGAGGGGTTGCAACGAAGATCTTTAGGGAGGGAGTTCCAGATGTTAGGCGCGTTCCCGGAAAAGGAGCGAGATTGTGTGGTTTTCTTGTTTAACAGAGGAGGGACATGAGCGAGGGTGTTGGAGCTCCTCAATGATCTAGAGCAGCCAGCTTTGTGAAGTTTGTCTGAGAGGTACTGCGGGGAGCGTTGATGCAGCGCTTTGTGCGTAATGCAAGCTGTCTTGTAGGAAGTTCTTCCTTCAACGGGAAGCCACTTGAGGGCTTTAAGGGCAGGGGAGATGTGATCGAACCGTTTGAGGTCGGTAATGAGCCTAGCGGCCAGGTTCAGAACAGATTTGATTGGGGCTAGGTGGGCTTTAGGGGTTCCAGCGAGGATGGCGTTACCATAGTCGATTTTCGACAGGACCAGAGATTGGACGACTAACTTAAAGTCGTCTGCAGGAATGAAGGGTTTTATTTTCTTGAGGTGATGGAGTGTGAAGAGAGCGCTTTTGGCCGAATTTTTTATGTGGGGGATAAGAGTAAGGTTTTGGTCAATGTTAAAACCGAGGGATTTAACTGAGTTTGATATAGTGAGAGAGCAGTTGAGTGAGCGGTAAGGTCAGAGATCCAGGATAGAATGGGGAGCAAGTTGTTCTTAGCAGAGAAAAGAATGATTTCGGTCTTTTTTGGGTTGAGTTTGAGGTGGTTGTAGTGGAACCAGGATTGGATCTTACTCAAGGCATCATTGAGGTGAAGAACATCCGAGCGGGATTGAATCTTATAGTAAAGTTGGGTGTCATCGGTGTATAGGTGGTAAATGATTCCCGCTTGTTTAAGGATAAGGGTGAGGGGTTCCATGAAGAGATTAAATAGAGAGGGGGAGAGGATAGAGCCCTGGGGGACCCCTAGGGAGACGGGCAGAGGTTTGGAAAGGCAGTCACGGATTTTGATTTGCTGGGTTCTGTGTTGGAAAAAGGAGGTGAACCATTTGAGGACTGAACCGTTGAGGCCAAAACGATCTTTAAGTGTGTTAAGTAGAGTAGAGTGGTTAACAGTGTCGAAAGCAGCGGAGAGATCAAGGAGAATGAGAAGGGAGGATTCGCCTTTGTCGAGGGCGTGATGGATGTCATCAATTATGTTTAGCATTGCCGTTTCTGTACTGTAGCCCTTTCTGAAGCCTGATTGGAAAGAGTCTAGAAGGTAGTTACTGGTTGTCTTCACTACCTGTGAGTTGTGATATGATGACAGTGGCCCGATTGGCCCTATAATGTATATAATCCCCTGTAAAGTCATACCTAGTGCCAGGTGGCACAGTGTATATATGTGATTGCGTACTAATGTGTTTTATGTGTAATACAAAGGCTATTTTTTATATAACCATGTGTGGAGTTTCTTTTGTGGTGTGCTTAGTGTGTCGCTGCTGTGTGTGTGTGTTGCGCAAACGCTTTACACATTGCCTCTGGGATAAGCCTGACTGCTCGTGCCAAGCTACCAAGGGGGTGAGCAGGGATTATCTTCGGTGTGTAACTCCCTTGCCCTGACTAGAGTGGTGGTTTCTGCCTGGCTTAGGCGCTTGCCCTAGCCAACCAGAAATCCCATTTCTAACAGTATCCTGTCACAGGGAGGTGTGACCACCTTCCAGACAGGATTTAGTGTATTGGGGCTGGGTGGGTGCGCTTGGCAGCGTCACTCAGTCTGCATGAGGGGCACATTTGGTGTCCCCGTGCATAGTCCTGTTCAAACCAGCTCTGGGAGCCGTTGACTCCCGCTCTGGCGCGAAAGTGGACAAAGGACATGGGAGTAACCTCCCTCCTGTAAATCCGTATTTGTAAATCCGTATTTGTAAAGCGCGAACTACTCACCCTTACGGGTCTCAAGGCGCTGGGGGCCGTCGTGGAAATTAAGTGAGCTATTGCCCAGAGTCACATGGTGCTGAGCTGAGCTGCCGCCGGAGCCGGGGATCGAACCGTGAGCCCTGTGCTCCGAAGTCAGCTGCCCTGGCCGCTGCACCACACCTCTCCCTGTCCAAACCCTCCCCTGGGAGGGTCCCCTGAATTGTCCCAACCCTTTCCTTAGGGTACTTAAGGGCTTACCTGAGGGTGGGTATCTAGATTTGTCGTGGGACAAGATTAAATTCAGACACCACTTCTACTTCTACCGTCTGGACACTCTGGAATTCGCTGGACTTTGTTTGGGCTTGACTTCATCCCCCTTTCAGTCTGGTGGATTGTCTGTGCCTGTGCACCATACCGGAACCTTCCAAGCCCTGTGGGCATCCAAGACGCCTGAAGGAATCTCCCTTGAAGTGAAGGAGTCACTTTCCTGCATTCGCAGGCACCACAACTAAGCTGACCGGTCTGTTGATCCTGAGCTCCTACGGACTTCGAAAGGTTCTGCAACACAGGTGGTGGTTCTTCACAACTCTTGAGGCCTGCCCTGCCCTATCACCAAGTTTGAGGCCAGTATCCCTCATGGGAGCCGCAGGAATCGAACCCCTGTGCACCGCATTGACTTGCAGTTGCAAAGGCTTGTTGACTTCCTTCCACCATGATCTTCAGGCTCCAAGTAGCCCCAACCTCAAGCATCTCCAGTGATCAAAGTCTTTATCCACATTGCATCGTTTGCACCGTGGCCTGCATCTTTTGGTGAGCTGCTCGAGGTCCTCTTGCGACTCCAGTGCCTCCGGCCTGTGGGTCCTGTTGAGGGTCACCTTTGTTTCTTTTGGGGTCACCTGATTGCTCGGCCTTCCGTCTCTCCCCTGCTTGTGGTGAGTCCCCTGGACCTTGCTGGTCCCAACATTGCACCTTCGTCGACTTCTACGTTGTTTGCAGTTTCCAAGGCTTGTTGGTGCTCCCGCCAGACACCGACCCCTCAGCTCTCGACTTCCAACGTGGGATAGCTAGTGCATGGCTCCTAGTCTTCCTCATTATCACCTGGTCCTCACAGCTGCAGAGTCAAGGTCACCATCAACTCTCCTGCAACACCCGACATCAGTGGGCATTCATCTTCCAGATCTCCTGGTCACCCCTGAGTGTCATAGACTCTGTCCCCTCTGCTAGCAGGTACTTCTCATCCTGAATCCACCTTTGTATTCCCCTGGACACTTTCCCCTTCTCCAGCAGCGGCACTTTCCTGTAGTCCTCCTTTGGGTTCGACGGCGGTTTCCGACACCACTTCACACCTATGCACCAGACTTCCCTGGTGTAGGTAACATGGGTACTAGGGTATCTACGGGTGGGGTGGCTCTCCAACCTTCTGTCTTCCACAGGGTTTCTTCAGGGTCCACTGGGAAGGGTCCTTAATCTTTAAAATTCTAACCGCGACTTACATGTTGATTTGTACGGAGAACGCGATCGTGTTCCCACACTGCACACACTCTCCGTGGGGTCCCTATCTACTCACCTTGGGTCCCCAGTACTTCTACGTCCTCTCGACACTGTCTTGACCCGAGTCGTGGTTCTTATACCACTTTCTTAATATATGGTTTGGCCCCCCCTGGGGTCCACTGTGTATTTTGTGCTATTTACATAATTTGTATGCAAAGTATTGTGTGCATTGTGCACCTCCGTGTAGGAGATATTTGTATGTGTTAGAGAGTATTATATAATAAATACATATTTTTATAAATACCTTGTGTGGTTCTTTTTCACCTAATCTATACATATAAGATTGCATTCTGGTAAAACAAGCCGCTTTACACTCCTTCTGGACTAAGCCTGAAGGCTGCTCTCCACAGCTATCACTTAGAGAGCTTTCTGATGTTGTCTTGGACCTCTTATATCACCATAAGGGTTGTCTGGACTGGTGCAGGGTGCCCACTTACATTAGTGGACATCATATACCAGGCCAGCCTCTCTCAGCTGTCCCAACCGGCAAATTACACAATGTGACAGAACACTGTTTGGTCGCATACTCCAATTTCTCAATAGGAGCTTGTGTCACGGCCGTAAACCAGCCGAAACATGAGCTCCCATTGAGAAATGGGAGGTGTTGTTCATCCTGTACCCTGTGGCAGGCACCTCAAGGTGCCTGCCACAAGGTGCGGGGATCAATGCCCCCTCATTCCCCAACCTGAGGCCGCAAGCACAAGGGGGCCCTGCTGGGGCCCCCAAACACGCTTTCCAACATGCTTTCCATGTCAGACAGGCCGGCATGGAAACAATGTCGGAAACCGTGCATCATTATCCCAAGGGCGGAAAGGTATGCCCTTTGGGATTACGAGCTGGCTCCAACTGGCCGACGGGTTCCATGAGCCCATCGTAAGCCAGCCGTAATGACCAGCCTGTTTACTTTCCGACTGCCAGCATTGTAATGCGGCAGTCGGAAAGTAAACCGACCGGCCAATTACGATGCGGCCAGGAAGGCTCCGACCCTTGGTCAGAGCCTTTATGGGCCGCATCGTAATCGCCCTTAATGTGTTTAAGATTAGTGCTGGGGCCCAAAGTTTTGCTCAGAAGCCCGCTGCTACAGCTGTTGAAGATGTATCTGGGTGCTGAATACCAAGGCTGCAAAGTCTTGATTCCACCTCATACCTCTTCAATCCACCACCAGACACTCCGTTTTCTGAATTTGGCAGGTTCTTTTTCATCTCTGCTTTCTCATGCTGCCATTGATTTTTCTGTCTTTCTCTTCCTCTTTCTTTCCCCCTTTTATGTGTTAGTCTTGCTGGCTCTGAATCAAAGTCTGATTATGAAAAATACGTTCTAGTCCTCTAAATTGAGTGCTAGTGAGAACAATCTGCAATCACTGACTAAAATTCCTCACTTTTGCAGAGTGGGTTGCTCACAAAGGAAGCCCCTGCTGCCCAGGAGGAAGAAAGAGGAGGGGATTGGCAGACTGGCCTCTTGCTCTCCCATGGCAATAGCAGAGCTTTATAAACTTTGCTCATACAAGTCATAATATTGAACTGTTTTTGGGACATTTCAGGATAATTGATACTCATTTGGCTGGCATAAAAGTAGATGATTTATTATATATTGGCCCCCATTACAAGTGGTCCAGTTAATTGGGATATGTCTGGCAACTTCTGGTATGGCACAGATCCCAATTAAGGGCCCCATTAGGATGGCGGGCGGACTTTCGTCTGCCCGCCAACCTAGCGGTGCTGGGACCGGCCGCCAGACGTTCGGCGGTCCCGCACCACTGATTAGGATGCGACCGCCACCCTGGCGGTCGCAATCTGCTATCTTGACATTGTGGCGGGTGCTGCACCCGCCGCAATGACAAAATGGCATGTTGCGCATTGCCATGCACAATGTGGCAGGCACTGCGCGGTGCCTGCCACCTTGTGCATGGCAATGTAGGGGGGTACCAAAGGTACCCCCGAAGTGCAGCCCCCCACCCCCCCCCCCGGGGCCCGCAACGGGCCCCCAAAGCAATTCCCGCCAGCCTTTCCATGGCGGCATCGCCGCCATGGAAAGGCCTTTGAGAACACCCATCCTAATATGGATGGCGGTGCCTGGTAGGCACCGCCACCATATTAGTGCCCAGTTCCGCCCGGCCGGCAATCGTAACGATTGCCGACCGGCGGAAAAGCGGCAGACGCACTTTGCGTCCGCCGTGATACCCCCCGCCATGATAATATGGCGGGGGTAAATAAGGTTGAGATGGCGGGCGGATCGCCACCGCTGGCCGGGTGGTGGCGATCCGCCCGCCATCATAATGACCCCCTAAGAGTTTTCTGATAAATATTGTGATATTTATCAGGGGGAAACATGTCTGGTATAGACCGGAGCATGCATACTTTTTTGTGGTAATTCCCTCAAATCTTAATCGGGTGATATTTATTACACCTGATAAATTACTGGATATTATTAGATGTGATAAATATTAAATTACAGGACCACTTGTAATGAAGGTGGTTATTGAGCATTGTTGGTGACATTCCACCTACCCCTTCCATAACAGTAACCCACCTTTGACATACTGGGTGCTTTCTTTTCAAAATATGGGTTATCTCTGGCATGGTATTGGCTCATTAGTGAGATTTTGGGGACATTCTTAGTGACAGTTGTCTAACCCCGGCCTAATGGTGTTGGTAATTGACATAGATGTGGCTAACCATCATGTAATGGGGGGCCTGACATAATGCTGCTGATTATGGATATGTTGCAAACTGGATCTTGGCACCACGGCACTGTCCTTGAAATTTTTTGGACCTTTCTGACATAATTCTGGCTAAATCCCTCTCATATAGAGGATATTCCTAGTATTTGGTGACGATAAATGATGATAAATGAACATCAACTTCATAACTTATTAAGGATTAACATGAGTCCACAAAATAATTTAAAATGACAAGTAGAGATTTGCAGACTAACCATGCATTCACTAAAAAATTAAGAGCTGCAATTCACGTCAATGTGTTTTTCCTTCATGGAAAATACACGCTTTTGTTTGGAGGTGTTAAGCATATTTGATATCAAATGTGCATATTTTTAGAAATTGGTAAGCTGAGGTTCTGATACAATATTGCTGTCTTTCTGTTATTAAAAATGAAAGGTGTTTGATCATTTATGCTGACTTCAGTAAACGTATTGTTGATCTTGGTTTCTTGGTACTAGAGAGCATTTACTGCTGTGGCTATTATGTTTTTCTCTTGTGTGCAGGCATTTCAATATCTATATTGACAAAGCTTTTTTTTTAACATTTTTATTGTGTTATAACAGGTACTACAGGTCACATTGAAAACTATCAAAAAGCCACAATCGGTGGCCAAATGCATCACTGGTGTGTACATAGCAGCAATTGACGTCTCATACAGTAGAAACAGTGGGGCATATTCTCAAGAACGTGTGATAACTACCGCAAAAGTTGCTTAACGCAACACTTCACATCGCAGTCCATCACGGGAAAATAACACTGTGTCAACGTGGTATTCCCAACCCTGCTGCACCATGCGATAGTAGCAGGATAACGCGCCAAATGACCGCCCAAAAACCAACACGACGCAGAAACAATGCGAAACACGAACGCGAAAAAACCTGCGATGTCCCAAACCGCGATACAAAAATCAGCGACAACCAGCCACAGGCCCGCAAATCCCACGCGTCATGCGTGAAAATGCACTATAAGAGCAACCAAAAAATAAACACCAAAAACAAAACAAACTGCGTAGCACCATGGATGCACCCGGACCAAGTGCAGGGGACAACCCGAACCCCACAAGCCCCACGGAGGACCAGCCAGGAACCCCGTGTTCGGGGAAGGGCAAGGAGAAGAGGAAGAGGAAGACGGGGTTCAGTCCGCAGGAAGACCGGATCATCGTCACAGAGGTGATAGAACACTACCAACAACTGTTCGTCACCTCCACTGCGTCATTGGCAACACAAACGGAAATATGGCAGTCCATCGTCACCAACGTGAATGCAGTCGGAGTGTCGAGGAGGTCAAGAGGCGCTGGCATGAAGTGCACAGCCAAACCAAACAGAAACTCGCTGCCAACATGAAGGCAGCAAAGGCGACTGGAGGTGGGAGTCCTGCGCCACAGGAGGAGCTGGATGAGCTGGAGGAAATGGTGGCCACACTCATCAGCGTGGAGACGGTGCAAGGAGTCGGGGGTCTGGACACAGCCCGATATAACCTGACCCAACAGCAACAGGGTGAGTAACGACCAGGTACTGGGGGGACAGGGGCAGATGGGCACAATGCCACACATTCACAATCATGTGCAGCACACTGCACACCCACAATGACTGTGGAACATGTCCCTGATACCCTTGGCACACTGCAGCACACATAGAAACACCAAGTAGTCCCCCGTCCACAATCTGCACAAATTTGGCCCCCCTCCATATCACCAATGCCACAACCTACCCATGCACATGTGCTGAATCCCGAAAAGCAGCGGCTCTGTGAGCCACACCGACAATGCAAGTGACACTGCATGACAGATAGCATGGCTGAAGTCACAATACATGACATGGTGCACGAGACAACACTGAGGTGGCTGAGTGTGGACCACATCCGTAAAGGAGCAGGTCAAACTCTGACACATCCACGTGCACCTACGAACCATGACGTAAAAAACACATTTGCAGACAAACAATGCACAAGAGTACCAAATATCTCCAGTAGCACAAATGACCCAAGTCGCAAATATCCCAGCACCCAAAAAGCACACAAGTCAAATGCACACCGACTCAAAGGGATAAGGGTCCGCCAATGCAGAGCTGCAGGGGCGAATCGCCAACAATTCAGCACACACACATAGCAATCACAGTACATCAACATTGACGACAATGTGGGACAGAGTGCAACCCCTACACCACAGGACAGAGGACACAACCGGTGCCGCTCGTGCGTAGAAACTGGCCAATCACAACTGGCAATGCATGACACTGTGAGCTGATAACGTACGAGTACAACCACACATCCGTCATGTAGTCGAAATGTCCACTGACTCCCATCAAATAGCCAGCTGCACCAAAACAGTCACAATGTACATCGTCATGCAGTCTGAATGTAAACATCTACAATGCGTCAACATACATGGAACACACTGTTAACCTGCATCTCCCCTTCACATTGCAGAGGGACAATCAACACCTCCTGCAGAGCAGACCACACATCTCTTCAGTGATGATGAAGAGGACACCCTGCACATTTGCACAGACACCCTCCAACGGCTCGTGGACAGCCTCCGCACCCCACCTCCAGGAGCAGGGCAGCCCAGCTGCATCGCGGTGAGCCCACACACTGCACAGACCACACCGCAGGAAGCACACACCACCACAGCTGCCTCCCAGGACCCCCACGACCAACACACGGATTTCAAACTCCGTGTGTTAGGGTGCCAGGAGAAGATGGCAGATCAGCTGCGGCTGGGTTTCGAGCTCATGGCAGACAAACTCGATGCCATACATGGGTGCCTGAGTCCCATCAGGGAGCCCCTACAGTCCCTAACGGATACCCACTGTCCGCACCATGCTCACCAACAATCCTTGGCTGACATCGCTGGGTCCATTACTCGGTTACAAGAACTGTCTAGGCAGACAGGCCCAAGCGATGACAGCACAGAGTTGGCACAGATGCGGAGGTCAATGGAGACCATGGAGCCGATGCAGGCTGGAAGTATGGCTGCCACTGCTGAACACCAGCGAGATGTAGCTGCGATCTTCCATGCCTTGCAGATCCTCATCTTGCCATTGCTGCCACTGAGCCTTTTCCAGGTCACTGCTGCAGGAACCTCGACACACACATATCCTCCCCCTGATGTGTCAGTGGCACACAGTGATGCAGCCCAATCACCTTCGCACCCTGATGTGTCAGTGGCACACAGTGATGCAGCCCAATTACCTTCGCACCCTGATGTGTCAGTGGCACACAGTGATGAAGCCCTATCACCTTCGCACCCTGATGTGTCAGTGGCACACAGTGACGCAGCCATAACCCCACCACACACACCTGACACACCGGACACAGAAGACATCTCAGAGGAGTAAGATGTGGAGGGTAATGACTGTGTGAGGAAGGAGGTAGTAGCATCCGTCCCCGCCATATGGCCTGTCCCTGCCTGGTCGTGCTCGCTGTATCATGCCCTGGAACAACACCTCCCACTGTCCCCCGAAACACTCTGCGACCTTCACATGGACCCCAACATGGACTGCCATATCTGCTCTGGTACCAATGACACAGCAACCCGGCGGCGGACTGCACCCTTCCTCTTCAGATCAACTTTGCCTTGCCACAAGAACTCTGGTTGGCCCACCACTCGGCAACCATGTTATGTGGGCTTGAAGTGGCCATGTACTGCTCCAGGTCCGACACCCCCCAGAATGTGAATAAAACATTCCAAATCACACAGATGTGTCATGTCTATGTTCACTCACGAATAAATGTTTGGATGAATGTAGGGACATCGATAGCACTAAAAGGTACACCCTGGTAGATGTCATCAATGCGCATGTTTGACCCTGACCCACCTGGCCACTTAGATGACTGTGAAGGTGTGAACTAGCTGTGGCCACATTGCACAGGGACAACAATCCTGTTGCCCCCAAACGTAGCACCACGTCCATGTATCAAATAGGGCTGTGTGTGGAAATGTCACATTCGGTAGCAGTCCTTAAGTGGTGTCCCCCATCACATGTGACAACAGAACGTCTCTTCGCATGCCTACTCACACACATCTGTGTGGACACAGTCTGTTTTGATGGATGACCTTGGTCTACATGCGAGAAGTTGGACACCATACGCACATTGCTGGGTAACGTAGGAGCACAGGTCTGCCACCAACTATCCCAGCCACAATGTCTGGCCCACAGAGGTGGAGCTGGCATTAGGGACTCACCCCCAGTTCACAAGGGTCAGTCAGTGCCTCCCTGTGTACGGACAATGCACATGTAGGCGCATGATCTGTCATAATAATCAACACTCATCACAGTTGTAAACAGGTGAAGTTGCGTATACTTTATTAGCATGAGCGTGTCAGTACGGGCAAGGCAAGGGCCACAACATGCAGACCAATGTTTAAGACACTTACAGGCAGCTTAGGAACATGTCGAGGTGCAAGTAATGGGGTGGCAAAAGTGCACACAATTCATTACGGATGTCAACCGTCTCAGCCCACCTTGCCTTGCTGGACAAGTCATGTGATGTTTAGCGTCTGCTCATCCGCCCGTGTCAGGGGACACGACTCACAGCCCATGGGATCTGCATAGTGCTGTAGCACCGGACTGCGCTGACTGTGTGCTCTGCTGACAGTGAGCAGGTGAAGGGATCCTACAAGGTCACATGTCGTGCTACATTGCCATGTGTGTACTCTCCCCCCAGCAGTTTCTCCGCTTTTGGAACGTTGCCAGTCGACGCTGTGCTGCTCCGCCCATGGGACTGCATCACCTTGCACAGGTGTGTGTACACACGCGTAGGTCCACGCACATGCATTCTGAGTCCAGGCGAAGGCAGACATGTTCACTGTTGTGGTGGGATATGTGGTAATTCCACCGAGATGCTACAAGGTGTGGGAACCTGTGCTGTGGGTGACAATCAATTGTGGCTGCAGGAACGTAGTTACTCGTCCATGTATGCGAGCGCTGCTTAATGGGCAATCTGTTCCAAGAGTACATCGTTGTCGAGGTCAAGGTACGCGAGGGCGAGCCAGTCCATTACCTGGTCCGGGCAGCTGTGCTCCGTCCACGCTGTTTCACCAATCCGCAACACAGCCCAATAGGGGAGCGCCTCGATGTGGTCACTGCACACGAGGAGTTGTGCTATCTCCCATGCCCAACTGCCTGCACATACGCCAAATATCAAGGCATCCCATGCACGGGTGTCACGGTTACACTCCTGTTCGTGGGCCAATAGGGGGCGCACACACGTGTCATAATCCAGTTCAGCTACCGTTGTGTTGGATAGGCAGACATCCATGGGCCACTCGAATGTGCATGATCGACAGTGGAACCAGGGCTGGACGCAGGTGACGTACGCAAGACGGAAACTCAGACGGTAACTGATGCGCAACACTGCCAGTGGCAGTGATCCCAACAGATGCAGCATTCGTGCACGGTACAGTTCCACGTGACAGGGGTTGTGCATGTGCCCGGGATTGCCAGCCATTGCCTTTGTTGGTCTCGTAGCACCGGCACACTTCTGACAGTTGGCAGTTGTGTGGTTGAGATGCCACTGCTCGGAGCAATGAGTCGTGTTTGTGTGCATCGTTTGGGCGTATGGGTTGTTTCTTACTTATGTGTCAGGGGCATCCCAAGCAGGTGTGCCTCAGGCAGGGACAAGTGTGTGTGGGGTGTGGATACGTTGGTCTTTCATTCGCGCATTTCTTGGTGTGGGAGTCGTCACGATCTGGTTTGGTATCTTTCGCAGGGAGTGCCAGCCGCATTCAGGACCAAGGTCGGGGGTTCAGGTGTCCTTCAGCCTTGTGTATTGAGATAATGGAGTTTTCATTCCTGATGTTGGTCTGACTACTGCTTGCATTTTTGAAATGTGATTTGGCCTTCACGTTGCTATTGATGCCAGGCCTTTGACTTAGTGTGCACCAATAGCGATACACACACAACAGTTGGCATGTATGAGCCAGGAGCCCGATTGGCCTTGCGCTCCTTGTACAATATCTCTATTTCTCTCTCTCTCTCACTCTCACTCCCTCTCCCTCTCTTTCTCTCACTCTCTCTTTCTCTCTCTCTCTCTCTCACTTTCGCTCGCTCTCTCTGTCCTTTGATGAGTGCATGACACACCTTCTTATCTGGAAATTTGTTTTGCAGGCTGTGACTTCCTGATTGTCCTGGGTGGACCCGCCATGACTCTTCAAAATAGTTATTTTGTGTTTATTCTGTTTGAAACAAATTATTTGCTGAGTCTAAGATGAATGTATGATTCTCATTTTTCTGACTACACATGTAGGTTAGGTGTTGTTATTGTGCGACTTCGGGCACATTGTTTTGTTCATGATTTTGTGAGGTTGATGTGACATATCTTTGTCCGGTGTGGGTGGGGGGTGCCCGGAGTGTGGCCCCGGGGGATGGGAGGGGGTCCTGGGTGTGGTGGCGGTGGGTGTTGTTGCCCTCTCGGGGCTCCGGGATGCATGGTGAGTGGCTCCATGGCATCTGTTGTTCTTCATGTGTGGCTATGGGCTGTGCTCCCTTGTCTGTTGCAGGTTGTCGTCCGACTTTGCACCAGGTAAGAGCAGGTGTTAATTTCCTGCTGCTAACGCGCCTAATCGCATGTTTTGTGGTCTTATCGCGGATCGGGCTGGTCGTTGAGAATGTTGTGGAGTGGTGTTGTCGCAGCTTTTTGCACGGGTACGCCTACTCTGCATATCATTAGCGTTAGTTGCCGGGGGCATCTGTGGCGATGTTTTTTGCGACTGCTATCACAGGTAAACTGGTGTTATGGGCTGTTAGCACCAGCTTGGGAATGGGGAGATAAATTTATCGCGGATTTGGCTGCGATAACGTGCCGATAACTCGGCGATAGCTCCTTGAGAATATGCCCCAGTATCATTACCCCACAAACAGCGTTAAGGCAGTTCAATGCCCATGGCCCCAAACCATTTGCTCCATATTTTGGCATGTTTATCAGGACATCTCCGCGACTCGTATATAGGCTTCTCTTGCTGGGTGCACCTGTCCATCCCCGCCTCCATTGAGGTATCGTCGGGGGCTTGGAGGCCTTCTAATGGGCTCCGATGTCACGCTTAGCAACCAGCAGGGCCATCCCCAGGAGGTCCCGATCCACACAGGAACCCCCAACACCATCAATCACTCCCAGGAGGATCAATAAGGCGGACATTTCTATCTCAGTATTTGAGACATCAGAAAGTTCAGTGATCACTGTTTTCCAGTATTGTGCTAAGATGGGACAGGACTATATTATGTGAAAAAAATCTGCTGGGACTTGTGAGCAGTAGAAACATGTGGGGCTGGCCAGGTGTCCTGCTTTAAACAACTGATCGGGGGTTAGGTATGCGCAATGCAAGTAGTATGTTTGCACTAGGCGGAGCCTTGATGACATTGTCAGAACTTTGGGGGCCATCAGTTCATCCCGCCAGTCATCGTCCTCCATGGCTCCTAGCCAACCCTCCCAGCGGGTTCTAAAGCAGTCAATGTGCCTGAGGCGTTAATGATCAGTGTACAGTAAATTTTGGACACACCCCCTCTACCCAACATGCCCATCATGATCTTTGCCTCAATCAGGCTAAATTGATGTGACATGAGTGTACACGCAGTGCATGCCGCAGCTGTAAATACCTATAAAACTGCATCACGGACAGGGTGCATGTCTGCTGGAGCTCCTGAAAGGAAGACGTGTGTACCCTTCTAAATATCCCCTAAAAGCATGATGCAGATGGCATCCCACCGACTAAACCTCCTCAGCACGGCCACCTCAGCAAACCAGGCGCTGTGCCGCAAGGGGGTCTGTTGTGTGAGTTTAGACCACCATCCCATATGTCAGAGAGCAGCTCTCTACCCACTGAGCACCAACCGAGTCACCTCAGGGAGCATATTGGGGACCATGACGTCGTAGAGCAGTGGCATAGTTCGTGGAACACCCAATGTATTGAGTTCCAGCTTGCATGCTGGATCGGACTACCCACCGCAAAGCCAGTCATTGATAAAAAAGGAAGTGTTATGCCAGGTAGTACAGATACAGATTGGACAAACCCAGGCCACCATCGTAATGGGCCCATTGGCCGGTCGTGAATGCTAAGCGAGGCCGCTTATTATGCCATAGGAAAGCGATCGCCACTGAATCCATTTCTCTGAACCAATGGCAAGGAATTGTTTGCGGGAAATTTTGCAAGAGGTACAGAAATCATGGCAGTATCATCATCTTGTATAGTGCTATCCTCCTCATAACATTTAACAGGAGTGTCTGCCACTTCTTGAGATCCTCTTCGACCTTGCGAGTAAAGGGTGTAATCTTAAAAGACTACATCAGAGCCAGATTCAAGGCCACCCAGTAGGAAAAACTGAGGCGGCGCACAAGGATGGATGTTTGCAAATCTACACAGTCCTGTGAGGGAGCTTGTGGGACGAACACGGCAGAGTTGACGGTCAGTCCTGAAGCCTCCACGAAGAGTCGCAGGAGCGAGAGGCATCGAGGGCCACTATTAGCTGGGTCGGGAGATATGGATGTACAACATCTGCATATACTGCGATGCGGTCTTCGTGCCCTGTAGGCCACTCTCGACCTCTTATTGGTGTGTCACATTTCACAAGTCGTGCTAGGTGTTCAATAGCTAACGCAAAGAGGAGTGGGGACAAATGGCATCCTTGCCGGGTCCCTGGCCATATAGGGAATTCAACTGAAACCACCTCGTTGATTTGCATGCAAGCGGTTGAGTTAGAGTATAAAATTCAGTCAAAGTCACACAATTTAGGGCCGAACCCTGCCCTCTCTAGCACGCTAGCCAAGTAACTCCAATTCACAGTATCGAACGTTTTTTCAAAATCAGTCAGGCGATTGGCTAGCGCTACATGAAGGCTTCTCAAACAATGTCTCGTGCTCCTAGATGGCATAAAACCATATTGGTCCGGGTGTACTAAGGGCAAGCGCACCTGGTGCAGACGCGAAGCCAAATTGGTCACGAAGATCTTAACTTCCGAGTTAATAAGGGATATGGGATGGTAATCGGCACAAGAGACTGAGGGAGGGAGCGTCTTTGATATAAACACAATTGTAGCTTGGTGAAGGTCCCATGGGAAGGAACTGGCTTGTATTGCTTCCCTGTAGAGGTTTAATAGGTGGGGGGTGATGATGTCCCTATTTTTGGTGTAGAATTCAAGAGGGTAGCCATCAGGGCTAGGCGTTTTGCCAGACACTATTGCCAAGATAGCTTTACCGATCTCTTCTACCATGATGGGTTCTTCCAGACCCCTGTGCTCAGTTGCCAAGAGGTGTGGGAGTGGTTCCCCATTAAGAAGGGGGGCTGCCAGCTAGGCGGCCAGTCATGGGGATGCCACGTAAAGTGAAGAGTAGTAATTTGCGAAAACCTAGCAGAAGAGGCGATGTTGTCGCTTCTGTCACCATCCACAATCTCAAGTGCGATCCTGCTTGCTAAAGGTCAGAAGGCCAGCCAATACAGCAGCTTTCCATCTTTAGCTCCCCATCCGTAAATCTGTGCAATGCGTGCATGCCAGATTTGCTTTGCTGCTTCAAGAGAGAGGAGTCTAATCTCCTTGTGGATCAGTGCCAACATCTGGTGAGAGTGCCTTTGCACGGCCTTGTGGAGCTTTGTCTAAACGCAAAGAGCATGGGCCTCCAGCTGCATGACACGTTCGTGTCTCACTGCTTCAGTTTTCCTAAGTATGCTCTTAGCATGTACCCTGATGGTAGCCTTACATGCCGCCAAGAGAACACCCACCGATCACAGTATTGAGTTGAAGGTATTGTATGATTTCTTGCCCCACTTCACAGGCATATGCCTCATCTTGAAAAAGCCAAGCGATGAGGTGCCACATGTGACGCCTAGCAGTGCTCGAGTCACCTATGCGGAGAAGAATCGGGGAATCGTTGGAGTTCCCACATGATAGAATCTGTATGTGGGACACTGAAAGAGCATGCCTTTGCGAGTGTGGGTGTGATGTGCAGCGGATGTGTGCGTATAGTGTCTCTGTCTGGGATTCCAGATTCTCCATACATCACAGAAACCAAGGGAGGTGACCCATTTGAGAAGAGACTTAGCATGCCCATGACAAACATCTGAAGGGGGGTCAATGGTGTCCATAAAGAAATCGAGGACTGCGTTAAAGTCACCCCTATGAGAGTAAAACCTGGAAGTAGTTGTGCTATTACGTGGAGAAGGTGTCCAGAAATTAGTCTAATGCAATAGGATGCACATAAAGGTACAGAAGGTTTAGAGGGCGGCCCTTCACCAGGCCCGTTAGGGCAATATAACGACCCTGAGGATCGGACCAGGTTTGGGCCACCACCATAGGAAAGGTGTGGTGCAGGAGAATCGCCACTACCAGGGACCCCTGGTGTACCCGGTATGATAGACTCTATCATAACCTTGATGGGCAAGAAATGGGCATCTAGAGCCCAGCAGGTGGGTCCCTTGCAGCATCAAGATGGAAGGCAGGAAGCGGTGGGCATAGCACAAAACTGCAGAACATTCAATTTGGTCCAATAGACTGTTAACATTCCAAGATATAACACTGTATGGAGTCATGGTGGGGCAGGAGGTGCCAATGCACATGAATGTGAGAGGCCATGAGACTGCACGTGCTTGAGTAAGAGCGAATCCCCTGTTAAGGACAGGTAAGTGTAGGAAACCAATTGCTGAGTTGTGGTATCGGGTCAATGTGACAACCTAAGAAAAACAAAATCAGAAACAAAAATCAAGACCAAACCATAATCATTTCTTGTCAGTGAACCCCAGTTGTGGCTGGCATGGCTCACGGGGGTGTCGCGGGGTGGGAGGGTGGTCGCGCGTGGGGGGAAGAGGGGAGGTTATAATAAAAAATAAAAAAAAGTACCTTGAGGCCGGGTCCCGCGTCTTCTCTGCTCCCGCTCTTTTGCTCTCCTGCCTTCGGAAGGAACAGGAAATAGGCAGCCAGGCTCCCTCCCCTAAGCCAATCACAATGCTGCAATGCAGCATTGTGATTGGTCTGAGTGCCGTGACACGGTGCTCAGCCAGGGGCTGGAGAGGTGGGCATGTTCTCCATGCAGGCTGCAATGCAGCCTGTATGGAGAAGGGAAAAGTGTGCATGACTGGTTCAGCCGACCAAACAGTCATTGCACACTCAGGAGTGGGTAAACCACTCCTGCCCTGCTCCATAAGCAGAGCAGCCCTGCCCACCCACCCGCAAGCAAAGGAAACATAAAATGGTAATGACTAAAAGTTATTACCATTTTATGTTTTTGCTTCTCGCACTATGAGAAAGCAGTGGGAAGCCACCACTGGCGACCCCACCAACCTCAACTTAACCCCACCCCATGCTTCCCCCCAAGAAGCATTTTTTGCCCCAAATCAAGGACACCAACTCAAACCCAATGTGGTTTAGATAGGCGTGGAGTGGTGGACCCCTCCAGACAGTAGTATTAATGCAATGCAGTGCAGTATATATGTGTGTGAAGGCAATCATAAGCAAACAACCAGCCACCAAGGACGTGACATGGGCAAGCCAGGACATGGTCAGATGGGAGAGGGAGTGTGGCTCAACCACTCCTCAGTACAGGTCATTACATGAGAGACTTCCCAAGCATCCAATTGTTGCTCTGACCTCTGTGACAGTGTGAGGAGCCAGAGCTCCAGGATGGCGATACAGTTTGGGTTTTCTGCTGTTGTGGTCGAGAGCAGGTACAGACCCATTTCCTATGCCAGTCAGCATGTAGTTCACGTGTGGATGATTGTCGAGTTACGGGGGGAGAACGATTAGGTGAACAATGCAGTAGCTTCTCTTCCATTCGCCAGTTCCAGACTAGCAATGGGGTTTCAAAGAAATAGGATTTGCCATCCTATAAGACTTTGAGTCGATCTGGGAACAGGAGCATGTAGGTTAGCTTGAGTGCTTGGAGTTTCTGCTTGACAGCTTCATATGATCAGTGCTTGGCCTTGACCGCATGGGTGTAGCTTGGGAAAATTTGTACTTTGGAGTTTTGATTTTGGAGGTGTGGGATCGCTCAAGCTTCACGCAGGATACAGACCCTGTCTTTGAAGTTGAGGAATATTGCTACCACAGGCCATCGCTGTGCACCTTGGGGAGGCTTGGGGGTTAGTGCCCTGTAGGCTAATTCCACTGCGAGCCAAGGGAGTTTGGCGGGGGCATCCATGACTTAATACATTGCTCAAGGAATTCAGTGGGGTGTGTGTGATCCACATCCTCTGGAAAATCCACTAAACACAGGTTATTGCATTTGGAGCGGTTTTCCGCATCCTCGCTGCGGTGGCGAAGCTCATTCATGTGGGTTAAGAGGTGAGCAACTTTAGCCTTGAGGTCGGTGACCTCATTTTAGATCGTGGAGAGGCAGCTCTCAGCTTCTGTAATGTGACTGGGCGCTTTGCAAAGATCCTGACGGAGGAGTGCCACATCCTCATGCACCTCCCCAATATTCATCTTGACCACTGTCTGAGAGGTATTTATGGCCTGGAGTATCTTGCTGAGCTCTCCTTCAGAAGAAGCTCCTTTATCTGGGGCCTCCCCCCAGTTCATACAGCGACAGTAGTGAAATGGTTGATACGTCGCTCGGGGGGGTTCGCAGATTTATTCTTCCCCATGGTCCGCAGCACAGTGACACAGTCCCTGATGGGTAGAGTCAGGCCCGCTTGCCGTTATCCAAGGCGGCACAAGCAGACAGACACAGGGCGGATCACTGACCCTCTGCAGGAGTAGTGAATGGAAGTGAGGAGGCACTGGGCCGCAAAAGAGTCAGAGCAGATGACGGCCACAGGTAGACCACAGCCCCACTAAGCAATCCAATTCCAAACAGTTGGGTGAGAGTAGAAGCAGCAGGGGCCTGTACCAGCAGCAATCCACCGCGCGCAGACCCCCGGAGCTGGCGAGGTCCAGCTAGCTTCACCTAATCGATCTGTCCCGTGCCCCCGGCCTAACATGTGAGGGTGGGTGTAGGGCGCGATGTCGACAGTGTGTCGCCCATGGGTGGTGAATGCCGCCCTATGCCTCAGGCCCAAACTAACAAGGAGAGCTTCCTGCCAAGAGATGGATGGAGAAGAAGAGGACCCTAGTACTGCTGCATGAGGTAGGCTCACCTGTTGGTTAATAACATGCACCTGTGGAGTAAAAGTCCAATGTAGAACTCTCCTCAGTCTGGCACAACAAATCCCTCTTCAGCAGGACCATTGAGCCATTTGAAAGGTATCTCCCTGGAGCTGCAATGTTGCTGCAGCCGACCAAGGTGACATGCCCGGAGATCAGATCAGGACACTGTCCGGTGAACTGTAGGAAATCAGATAAATGAGGCCCAGGGCACCCGATCAAGGCCACATCCCCAAAGCTACATGGCACCCATAGCATGGTCAGGGGCCACAGTCCGGAGAAGCCATATGAAGTGGCTGAGGGCACGGCCGGTGCAACTCAGAGCTAGTCAGTCAGGGAGCAGCACCTACCCCTCAGCCCCTGCACAGGTCCTCTCCATGGTGAGCCTCAAAGCCCATGTCTATGCTCCCGATGCGGTTGGGGCCACTCACTTGGGACTCTGGCATGGCCCCGATGTGGCAGGATCAGCCAGCGCTCGTGGTCTACCCGTCGTCAAGGTGGTTGGGCCGCACCTCTTCCATGATTCCACTTGAGTCAGCAGCTCAGTGCCTGGGGAGGCCGAGCCCTGAATTCTCAGTCCAGTGTCTGCTTCAAGGGCCACACTCGAGGATGGTTTCAGGAGGGGGGGCTGATGAGAGCCAACAGGCACCCTGCCCCACAGTGCTGAACAGTGAGGGAGGAGCTCCGCATCCCTAACACCCACACAGCATATGCTCATTGCAGGGCCCGGAGCCCATGCCTGATCTCCCAGCAGGGCCACGATTGAACACACGGACCGTTGCTCCTGCTCCTCCATGGCAGTCAGATGGCTCGTCTAGGGCTTGCTGGGGCCGATTCCGTCTTGCGACCAATTGCCTGCGTGGTCTGCAGTTGACCAACTGAGCTTCGGCCCCACAAATCTCCATTGATTGAGTGCTCATTGAGTGCGGCGTTGGGGGCACGGTGTTCAAGTGGTTCTCATCCTTCCTTAGTGACCGTCAACAAACGATTTGGTCCCCTCCCTTTGCAGCCCCCATTCCTGCTATGAAGGTGGGGGTTCCACAAGGATCTATCTTAAGTCTGTCATTCTTTAATGTGTATATGGCTCCCCTCGCAGTGTTAGCCGAGACACATGGTGCGAAAATAGTATCAGTGAGCATTGTTAAGAACTTGGGGGTCAAGTTAGATGCCCAACTATCAATGAAGGCCCAGGTACAAACTGTGGCTGGCACCTGCTTTGGCCTACTAAAAATGTTTAAAAACTTTCTTCCCCTGCTGCCGGATGCTCACAAGAAGACGGTAGTCCAGGCCCTGATTGTATCACGGCTTGACTGTGTTAACATCATGTACCTTGGCCTCCCGGAGAAATTATTGAACCGTCTGCAGGTGGTTCAGAATGCGGCGGCTAGAGCTATTCTTATGGTAGGACCCAGAGCACGAATGTCCACTCATTTGAAGTCCCTGCACTGGCTGCCAGTTCGTAAAAGGATTCAATTTAAAGCTTTGGTTATGGCTTTCAAGGCCTTCCATGATACTGGCGCTATCTGTATCAGAAATAGGATCCAGCATTATGTGCCGCAAAGAGCCCTCAGATCTTCACAACAGTTTCTTATGATGATTCCTAAGTTTTGCCGCTCCCGATTAGGCGGCCGCTCTTTTCAAGTGCTGGCCGCCCGTTTATGGAATGATCTGCCTCTGCCGCTTAGGCAGGCCCAGGATTTGCTCTCTTTTCGGAAACAGTTGAAGACCTGGTTGTTTCAGCAATAACAGTTGATAGTGCTTTTCCGTAACATGGTTGGTTTTTTCTTTTTCTCTGTTTTCTCTGTCTTGGGGTCCTTAGCGCCGGGACACCCTGTGGAGTAGCCGTGCGCTTTACAAATACCCTTTTACATTACATTACATTACATTACATGTCACTGGGCTGACCAAAGCCACATTCTAGGAGGAAATACGTTGCGGGGGTCCTTACGGGTTTATGCTCGCATAGGTGAGGCTGATGGAGGCAGATGACGGAGGGGCCCAGAGCACTCTCAGAGTGCGACCAACATCTTGACGCCACAAACCACGCCCCCAACAAAACTTTTTATGATATGAACATTACTTCTGTCTGATGTATGGTCATGTGGAAATTATGTAATGTGCTGTAAGGCTTGGATAACTGAGCAGTAGCACTGCCATATGAGACTGTGAGATTTGTCTAGCTCTGTTGATCAGCGAGATTTATAAAACCTTTGATATTCTGCCTCGCCCATTGAAAGAAGATTCTCAGTCATAAGCACAGACATATACTGATAAATCTACTGGGAAGGGATAGGGTGGAGAACTGAATGCAAGTGGAGAGCAGAAGAGAAAAAGAGGCTATTTGCATGTGAAAATATCATACACCATATGAAATTGTATACCAGAATTTATGAATTTGATTATAATAGTTGTTACTGTGTGGGTACTTTTTGAGAAATTACGCTGAACAATGCACTACCTTGAAGCACTGTAATTCAAAGATTCTTGAAGATAAATATATTTAACTTTGTCTGTTCTGATCATCTGAATTATTTTTGGCTAGTGTATTTGGCTGCAATATGCACTATTCCCCCCTCCTAAAATCCCCCACAGGAATCTGTTATTGGTCACTTCATTAGCGTTGTGATTCGGAGAGTGATGCTTACTGTAAGTTATTCAAACACAAGGAGATGATGGACGAAGCACTGAAACTTTTCAGACACTCACCCCCAGTCACAGATCTGGGTTGAATCCATCATCGTTCTTTAGCTCACTTCGCCACCCCAGTTCAGACACAGCTTTATGCAAATCAGTCTTGACCCTGTGCCTCATGGGAACAGTCCAGCCCGAACTGCCAAGCCATGTTTTCCCTGGACCGGAAACAAGCATCCTTGGACCGGTTTTGGGCTAACAGCCCTCATCAGCCAGGCTAGCTTGAATCCAGTGGCAAAGTGAGCAAGGGACCCACGTCTGGGCATACCCTGCCAACTTAGGGTGAATAAAGCAAACACAAGGAGATGATGGACGGAGCACTGAAACTTTTCAGACACTAACTACCAGTCACAGATCTGGGTTGAATCCATCATCGTTCTTTAGCTCACTTCGCCACCCCAGTTCAGACACAGCTTTATGCAAATCAGTCATGACCCTGTGCCTCATGGGAACAGTCCAGCCCGAACTGCCAAGCCATGTCTTCCCTGGACCGGAAACAAGCATCCTGGGACCGGTTTCGGGCTAACATCCCTCCTCAGCCAGGCTAGCTTGAATCCAGAGGCAAAGTGAGGAAGGGACCCACGTCTGGGCATACCCTGCCAACTTAGGGCGAATAAAGTAAACACAAGGAGATGATGGACGGAGCACTGAAACTTTTCAGACACTCACCCCCAGTCACAGATCTGGGTTGAATCCATCATCGTTCTTTAGCTCACTTCGCCACCCCAGTTCAGACACAGCTTTATGCAAATCAGTCTTGACCCTGTGCCTCATGGGAGAAGTCCAGCCCGAACTGCCAAGCCATGTCTTCCCTGGACTGGAAACAAGCATCCTGGGACCGGTTTTGGGTTAACAGCCCTCATCAGCCAGGCTAGCTTGAATCCAGTGGCAAAGTGAGCAAGGGACCCACGTCTGGGCATACCCTGCCAACTTAGGGCGAATAAAGCAAACACAAGGAGATGATGGACGGAGCACTGAAACTTTTCAGACACTCACCCCCAGTCACAGATCTGGGTCGAATCCATCATCGTTCTTTAGCTCACTTCGCCACCCCAGTTCAGACACAGCTTTATGCAAATCAGTCTTGACCCTGTGCCTCATGGGAACAGTCCAGCCCGAACTGCCAAGCCATGTCTTCCCTGGACTGGAAACAAGCATCCTGGGACCGGCTTCGGGCTAACAGCCCTCATCAGCCAGGCTAGCTTGAATCCAGTGGCAAAGTGAGCAAGGGACCCACGTCTGGGCATACCCTGCCAACTTAGGGCGAATAAAGCAAACACAAAGAGATGATGGACGGAGCACTGAAACTTTTCAGACACTCACCCCCAGTCACAGATCTGGGTTGAATCCATCATCGTTCTTTAGCTCACTTCGCCACCCCAGTTCAGACACAGCTTTCTGCAAATCAGTCTTGACCCTGTGCCTCATGGGAACAGTCCAGCCCGAACTGCCAAGCCATGTCTTCCCTGGACCGGAAACAAACATCCTGGGACCGGTTTCGGGCTAACAGCCATCATCAGTCAGGCTAGCTTGAATAGAGTGGCAAAGTGAGCAAGGGACCCACGTCTGGGCGTACCCTGCCAACTTAGGGTGAATAAAGCAAACACAAGGAGATGATGGATGGAGCACTGAAACTTTTCAGACACTCACCCCCAGTCACAGATCTGGGTTGAATCCATCATCGTTCTTTAGCTCACTTCACCACCACAGTTCAGACACAGCTTTATGCAAATCAGTCTTGACCCTGTGCCTCATGGGAACAGTCCAGCCCGAACTGCCAAGCCATGTCTTCCCTGGACCGGAAACAAGCATCCTGGGACCGGTTTCGGGCTAACAGCCCTCATCAGCCAGCCTAGCTTGAATCCAGTGGCAAAGTGAGCAAGGGACCCACGTCTGGGCATACCCTGCCAACTTAGGGCGAATAAAGCAAACACAAGGAGATGATGGACGGAGCACTGAAACTTTTCAGACACTCACCCCAAGTCACAGATCTGGGTTGAATCCATCATCGTTCTGTAGCTCACTTCGCCACCCCAGTTCAGACACAGCTTTATGCAAATCAGTCTTGACCCTGTGCCTCATGGGAACAGTCCAGCCCGAACTGCCAAGCCATGTCTTCCCTGGACCGGAATCAAACATCCTGGGACCGGTTTCGGGCTAACAGCCCTCATCAGCCAGGCTAGCTTGAATAGAGTGGCAAAGTGAGCAAGGGACCCACATCTGGGCATACCCTGCCAACTTAGGGCGAATAAAGCAAACACAAGGAGATGATGGACGGAGCACTGAAACTTTTCAGACACTCACCCCCAGTCACAGATCTGGGTTGAATCCATCATCGTTCTTTAGCTCACTTCACCACCACAGTTCAGACACAGCTTTATGCAAATCAGTCTTGACCCTGTGCCTCATCGGAACAGTCCAGCCCGAACTGCCAAGCCATGTCTTCCCTGGACCGGAAACAAGCATCCTGGGACCGGTTTTGGGCTAACAGCCCTCATCAGCCAGCCTAGCTTGAATCCAGTGGCAAAGTGAGCAAGGGACCCACGTCTGGGCATACCCTGCCAACTTAGGGCGAATAAAGCAAACACAAGGAGATGATGGACAGAGCACTGAAACTTTTCAGACACTCACCCCAAGTCACAGATCTGGGTTGAATCCATCATCGTTCTGTAGCTCACTTCGCCACCCCAGTTCAGACACAGCTTTATGCAAATCAGTCTTGACCCTGTGCCTCATGGGAACAGTTCAGCCCGAACTGCCAAGCCATGTCTTCCCTGGACCGGAAACAAGCATCCTGGGACCGGTTTCGGGCTAACAGCCCTCATCAGCCAGGCTAGCTTGAATCCAGCGGCAAAGTGAGCAAGGGACCCACGTCTGGGCATACCCTGCCAACTTAGGGTGAATAAAGCAAACACAAGGAGATGATGGACGGAGCACTGAAACTTTTCAGACACTCACCCCCAGTCACAGATCTGGGTTGAATCCATCATCGTTCTTTAGCTCACTTCGCCACCCCAGTTCAGACAAAGCTTTATGCAAATCAGTCTTGACCCTGTGCCTCATGGGAACAGTCCAGCCCGAACTGCCAAGCCATGTCTTCCCTGGACCGGAAACAAGCATCCTGGGACCGGTTTCGGGCTAACATCCCTCCTCAGCCAGGCTAGCTTGAATCCAGAGGCAAAGTGAGGAAGGGACCCACGTCTGGGCATACCCTGCCAACTTAGGGCGAATAAAGTAAACACAAGGAGATGATGGACGGAGCACTGAAACTTTTCAGACACTCACCCCCAGTCACAGATCTGGGTTGAATCCATCATCGTTCTTTAGCTCACTTCGCCACCCCAGTTCAGACACAGCTTTATGCAAATCAGTCTTGACCCTGTGCCTCATGGGAGAAGTCCAGCCCGAACTGCCAAGCCATGTCTTCCCTGGACTGGAAACAAGCATCCTGGGACCGGTTTTGGGTTAACAGCCCTCATCAGCCAGGCTAGCTTGAATCCAGTGGCAAAGTGAGCAAGGGACCCACGTCTGGGCATACCCTGCCAACTTAGGGCGAATAAAGCAAACACAAGGAGATGATGGACGGAGCACTGAAACTTTTCAGACACTCACCCCCAGTCACAGATCTGGGTCGAATCCATCATCGTTCTTTAGCTCACTTCGCCACCCCAGTTCAGACACAGCTTTATGCAAATCAGTCTTGACCCTGTGCCTCATGGGAACAGTCCAGCCCGAACTGCCAAGCCATGTCTTCCCTGGACTGGAAACAAGCATCCTGGGACCGGTTTCGGGCTAACAGCCCTCATCAGCCAGGCTAGCTTGAATCCAGTGGCAAAGTGAGCAAGGGACCCACGTCTGGGCATACCCTGCCAACTTAGGGCGAATAAAGCAAACACAAAGAGATGATGGACGGAGCACTGAAACTTTTCAGACACTCACCCCCAGTCACAGATCTGGGTTGAATCCATCATCGTTCTTTAGCTCACTTCGCCACCCCAGTTCAGACACAGCTTTCTGCAAATCAGTCTTGACCCTGTGCCTCATGGGAACAGTCCAGCCCGAACTGCCAAGCCATGTCTTCCCTGGACCGGAAACAAACATCCTGGGACCGGTTTCGGGCTAACAGCCATCATCAGTCAGGCTAGCTTGAATAGAGTGGCAAAGTGAGCAAGGGACCCACGTCTGGGCGTACCCTGCCAACTTAGGGTGAATAAAGCAAACACAAGGAGATGATGGATGGAGCACTGAAACTTTTCAGACACTCACCCCCAGTCACAGATCTGGGTTGAATCCATCATCGTTCTTTAGCTCACTTCACCACCACAGTTCAGACACAGCTTTATGCAAATCAGTCTTGACCCTGTGCCTCATGGGAACAGTCCAGCCCGAACTGCCAAGCCATGTCTTCCCTGGACCGGAAACAAGCATCCTGAGACCGGTTTCGGGCTAACAGCCCTCATCAGCCAGCCTAGCTTGAATCCAGTGGCAAAGTGAGCAAGGGACCCACGTCTGGGCATACCCTGCCAACTTAGGGCGAATAAAGCAAACACAAGGAGATGATGGACGGAGCACTGAAACTTTTCAGACACTCACCCCAAGTCACAGATCTGGGTTGAATCCATCATCGTTCTGTAGCTCACTTCGCCACCCCAGTTCAGACACAGCTTTATGCAAATCAGTCTTGACCCTGTGCCTCATGGGAACAGTCCAGCCCGAACTGCCAAGCCATGTCTTCCCTGGACCGGAATCAAACATCCTGGGACCGGTTTCGGGCTAACAGCCCTCATCAGCCAGGCTAGCTTGAATAGAGTGGCAAAGTGAGCAAGGGACCCACATCTGGGCATACCCTGCCAACTTAGGGCGAATAAAGCAAACACAAGGAGATGATGGACGGAGCACTGAAACTTTTCAGACACTCACCCCCAGTCACAGATCTGGGTTGAATCCATCATCGTTCTTTAGCTCACTTCACCACCACAGTTCAGACACAGCTTTATGCAAATCAGTCTTGACCCTGTGCCTCATCGGAACAGTCCAGCCCGAACTGCCAAGCCATGTCTTCCCTGGACCGGAAACAAGCATCCTGGGACCGGTTTTGGGCTAACAGCCCTCATCAGCCAGCCTAGCTTGAATCCAGTGGCAAAGTGAGCAAGGGACCCACGTCTGGGCATACCCTGCCAACTTAGGGCGAATAAAGCAAACACAAGGAGATGATGGACAGAGCACTGAAACTTTTCAGACACTCACCCCAAGTCACAGATCTGGGTTGAATCCATCATCGTTCTGTAGCTCACTTCGCCACCCCAGTTCAGACACAGCTTTATGCAAATCAGTCTTGACCCTGTGCCTCATGGGAACAGTTCAGCCCGAACTGCCAAGCCATGTCTTCCCTGGACCGGAAACAAGCATCCTGGGACCGGTTTCGGGCTAACAGCCCTCATCAGCCAGGCTAGCTTGAATCCAGCGGCAAAGTGAGCAAGGGACCCACGTCTGGGCATACCCTGCCAACTTAGGGTGAATAAAGCAAACACAAGGAGATGATGGACGGAGCACTGAAACTTTTCAGACACTCACCCCCAGTCACAGATCTGGGTTGAATCCATCATCGTTCTTTAGCTCACTTCGCCACCACAGTTCAGACAAAGCTTTATGCAAATCAGTCTTGACCCTGTGCCTCATGGGAACAGTCCAGCCCGAACTGCCAAGCCATGTCTTCCCTGGACCGGAAACAAGCATCCTGGGACCGGTTTCAGGCTAACAGCCCTCATCAGCCAGGCTAGCTTGAATACTGTAAGTTGTTCAGCACATTTTCGTTACATTATGATCACGCGCTTCCTGTACACTTTAGGCAGTAGCGGTTCCTTCGCTAAGGCGGACGAGCGTCGCCCCACTGCCTTTTAGCACTGCAAAAAAAGGAAAAATAAAATGAAAATAACTCAAGGTTATTATAATTTTATGTTTTGGTGCCGAGGCAGTTTTGTGGGGCGGGGTGGGGCTGCTCTGATGACAGGAGCAGGGTGAGTGGTGAGCACACTTTGTAAGTGCGCATAAATGTTTGGCTGGCCGTCTCGGGCCGGCCAAACATTCATGGGCACTTTGCATGTTCCCCACCCAGGCTGCATTACAGTCTGGGTGGAGAACATGCCCAGGCTCCCATTCCCTGTCTGAGTGCCGAGCCACGGCGCTCAGACCAATCTCAACGCTGCATTGCAGCATTGTGATTGGCTTAGGGAGCCTGGGTGCTTCCTGCTTCCTGTTAGCAGAGAAGCCAGGAATAGAGGAAGGAGAAGACAGAGGCGGCCGTCCAGCTGGCCAGCCGGCAGGTAAATGAGTTTATTTTTTTACACCCCTCCTCCCATCTCTCCCCTCCCTGGCCCTGCCCACTACCGATTTGCGGGAGCAGCCGCCACTGACTTTAGGTAACCTTTACTGCATAACATACACAGGGGCCTAGATGATTCTTGTGGGAGATGTATGCCCTCATTTAGAGTTTGGCATATAGGATATTACATTACAAATATGGCGGGTATCCCATCCTCCAAACTTGTGGTCCCCCGTGCTACTCAGGATTGAGGGAATCGCTGTGTTTCCACTGGAGCATCCATCTATCCCGGCTCTGACAGCAGAAACCATGTTGGGCCGTTGGTCAGAGTACATCAGACTGCCTGCTTTATTTAGGGTGATGCTCCAACATACTATTTTCCTCCTCAGGACCGCCAGAGAAAGCCTGGCGGTTCTTAACAGGGAAACAAAGAAATACCACAACAGAATGGTAGAAAACTCTCAGTATTTCAGGAACAAATTTGGGGGCATATTATCAAGGGCTCTATCGCCGCTTTAGCAGGACTTTTTCTCGCTTAAGCGGCGATAATTCAAACGCCCTATTAGCAAGCTGTCGCTAACTGCTGTTAGCGACAGCTTCTAGGCGATAGCGACCGGGTTGGGTGCCGCTTTGCATGCCAGCGATATTTATCGCTAATGGCATGCAAAGTAGGCATTCCCAACCTAAAGCGACTGGAAACAGTCGCTAAGGTCGCTATCGCCTATTAGCGAGGCAGGGAGGTGATTAACGAACCAGCGCTAAACACGTTTAGCGCTGGTTTGTTAACGCCTGGTCTAAACCTGACTTAGCCATGTAATCCAATGGGAGGTGGATTACATGGCTAAATCCCCTCGCCCTATCGCCAAGCTAACACTGGTCACAGTGTGAATATCGCTTGTTTTCAGCCGATATTCACATTGTTCTCAGGGTTTCTATCGCTTTGGAGATAAGCGTTGCTGATAGCACGCTATCTCCGCGATAGAAACCTGCGATAGCCGGCGATAATTATCCTAGCGCTAACTGCGCTTAGCGATAATTATCGCCGGTTATTGCTAATAGGCCCCTTGATTTTCAATAAAAAAACTCATTCTTAGGAAGTTTGGGGCCTATTAGCAATAACCGGCGATAATTATCGCTAAGCGCAGTTAGCGCTAGGATAATTATCGCCGGCTATCGCAGGTTTCTATCGCGGAGATAGCGTGCTATCAGCAACGCTTATCTCCAAAGCGATAGAAACCTTGAGAACAGTGTGAATATCGCTTGAAAACAAGCGATATTCACACTGTGACCAGTGTTAGCTTGGCGATAGGGCGAGGGGATTTAGCCATGTAATCCACCTCCCATTGGATTACATGGCTAAGTCAGGTTTAGACCAGGCATTAACAAACCAGCGCTAAACGTGTTTAGCGCTGGTTCGTTAATCACCTCCCCTGCCTCGCTAATAGGCGATAGCGACCTTAGCGACTGTTTCCAGTCGCTTTAGGTTGGGAACGCCTACTTTGCATGCCATTAGCGATAAATATCGTTGGCATGCAAAGCGGCACCCAACCCGGTCGCTATCGCTTAGAAGCTGTCGCTAACAGCAGTTAGCGACAGCTTGCTAATAGGGCGTTTGAATTATCGCCGCTTAGCGGGAAAAGTCCCGCTAAAGCGGCGATAGAGCCCTTGATAATATGCCCCTTTGTTCCTGCAAAAACATACCTTTGCTCAGAGTCCACTTTAAATATTTTATCCACTCATGAAACTTCCACAGCCTTGAACGGAACCGTCACAACAGCTGCCGTGCTGAAGCCATAGAGAGCTATGCCTCCAGGGCAGAGATCTCTAAATATGGCAGAATGAACAAAAATCACCTGCTCTCTGAAAGTGGAGATAAATGACATCTACCTATGGTGGCTTATTTGGAGGGGAATACATTCCTGTAATAATATATCATGGACCCTACGTACCAGAAGATATAGCAAGAACTTGGTGGAAAGGGACAGGTTTATAATTGTATCACAATACTATTTGGTTATTTACAAAAAAAACAGGCAATTTTCTGGGCATATTGTTAGAAACATTCTGCTATAAATGCACCGCTCAGATATTATTTTCATTTATAACATGATGTGTATTGAGAGAGCAAAGTTCACCCACAAAGATGTCTTCTTGGCACTACTGACTAACAAATGATGCTTATTTCTACCCAATTCAGAAATCATAGTAAGAACCTCAGAATGATAAAAGACTGCTTGCATGTGCCGGGATTTAAACTCATGATCTGAGGTCAAACACAGATCCCTGGAGCGGATACATTAGCCCACTGAGCCACACCCTCTAACTATGTCATCGATAATCATGTTCAAAGTCTGATCCTAATCCCCTTTTGAAGATTTGCACTGTTCGCTCATTTGTTTAGTGCAATACGCCAATGACATATTCCACTGCTTTAACATTAACTGACGTCATTGCAGGAGAGCTATTTTGCATCCAAAGAACCATGTGGAGATTAGCAATGCATGGTGAAAGGCGAGGGTGAAGCCACACTCATGTATTGCTTCCTGAAACGACCCCTAGTGGTAGACTCCTGCATGACCTCCCTCTCTTGCCAAGTACCCCCAGATACTGTAGATTCTCATCCATTCTAACTCTGAGTCATGCTCTCTGGACCCAGATAGGTGACTGGTAAAGGAACTGAGGCATCCACCCCCTGGATGCCTGGATGACAGTAGTATTCCAAGAAGATCAAACATGTTCAGCTCCAAAAACAGGTATCTGCCCATGCTCTTGCGCGCCACTGCATAAGTGACTGATGTTGCAGCAGGGACCCGTCTCTCTTTGTGGTGAATATTGCTTTTTATAGTGCTTTTCAAAAACAGACATTGTACTGCTTCAAACCTCCCCAACAGGCCAGTTATATGATCAAGAGAAAGGCACACTCTTCAATCCCTTCCATCCAGGATTAGCTGTCATCAGCACTGAAAAGAAATAGACAAGACCCACACAATACATATTTCTGCCTAATTGTTTTCATTTTGACTCGTATTTATAGATTGTTCGTGTTTTTCCCAATGCCACCCACCTGTCACGTGACCAGGCTTTAATGCAAAACAAAAGGGATACGGCGATGAACGCAGCTGCACGTTTTTAAGTGGCTTATACTGTTCTTTGTAGCTGCTCTTATGGAGCCATGAATTAAAAATGTGTGTAAATGCGCATGCCAATGCAGAGAGAGAGAGAGATTAATAAATAGATAGATGTCAGTGCTTTGTGGATTGTCCGACCTAAAATGAAAACGTGAATTATTGATTATGAACAAATTATTTGTAAATCCAAAGATTGCTGTTCAAACATTCAGCTATCATCTGCCTGGGAAAGGGTGTGTGAGACAAAACAAAGGGCTATGACAAAATGAGAAGGCTTGCGAGGCTCCTTTCTCTGAACATCCTTCTCTTCAGATATTAAAGTGGTGCGTCCTCTGGCTGCATTTGTAATCTGATAAACCTCGTCAACCAATACATGTGGCCTTTGGCTAACATTGTATTGCCTTTTGGGATCTCGTTAGTGTCCAACGCTGATGACACCCAGCTGGTGTTTTCCCTTACCCCATACTGCAAACACGCTGCTCCCTCCATTGGGCCATGCCTTGAGAGGGTAGCTAGCTGGATGGACCAGTCCTTCCTCAAGCTCAATGGAAATAAAAAACAAGTTGATGATATTAGGGAACAAAGCAAACCCTCAAAAGCCCCTTGGCTGGCCTGACTGTCTAAAACGGTTATTAAAAGTTTGGGGGTATGGCTTGACAAAACCCTTTCCATGGAGACTCAAGCAACGAAACTTTCAGTGTGATGCTACGGAATCCTCAGAATGAAATTCTTCACCTGATCCCCCCCCCCCCTCTTTCCAGGAAGTCGGTAGTCCAGCCTTTGAGTCTCTCGTGCATGGAGTACAGAAACTCCCTCTACCTTGGAGCGCCAAAAGCCGTGATTGGTAAACTTCAGGTGGTGCAGAACGCGACAACAGGGACCCTGTTAAACATTCCTAGACACCTTTCGGCACATCAGGCCCAGGCCGACCTCATGCAGAGGATACATTTCAAGGCACTGTGCATTTCACAGAGAGCCCTCCAAAATCAAGGTCCTTTCATTTCTCGACAGCTGATTGCTCCTTATAATCCTGGCAGAGCTCTCAGATCCTACAACACCAAACTGCTCATTGTCCCACCCATGAATAGGGCTAGAAGGAGAGGAAGATCCTTCAGGTATAATTTGGCAAAACTTTGGAACACTCTGCCCCTTACCCTGCAGACAATTAATAATAAATTGTCTTTCAGAAAATAGCTTAAAACCTTTCTGTTTGTGAATTAACCCCCATGGAGCTTGTGCCTACAGTCTGTGTTGCTCAATCAGCACTGGGATGCCTACAGGTCACCATAGGCTTAACAAATCTCCTTAACAGAGCAGTTGAAAATGTAATTGTTCCTGCATAATGAATGTTCTTAGTAGTCATACTCTTCCAATTAATTTTAATAGTAGTGTAATGTTTAGTTATGACTAGGGCCCCCAGTTTTATGGTATTTATTTTTTTGACATTTCCGTCTATTTATCCATATTTATTTTTCGTCAACTTTATCTGTATTTATCCATATTTATTACGGGTTTTGTGAAAAAAATAAAGCTGAAACTGGTATATTTCCACATTTATTCAACCAATAAATATGCAGTCATGTTTGAATGCCTGCCAGGTTTCAGTGATATGAACAGCCGCAGAAGATAAATCAAAGCACTTATATGAAAATATGCACATTTCAGTATCAGTTGTGTGCATATCTACTGCTGTTACAGCCTCTTTACTAAAATTCCTTTCTTTTTAACCCCCTGACCTATCAATCCACACAGTTATTTGCCTAGCAGTCATGGCAAAGTATATTTAGAATCACTCAAAAAGCACACAATTTCCATTGTTATCCACATTTAATAAACAAATACAGACAAACAAATAAATGGTTTTCTGTCTGTATTTATCTGTAAAAATCTGTAAAAATGGAAAACAGGGAGCCTTAATTATGACCTGTGGCTGCTTTGACAGTTGTGGTGAAATGCTGCCAAAGCCAGTAGGCCTGCCTTATTGATAGTTGGAAATTGGGTTTCTGGTTGGCATAGGTAGGCACCCTGTCCAAGCAGGAACCACAATCCTAGCCAGGGTAGGTCTGTAAAACACTTTAAATTATCTGTGCTCACCCTCTGGTAGCCTGGCACAGAGAAGTCAGGCTTAGCTTAAGAGGCAACGTGTAAAGTATTTGTGCAACACATCAAACAGCAACAGTGAAAACTACACAAAAAGACTCCACACCAGTTTGGAAAAATAGAGAATACTTTTATAAATAAAACAAGACCAAAACAACAAAAGTCTAATCAGTAGAAGTCGAGATATGAATTCTTATAGATTAGATGTGAAAAATAGTGCTTAAAGGGTAATTGGATGGCACTGGACCAGGACAAAGTCAAGAGTTCAGGCCGACCGCGATGGAGTGCGGGCCAGATACAAGACCAGCACAGGGCCCGCTGAGCAAAAGTACCTTGATCCTGGTAGCAAGCAATGAGATGCATCAGTAATTCCCACGTAGTTTGGGTGACGCGCCAGATTTCTCAACCCAATGGCGGTGATGCGTCGGGTCCATGAGCAATGCATCGGTTCTGAGGTGCAGCAGTTCTGAATGTGATGTGCCAGATTTCTTCATGTAGTAGAGGCAATGCATTGATCTTCTCCGTGCAGTGGGGACAATGCGTTGGTTCCGATGGAGGCGATTTGGCAGTCCCAAGGGCGACGCATTCATCTGGTCCCCGCAACGGCAGGGATGCGTCAGTTCTGATGAAGTTGATGCATGGGTTCTGGCAGGTACAGCACTTTGAGCTCACTTCACAGGTCCCAGGACTGGATTGGCACCATTTGACAGACCAGGACTCACAACAGACAAAGTCCAGGTGCTGTTTGCAGGTTGAAGAGAGAAGTCTTTGATATCCCTGAGCCTTCAGAAACAGGAGGCAAGCCAACAAGCCCTTGGAGATACTTTGCAGTTCAGCAAAGTGCCAGTCCCTCCAGCACTACAGCAGCCCCTCCTGGTAGAACATCCTCAGTTCCAGAAGTGTTCTGGGTTCATGGTGTCCTAGGTTCAGTACTTATACCCAGTTGGTTCTTTGAAGTGGGGGAGACTTCAAAGAGGTGCTTTGAAGTGTGCCTTTTTCTTTACTGCCCTGGCCCCAGACTCACAACAGGGGGAGTGGGGGTACACAACCTTTTGAGTGGGGACAGGACACAGCCCTTTCAGGTGTGTCAGTTCCTCCCACCGATCCTGCTCAGAATGACCCATCAGCATGCAGATGGCCACTTCCTTTGTGAGTGGCAGTCTAGAGGGAATGCAGGAAGCTAGCTTTCACCTACCCCAGACGTATATTCCAGAGACAGGCAAAAGGCACTAAATGGGTTACAGTAAGAAAATGCCAATGTTCTAAAAGTGGCGTTTTCAGAATTGCAATTTAAAAAACAACATCACCATAATCTGTATTTTTAGATTGTGAATCTAGAGACACCAAATTATGGATCCCATCTCTTCCTAAATGGAGATTATACGTATAAATTGTAATAAATTGTAATAAGGCAATCCCAATGTTATCCTATAGGGGGATAGGCCTTGCAGTAGAGAAAAATGAATTGAAGAGTATTTCACTACCAGGACTGGGGAAACTTAAAAGTACATGTCCTACTTTTTAAATACACTGCACCCTGCTCATGGGCTGTCCAGGGCCTACTTTTGGCGTGACATGTATGTGATAAAAAGGTAGGCTTTGGCATGGCAAGTGGGTTAACTTGCCTGGTGGATATGACAGTTTAAAACTGCATGCACAGGCTTTGCAGTGGCAAGCCTGAGACATATTTAAAGTGCTACGTAAGTGGATGACACAATCAGTGCAGCAGGACCACTAGCAGCATTTAATTTACAGGCCCTGGGCTCATGTAGTGCATTTTACAAGAGACTTAGAAGTAAATTAATTATGCCAATTGTGGATAAGCTAATGTTACCATGTTGTAAGTAAAGAGCACATGCACTTTAGCACTGGTTAGCAGTGGTAAAGTGCTCAGATTCCTTAAGCCAGCAAAAATGAAGTCAGCAAAAATTGTCAACAACATGAGGCCAAAAGGCAAAAAGTAAGGGGAAACCAACACCAAAGATGCCAGATCCAACTGTAATGTTGCATCATGTATAAGTGGGGGTATCTTGGTTATACAGTTCAGGACCCACTTGGGGTGTCACCAAATATATATCCATCTACCTGGGTCTGAGCCCTGGTCAAGCAGCAACCACCATCCTACTTTGGGTTAGATACAAGCAAACCCCAAATAAACCCATGCTAACCTCTGGTTGCTTGGCACAGAGCAGTCAGGCTTAGTTTGAAAGCAATGTGTAAAGTATTTGTGCAACACTTGTAACAGAGTGACAACACCACACAAAAAGACCCCACACCAGGTTTAGAAAATAGAGTGATTTTTAATAAATAAAACAACCAAAATGCCAAAAAAACAATAAGTAGCACCGGAGATATTCAAATTTTAAGTTTTAGGTTGAACAAGTGCCAAAAAGCACAAGGCACCAACAAGGAATATCTGGCTGTGCCTGACGGGTCAGCTACAGTGATGTCTTGATTTTGCAATGTGGCGAGGCTGCGGTGTGAGGTCCTCTTGTGCCACGATGCCCTCAAATGGCCCCGCTCCTTCCTCAGCGGCAGACCCCAAAGAATCAGACTCCCGCCCTTCCTCTCCGAACCCACAGAAGTCAACTGCGGAGTACCCCAAGTATCATCGCTCAGCCCCGCGCTCTTCAACATCTACATGGCCACCCTCGCCGCCATCGTCAGACAGCACAGACTCAGCATAGTATCCTACGCCGATGACACCCAGCTCATCCTCTCCCTCACCAAGGACCCCATCACCACCAGACTCAACTTCCAGGAAGGAATGAAGGACATCACATCCTGGATGAACAGCAACTGCTTAAAGCTCAACTCGGAGAAGACAGAGGTCCTTGTGCTTGGACCCTCCCCCTCTGCATGGGACAACACCTGGTGGCCCACTGCCCTTGGCAGCCCCCCCACCTCCATGGACTACGCCCACAACCTCGGAATTGTACTCGACTCCTCCCTCTCCATGACCCGACAAGTCAACGCCGTCGCCCCCACCTGCTTCAACACCCTCCACATCCTTCCGGAAGACCTTCAAATGGATACCCCCTGCATCAAGGAAGACCGTCACCCACGCACTCATAACCAGCAGACTGGACTACGGAAACGCCCTCTACGTCGGTATCAACAAGTCTCTGCTCCGCAAACTCCAGACCATACAGAACACCGCAGCCAGACTCGTCCTCGGAATCCCTCGACACGAACACATCACCCAAAACCTGCGAAACCTCCACTGGTTCCCCGATGAGAAAAGAGTAACTTTCAAGATACTCACCCACGCCTACAAATGCCTCCACAACACTGGACCCCACTATCTCAATGACAGAATCTCCTTCCACGTGCCCAAGAGAAACCTCAGATCCGCCGACCTCGCCCTCACCGGACACCTGTGCATCCGCAGAGCTAGAACAGGTGGAAGAACCTTCTCCTACATCGCGGTCAAGACCTGGAATGAGCTCCTGATCGACATCAGACGGGCCCCCACGCTGCACATCTTCAGGAAGGCCCTCAAGACCTGGCTCTTCGACTGACCGGAGCTGCTCCCCCCCTCACGCCTTGAGACCCTCACAGGTGAGTAGCGCGCTTTAAAATCCCCTGATTGGTTGATTTATGTGCTGGAGGATGCGCCGTTCAACCAAGGAGATGTGTTGGTTCTGTTCGAAGATGCACTGCTCAGCAGAGAAGATGAGTCGGTTCTGCTAGTAAGCACCTTAGGACCACTTCCAAGGGTCCAGGACTGGGGTGGCACCACCCGGCAGGGTACAGTCATAGATGGCAGAGTCCAGGAGCAGATGCAAGTTTGCTGAAAGCCTGTTATGTCACTAAGGCTTCAGATCAGGGGGCCAGCCAACTAATCTTTGGAGTCACTCTATGTTCTGAGTTCAAGAGATGCAGGTCCAGTCCTTCCCACCCAGGCAAGAGGGCAGCAGGCAACATGTCAGCACAGTAAAGCATGAGGCCAGCAGAGTAACAGTCCAACAAAGTGGCAGTCCTTCAGCAGCAGTCCTTCTTCCTGGCAGACTATCCACAGGTCCAGAAGTGTACTGAAGTGGTGGTGTCTGAGGATCTTCTTTTATGCACAGTTCTGTCTTTGAAGTCCACAAAGTCTTTGAATCTGCTTTTTTAAGCCCACAGATACCGAGCCTTCTTTGCCCTGGCTCCAGACTAACTACAGAGGGTATGCAGCCCTTTGTATGGAAACAGGACACAGCCTATTCAGGTGTAAGTGAGGTTGGCCCCATCTCTTTCCTCCCATCCTGCCATTGATGGGCCATTCAGTCACACCTAAGCTCCCATTGTGTGGGCTGTCTACGATGAATACACAAAAGCCCAACTGCCAGCTACACCCAGTCATGTGACCAGAGAAAAGGTGCAGGCACCAAATGGCCAAGGCAAGAAAATGGCAACTTTCTATAAGTGGCCTTTATAGAATTGTAATTTAAAATCCGACTTCACCACAAGTTAGGATTTATTTTAAAGTAGGATTCCAGTAGTTTTATATAGCGCGAACTTGACCCAAAGATATCAGAGCGCTTTACATGAGCACCAGTTGCGTTACACAAGGACACATTCATTTTTGTTAGGCATGGGGAGATTAAGCGATTTAGCCAGAATCACCGGATGTTGAGCGTCATTGCCGAGACTTGAACCCGGTTCCCCACATGTGAGATCGACTGCCCTAGCCGTTAGCCATATCCTCTCCCCAGGGATCCTCTCCCTTGACTTAAACTAACTATTTCTTCTCATTTGGAAATTACACTTAGAAAATATAATAAGACAACTCCAATGCTATCGTATGGGAGAGATAGGCCTTGCAGTAGTGAAAAACGAATTTAAGAGTTTTTCACTACCAGGACATGTAAAACTGAAAAGTACATGTCCTGCTTTTAAAAATACTAAACACGCTGCCCTCTGGGCTGTCCAGGGCCTACCTTAGGGAGGATTTATATGTATTAAAAATGAAGGTTTGGGCCTGGCAAAAGGTTTATTTTTACAGGTCAACATGGCAGTATACACTGCACACACATCCTCTGCAATGGCAGGTCTGAAACATGTTTAAAGGGATACTTAAGTGGGTGGCACAATCAGTGCATTAGTAGCATTTAACTAGGGACTTATAAGTAAAGTAAATTAGCCAATTGGGGATAAGCCAATGTTACCATGATTTAGGGGGACAGCACATGTATTTTAGCACTGGTTAGCAGTAGTAAGTTCACAGAGTCCTAAAGCCAACAAAGCGAATTCAGCAAAAAGGAGAGGAGGAAAGCAAAAGGTTTGGCGATGACTCTGCAGAGAGGGCCATTTGCAACAATGCATGTTAGTAGTGGATGTGTGATAAAAAGTACTTTTCCCTTATAAAGGAAAACGCACTGACCTGATTTATTGAGTGTTATTACTTCATACCAGCAAGCTGGGGTTACTAGCCCACATCATCACCCCTGATTAGGCCTTGGACTGCTCTGCTTCGCTTCCTTGACAGAGGAAAATGTTACAATGAGGTATTTGGTTCCCAGTAAAAAGCAAATTACAGACTTCTTTGTTGTGAAGTACTCACTACCTTTGCAAATAAATACTGAATTTATTGACTACCCCTATAAGTGAAAGTCCCAAATATGCCTTTCAATACCCTGGCTCCCCTCCTGCCTCATGCATTAAACCATCATGTGGGGACGCCACACTGCATTCTGATATTGTTACTTTGGTAAGTGTTAGAAATGGGGGTCTCTAGTTGGCAGAGGTAGGTACCTTTGTCCAAATAGGGACCCTTGCTTCTAGTAAGGGTAAGGGGGATACACTCCTAAAATAACCCCTGCTCACCCCCTTGTAGCTTGGCATGAGCACACAGGCTTATCTCAGAGGCAGTGTGTAAAGCATTTGTGAACACATACAGTAATACAGTGAAAACACTACAAATGGACACCACACCAGTTTTGAAAAATAAGTAATCTTTATCTAAACCAAAACAAGACCAAACGACAAAAATCCACAATACAGTAATAGAAATATGACTTTCAGATGGAAGAAATAGTTCAGTTCAAAGAAAATTTGCTGATGCGATACAAAGAACATGAAAGAGCAACAACCAAAGGTTTTAAGCGGTTTGTAGGAAAGGTGATAGTGTGACCGTGTATTATAAGAAATAAAATACCCTCTGCAATATATAAAAAGTACATTGCAGAACACCAAGGTGTTCCACGGCCATATGAAAGAACTCAGCCTTCGGCCCTGTTCCTCTATATGATCTTGGAACTGCAGGGTGACAGCAACACATAATAAACAAACCAGACTAAATTGAAAGTGAGTTAAAAATTCACAAGACTGTTATAAATGAAAAAACACTGCATGTAGTAAAATAACACATATTAATTGCACAGTATTTGACCCAACCTCTTATGTTGAAGGGCATTCACTTTAATAGAGGTTAACTGCTAGCCACATAGATGTCTCACCTGATTCGTAATTGCTAGAAATGGGGGTCTCTAGTTGGCAATGGTTTGCACCTTTGTCCTTGTAGGGACCCTTCTTCCTAGTGAGGGTAAGGGGGAAACACTTCCAAAATAACGCCTGCTCACTATCTCGGTAGCTTGGCGCGAGCAGACAGGCTTATCTCAGAGGCAGTGTGTAAGGCATTTGTGAATACATACAGTAATACAGTGAAAACACTACAAATGGACACCACACCAGTTTAGAAAAATAGGTAATCTTTATCTAAACCAAAACAAGACCAAACAACTTAAATCCACAATACAGTAATAAAAATATGACTTTCAGATGGTAGAAATAGTTCAGTTCAAAACAACTTGCAGATGCGACACTTTTCTCACAAAGTACCTGGAATGCGTCACGTAAACAAGCGAAACGGGCCGCAGGGAGGAGATGCGTTGGTTCCTTACACTCAGGGAAGGTGATGCATTGGTTCCTTGCTCCGGGGGTGGTGATGCGTCAGTTCTTTACTGCAGCGTATGAGAGGTGATGCGTCGGTTCCTTACCGTAGAAGAGGTGATGCGTCAGTTTCTTACTGCGTGGGGAGGTGATGCGTCGGTTTCTTACTGTGTCCCCCAACGATGAGACAAACTTGGTGCCTCGATGCGATGTGACGATCTGGAACGATGCGTGAACTCTTGCAGCCGCACAGCAGGCCTTGCGTCGAAATCAGTGCGGTGATCTCAGACTTCGGAGATCAGTGCACTTGAAGCGGCGTGCAGCGATTTCTCGAGCCGCGGCAGGCACTGCAACAATTTCTTCGGTGATGCGTCGTAAACAGGTGCAGATGCGTCTCGCTTCTTCGAAGTTACGTTACTTTTCCAGCTCACAGCAGAAAACAGTCTCTAGAGGTCCAAAACAACAGCAGGCACCTCTTTGCAGGTCAGAACTCCCAGCAAGGAAGTTCAGGGGAGCTGGTGGTGAAGTATTTGTGTCCCTGAGACTTCAGAACTGGAGGCAAGCTCAGTTTCAAGCCATTGGAGATCTTCTTTCAAGCAGGGGACACAGCAAACAGCAAAGTCCTTTTCTCCTTTCCTTAGCAGCAAGTAGCCACTGCAGGCAAACCCCAGACAGCCAACAGCACAGGGGCAGTACTCCTCCTCAGCTTCTCCGGCTCTTCTGCTTGGCAAAGGTTCCTCTTGATTCCCAGAAATGATCTAAAGTTCTGGGGTCTGGGCCCCAATATTTACACTACTAAATCCTTTGTTCTTTGGTGGCAGAGAAGCCCTGTGCTTGGTCAAAATCGGTTCTTTCCTCTCTGGTGCAGCTTCCTGGCAGGAGGTGGAGACAGCATTGTGGAAGGCAGACCAGGCCCATTTAGGTGAAAGGAAATCTCATCCCCCTACTCTAAATGGAGCCCAGGTCTATTCAGCCCAGCCTTGACTCATCAGGCTCTCTGGAGCCACTGCTCCTCCCCAGCCCCTGTCATCCAAAAGCCAGACATGCAATTCACAAATCTAGCAGAGGCACACTGGGTGGCTAAGCAAGAAAATACCTACTTTCTAAAAGTGGTATTTTCAAACACAGAATGTAAAAATCACCCTCACTAAAAGATGCATTGTAACATTCTGAGTTCAGGCTAAACTTTATTTTATCCTTCCTTGTTCCCAGGGGTAGTTATGTTTATGAGCTGTTATAAGCAAACTCCCCATTCTGTCCTATGGGGAGAATAGTGAAAAACGAAATTGGTAGTAATTCACTATCAGGACATGCCACACACATCAGGGCATGTCCTACCTTTCACATACACTGCACCCTGCCCACAGGGGTACCTTGGGCCTACCTTAGGGGTGTCTAAAATGTAAGAAAACGGAAGGTTAGGGCCTGGTAAGTGGGTGCACTTGCCAGGTCGACATGGCAGTACCAGACTGTACACAGGCTCTGCAATAGCAGGCCAGAGTTACATTTATAGGCTGCTTATGTGGGTGGCACAATCAGTGCTGCAAGCCCACTAGCATCATTTGATTTACCGGCCCCGGGCACACACAGGGCACTGTACTAGGGACTGACTAGTAAATCCAATCAGCCAATCATGGAAACACCAATCCATAACAACAATTTACAAAGGGAGCACTTGCACATTGGCACTGAACAGCAGTGGCAAAGTGCCCAAAGCATCTAGACCAGCAAAACGGAGTGCAACACACAGCAAAAATACAGGAGGCAAAGGCAAAAAATGTAGGGGAGACCCACACCAATGGTGCCAGGTCTAACAGGAAGATTATAGCATGTCCTAACCCAATCATATTCTTGAATCCACAACCCCTCTCAACTAAACCATATTTGGAAATTCATCACCCTTCCCCAAGTAGGTTTTTTCTTGGATGGCCATGCCATCACCACAATATGGGAAATGTGCTGTGTATGACTTCATTAGTTACTAGAAAGACATTGAGGTGTGACTCTTGCAATAGTTCAGTGTGATATCCATGTTCCAGGGATATAGCTATGGAGGTACTGTCAGCCGCGGTCCGTGCAGGTAACAGCGGTGGGCAGTGGGGCCAGGTAACTGGGGATTTCGAGGGACGATGCAGAGGGAAAATTAAATAAATAATGAATTTTCCCTCGGCATCGTCCCCCGAAATCCCCCCTTACCCAGCCCCACCGCCCCACCGCTGTTACCTGCACGGACCGCGGTACTGTAAGTTGTTTTTCTCTTTCCCACCAAGTAACGACCATGCCATTTAATCATGGTAGTCTTTCCTTCCCCCACAATCTTAACTCCACCTCCATCCCCCAGAGCCATTTGTTTTTTAATTAAAGGGGAGAGATTGGTCTCTCCTTTCGGACCCTTCTCTCAGATGACGGACGTGCATAGTATGGTGTGTAGAGGGACTGGCTTCTCTGCTGAGACTTCTCTCTGTAATGATGGGTGTGCAAAGTAGGGTGTGGGGAGTGACTGGCTTCTCATTTCAGATCTCTCTCAGATGACAGATGTGTGTAGTAGAGCTTGGGGAGGGACTGGCCTCTCTGCTGAGACCTCTCTCTGTAATGATGGGTATGCGTAGTAGGGTCTGTGCATGGACTAGCCTCTCCTTTCAGACCTCTCTCTCACATGACAGGTGTGAAAAGTTGGCCTGGCATATGCTGTCTACTAGTTATAGTGGGCACCTTGCACCAGTCCAAACGACCCTTACTGATGATAGGTTTAAAGACAACCTTTATTGAAAGCTATCCTAGTGGTAGCTATGGAGAGCAGCCTTCAGGCTAAGTCTTGAAGGAGTGTAAAGCAGATTGGTTTACCAGATTATAACCTCTTGAATGACCAAATGAAAGGAGAACCACACCAGGTATATATAAAATATATGTATTTATTTCTAAACACTCACTACTAATCTCTTTATGAGATTAGAGTCCAAGATACACAATATCACAGTATTAAAACGACAGTAAATAGCACAATATACAATGGGCCCCGGGGGGGGACCAAACCATATATTAAGAAAGTGGTATAAGAACCACGACTTGACTAGACACAGTGCCTAGAGCACGTAGAATCGCTGAGACCCCAAGGAAACACCCAAGGTAGTGACACAGGAGACCCACGGGGGACGTGTGCAGTGTGAGAACACAGCCGCGAGCGCCGTAGGATTCTATGAGGAAAGTCGCGGTTGGAATTTTAAAGATAAAGGACACTTAGGAGAGGACTTTGAGCAAACCCCTTGAGACTTAAGAGGTTCTAGGGCCAACACCCACGGGAGCACTGGAGTACTCGAGTTACCTCACCCAGGGAAGCCGGGTGCATAGGTGTCAAATGGTGTCGGGAATCGTCGTTGATTTCAATGGCGATCTGCTGCAAAGTGCTGCTGCCGTGAAGAAGAAAAAAAGTGTCCGGGATGATCCAAGCCTGGATTGAAGATGTGAAGAACCTTAAAGCAGAGGGGACAAAAGTCTGGGTCACTTCACGTGACCAGGAGCGGAGCAATCAACTGCCCACCGATGTCGGGTGCTTCAGGTGCAAAGAGGTGAAGCTTGACTCTGCAGCCACGGGGTCCAGGAGATGTCAAGGACAACCAGGAGCCGGATTCGAGCTGTCCCACAAAGGATGTCGAGTGCTGGGGTGTCGGTGCTTGGATTGAACCCAACAAGCCTTGGCAACAGCAACCCACGCCGGAAGAGTAAAGATGCTTTGGTGCGGACCAGCAAGGTCCGGAGGACTCCTAAGCAATGGAGAGTCAGGGCACGTCTGGAGCAACCAGGATAGCCCAATAAATTTTAGTGTTGCCTTCACAGGGACCCACCAGTCGACAGACCAGGGATCGCGAAGGGACCTTGAGAGAAAACACAGAGGGCAAGCTCACGGAACACTCGTGGGTGTAGGCCGGCAATCTTCGGAGGAATTGTTGCTCAGGGTCGGGGCTACAAGTAACCCAAAGCTCAGCCTCAGAGGTTGCCTCAAAGCTGATGCTTCTGCAAATGGTCGCGGTGTCCAGGGGTTCGGGTTGCACGGTCTCCACGAGGGATACAGGCCTCAGACTTGCTGAGCGCACAGATCGACCTCAGAAACCACGAGAACCCACCTCCTGTGTTGCAAAATTCTTTGGAGTCCTCACCAGCTTTGGAGATGCAATCCAGACAGATGCGTCTTTGGTGCCTGCCAAGCAGGGGAGTAACTCCTTTACTCCAAGGGAGATTCTTCGGTCATCCAACGTCGTGTAGATAGTTGAAGTTCTGGGATTCTGTAGCAGAGTTTCGTCCAGGTAAATCTAAAGTCCTGTAGTCAGGGGTTCCTACTTTATACCCAAGGAAAGGGTGGGACAAACTCTGGGGACCCACCTATGGGAGGGTCAGGACAGAGGGGTGGCTACACCCATTTCCTTTGTCCAGTTTCATGCCAGAGCAGGGGCTGGTAGCCCCTGCAACCGGTTTGAGCTGGACTATGCACAGGTACACCAAATGTGCCCCCAGTGCAGACTTCAAAGCACTCTTGGAGTGCACCCACCCAGCCCCAATACACTAAAGCCTGTCTGGGAGGTGGTCACACCTCCCTGTGACAGGAAACCTATTGTCCAGGCCTCCCCTGCCGGAGTTTCGTCCAGCAGCAGGAGAGCAGACTCGTGTCTGTGGCTGCAGCATCCATTTTGTGATGCCAGGGTTCTGTTAAGCTGGTACCGGGTGTACTGGTGGTGCCATGTTTCTCCCTCTAGTAGGGTGGAATCATACCTCCCACCCCAGTTACTGGGATGGAGGTATGATTCCAAGGTGTTTGACACCAAACACGACATGTTTCCATGCAGCCGTTTTAAAGTTAGCATTTACCGTGAGGTTATAATGCACTTAAGAGTATATGGTTTGGCTGCATCACAAACAACCCCGGAATGAAGATTCCGAAAGCTGCAGAGGGCTTCTGCTCATGCATGGGCACCCTCTCACATAAAACCCAGCACCCTGCCTTCAGGATTGTTAAGGCCTGCCATAGGGGTGACTGATAGGTTTACATGTGCAGTGATAAGGAGAGATATAGGGAACCTATATCTCCGTAAGGGGTGCATACACCACCTTACACAGGCTGCTGTAGCAGACCTGTTGTGTCAATTTGGATGGCCTCTCAGGGGTGGCATAATGCATGCTGCAGCCCCTGGGAGGCCTCTAGGGTACCTATGCCCTGGGTACATAGTATACCATATACTAGGGACTTATAAGGGTACCCCAGAATCCAATCTGGAGTGTACCTAAAGTACATGCAATCAATTTAAAGGGAAAGCAGATTGGCTGGGGTCCTGAATAGCAGGATCCCAGCCAAACTAAGTCGAAAACCAGCAAAACACCAGGAAAAAAGTGGGGGCAACCATGCAGTCAGATTCCACCTTCCTACATAACCCCCCCCAAATGAAAGGAGATAAGGCTAACCTTGCCCAGTTGAGCCTTTATTGACTAAGTGGCCATATAAGAAAGAACCTGCACTGGCATGGTTAACCCCTGTCTTATGGTCCACTAAGCAATTCCTAACCCCAAGGGTATTGGATGATCTCCACCATTTGGAATTACTACCTGTAGTGTGTTTTGGCAAAGCAAAAGGCTGGTGGGGTGTCTGAGTGGAGAAGTGAGGCCCTAATAAAGTTGGTCTCTGCTTCCTCAGATCACTGGTCACCATGGAGGCCTTTCTTTCCATGCTGAGTTGTATCTGGCCCTAAGGGTCAACCTCTGGCAGCCTACAGCTGGGGGTTGGGCCCCTTTGGTTGGAACAATGGAGGGAAATGGTAGGTTTGGAACCACTTGGTCCCAGGTTTGCCTTTGCCCAACAGAGTTCATCTGGGGGAGGTCCCTACACAATGGTTAGAGGGATCCCTCAGTGTGCTGAGGAATGTTCACCTGGCTAGGGCTACTAGATTGGGTGCCCCTAATCTGTGGATGAGGGGGTTCCTCTGGACAGGGAGCCCTTAGGGGTCCACTGACCTCCCTGACCTCTGCAGCCCTGGGCTGACAGAGGGAGGGTAGAGAGGGGCAGGTTACCTGCTCCAGACTGGGTACCACCATGGAAGGGTCCCCTGCCATCAGGGGTGCTGCCAGGCCAGGCCTGACCACCGCTGGGGCAGTTCCTTCACTAGGGGTAGGATCAGTTCCCTGAGGAAGCTGACCCTTACCTATAGTCTGGGGAGAAGAAGACTTTTCTTCAACCCTTCTGCTCTCTTTGGGAGTAGAGTGGGCCATTCATTCAGGCGCCACTTCTCCAAAATTTCCCTGGGATGGGGCTGAGGCCCTAACAGCCCCACCAACCTTCTCAGAGAGGCCCAACATTTTTAAATGGGCCTGTTATTCAACTACAGCCCAGGCTGAAACCTCCAGATCATTGCCCAACAGGCAATCTACAGGCAAGTTTGGGGACACTGCCACTCTCTTTGGGCCAGTGACCCCTCCCCAGCTGAGATTGACTATGGCCATGGGATGATCTGTTCTGATACCATCAATGTTGGTCACCTGGTACTTGAACTCAGGTAAAAGCTGTTGAGGGGGGACTAGTTTCCCTGTCACCATGGTGACACTAGCCCCTGTGTCCCTAAGTGCCACAGCTTTCTGACCATTTATTAAGGGCTCCTGTCTGTACTTGCCCAAAGTATTGGGACTCATAGTAAAAGTGGCAAATCCCATGCCACCATCACAGACTAAGGAGGCCTGGGAGGAGGACCTTGATAAGCTGGGATCCACCTCAGTTCCCCATACCAACCCACCTAACTTTTTGGGGGCATTACTGCCACCTGGGGGATTACTACTTGTAGTACCAGGAGGAGTGGTAGTATTGCTGGGAGGAACATTTTCCTTATTGCTAGCCTTGGAGCAACTGGGGTCATTTTTCCAGTGGCCAGGCTTCTTACAGTTATGGCAATAAGGTTTCTTTTCAGGGGAGGAAGGAGTTTGGGACCCACCCCCAGGAGAGGACTTTGGGGCCCTGTAGGGGATTTGTCTTTTGATTTATCCCCACCTTTCTCTTGGTTTTTGGAAGAATCTTTCTTCTGGTCACCACCCTGATTCTTTGGCTTTACTCTGGTTCTGACCCATTTGTCTGCCTTCTTTCCCAATTCTTGGGGAGAGGTCAGATCAGAGTCCACCAGGTACTGGTGTAAAAGCTGGTTTTGACAATTATTAAGGATCTGCTCCCTCATAATCAAATTGTACAATCCTAAAAAGTCATGCACCTTGCTGCCATGTATCCAACCTTCCAGAGCCTTAGTAGCACAATCTACAAAGTCAACCCAGTCCTGAGTCTGTGCCTTTTGGGTGTCTCTGAGCTTTAACCTGTATTGTTCAGTGGTTAGGCCAAACCCATCAATCAGAGCACTCTTCAGGACTTTGTAATTATCAGCATCCTCTTCTCTTACAGTGAGGAGCTTGTCTCTACCTTTGTCTGCAAAGGAGAGCCACAAGATTGCTGCCCACTGCTCCTGAGGGACCCTCTGTACTTTACAGGCCCTCTCCAGTGCAGTTATCCATTTGTGGATGTCATCCCCACTCTGGTAGGGAGGGACAATCTTGTTCAGGTTCCTATGGTGATGAGTATCTTCTCTACTCCTAGGGACACTGTTGCTGCCACCATGGGGCTCTAGCCCCAACTTCTGAGAAGCTTTCTGAAGCTCCAGGGATTCCCTGTCTAAGGCCAATTGCTCTCTCTTGAGTCTGAGCTTAGCTCTCTCAAACTCAAGCAGTTGGCACTTCTTCTCATAAAAGGACTCCCTTTTATGAGAAGAAGTCCTATGAGAAACAGAGCTCCCTACAGATGTACCAGAACGATTAGATTCCACAGAGGGAGATCTAGATCTTCTTGGTAAACTGTTAACCCTTCCAGGTGGGGTAAAGAGAGCCCCACTGGGGTCTCCCTCCTCACCTTCAGGAAGGATTGGCTGTTCCAGGTTAGAATCATTTTGATCCTCCTGGCCAGCATCAGAGTCTGGGTCATAGTAGTGTTCACTACCTGGCCTTTCCTCTTCTGCTGTCCCACCCACTCTGCCAACCTCATCAGACCCTGGGGTCTTTCTGAGGTCATCTGCAAGCAACAACTTCATGAGATGTTGTGTGGTTGGGCTTTTCCCTGTCTTCAATTTCCTAGAGGCACACATAGTCCTCAATTCTTGGTATGAGACATTGTCATACTTAGTTGGGAGAGGCCCACTGGCTTCTGCCCTTGAAGACATGACTAGTGTGGTGTGGTGTATGCACCTACCTACTCTAGTGGGGCCTACTAAACTCTCTTGAGTTGTAGAAAGGGTGTGCTAAGCCCTTGACACACAATTCTAAGTTCAGTAGAACTTACTGTATTCTAGACTTAATTTATATGTACCTATAGTGGTTTTCAGTTAGTCACTCAAAGAGATTATCTGGTAAAGCAATAGCAAGCTTGAATCCAACCTCTGCACACCAATGTGTGAAGTTGGCCTGGCATATGCTGTCCACTAGTTATAGTGGGCACCTTGCACCATTCCAAACGACCCTTATTGATGATAGGTTTAAAGACAACCTTTATTGAAAGCTATCCTAGTGGTAGCTATGGAGAGCAGCCTTCAGGCTAAGTCTTGAAGGAGTGTAAAGCAGCTTGGTTTACCAGATTATAACCTCTTGAATGACCAAATGAAAGGAGAACCACACCAGGTATATATAAAATATATGTATTTATTTCTAAACACTCACTACTAATCTCTTTATGAGATTAGAGTCCAAGATACACAACATCACAGTATTAAAACGACAGTAAATAGCACAATATACAATGGGCCCCAGGGGGGACCAAACCATATATTAAGAAAGTGGTATAAGAACCACGACTTGACTAGACACAGTGCCTAGAGCACGTAGAATCGCTGGGACCCCAAGGAACCACCCAAGGTAGTGACACAGGAGACCCATGGGGGACGTGTGCAGTGTGAGAACACAGCCGCAAGCGCCGTAGGATTCTATGAGGAAAGTCGCGGTTGGAATTTTAAAGAGAAAGGACACTTAGGAGAGGACTTTGAGCAAACCCCTTGAGACTTAAGAGGTTCTAGGGCCAACACCCACGGGAGCACCGGAGTACTCGAGTTACCTCACCCAGGGAAGCCGGGTGCATAGGTGTCAAATGGTGTCGGGAATCGTCGTTGATTTCAATGGCGATCTGCTGCAAAGTGCTGCTGCCGTGAGGAAGAAAAGTGTCCGGGATGATCCAAGCCTGGATCGAAGATGTGAAGAACCTGAAAGCAGAGGGGACAAAGTCTGGGTCACTTCACGTGACCAGGAGCGTAGCAATCAACTGCCCACCGATGTTGGGTGCTTCAGGTGCGAAGAGGTGAAGCTTGACTCTGCAGTCACGGGGTCCAGGAGATGTCAAGGACAACCAGGAGCCGGGTTCGAGCTGTCCCATAAAGGATGTCGAGTGCTGGGGTGTCGGTGCTCGGATTGAACCCAACAAGCCTTGGCAACAGCAACCCACGCCGGAAGAGTAAAGATGCTTTGGTGCGGACCAGCAAGGTCCGGGGGACTCTCCAAGCAATGGAAAGTCAGGGCACATCTGGAGCAACCAGAGTAGCTCAATTAATCTTAGTGTTGCCTTCACAGGGACCCACCAGTCGACGGACCAGTGATCGCGAAGGGACCTTGAGAGAAAACACAGAGGGCCAGCTCACGGAACACTCGTGGAGTGTAGGCAGGCAATCTTCAGTGGAATTGCTGCTCTGGGTCGGGGATACAAATAACCCAAAGCTCAGCCTCACAGGTTGCCTCAAAGCTGATGCTTCAGCAAATGGTTGCGGTGTCCAGGGGTTTGGGTTGCACGATCTCCACGAGGGATACAGTCCTCAGACTTGCTGAGCGCACAGATCAACCTCAGAGATTACGGGAACCCACCTCATGTGTTGCAAAATTCTTCGGAGTTCTCAGGAGCTTCGGAGATGCAAACCGGACAGATGCGTCTTTGGTGCTTGCCAAGCAGGGGAGTAACTCCTTTACTCCAAGGGAGATTCTTCGGTCATCCAACGTCGTGTAGATAGTTGAAGTTCTGGGATTCTGTAGCAGAGTTTCGTCTAGGTAAATCTAAAGTCCTGTAGTCAGGGGTTCCTACTTTATACCCAAGGAAGGGGTGGGACAAACTCTGGGGACCCACCTATGGGAGGGTCAGGAAAGAGGGGTGGCTACACCCATTTACTTTGTCCAGTTTCACGCCAGAGCAGGGGCTTGTAGCCCCTGCAACCGGTTTGAGCTGGACTATGCACAGGGACACCAAATGTGCCCCCAGTGCAGACTTCAAAGCACTCTTGGAGTGCATCCACCCAGCCCCAATACACTAAAGCCTGTCTGGGAAGTGGTCACACCTCCCTGTGACAGGAAACCTATTGTCCAGGCCTCCCCTGCCGGAGTTTCGTCCAGCAGCAGGAGGGCAGACTCGTGTCTGTGGCTGCAGCATCCATTTTGTGATGCCAGGGTTCTGTTAAGCTGGTACCGGGTGTACCGGTGGTGCCATGTTTCTCCCTCTAGTAGGGGGGAATCATACCTCCCACCCCAGTTACTGGGGTGGAGGTATGATTCCAAGGTGTTTGACACCAAACACGACATGTTTCCATGCAGCCGTTTTAAAGTTAGCATTTACCGTGAGGTTATAATGCACTTAAGAGTATATGGTTTGGCTGCATCACAAATAACCCCGGAATGAAGATTCCGAAAGCTGCAGAGGGGCTCTGCTCATGCATGGGCACCCTCTCACATAAAACCCAGCACCCTGCCTTCAGGATTGTTAAGGCCTGCCATAGGGGTGACTGATAGGTTTACATGTGCAGTGATAAGGAGAGATATAGGGAACCTATATCTCAGTAAGGGGTGCATACACCACCTTACACAGGCTGCTGTATCAGACCTGTTGTGTCAATTTGGATGGCCTCTCAGGGGTGGCATAATGCATGCTGCAGCCCCTGGGAGGCCTCTGGGGTACCTATGGCCTGGGTACATAGTATACCATATACTAGGGACTTATAAGGGTACCCCAGAATCCAATCTGGAGTATACCTAAAGTACATGCAATCAATTTAAAGGGAAAACAGATAGGCTGGGGTCCTGAATAGCAGGATCCCAGCCAAACTAAGTTGAAAACCAGCAAAACACCAGGAAAAAAGTGGGGGCAACCATGCAGTCAGATTCCACCTTCCTACAACAGGTGTGCATAGTAGGGTGTGTACATGGACTGGCCTCACCTTTGAGACCTCTCTCTCTCTCAGATGATGGCGTGTGTAGTAGGCCGTATGAAGAGTGACTTGCCTCTTCTTTGAGACCTCTCTCCCAAATGCTGGTTATGCGTAGTAGGGTGTGTAGATGGACTGGCCTTTCTTTTCAGACCTCTCTCTCAGATGGTGGGTGTGCGTAGTCGGTTGTGAGGATGCATTAACTTCTCCTTTGAGATCTCTCTCTAAGATGACAGGTATCTGTAGTAGGGTGCGCAAAGGGACATGTCTCTCTGCTGAGTCCCCTCTATTGTATGACGGCTGTGCATAGTAGGGGGTGGTAAGAGCCTTAACTCTCTACACAGAACTCTTCCCAATAGACTCCGATAAACATCATCTCCAGTAAGACTCCTTCCTACAGTAACAAGTCTACATACTAGAGTGTATTAAAAAATAACCTACTCTTTCCTATTTTTCTAGATTCTGTGAGAGTCGTGCGAGATTGTAATTTAAAAAAAAAATTTACCTTTTACTCATTTTAGTACTTATCTCTTACACAATTCCTCTCAATAACAACGGGCACAATATACATTCCTACTAGTAGAATGTATTGAGAACTCACCTATTCCTTTTTACTATTCACAATCTTGTTAAAGTTGGACCTTTTTTTAATAAATATTTAGACTTGAGACTGATTTACAGTAGCTATTTTTCCAGGAGCTACACAATAGACCACTTTGATTGACAGATAAACCAGAATGGGTCGAGTGACTTCTCCAAGCTCAGCTGGCCATTCTGAGTTGGGGTATCGACACCACAACGTCAAGTCTGGCCGGAAAGACCTGTCGGAGGGACATACAAAATGTTTGCACCCTTGAAAGGGATCAAACAGGACCAGAACACAATTCTTGTGTATTCCTTTTTGGTTTGTCAAGGACCCGGCTTTGCTCTAACCAGAAATCTGTCTAATTTTTTGTTGTGGGTCCATGACCTGCTCAAACTGGATTTTAGTGTTAGATGTAGGGAGACATCAGTAAGTGACATAGTGTACTCTCCTACACATCTCCAGCCCAAGTTCAATGGGGCTGAAAACTTTGGACATCTTGTATTTGCCCTGACACATTGCCTTTTGGGCCTGTTTGCATTAAGGTAACTAGGAAGTATTGTAAAAGTAGTTAGGCCAGGGCCTTGGAACCTTTACCCCATTGTTTCGGGAGTGCCCAGGAGTCACCCTCAACCACTAGCTAGTGCCAACAGCAAATATGGCACCTTAAGGCACTCTCTTCAGAACACTTTCTGGACCTGAGGAAGATCAGAAGACGACTGAATCTACTGTCACTGATCTGAGAGGAGCCCTGAATGACTGGAACTGCTCCCTCTTATACCCAGGACAAAGAAGTGGATTTCAAGAATCAATTGGCTACCTTTCTGTGTGGCTACAGGAATACAACAAATCTGCAAGAGGCCTTTTTCCTCAAGTGCCCTGTTGACCAGTGGCAACCAGACATGGACTGTGCTTTGTTGTTGTCCTCTGACTAACGCTTCTAGAAGTCTGTAAGTGGTTTCATCTGATGTCCTGAGGGGGAGCTCTGAAGTGTACACCAGAAGAAAGTTAGGAAATTTCTGAAAATGTTTCCTCCAGAGCTTCAGCAGGACCCCCCAGAAAAGGTATTTAAACCGACAGTTCCACAATGTCAGATTGACTTTCAGCTTCCTCCTAAGCGGAGAACTACACACCTCAGAAAAAAATGACAAAGGCTCATTCTGCATTGAGAGTGAAAAAGTTTTCAGCAAGAAGTCTCCAAAGCTCCAGGGCTCCAGTGGGATCAACCTACTTCAAGTGTCCGATCTTTGTTTCCACAGACTTAGAAAAAATGGCAAAAATTGCTCCAAGTGGAACTTAAAAATATTTTTAGACTTTTTGATTTCCTGACCAATCCACTTGGTGTATCCGACTTGCACTTCATCATGGTCTGCCTCAATTGGTGCCTAGGTCTATGTCTGCCACGACTAGTGACTGTCATTGGTGCTTTTCAAATTTTGGTGCTATTTTCAAATAAACATTTAAAACCTCATATCTCTGGTTCTCTTTATTGGATTTTCGTAATGTTGGTGTCATTTAGTTTAATTCATTTTACTCTATTGTTCTAATTTGGTTTGGGATTTTTACTACTTTGTGTTTGTTGGTTGTGTATACTTGTGACATTATTACTGTTTTGGGGCTGCAGAAATACTTTGCACATTGCCTTAAATTAAGCTTGTGTGCTCTTTGCCACAGCTAGCAAGGAGTTGAGCTTAAGCTAATTTAGTGACTTGGCGGGTTCACCATACCAAGGAGTCTCATTATTCCTTGAGGTGGGCAGTTGCCCACCCCAAGTAATAATCCACTTTCTTATAATATTTAAGACAGTATATTTGTAAGATGAGTTTCAGGCCACATGCCAGATTTATATCAGAATATCCATGAGAATATATACGATCAGCTACTAGAATGTCGCACCACAACCCACAAAACCTATCCTATCCAGCTGTACTTTGGCAGGTCCTGTCACAGAGAATCTTCATTTTGGAAGTGAAAGTTTTTTCTTTCATACAATGACCCACGTCCTTTGTCAGATGTCAAATAATGTTTAAGACATGATTTTCAAACCATTATTAATTTACCCTATTTTCATGGGTTTGTTACTCCTTTGTTAACAAGCACTAAAAGTAGAGGCATCAGGCAGGACTCCTTTTTGATATAATAGGCATAGCTAGAAGGTTACATAGTGTTTGCAGGACCTTGCACCGTGGGTAATAATATGATTTGAGTAAGTGCTCATAGTTGGTATGGGGTAAGGCATACCCAGAAAATTGACTATGCTACAGGACAAACTCTTCAGCACCTGCAATAAATACTGAAACTTGATGATCTTGGAGGCCTTATCTAAACAAGTCCCATTGTATAGTCCGAATTTCCATTCATTATATACCCCATCAGTCAAACTTTGCTTTGCGTTTAACACTCACACATTGGCAATAAACACTGGGACCAGATTTACTAATCCCTTGCATTGCCATTGTATCACGCAAGGTGACGCAAGGCAACGCAAGGGCTTCAGTGAAATTTACTAAAACATTCAAAGCTATTTTATGTGGCTCTGAGGGACTTGGTAAATCCAGAGTAACGCAAGAGAGCGCAAATCACTGCCTTGCAGTACTCTGCTTTGAGAAGTCGTTCCATGGGTGGAGTGTTGGCGTTCCCATGGATTTTGGGCGCATTTTCAAATGTACTTAATGTAGTTAACCTGGGAGTGTGTCAAAATGTTATGCCATTCCAACAGAGGCGTAACGAGAATTATTTATATTTCTCCACTGTATTTCCTCTTTCTGTGTGTGCTGCATGCTGCAGTACAGGTAGAAAGAGGAAAATTCCTCTGAGGACTGTTTTTGTGCAGGAAGGTGTGCCTTCCTGCTCAAAAACAATACTGCCTGTAATACAGGCACTCTTGCACCATGGTGCAGGCCGTGTCTGCCTTGGCTCTAGGCTGCACAAAGTGCGCCAGCAAAGAGAGAGAGTAGGAATGCGCTATCTAACTAAATATGGCACATTCCTGCTCCCTCCATTATCTCTCAAGTTGTCTTGCTGCATTGCGTTGCGCGAATGTTAGTAAGTCTGGCTCTGGATCACCCAAGCATTCAGGTCTAATCTCAATGAAGGGCACTGCATCCCTCATATGAACGTACATCTCAGGACCCTTTACATACAGTTTGATGTTAGCAGTCCACTACTCGCGACCTAATCCATCCAGCTGCAGATTATTAATGCATTTCATCTTTATCTGAAAAGGGGATACTGGCACTGCAGTAACCTCAAAGTCTTAATACCCAACTAAAGTTACCCCGATTCATTCTACCACTTACTACAAACTTCTGCAACTAAACTTTGCTCATGGCTGAATATGTGAGTATTGGTAATAAATGCTGTACCACAGATACCCAACCTCAAACACAATATTGATTACACTGTAGCCACTGTAGGTTACTACAACACTTACAACTACTGCTGGAAAGGCAGTACCGGGCACTGGGCATTTTCCCGGGAGGTTGGAAGGGTGGGGGCTGGTTGGGTTGTCTGAGGCCGCTTTTGTTAGTGAGGGCCGATTTTGCAGTAGTGTTGTGTTAGAACTAGGGGTCTCTAGTTGGCAGAGGTAGGTACCTTTGTCCAAATAGGGACCCTTGCTTCTAGTCAGGGTAAGGGGGATACACTACTAAAATAACCCCTGCTCACTCCCTTGGTAGCTTGGCACGAGCATGCAGGCTTATCTCAGAGGCAGTGTGTAAAGCATTTGTGAATACATACAGTAATACAGTGACAACACTACAGATGGACACCACACAAGTTGTAGTATAAAAATAAGTATTTTTATATAGACTTAACACAAGACCCAAAACGACAAAAATCCACAATACAATACGAAAAATATGACTGTCAATGGTAGAAAATAGTTCAGTTCAAATGCAGGTGATAAATGCGACACTCTACGTTCAATGTACCTTTGGATGCGTAACGCGATACAAACAAAAGAGTTGCAGGGAAGGTGATGCTTCGGTTCCTTACACGCAAGAACGGTGATGCGTCGGTTCCTTGCTCCGAGGGAGGTGATGCGTCGGTTCCCTACTGCTGCGTAGGGGACGGTGATGCGTCGGTTCCTTACCAGAGAGGAGGTGATGCGTCGGTTCTTCACCGCGTGTGGAGGTGATGCGTCAGTTTCTTACTGCGCTTCTGTGGCGATGCGACCAGCAGCGCCTCGATGCGATGACGACCCGGTGCAATGAAACAAAATGGCGTCTTCTTCTCGATGCGACAACGAAGGGGCGATGCGTGCATGCCCGACGGCCGTGCGGCGACTCAGTGAATCTTTGGAGCCGCGACAGGCCCTGCGACATGCTTCTCCGATGATGCGATGGCATCTGCTGCGATGGCGACACTCTTCTCCGGTGATGCGAGGCGCTTCGGTGCTGCGATGGCGACAGCGGCAGCGGCGGCACGCTTTCTCAGCGATGCGACAACAACTGCTGCGGCGACACGCTTCTTCTTCGTGAGTCGCGCTTCCAGCTCCCAGCGACACGCAGTCTCTCAGAAGGCCCAACACAACAGTAGTCACTTCAAATTCCCAGCAAGGAAATTCAGGGGAGCTGGTTGGTGAAGTCTTGTATCCCTGAGACTTCAGCAGGAGGCAAGCTCAATCTTCAAGCCCTTGGAGATTTTCTGCAAGATGATGAAAGTAAGCACAAAGTTCCTTTCTCCTTTCTTTGGCAATCAGGCAACCACTGCAGGCCAATCCCTCAAACAGCACACAGCATAGGGATAGTCTCCTCCTTCAGTTTCTCTGGTTCCTCTCCTCAGCAAAGGTTCTTCTTGTTTCCCAGAAGTGATCTAAAGTCTTGGGGTCTGGGTCCCAATATTTATACTAGCAAATCCTTTGTCCTCTGAAGGCAGAGGGTCCTGTACCTAGTCCAAACCAGTTCTGGGTGCATTCTGCCAGTGCACGCCTTCTTCCTTTGTCAATGTGGGCCAGGGACATCAGACGCACCACAGAAGGTGGAGTAAGACCTCCGACCCTCGGTCTAGGTCCACTCTCTCCCCACTGCTCCGCTGTGCCGTCTCTTGCCTCCAGACCCCGACCTGCTCCTTGGGAGGTTCGAGGCTGCTGCCCGCTCCTGCGCCTGCTGCCCGCTCCAACTGGGACCAGACTGCCTCCAACCACCGTAACCTTTCTCAGCCGCTTTTTTCTTAATTTTTTCCCTGTTGTGCCACTGTTATTGTGCCCATCTGTGTCTTGCTCTAATTCCACCACTGTTTTTATTTTCTCGTGCCTGCCTGTTCCTTTTGCCTTTCGCCGCTGCTGCCCCTGCGGCCCCTCCCCCCCGGAATTCCCCCCCCGGAATTTCCCCTCCGGAATTTCCCCCCGGAATTCCCCCCCGGAATTCCCCTGCTCCCGCCTCCCAGCCTCTCCTCCCTCCCACCTCCCCTACTTAATGGCGGCCGCTGTGCGGTCGTGCTGCCGGCGCGCCAAAGTCAAGCCCGTCTGCGCCCGTCCGCGACCTGACCGCGGCCAGCGCCAGGAACCCTGGACCTCCCACTACCCATCGCTACGACACTACCACCCTCCTCGCACTGAACCCTGGAAGACTTAGAGAATGCCAACAGGCCTCGCCGAACATGACCCACGGCCAGTTCTCCTGCCTCCACTGCCGCCAGACTCTCACCGCCACCCCGGCCTCCAACACCTCCGACGCCAGCACCAGCGACACCCTAAAATGCATCCTCCTCAACGTACGCTCCGTACACAAACACGCCATGGAAATCTGGAACCTACTCGACTCTCTTTCGCCCGACATCGCCTTCTTCACAGAGACCTGGACCAATGCATCCTCCGCCCCCGACATCAGCACCGCCATCCCAGACGGATACAAGATCCAGAGGAAAGTCCGCCCCAACCACCCAGGAGGGGGCCTCACCATCGCCCACAAGAGCACCCTCCACCTCACCACCTCCAGCGAAACCTTCCCCTCTGCCGAGCACCTGCACTTCAAGATCCAGACCACCCCCAAAGCCACACTCCGAGGAACCCTCGTCTACAGACCCCCCGACCCCCGAACACCCTTCGCCGCTACCATCACCGACTTCATCGCACCCCACGCGATCGCCTCAAACTACATACTCATTGGAGACCTGAACTTCCACCTCGACAACCCCAGCGACCCCAAGTCCACTATCCTTCATGACAACCTCGCCAGCATCGGACTTAAACAACTCGTCAACACACCGACCCACAGAGCAGGACACACCCTCGACCCCATCTTCGCGGCAGGAAACAGCGTCCATTTCAGCCACACAACGCAGCCGCCATGGACCGACCACCACTGCGTACACTTTGCCATCAACAAACCCAAGGCACCCAAACCAGCCCCACTCCCACCACGAAGGAACTGGAGCAAGGTTACCGACGAGCAACTTAACTCCACCCTCAACCGAGACAACCACACCTGGGCACCCGACGCAAACAGCGCAAATGACGCAGCCAGAGAACTCCACACCTGGATCTCCAACTGTGCAGATGTGCTCGCCCCGCTACGCAACCCCGACAGACAACGCCCCAGGAAAGCGGCCTGGTTCACAACCGCTCTCCAAGAAGCCAGACGCACCTGCAACGCCTGGAGAAGAACTGGAGAAACACCAAGACAACCGAAAACCACACCACCTACAATGACGCCATGACGGACTACCACAACCAGATCAGAGCCACCAAAAGGAACTTCATCCACAACAAAATCCTGGCCAACTCCACCAACTCCAAGGAACTTTTCAGTGTCATTCAAGAATTCACCAACCCACGCAGCGAAGCCACAGACATCACCCCATCCCAAGACCTCTGCGACAAGCTTGGAACCTATTTCCACCTCAAGATCAAAAACCTCTACGACAACTTCATCGACCATCCACCAGGTGCCACAGACGGCCCCCCGCCCCCAGAAACACCAGCCAGCCCACCATCTCCAACTGGACACCGATCACGGCCGAAGACACCACCTCGACCATGAAAAGCATCCACTCGGGGGCCCCCACCGACCCCTGCCCCCTCACATCTACCACAGAGCTGTGGCCGCCATCGCACCCGAACTACAACGCACCATCAACACCACCTTCAAAACAGGCACCTTCCCAGATGACTGGAAGCGCGCAGAAGTCAGACCCCTGCTCAAGAAGATCACAGCTGACCCCACCGACCTCAAGAACTATCGGCCCATCTCGCTCCTCCCCTTCGCAGCCAAGGTTGCAGAGAAAACAGTCAATAGGAAACTGACACGATTCATTGAAGAGAACGCCGTCCTCGACCCGTCCCAATCCGGATTCCGAAGCAACCACAGCACAGAGACCGCCCTACTCGCCGCCACAGACGACATCCGCACCCTCCTGGACGAAGGCCACTCCGCAGCCCTCATCCTACTCGACCTATCAGCGGCCTTCGACACCGTCTCCCATCGTACACTAGTCGTCAGACTACACGACGCAGGCATACAAGGAACAGCCCTGGACTGGATCCGATCATTCCTCACCGGAAGAAGCCAAAGGATCAGACTCCCACCCTTCCTCTCCGACCCCACGAAAATCACCTGCGGAGTCCCACAGGGTTCATCACTGAGCCCCACCCTCTTCAACATTTACATGTCCCCCTCGCAGCCATCGTCCGACAACACGGCCTCAACATCGTATCCTACGCCGACGACACCCAGCTCATCCTCTCCCTCACCAAAGACCCCACCACTGCCAAACTCAACTTCCAGAAAGGAATGCAAGACTTCGCAGTCTGGATGACCAACAGCTGCCTGAAGCTCAACGCCGAGAAGACAGAGGTCCTCGTCCTCGGTACCACCCCTTCTGCATGGGACAGCACCTAGTGGCCGACCGCCCTCGGAAGCCCACCTACCCCCTCAGACCACGCCAAGAACCTCGGCATCGTACTCGACTCATCACTCTCCATGAACCGACAGGTCAACGCCGTCACCTCCAGCTGCTTCAACATCCTCTGCATCCTCCGCAAGACCTTCAAGTGGATCCCCCCTGAGTCAAGGAAGACAGTCACCCACGCACTCATCACCAGCAGACTGGACTATGGAAACGCACTCTACGCCGGCATCAACAAGTCCCTACTCCGCAAACTCCAGACAGTACAGAACACCGCCGCCAGTCTCGTCCTCGGCATCCCCCGACACGAACACATCAGCCAACACCTACGAAGTCTCCACTGGCTCCCCGTGGAGAAAAGAGTCACTTTCAAAATCCTTACTCACGCCTACAAATGCCTACACAACAACGGACCCAAATACCTCAACGACAGAATCAACTTCCACGTACCCAAAAGAAACCTCCGATCTTCCAACCTCGCACTGGCCGAAACCCCGCGCATCCACAGAGCCAGAGCAGGCGGAAGATCCTTCTCTCACATTGCAGCCAAGACCTGGAACGAGCTACCGACAGACATCAGACGCGCCCCTCCCTGAACACCTTCAGGAAGACCCTCAAGACCTGGCTCTTCGGCTAAACAGATCTGCGGACCCCCCCTCAGTGCCTTGAGACCCTCACGGGTGAGTAGCGCGCTTACAATTCCCTGATTGATTGATTGATTGAGCCAGCATTGTGGAGGGCAGGCACAGTCCTATTCAGGCCCAGGTGCTACTCCTCCCACCATTCTACATGCAGATAGGTCTATTCAGCCCTGTGCTGACTCACCCTGTCTCCTGGAGTCCCCCAGCCCCTGTCACTCACAAACCCAGACATACAATACACAAGCTAGCAGAGGCAGGCTGGATGGTTAGGCAAGAAAATACCTACTTTCTAAAAGTGGTATTTTCAAACACAGAATGTTAAAACCAACTTCACTAAAAGATGTATTTTATCATTCTGAGTTCAGGCATACTAAATTCGTTTTTCTACCATGTACCCTGGGTCAGTTATGATTATAAGATGTTATAATCAAACTGCCCATTCTGGCCTATAGGGACAGGTAGCCTTGCACTAGTGAAAAACGAAATTGGCTGTAATTCACTATCAGGACATGCCACACACACCAGGGCATGTCCTACCTTACACATACAATGCACCCTGCCCTAGGGCCTACCTTAGGGGTGACTAATATGCAGGGAAGGGAAGGTTTGGGGACTGGTAAGTGGGTGCACTTACCAAGTCGACATGGCAGTACCAGATTGCACACAGGCTCTGCAATGGCAGGCCTGAGACTCACTTTACAAGCTGCTCCTATGGGTGGCACAACCAGTGCTGCAAGCCCACCAGCAGCATTTGATTCACAGGCCCTGGGCACAAACAGTGCACTGTACTAGGGTCTGACAGTGAATCAAATAGGCCAAACATGGAGTCACTAATCCATACATCAATTTACCATAGGGAGCACTTGCACTTTGGCACTGAATAGCAGTGGCAAAGTGCCCAAAGCATCTAGACCAGCAAAAACATATCAACAACAGTGGAGGCATAGTGAAAAAATGGAAGGGAGACCCACGCCAAGGATGCCAGGTCTAACATGTGTCCCCTCCAGCTGAAATGTGGGGAGAACTATCCTACCTCTAGGAGTTCTCATCACTAAGGCGGAAGAATCTGGACAGACCATCAGCATTGGCGTGTTCTGTACCAGGGCGGTGTTCCACCGTAAAGTCCATCCCCTGTAGGGAATTGGACCACCTCAACAGCTTTGGATTCTCACCCCTCATCTACATCAACCATCTGAGGGGCCTGTGATCTGTCTGAACCCGGAAGTGAGTCCCAAACAGGTATGGTCTCAACTTCTTCAGCGCCCAGACCACAGCAAATGCCTCACGCTCATTAGCACTCCACCTCTGTTCCCGTGGAAGTAACCTCCTACTGATGAAGGCTACAGGTTGGTCTAGGCCCTCCTCATTTAACTGTGCCAGAACAGCCCCTACACCATGCTCTGAAGCGACTGTTTGAACAACAAATTCTTTTGAGAAGTTGGGCGCCTGAAGCACGGGGGCCGTGCACATGGCAGTCTTCAAGGCGTCAAAAGCTCTCTGACAGGTGTCAGTCCAAATCACTCTCTTGGGCTGCTTCCTGGAAGTGAGCTATGTCAAGGGTGCAATGATGCTGCCATACCCCTTGACAAATCTCCTGTAATACCCGGTGAGTCCTAAAAAGGCTCTCACCTCTGTCTGGGTCTTGGGGGGCTCCCAAGCCAGAATGGTATCGATATTGGGCTGTAGGGGCGCCACCTGGCCGCTCCCAACCTGGTGTCCCAAGTACACCACGGAACCCTGCCCGATCTGGCACTTACTTGCCTTGATCGTGAGGCCTGCCCTCAGCAGCGCCATCAACACTTCCCAGAGGTGGCGCAGATGTTCTTCCCAACCTGCGCTGAACACTGCGATGTCATCCAGGTAGGCGGCACTGAAATCTTCCAGTCCAACCAACACCTGGTTGACCAACCTCTGAAAGGTGGCAGGGGCATTCTTCATCCCAAAGGGCATAACCCGGAATTGGTAGTGCCCATCTGGTGTGGAGAATGCTGACCTCTCTTTGGCCCCATCAGTCAAGGTGATCTGCCAGTACCCGGCGGTTAAGTCAAACGTGCTGAGGTACCGGGCAGCCCCTAACCAATAAATGAGCTCATCAGCTCTGGGGTTGGGGTGCGCGTCAGTCCTGGTGACTGAATTGAGTCCTCGGTAGTCCACACATAACCGAAGTTCGGGTGTGGCACCTGGCGCAGCAGCCTTTGGGACCAAGACCACTGGGCTGGCCCAAGGGCTGTGAGAGGACTCAATCACCCCCAATGCAAACATCTTGGAAACCTCCTCCTTGATGCAAGCTCTCACCCTGTCAGTCACTCTGTAAGCCTTGTGCTTGACAGGAGGACTGTCCCCAGTGTCCACATCATGGACGCACCAATCAGTGACACTAGGAGTCAGGGAAAACAGGTCAGAAAACTGTCCCAACAGTTGGCGACAGTCTTCCTGCTGCTCAGGTGTCAGGGAGTTAGAGAGGTTCACACCCTCCACTGACCCATCTTGCTCTGTTGCAAACAGGAGGTCAGGAATAGGTTCTGTCTCCTCTTCCATTCCATCATCTGTTGCTAGGAGCATGCCCACTTCGGACCTCTCAAAATGGGGCTTCAGGCGGTTGACATGTAGGACCCGCAAAGGGTTCCTGGGAGATCGCAAGTCCACCAGGTAGGTGACGTTACTCTTGCGCTCCACCACCTCAAATGGTCCGGTCCACTTATCCTGGAGCGCGCAAGGCTCCACAGGGGCCATGACCCACACTTTCTGTCCAGGCTGAAACTCGATCAGAGTGGCATTCTGATCATACCACCGTTTCATCTCCTCCTGGCTGGCTTCCAGATTCGCCTCAGCGAGTTGTCTGAATCGCCTAGTTTGGTTTCAAAAGGCCAGCATGTAGCTAAATACATCCTGGGGTGGTTTACTGGGAGCTTTCTGTGAGAAGTTGGCCTGGCATATGCTGTCCACTAATTATAGTGGGCACCTTGCACCAGTCCAAACAACCCCGTATTGGAGATAGGTTAAAGACAACCTTTATTGAAAGCTATCCTAGTGGTAGCTATGGAAAGCAGCCTTCAGGCTAAGTCTTGAAGGAATGTAAAGCAGCTTGTTTTACCAGTCTATAATCTCTTGAGTGACCAAATGAAAGAGGACCACACCAGGTATATATTCAAAATATATGTATTTATTGCTAAACACACCCCTCTAGTCTCTTTATGAGGCTAGAGTTCGAAGTACATAAATTATAAGTTAGTTATCTACAGTAATAGCACAAATACACGTTTGAGCCCTAGAGGCGTACCAAACCATATACCAATAAAGTGGTATAAGAACCACGACTGAGCTAGACACAGGGCCTAGAGCCTGTAGAAGTGCTTGGACCACAAGGAACCACCCAAGGTAGTGACACAGGGGACCCACGGGGGACGCGTGCAGTGTATGAACACAGCCGCGAATCGCGGTTAACTTCAATGGGGAAAGTCGCGATTTGAATTTAAAAGAAAAGGGACACTTAGAGGAGGACTTGGAGCAAACCCTTTGAGAACTAGGCTGTTCTAGTGTCAATACCCACGGGAGCACAGGAGTACTCGAGTTACCTCACCCAGGGGAGCCGGGTGCATAGGTGTCTTTCGGGGTCGGGTTTCGTCATCGCTTTCAATGGTGATCTGCTGCAAAGTGCTGCTGGCGGCCAAGTCGAAAGTGTTCGGATGGATCCAAAGGTGGATCGAAGATCTGAAGAACCTGAAAGCAGAGGGGACAGAGTCTGGGTCACTAGCCAGTGACCAGGAAGGCGATGAGCAGATGCCCACCGATGTCGAGTGCTTCAGGTAGGTTGACGGTCGTCTTGACTCTTCAGCCACGAGGTCCAGGAGGCGTCGACGATGACCAGGAGCTGGATTCGAGCTGTCCCACGACGTTTGTCGATTGCAGGGGTGTCAGCGACCGGATTGGACCCAACAAGCCTTGGCAACAGCAAGTCTTGTGGAAATGGAAGAAGGACGATGTTGCAGACCAGCAAGGTCTGTGGGACTCACCCAGCGAGGGTAAGTCAGGGCACGCCTGGAGCAACTAGGGAGCCCAAGCAGAAGAATATTGGCCTTCGGGAGGGCCTACTACCCAACGGACTAGCTACCGCGAAGTAGCCTCGAGTCGACGCACGTGGAGTTGGCTCACAGGACACTCGTGGAGTGGAGGCCAGTGATCTTCGGTGCAGTTGGTGCTGGAGGCTGGGGCTACTCGGAGCCCAAAGCACGACTTCGTGGGAGACCCAGAAGAGGATGCACTTGCAAATGCAATCGGTGTCCAGGGGTCATGGTTCCACGTTATCCACGAAAGCTACGGGCCTCAGCTTTGCTGGGGACTCAGGGCAGCCTCGGGGAAGTCTGGAAATCCACCTCTGGTGATGCAAAGACTTCGGCGTCCGGAAGGAACTTCAGCGATGCAGACCGGACAATTGCTTCTTTGGTGCCTGCCAAGCAGGGGAGTCACTCCTTGACCCCAAGGGAGATTCTTCAGTCCTCTAATCTTGAAGTAGAGCGTCGAAGGTCCAGGATTCTGTGTCAGAGTTTCGTCCAGGTTAATCTAAAGTCCTAAGGACTGGGGTCCCATACTTATACTAAGGTAGGGGTTGGACATACTCTGTGGCCCCACCTATGGGAGGGTCAGGGCAGAGGGGTGGTTACACCCTTTCCCTTTGTCCAGTTTCGCGCCAGAGCAGGGGCTGGAAGCCCCTGAGCCGGTTTGAACTGGGGTATGCACAGGGACACCAAATGTGCCCACAGTGCAGGACTTCAAAGCACCAGAGAGTGCTCCCGCCCAGCCCCAATACACACTATCCTGTCTGGGGAGGTGGTTACACCTCCCTGGGACAGGAAACCTATTGTCAAGGCCTCCCCTGCCGGAGCTTCGGTCAGCAGCAGGAGGCCAGACTCGTGTCTGTGGCAGCGGCATCCATTTTGTGATGCCAGGGCTCTGGAAAGTCAGTACCGGGTATACCGGTGTGTACATGTCTCTCCCTCTAGAAGGGTGGAATGCTACCCCCGCTGCCAGAACTGGCGGGGGGGTAGTATTCCAAGATGTTTGACACCAAACACGACATGTTTCCGTGCAGCCATCCCAAAGTTAGCATTTAACGCGAGGTTATAATGCGCTTAAGAGTATATGGTCGGGCTGCACTACAAACAGCATCAGAGAAGGGTCTCCGAACGCTGCAAAGGGGACCAGCTAATGCAGGGGCACCCTCTCACATAGGAACCACGCACTCTGCCTTCAGGATTGATAAGGCCTGCCATAGGAGTGACATAGGTTTATATGTGTGTATGTATGTAGTGATATAGGTAGCCTATATCATAGTAAGGGGTGCATGCACCACCTTACCCAGGCTGCAGTAGCAGACCTGTGGTGTCATTTTGGATGGCCTTCCAGGGGTGGCACAATACATGCTGCAGCCCCTGGTAGGCCTCTGAGGTACCTATGCCCTGGGTACATAGTATACCATATACTAGGGACTTATAAGGGCACTCCAGATTCCAATCAGAGATGTGCCTAAGGCACATGGAAACCATTTTAAAGAGGAAGCAGCTAGGCTGGGGTTCTGATTAGCAGGGCCCCAGCCAGACTAAGGTCGAAAAACAGTGAAGCATCAGCAAAAGTGGGGGTACCCATGTGAAGCAGATCCTACTCTCCTACACAACCCCCCCAAACGTAGGGACATTAAACTCACCTTGCCCAGTTAAGTTAAGTCTTCATGTTCTAAGTGGAAGTACCTAGAGAGTCCATCTGCATTGGCTTGGTTACTCCCAGGTCTATGTTCCACTGTGAAGTCCATCCCCTGTAGGGAAATGGACCACCTAAGCAGTTTGGGGTTTTCACCCTTCATTTGTTTTAGCCATAAGAGGGGCTTATGGTCTGTTTGAACAAGGAAGTGAGTACCAAACAAGTATGGCCTCAACTTCTTCAGAGCCCAGACCACAGCAAAGGCCTCCCTCTCAATGGCTGACCAACGTTTCTCTCTAGGGGTCAGCCTTCTGCTAATAAAAGCTACTGGCTGATCCTGACCTTCATCATTCAGTTGTGACAGTACAGCCCCTACCCCCAATTCAGATGCATCTGTTTGGACAATGAACTTCTTGGAGTAATCAGGACTCTGTAGAATGGGAGCAGTGCACATGGCCTGCTTTAGGTCATCAAATGCCTTTTGACAGCTAACTGTCCACTGAACCTTTTTGGGCATTTTCTTGGAAGTTAAGTCATTCAGGGGTGTCACTATTGATCCATACCCCTTGACAAATCTCCTATAGTACCCAGTCAGGCCTAAAAAGGCTCTCACCTGAGTCTGGGTAGTTGGAGCAGTCCAGTCCATGATGGTCTGGATCTTGCTTTGCAGTGATTGAACCTGGCCTCCACCCACAAGGTGGCCCAGGTACACAACCTGACTCTGCCCTATCTGGCACTTTGTGGCCTTGATAGTCAGGCCTGCTTTCTGCAGGGCCTGCAAAACATTTCTGAGGTGGACCAGGTGATCCTCCCAGGTGGAGCTAAAGACAGCAATATCATCTAGATATGCTGCACTATAGGCTTCCAGACCTGTAAGGACTGTATTCACCAACCTCTGAAAAGTGGCAGGTGCATTCTTCAGACCAAAGGGCATCACCACAAATTGATAATGCCCACTAGGGGTTGAGAATGCTGTCTTTGGCTTTGCATCATCAGCTAGTCTGATCTGCCAGTAGCCAGCTGTCAGGTCAAATGTGCTTAGATACTTGGCTGAGGCCAAAGTGTCTATTAGCTCATCTGCCCTTGGTATTGGATGGGCATCAGTCCTAGTGACTGCATTGAGACCCCTGTAGTCCACACAAAACCTCATCTCTCTTTTCCCACCATTGGTGTGAGGTTTTGGCACACGACCACTGGACTAGCCCAAGGGCTATCTGAGGGTTCAATAACTCCCAAATCCAACATCTTCTGGACTTCTGTCCTGATACAGTCCCTGACATGGTCAGGTTTCCTATAAATCTTATTTTTAATAGGCAGACTGTCCCCAGTGTCCACTTCATGAGTGCACCATGTAGTCTGACTGGGTGTCAGTGAGAATATGTGTCTGAACTGATTGAGCACCTGTCTGCAATCAGTCTGCTGCTGGGTAGTGAGGCTGCCTGCCAAGGCTACACCATCCACTGACCCATCATCAGGGTTCTGAGAGAGCAGGTCAGGGAGTGGGTCACTCTCTTCCTCCTGTCCTCATCAGTAGCCATGAGCAAGCCCATGTCTGCCCTGTCCACATATGGTTTTAACCTGTTGACATGGAGAACCCTGTGGGGACTCCTGGGTGTTCCTAGGTCCACCAAATAGGTAACCTCACCCTTCTGTTCAACAATGGTATGGGGTCCACTCCATTTGTCTTGGAGAGCTGCTGGGGCCACTGGCTCCAACACCCACACCTTCTGTCCTGGCTGGTAAACAGTCAGTACAGCCTTTGGTCATGCCAGGCTTTTTGAAGTTCCTGGCTAGCCTCAAGGTTTTTAGTTGCCTTTTTCATATACTCAGCCATCCGGGAGCGGAGACCAAGTACATAGTCCACTATGTCTTGCTTTGGGGGCTTGAGAGGTAACTCCCATCCTTCCTTCACCAAGCACAATGGACCCCTGACAGGGTGACCAAACAAAAGTTCAAAAGGGCTGTAGCCAACCCCCTTTGAGGCACCTCCCTGTATGCAAATAAAAGCCAGGGCAAGAGTATGTCCCATCTTCGCCTAAGCTTTTCTGGGAGCCCTTTAATCATGCCCTTCAAGGTTTTGTTGAATCTCTCAACTAAACCGTTGCATTGTGGGTGATAGGGTGTGGTGAACTTGTAAGTCACTCCACACTCCTTCCACATTGCTTTTAAGTATCCAGACATAAAGTTAGCACCCTTGTCTGATACAACCTCCTTAGGGAAGCCCACTCTTGAGAAAATTCCCAGGAGGGCTCTTGCCACCACAGGTGCTGTAGTGGTCCAAAAGGGAATAGCCTCTGGGTACCTGGTGGCATGATCCACTACCACCAGGATAAACCTGTGCCCAGATGCTGTTTGGGGATCCATGGGACCAACAATGTCAATCCCCACCCTTTCAAAGGGAACCCCCACCACAGGTAGTGGTATCAGGGGGGCCTTTGTAGTGCCACCTGCCATGCCACTGGCCTGGCAGGTTACACAGGAGCGACAAAACTCCTTGGTGTCTTCAGACATGTGGGGCCAGTGAAAGTGAGGGACAATTCTGTCCCAAGTCTTGTTCTGGCCCAGGTGACCTGCTAAGGGAATGTCATGGGCTAGGGTCAATAGGAAGCCCCTGAACTTCAGAGGTATAACCAACCTCCTGGTGGCACCAGGCTTGGGGTCTCTACTCTCTGAGTACAAGAGTCCATCATCCCAATACACAGTATGGGGACCACTAGCTTTCCCAGCAGCCTCAGCAGCAGCTTGCTGTCTGAGGGGTTCAAGAGAGGGGCAGCTCTGCTGCTCCTGGCTCAGATCTGCCCTGGAAGGGCCCCCTGTCCCCAAGAACTCAACCTGGTCAGGTTCAAGCTCCTCTGGGACAGTTCCTTCCTCAGGACTGAGATCATCCCCCTCAAGAGACTGATCTTCCTTCTGAGCCAAGGGGGAAGGCACTGCCTTTACCCTACTACTCCTCTTCTTGGAGGGCATTTGGTCCATTATTCCAGAATCCAAGGCCTGTTCAGTGTTAGACATTTTGGCTTGTGACCTGATCACAGCAAACACATCTGCAGGGATGCCCAGCATTTCTGCATGGGTCCTGAGCTCCACTTCTGCCCAAGCTGAAGTTTCTAAGTCATTGCCAAGCAAGCATTCAACGGGTAGGTTTGCACTTACCACAACCTTCTTAAGGCCAGTTACCCCTCCCCAGGAGAAGTTAACAACTGCCAGAGTATGGTCTGTTCTGACGTTGCTAGCATTGGTCACTTGGTACATTTCACCAAGTATAATCTGCCCAGGATTCACAAGGTCTTGTGTCACCATGGTGACACTTGCCCCTGTGTCCCTAAATGCCAAAGCCTCTTTTCCATTGATTAAGGGCTGTTGCCTGTACTTGCCCAGATTACTGGGACTCACAGAGGAGGTCACATCCATGCCTCCATCACAGACTAGGACAGCCTGAGTGAGTTCTCTGACTAGGTCAGAGCTCATCTCCTTACCCAGGGTCAACCCTACTAAACCCTTGGCTTGTGTAGTGCCACCACCAACTGTAACTGCACTAGGGGAGCAGGTGCCTTAGGGGCATTGGTGGGTGCTGGACTAGAGTCTTTGGACTTGGTGCAATCACTGGTCCAGTGGGTCTTTGCTTACAGACCTTGCACCATGGTTTCTTTTGGCCTTTCCCTTTGTTAGACTGTGAATCCCCACCTGAAGAAGATTTTTGGGGGCCTTGTGAAGACTTTTGGTCTTTACCCTTCTCCCCACCCTTATCAGAGTTTTTCGAATCTTGCTTCTTAGGGTCACCACCTTGGTTCTGTACCTTCTGCCTCACCCTGGTTCTGACCCATTTGTCTGCCTTCTTTCCCAATTCTTGGGGAGAGGTCAGATCAGAGTCCACCAGGTGCTGATGCAACAGCTGATTTTGACAATTGTTAAGGATCTGCTCCCTCATGATAAGATTGTACAATCCTGTGAAGTCACATACCTTACTGCCCAATAACCAACCTTCCAGAGCCTTGGCAGAACAATCAACAAAGTCCACCCAGTCTTGAGTCTGTGCTTTTGGGTATCCCTGAACTTTAACCTGTATTGTTCAGTGGTTAGGCCAAACCCATCAATTAGAGCACTCTTCAAGACTTTGTAATTATCAGCATCCTCCTCTCTAACAGTGAGGAGCTTATCTCTACCTTTGTCTGCAAAGGAGAGCCACAAGATTGCTGCCCACTGCTCCTGAGGGACCCTCTGTACTTTACAGGCCCTCTCTAGAGCAGTTATCCATTTGTGGATGTCATCCCCACTCTGATAGCAAGGGACAATCTTGCTCAGGTTTCTATGGTCATAAGACCTTTCCCTATCTCTTGGGAAATTGCTGCCACCATGGGACTCTAGTCCCATCTTTTGTCTCTCTCTATAGAGATCTAGGGACTCCCTGTCTATAGCCAATTGCTGTTTTCTGAGCTCAAGCTGGGCTTGTTCATACTGAAGCAATCTCTTTCTCCTTTCATGAGAGGATTCCCTCCTATGAGAGGAGACAGAGGTCCCTATTGAGGTGTCAGAGTGGTTAGACTCCTGAGAAGGAGATCTAGACCTTCTGGGCACACTCAGTACTCTTCCTGGGGGACAAAGGGGAGGTCATTCTGATCCCCCTCCTCCTCCTCCACAGGAGGAATTGGGTTATCCAGGACAAGGTCATTTTCACCTTCCTGGCCAGTTTCAGAGGGGGCCTGGGTTTCTTCACCCCTGGCCCCTTCCTCATCTTCTGCCCCACCCTCTCTGCCTACCCCTTCAGACCCTATGGGCCTGCTGAGATCATCAGCTAGTAACACCTCCCTGAGGTGTTGGGTGCTGGCACTTTTGCCTGCCTTCAACTTCCTAGTATTGCATAATGCTCTCAATTCCAAGAATGGGAGTTTATCATACTTGGAGGGAAGAAGCCCACTGGCTTCTGGCGAGGACTCACTGGGTCCTGGCTTTGAAGACATTACTAGTGAGGTGTGGTGTATGCACTACCTACTCTAGTGTGGCCTACTAAACTCTCTTGAGTTGTAGAAAGGGTGTGCTATCCCTTAACACACAACTCTAAGTTCAGTAGAACTTACTGTATTACTAAGCTTGATTTATATGTACCTTAGGTACCCTTAGTGGTTTTCAGTTGATCAATTCAATTGAGATTATCTGGTAAAACAATAGCAAGCTGGAATCCCACACGCTGCACACCAATGTGAGAAGTTGGCCTGGCATATGCTGTCCACTAATTATAGTGGGCACCTTGCACCAGTCCAAACAACCCCTTATTGGAGATAGGTTAAAGACAACCTTTATTGAAAGCTATCCTAGTGGTAGCTATGGAGAGCAGCCTTCAGGCTAAGTCTTGAAGGAATGTAAAGCAGCTTGTTTTACCAGTCTATAATCTCTTGAGTGACCAAATGAAAGAGGACCACACCAGGTATATATTCAAAATATATGTATTTATTGCTAAACACACCCCTCTAGTCTCTTTATGAGGCTAGAGTTCAAGTACATAAATTATAAGTTAGTTATCTACAGTAATAGCACAAATACACGTTTGAGCCCTAGGGGCGTACCAAACCATATACCAATAAAGTGGTATAAGAACCACGACTGAGCTAGACACAGGGCCTAGAGCCTGTAGAAGTGCTTGGACCACAAGGAACCACCCAAGGTAGTGACACAGGGGACCCACGGGGGACGCGTGCAGTGTATGAACACAGCCGCGAATCGCTGTTAACTTCTATGGGGAAAGTCGCGATTTGAATTTAAAAGAAAAGGGACACTTAGAGGAGGACTTGGAGCAAACCCTTTGAGAACTAGGCTGTTCTAGTGTCAATACCCACGGGAGCACCGGAGTACTCGAGTTACCTCACCCAGGGAGCCGGGTGCATAGGTGTCTTTCGGGGTCGGGTTTCGTCGTCGCTTTCAATGGCGATCTGCTGCAAAGTGCTGCTGGCGGCCAAGTCGAAAGTGTTCGGGTGGATCCAAAAGTGGATCGAAGATCTGAAGAACCTAAAAGCAGAGGGGACAGAGTCTGGGTCACTAGCCATTGACCAGGAAGGCGATGAGCAGATGCCCACCGATGTCGAGTGCTTCAGGTAGGTTGACAGTCATCTTGACTCTTCAGCCACGAGGTCCAGGAGGCGTCGACGATGACCAGGAGCTGGATTCGAGCTGTCCCACAACGTTTGTCGATTGCAGGGGTGTCGGCGACCGGATTGGACCCAACAAGCCTTGGCAACGGCAAGTCTCGTGGAAATGGAAGAAGGACGATGTTGCAGACCAGCAAGGTCTGTGGGACTCACCCAGCAAGGGTAAGTCAGGGCACGCCTGGAGCAACCAGGGAGCCCATGCAGAAGAAGATTGGCCTTCGGGAGGGCCTACTAGCCAATGGACTAGCGACCGCGAAGGAGCCTCGAGTCGACGCACATGGAGCTGGCTCACAGGACACTCGTGGAGTGGAGGCCAGTGATCTTCGGTGCAGTTGGTGCTGGAGGCTGGGGCTACTCGGAGCCCAAAGCACGACTTCGTGGGAGACCCAGAAGAGGATGCACTTGCAAATGCGATCGGTGTCCAGGGGTCATGGTTCCACGTTACCCACGACAGCTACGGGCCTCAGCTTTGCTGGGGACTCAGGGCAGCCTCGGGGAAGTCTGGAAATCTACCTCTGGTGATGCAAAGACTTCGGCGTCCGGCGGGAGCTTCAGCGATGCAGACCGGACAATTGCTTCTTTGGTGCCTACCAAGCAGGGGAGTCACTCCTTGACCCCAAGGGAGATTCTTCAGTCCTCTAATCTTGAAGTAGAGCATCGAAGGTCCAGGATTCTGTGTCAGAGTTTCGTCCAGGTTAATCTAAAGTCCTAAGGACTGAGGTCCCATACTTATACTAAGGTAGGGGGTTGGACATACTCTGTGGCCCCACCTATGGGAGGGTCAGGGCAGAGGGATGGTTACACCCCTTTCCCTTTGTCCAGTTTCATGCCAGAGCAGGGGCTGGAAGCCCCTGAGCCGGTTTGAACTGGGGTATGCACAGGGACACCAAATGTGCCCCCAGTGCAGGACTTCAAAGCACCAGAGAGTGCTCCCGCCCAGCCCCAATACACACTATCCTGTATGGGGAGGTGGTTACACCTCCCTGGGACAGGAAACCTATTGTCCAGGCCTCCCCTGCCAGAGTTTCGGTCAGCAGCAGGAGGCCAGACTCGTGTCTGTGGCAGCGGCATCCATTTTGTGATGCCAGGGCTCTGGAAAGTCAGTACCGGGTATACCGGTGTGTACATGTCTCTCCTCTAGAAGGGTGGAATGCTACTCCCGCCGCCAGAACTGGCGGGGGGTAGTATTCCAAGATGTTTGACACCAAACACGACATGTTTCCGTGCAGCCATCCCAAAGTTAGCATTTAACGCGAGGTTATAATGCGCTTAAGAATATATGGTCGGGCTGCACTACAAACCGCATCAGAGAAGGGTCTCCGAACGCTGCAGAGGGGCCCAGCTCATGCAGGGGCACCCTCTCACATAGGAACCACGCACTCTGCCTTCAGGATTGATAAGGCCTGCCATAGGAGTGACTTATAGGTTTATATGTGTGTATGTATGTAGTGATATAGGTAGCCTATATCACAGTAAGGGGTGCATGCACCACCTTACCCAGGCTGCAGTAGCAGACCTGTGGAGTCATTTTGGATGGCCTTCCAGGGGTGGCACAATACATGCTGCAGCCCCTGGTAGGCCTCTGAGGTACCTATGCCCTGGGTACATAGTATACCATATACTAGGGACTTATAAGGGCACTCCAGATTCCAATCAGAGATGTGCCTAAGGCACATGGAAACCATTTTAAAGAGGAAGCAGCTAGGCTGGGGTTCTGATTAGCAGGGCCCCAGCCAGACTAAGGTCGAAAAACAGTGAAGCATCAGCAAAAAGTGGGGGTACCCATGTGAAGCAGATCCTACTCTCCTACACTTTCTCCCAGCCTTCTTTCACCAAACTCAGAGGTCCTCTTACCGGGTGACCATAGAGCAGTTCAAAGGGACTGAACCCTAAGGACTTCTGTGGCACCTCACGGTAAGCAAAGAGAAGGCATGGCAAGAGGACGTCCCACTTACGCCTCATGGGTTCTTCCAGACCCATAATCGTGCCCTTCAGGGTTCGGTTGAATCTCTCAACCAGCCCATTTCCTTGGGGGTGGTAAGGAGTGGTGAACTTATAGGTAACACCGCACTCCTGCCACAGGGACTTCATATACTTGGATATGAAGTTTGTACCACGGTCACCCACCACCTCCTTGGGGAACCCCACACGGGAGAAAATCCCCATCAGTGCACGTCCCACCACAGGGGCCGTCACTATCCGAAGAGGGATGGCTTCCGGGTACCGGGTGGCATGGTCCACCAAGACCAGGATGAACCTGTTGCCCATGGCTGTCTTTGGGTCCAGTGGCCCCACAATGTCAATACCCACCCGTTCAAAGGGGGTGCTGACCACAGGGAATGGCTGGAGGGGAGCCTTGTGCTTCCTCCCACTTTTTCCACTTGCCTGGCAAGTCTGACATGTCCTGCAATGAGTGTCTGAACTCTTGCGCATCTGGGGCCAATAAAAGTGGGAGACAAGCCTTTCAAAGGTCTTTCCCTGCCCCAGATGTCCTGCTAAAGGCACATCATGAGCCAAACCCAGTAGGAAGGCTCTGAAGCGCTGGGGTGCCACCAGGACACGGGCTGACCCAGGCTCAGCAACCTTAGGCTCGCTATACAGGAGACCATTCTCCCAGTAGATCCAATGTGATCCAGACTGATCACCTGCTGCCTGGTTTGTGGCCTGTTACCGCAAACCCACAAGAGAAGGGCACTTGTTCTGCTCCTCACAGAACTCCTCCCTGGAGGGTCCTCCTTCTTGCTGCCAATGGGTCAGCTCAGGCAGGTCCCCCAGTTCGGCCACTTGCTCCCCTGTGGGTACAAGAGCATCCCCCTAAGGTTCTGCTTCCTCCTGGACCATAGGAACTATGGGGGCCGGTTTCCCGTGCCCCCTGCCTCTTCTCTTCAAGGCAGGCACCTGGGCCACCCTCTCAGGCTCCAGGTCCTCTTGAGCACCTCTACTGTCTGCCATAGACCGAGTGGTCGCGCACGCCCACTCAGGCAGACCCAACATCTCTAGATGAGACCTTCTCTCCACCTCTGCCCAAGGTGAACTTTCTAAATCGTTGCCCAACAGACAGTCTACAGGCATGGCTGGCCTCACAGCTACTTGAAAGGTACCTGAAACCACCCCCCACTCAAAGGGAACCTGAGCCACTCTGCAGTGGCTCTCTGAGTTGTCCGCGGCAACTACTGGGCAGAATGCATTGGGGATCACCTGCTCTTCAGACACCAGCCGACAACTGACAGCTGTCACACTGGCTCCGGTGTCTCTCAGAGCCTCCACCCTTTGGCCATTGATGGTCCCCCACTGCCTGTATTTCTTAGTGTTATCAGGCAGTTGGGCCCTGGGGACCATCTCACTGTCTCCTAAAGAGACCAAGGACATTGCTACAGGACCCCACCCACCTTGGGCACCCATCTCCTCCCCCAGGGCTACACTAGCTACCTGCCGGGGTGGTGTACCAGTGGGTGCTGATTTTCCATACAAGGGACATCTAGTCTCCCAGGAGCAGTGGCCTACTTGACCACACTTAAAACAAGTCTTGGGCCCCCTGTGAACAGGCTTATCTGTCGGGCCCCTGGCTTCTTTTCAGGGGGAGGCTGGGAACCCTTCCCTTGGTTCCCTTGGGGATTACTTTGGGGCCCTTTCTGGAACTCCCTCTGTTTACCCTTGTCCCCCCCACTCCTCTGCTGGGGACCCTGCCCACCTTTGGCGGAGTCTGCCACGTTACCCTTGTGGACCCGGGTGCTCATCCAGCGGTCCGCCTCCTCAGCAAGCTTCCTAGGATTAGTCAGCCTACTATCAATAAGGTGCTGGCGTAGCTCTGGAAAACAATTTCCTGACAAGTGCTCCCATGCAATCAAATCAAAGAGCACTTCAAAATCATTCACTTTGCTACCCTTCACCCAACCATCCAATGCTCTGCAAAAAAAGTCACATATTCTACCCAGGTACTGCCCTCCAACTTTTTGCAATTCCTGAACCTCTGCCTATACAGTTCAGGAGTCAACCCATACCTGGACATCAATGCTTCTTTCATATGACAATAAGAATTGTGGACTTCAGAGGGCAAGTCTAATAAGGTATCCCGCCCCTCACTAAGGAACCGCCCCCACAACCCCGCTCCCCAATCCTTCTCAGGGACCCGGTGTGAGGTCATAGCTACCTCATAGGCCTTAAACCATTGCCCAATGTCATCATTTTTATAAAACTCTTTCACCACATCTTTACGTATATACACCCTTGCTTCAACAGGCATGGACGGTGTGCTGCCACCAGAGGGAGTAATCTCTAAGCTCCTAGCTTTCAACTCCAACTCCCTCAAGCTTCTCTCATGCTCCATTTGCATCCTCTTTTCCTCTAGGGCCAATTTCTTAATTTCCAATTCTAACTGCCCACCCATCTTAAGCTTGGTCAGCTCCATCTCATGCACCCTACTGCTCTCCCTGTCCTCCAGCTCTCCTGGGGACAGGCCCTTGGAAGAAACACTGCTACTTGCTGGGGATGATGCTTTCCTCCCCCCTGGGCCCAATAGCCCATCTAGCTGCCCTCCTGCATCCTCAGCCCCCTCCTCATGCTCTTCCACATGCTCAGGGGTGCTCCTTGCTTCCACCCAGGCCCTCAGCGCCTTTTGGAACTCATCCTTCTTGGAGAGTCCGGTCATAGCAATTTTAAATTTCCTGCAGAAGTGTTTCAGCTGTTTCACAGTGTAACTTTCCAGCCTCTCTTCTTCAAAATCTAAATCCACAGATGCGATGGATGCTGTTTTGCTCATGGTGATTGAACTTGGCAGTTCTTGGCAAAAATAGAAATCCCAGGAAAAGACAATCTACCAAAATGTAAGTGGTTGTGTTTGGTCTGCACTCACTAGTAGTGTACACCAATCTCTGTAGATGAGTCACAAATGCAAGTCCAGAATCCTCACCGCTGACCACCAATGTTAGAACTGGGGGTCTCTAGTTGGCAGAGGTAGGTACCTTTGTCCAAATAGGGACCCTTGCTTCAAGTCAGGGTAAGGGGGATACACTACTAAAATAACCCCTGCTCACCCCCTTGGTAGCTTGGCACAAGCAGGCAGGCTTATCTCAGAGGCAGTGTGTAAAGCATTTGTGAATACATACAATATACAGTGACAACACTACAGATGGACACCACACAAGTTGTAGTATAAAAATAAGTATTTTTATATAGACTTAACACAAGACCCAAAACTACAAAAATCCACAATACAATACGAAAAATATGACTGTTAATGGTAGAAAATAGTTCAGTTCAAATGCAGGTGATAAATGCGACACTCTACGTTCAATGTACCTTTGGATGCGTAACGCGATACAAACAAAAGAGTTGCAGGGAAGGTGATGTGTCGGTTCCTTACACGCAAAAACGGTGATGCGTCGGTTCCTTGCTCCGGGGGAGGTGATGCGTTGGTTCCCTACTGCTGTGTAGGGGACGTTGATGCATCGGTTCCTTACCGGAGAGGAGGTGATGCGTCGGTTCTTCACCGCATGGGGAGGTGATGCGTCGGTTTCTTACTGCACTTCTGTGGCAATGCGACCAGCAGCTCCTCGTTGCGATGACGACCCGGTGCAATGAAACAAAATGGCGTCTTCTTCATGATGCGACAACGAAGGGGCGATGCATGCACGCCTGACGGCCGTGCGGCGACTCGGTGAATCTTTGGAGCCGCGACAGGCCCTGCAACACGCTTCACCGATGATGCGACGGCGTCTGCTGCGACGGCGACACTCTTCTCCGGTGATGCGAGGTGCTTCGGTGCTGCGATGGCGACAGCGGCAGCGGCGGCACGCTTTCTCAGCGATGCGACGATAATTGCTGCGGCAGCGACACGTTTCTTCTTCGTGAGTCGCGCTTCCAGATCCCAGCGACACACAGTCTCTCAGAAGGGCCAACACAACACTAGGCACTTCAAATTCCCAGCAAGGGAATTCAGGGGAGATGGTTGGTCAAGTCTTGTATCCCTGAGACTTCAGCAGGAGGCAAGCTCAATCTTCAAGCCCTTGGACATTTTCTGCAAGATGATGAAAGTAAGCACAAAGTTCCTTTCTCCTTTCTTTGGCAATCAGGCAACCACTGCAGGCCAATCCCTCAAACAACACACATCATAGGGATAGTCTCCTCCTTCAGTTTCTCTGGTTCCTCTCCTCAGCAAAGGTTCTTCTTGTTTCCCAGAAGTGGTCTAAAGTCTTGGGGTCTGGGTCCCAATATTTATACTAGCAAATCCTTTGTCCTCTGAAGGCAGAGGGTCCTGTACCTAGTCCAAACCAGTTCTGGGTGCATTCTGCCAGTGCACGCCTTCTTCCTTTGTCAATGTGGGCCAGGGACATCAGACGCACTACAGGAGGTGGAGCCAGCATTGTGGAGGGCAGGCACAGTCCTATTCAGGCCCAGGTGCTACTCCTCCCACCACTCTACATGCAGATAGGTCTATTCAGCCCTGTGCTGACTCACCCTGTCTCCTGGAGTCCCCCAGCCCCTGTCACTCACAAACCCAGACATACAATACACAAGCTAGCAGAGGCAGGCTGGATGGTTAGGCAAGAAAATACCTACTTTCTAAAAGTGGTATTTTCAAACACAGAATGTTAAAACCAACTTCACTAAAAGATGTATTTTATCATTCTGAGTTCAGGCATACTAAATTCGTTTTTCTACCATGTTCCCTGGGTCAGTTAGGATTATAAGATGTTATAATCAAACTGCCCATTCTGGCCTATTGGGACAGGTAGCCTTGTACTAGTGAAAAACGAAATTGGCTGTAATTCACTATCAGGACATGCCACACACACCAGGGCATGTCCTACCTTACACATACAATGCACCCTGCCCTAGGGCCTACCTTAGGGGTGACTAATATGCAGGGAAGGGAAGGTTTTGGGACTGGTAAGTGGGTGCACTTACCAAGTCGACATGGCAGTACCAGACTGCACACAGGCTCTGCAATGGCAGGCCTGAGACACACTTTACAAGCTGCTCCTGTGGGTGGCACAACCAGTGCTGCAAGCCCACCAGCAGCATTTGATTCACAGGCCCTGGGCACAAACAGTGCACTGTACTAGGGTCTGACAGTGAATCAAATAGGCCAAACATGGAGTCACTAATCCATACATCAATTTACCATAGGGAGCACTTGCACTTTGGCACTGAATAGCAGTGGCAAAGTGCCCAAAGCATCTAGACCCGCAAAAACATATCAACAACATTGGATGCATAGTGAAAAAATGGAAGGGAGACCCACGCCAAGGATGCCAGGTCTAACATGTTGCAAAATCACCCCATAGTTACAAAATCAGCAGGTCAGCACTCACTGAGTCATTTTCCTGACTCCGGGGAGTATAGCATGACATCAGGGTCGACTTGAATGGGGATTTCATGCCCAAGTTTGGCAAACTAAACTTAGCACTGTTGTCCATTATTTCCATGAGGCAGTCATAGAATTAAATAAATGACAGAATGCTGCACAGTGCAGATGGCCATGCAGGGCGACAGTCCGGCACAGAAAGGAATCACCGTGCAGGCAGGCCAAGCCCAGACCCCAAGCAAGCAGGCCAGCGGCAGCCATCTACGGTGGGTGTATGCATTGCAGAGCTGCCAAGTGAAAGTGTAGAAATGCAACTCTACATCAAGTTGTCAGTTCACAATAAAGTGACATTTCTATACTTTCTGTATGCCAATGTCAGAGTTTTGAGAAGAATGACGTGCGACCAAGGGGTCATGTCCTCGGAGCCATCATTGGTTAGTTTGTTTCTGAATGTCTATAGAGCGTAAGCCTCTTCAGGTACTTGAAATCATTTCTGGAGTCACCTGCAGCCAAACTCGTAACCAGGGAGTTTTCCTTTCCATGTAGTGACTGAGTGACCTGGGAGCCTTGGCTGTCAGCTGTGGTAAAGATGTGGCACTCACAATACTGTAAGAGATAATATTGGTGGTATTGCTGACAGCATCAATGTATCTTCCATTCATCACACACCAGTGACACCACAAAAGATACTCCAGGCAAGGTTACATAAAAATATCCTTTGTATTATACATAAAAACACATTAGACCACAATCACATAAATCACTTTGCCTCTAGACAATTGTCATAATAATGCATAGATCATAAATCACTTTGCCATAAGGCAATGGTCATAACCATAACAGTTAGTGCATTATATCCATATTTAGCAGGTGCACAAGTAAAAAGAAATAATTTACAATGAGAAAAACTGATACTGGGAATATCCTCAGGCAGTTCATGCACATTACATTTAGGGCAAGACAGTGAACCTATTTCTAGATTGCATTTATCATGAATTGCTACTGCTACCGGGAACCGTGTTCTACTGGGTTCCACAGAAGCCAAAAAAATGGCATCAACCACAATGAGGTGTGTACTGTGGGGAAGAAACTGCTCAGATACCCACCTGGAGTTAGTACGGTGGTGCTTACCGTTCCCCGAGCACAACGCCACGGTGCGCTACCGCTGCTCTGGTTGATGGGCTGCAGCTCTTTTGAAAAATGGGCCCAGGCAGGTCATCCATCGAGGATTCCTCCCCACTCGGCTGACTGGCCTTGGTGCAAAACAAAAGGGGCCCGCTTTGGGCCAGTGCAGAGGCAGCAGGACACTCCCTCGGTCCTTCCTTCTTCTCCCCAGCTCACCTGAGCCCACGAGGCTCCGTTCGGCGATGGGTGGGGGTGGAGCTGAGCGGTGCTACTGCAGAGGCTGCTTCTCCCTCTGCTTACTTCGTGAGCCTCGGGCAGTCTGGACAGGCATTGCCGGCTGCTATGGAGATCTTCCGCCATTAATTGCCAGCCAACGCTTGGTGTCCCTGCTGCGCTCTCCAAGTAAGGGAGCAGCTGCACATCGGTTTCCTGGGGTCGGAGACCTCACCACAGGGCAGGCGGGCAGCGCCTCTGTCACTGCTGGTCTCAGTGGAAGGGGGAGGGAAACACGAGGGCTCAGGCTGTCCACAGTGTGCGGCGGGTAAACGAAGGCCACACAAGCACAAGGACTTGGCAGAATAAGGTAACAGCACCAGAACTTGGCAAATTGAAGTAAAAGCACTGGATCTTGGCAAATTAAAGTAAAAGCACTAGAAGGAAGACTTTGATGTACCTGAGTCTTCTAATACAGGAGACCAGCACGCACAGGCCTTTGGAGATTTCTTCCCAAGCAGGATACCACAGCAGGGCAAATAAAGTCAGTCCTTTTCATCCAACACAGACAAAAGCAGCAACTGCAGGCCAACCCGCCCTTCACACAGAAAAGAGAGCACTCCTCACACAGTTCTTCTGCTCTTCTTCTTGGCAGGTTTCTCTTGTTTTTTAAGTAATCTAAAGTCCTAGAGTTTAAGGTCCAATACCTATACCCCATTTTGTCATTGCTCTCTTTGTGGCAGAGTCTCTGAGCTCAGTCCAAACCAGTTCTGTCCTCCCTGGTCCAGCATGACCACATGGGATGGAGACAGCATTGTGCAAAGGAGACACAACCTATTCAGGTGCTAGTAAAACTCCTCCCACCACTCTAAATGCAGACCAGGTCTATTCAGCCCAGCTATGAGTCACGCAGGCAAGGCAGGACAAATGTCAACCCCCCCTTGTGACTGTCTAGAGTGAATGCACATCCCCAGCTCCTGTAACTCCGAAACCAGACGCTGAATACACAGACAGTCAGAGGCACACCAAATGGCAAAGCAAGAAAATGCCCACATTCTAAAAGTGGCGTTTTCAAACATACAATTTAAAAACCACCTTTACCAAAAGGTGTGTTAATAAATTCTGAGTTCAGAGAGCCTAAACTCCATTTGTCCATCTTGTTCCAATTGAAAGTTACACATGTAAAATGTTGCGGCACAGCTCCAACGATAGACTATGGGACAGATAGCCTTTCAACAGTGATAAACGAAATACACAGTATTTCACTATCAGGACATGTCACACACACAAGTACATGTCCTATTTTTTTTTTTTTTTACGAAGTTTTATATAGCGCAAACTTGACCCGAAGGTATTGGGTATCAGAGCGCTTTACATAGCACCAGTTGCGTTACATGAGGACACATTCATTTTTTTGTTAGGCACGGGGAGATTAAGTGATTTGCCCAGAATCACAGGATGTTCAGTGTCATTGCTGAGACTCGAACACGGTTCCCCAGATTCGAGGTCGACCGCCCTAGCTGTTAGGCCAACTCCTCTCCTCTCCTATGTTTCACATACACTGCACCCTGCCCATGGGGGTACTTTGCGCCTAGCTTAGGGGTACCTTACATGTAAGGAAATGGAAGGTTTGGGTCTGGCAAGTGACTGCACTTGCCAGGTCAACATGGCAGTTTATAACTGTGCACACAGACACTACTGTGGCAGGTCTGAGACACATTTACAGGGCTACTCATGTGGGTGGCACAACCAGTGCTGAAAGTTCACTAGTAGCATTTGATTTTCAGGCCCTGGCACACACTGTGCACTTTACTAGGGAGTTACCAGTAAATTAAATATGCCAATCATGGATAACCAATCATATTACAATTTACAGAGAGAACAAATGCACTTTAGCACTGATCAGCAGTGGTAATGTACCCAGAATCCTATATCCAACGAAAACAGGGTCAGAAAAATAGGAGGCACAGGGCAAAACGTTTGGGATAAACCTGCAAAAAGGGCCAGGTTTAACAGTGTTATATTTACATCAGTGCAATGGTTTGTGTATTATCATCCTGGGATGCATGAAAGGCTGCTTCGTCTCTGACGGGGCAGTGGACTCATTTTCTGTAGGTCACCCACTGATATCCACGGCGGGTGCCAACCGCGCTGAGCTGCCTAATGAAGATAGATCAGCCCAGTGGGCTTGCAAGGTACAGTGACAACACAGCAGACTTTATGATTCCTGGGGGTGGGGCAGAGCTGAGCAGATCTGTGCACACTCACTCATGGTTACCTGTCTGGGTAAAAGGTACTCAATTGCGGCTAGACTGAAAATGTGTACAAGTTCCCACAGTGTTAAAACTCATTTGGCACGATCTGTCTGAAGTGCACTGTAAGGTCATCATTTACTGTGCTTTACAAGTTAATATATAATTGAAAATGTGCTATAGAATGTGCCATTTTTGCCATATTTTTCCGAATTTTCTTGGCGGGAGAACCCCTTCAAATCCCCCCATTCAAGTTGTCAGGCTTTCTCGCTCCGCACCCTACTCTCTCTCGTGTGTGCTATTGTGCGGTGTGCTCACTCTCTTAGCCTCCCTCCTCCTTGTTGCGTTGTGTGTTCCGGGTCGTTGTGTGCCAGGTGTGGCCTGCAGCTCTGTTCCCCAAACGTTTTTCTACCCACACAAATTAAATACTTTACAAATATTCTATCTGCAATATCTCACACATCCCCAAAACTGCAAACACACACTTAAAAACATATTTTGGAAACACTTTTCAAACAAATACACACACCCACACACATACATTTGCCTAAGTATTTGGGCATTCTCAAAAACATTCTCACATTTGCACACAATTGTCCAAAGATGTGCCATCACCAACATAAAATATTGCCCAACAATGCTAACATGAATGGCAGGTTTACCCAATGCCAATCTCTCCAAAACTCTCAGCACATCATATTCACCACATAGAAGTACCATGTTTGGTGCGCGTGTTCATTGACTATTGTTAGGGTTTTATTTCTAAGGAAACGTGGAACACAGATGTAAAGTACAATATGACATGTATACGGCGTTTATGCATTTTGTGGTGGTTAAAACTGTGGACAGCTTGAGCGGGGTGTTTCACGCATCACAGAAGCATCATTCTTTGTCATGTCAAGCCAATGAAAGCATCAAGTTGCACACATGTGAGATGCGTGAGGGTGAGTGATCATGGCTTCAGTGTCTTCAAAATGACACCAGTATCGATGCCTCAGGAGAGGAACTTTATCCAGACCCCCTTAACTATACCGGTGTAAAACAAGCATTGGCATAGCCAATAGGTCTCGCCTTTGGGACCTTATAAGTGTTTAGCCATGCAACAGTTAATGTTGTTGCAGTAAGGATATTGTGCTGCATAACTAAATACTTATAAGGTCCCAAAGGCGAGACTGATATGATATGTGGGCTGTGCAGAGCATGAGACCTTAAGGAGTGTAGGTTGGTTGGTGCTTTAGGAGAGTATTGCGCACTTGGTTGTCGCAGACGTTCATGACAGTGTATTTGTATGGAATGAGGTAGCAAGGGCGTTGAGTCCTTTTCTTGCAACTTCTGAAGATGAAATTAGTCTTTGTAGAATCTTGTCTTGTAAAAAAATAAAGAAAGTAAGCAAATGACTGTAAACCGAAATTAATGAAAATAAAATTGATCCAACATATTAGAACGTGAAACCAATTTGCACATATACTAACTTACTGATTTATTGTGCTGACATCAGAAATATTGTAATGGTGAAGTGGTGGCCACATTCACATGCATAGGTAGCTGCAAGTTGTTAGTGTCAACGAGTGTGCAGGGTGTGAGGAGAGCTCGCTTGTGTCAACGGCAACAAACAGCTAATGAAGCACCAGGTTATAGGAGAATTTTTGTTGTTTTGCATATTTATCCAATATTTTGTCTTTATATGCATTGCAGCTGGAATCTGGGACTCTGGAATGAATAACCTCACCTTCATGCTAGGCGAGTGATTAAAATGTCATCTGAGATCACCAAAAGGTGTACTAGTTATGCCTGCATAATGCCCCCTCCTGTATGGAGCAAAGTAGAAACCCACAGAGAGAATTAATTTCAGTGGTTTGAGTACAGAAGGGGGTGTACTCACTCCATGGGCCGCTTACTACTGGGCATGCATTATTAGAGAAGAGTGGCGCATTGGGGTGTACTATGGAGGAGGCTGTTGTGTGGAGTTAGGCGCTGCTGGAAGGTGCTAATGAGAGCACATGAGGGGGCTACTTAAAGACGGCCGACTACTACAATGGGGGCTGTGCGCCTGTTACTGTAAGGTGAGCATTAAGGGGTGGGAATATTGGAGGGGTTGTGGATGCTGACGGGGTGATGGATGCTTCAATGAAAAGTACCACCGAGTACCTGAGGAGAATACTACCAGGTTGGTGAGTGCTGCTGGCGGAATACTTTACAGCTTGTGTGGCCCGAGACAAGGAGACAATTCTACTTCTATCATGTGGGTACGTGGGGGAGGGAGAGAGAAGAAGGGCTCGAGGGATCATTTCTCCGGAAACACCAGCCTTTCTGTCCGGAGCTCACTCACTGATATGCACTGGGGGCAATGAGTGCAACAAGCTGTCGGGGTACGTGGGCAAAGCGAAGGCGGCTTGTGCTCTTTGCCCTGCCTCGTATTAGATTTGGCTGCACAAAAGCTCATCTTTTCCTGGCAGCTAAAACAATATAATAACAATACTTGTGTGTTCAACTTTGCTGGTGCATCGGTGCTAAAACTATTTTAGGGGAGCGTGCTAAAATGTATCCTTCAAACAGTTAAAGGGAACCCAGCAATAACTGTCCGGCAGGGCACAAGTCCTATAACAAGCACGGAGGAGCGGGGGCGAGCGAGCGCGGCAGCCTGCAAAGCAGTCCCAAGAACGCTCGTGCGTCGTGGCTGGCCTTTGGATGAGTACGCGCGGCAGACATGTGTTTCCACTTATCGCGCCCGCGTCTGGGCACGATAATTGGAAACACATGTTTGCCGCGCGTACCCATCTCAAAAAGGCCAGCCACGACGCACGAGCGTTTCTTGGACTGCTTTGAAAACTCACTTACATTAAGTCTTCGCCTCTAAGCAGCGCTTGCGCGCTACTCGAGGCTCGACCTAAAAAACAAGGTCTGTACTTTTATTTCAAGCAAAAGGACCTTCCAACAACAGAGGGTCTATCAAAATTCTCCAGCAGCCATCCACATGTACGCCAAAGACAAGTGTTTGACAGATTGATTCACCATTTGTACATTAGTAAGATAATTTAAAAAAATCAATGGCGCACATATCACTATGCATTCCTATTCTGGATCCAGTCCGTAACTTGCAGCTTACCGGATCGCCGCTCGTTGACGAGAGAGAAGCAAAGAGAGACGCTGATTGCCGCGGCTCTGCCGAAAACGCCGTCTGCTGAAAACGCCGAAAACGCCGTCTGCCGCTGGGAGAACACCTGGCTGACCCCCGGCTGGTACCACACCGGCTAACACCACACTGTGGGGGAGAGGGGCCCTGACTCCCCTGGTTCTCCGGTCGGCCCTACGTGCCGGGAGTAGAGCGGAGCGGGAGAAGGAGCGGAGAGATAAGCGGCGCATTGTGCGCTACATCGTGCATTGCGCGGGGTGTAGTGAGCCGGGACCTGGAGCAACCTGGAGCCGTGACCTGGGAGAAGGGTGCAGGGTGCAGGGAGCTGGAGCCAGAGTGATCAGACCTACCCCGCCGAGCCCCACCAAGTCCCACTAAGTCATCGAGCTGCGGAAACCACCCTACTGACAGCACATGGCGGTGAGTTTTGTGGGAGTGCCGTAGTGCTGTAGGAGTGAGGCTTGTACCAGGCCCAGGTCCGGGTCTAGGTCAGGTCTAGGAAGAGACCCAGGTCCAGGAAATTTAAGGGAGCCTAAGGGGGCACCAGGTGGAACAGCAACCCCTGCTCTCTGGGTGCCGTTTAGCGTTAAGGCAGCATCAAGACGCTCATGGCACAAGTGTGACGCGTCAGGTGCCAAGGACCCTAAGTGGAACCTAAGAGACTTAAGACTTAAGAGCAGTGCTTTAAATGGGAAAAAATAAGTGCAGGTACTCATTAAAATGAGCTAGATGTGTAGTGAGGGGGCGGGGCTAGGGGCGGGGCTAAAAGCAAGACTTGATGATACTTAACGACTTCTATATTAGTTGCAGCACATACCAAAACACATGAGAAATGTGTTTATATAAACAAAGCAAGTTAACTCATTACACAAAATGAAAGAGAAATGCTATAATATGTTAACATTTCCTTTTTTGCAATAGTTGCACCTTCTTAATGCCATACTGTTAATTGCTCTTGTTTGGCACAATACTATATATTTTTCAGCACGTGAGTAGGAAGAAACTGAAAATACCCCCACTTCGAACAAAAGCTCTTATGGCACAAAGCAAATGAAGCAAATCATCATGACCCTCCCCAGAAGATATCTCTTGTCTCTTCCATAGATCTATCCATTCATCCTTTCATCCTACCATTTACCTGCTGATGTCCACCATTTAACCTTTACATTCTGTCGTCTATTCAGTCTTTCATCCATCATTCAGTTTTTCACCATTCCGTCTGTCCACCCTACATATCCAAAACTATCCATCCATCCAACTAAAAACCTATCCATTCATCCTTTCACTCATCCATCTCTTTATCCACCCTTTCGCTCATTCATCAATCCTTTCGCTCATTTATCCATCAACCCTTTCACTCCTTTATTCCATCCACCCTTTCATTCCATCCACCCTTTCACTCAATCCCTCCTTTCACTCATCCATCATCCACCCTTTCATCCATCCTCCCTCCCTCCCTTTCATTCATCCATCCAATCTTTCACTTATCCACCCATCATCCGCCCTTTTATCCAATGATCCACCCTCTTTCACCCAGCAATCCATGCTTTCACTCATCCATCCATCTATACATCCACCCTTGCTCACTCATCCATCCACTCACTCACCCACTGAAAATACCCCCACTTCGAACCAAAGCTCTTATGGCACAATGTAAATGAAGCAAATCATCATGACCCTCCCCAGAAGATAGGCCTGGTCTCTTCCATAGATCTATCCATTCATTCTTTCATCCTACCATTTACCTGCTGAACGGACCCTGCTCTGTCAAACGCAGCGTGATGGTGAGCACCCGGCAATTATTCAAATGAGCCCAGCTGAATAGCTCAGCTGGGGCTCAGATCGGGGGGGGGGGGATACAGAAGCGGCGCCTTGGCTGCCAGAGACACCTTCCACTCTGGCTCACCAGCACTCACAGCCAATAAGCCTACCTTTTCATGAGTACCGGTACTCTCCTCGGCAGAAGAGAAGTGCCGGTACTCAGAGGGATAAATCTAAGAAGTGCCGGTACTCAGTACCGGTGAGTACCGGCCCATTTAAAGCACTGCTTAAGAGCCTTAGAACTTTGGTAGTAGGTCCAGCGCAGGTCCAGCGCAGTGCAAAAAATAGCCTATAAAGCTACCTATAAGCCACACAAAACATTGAATATTGAACATTATAATACATCTCGCCGCATATACCCACGTATACCCACGTATACCCAACTATTGGTCCAGACGTGGCCAAAGCTGGGCAATAGCAATAGCTGGGTCTAAGCCAAAGCTAAGCTGAGCTAAAAACTAGCCAGGGTCGGCTGGGACCAACCTGGGCTACAACAGGTAGTTGCTGACTGTCGACAGGAAATAACCAGCTAATACAGAACTTGAAAAGCGTAAAACTCAAAAGCCAAAAAGGCTAAAAAGGCTAAACACCGTCACTCATCCACGGAGGATGAGATCGGGCAGGGTCAGGCGGACGCAGAAGCAGCCCCGTAAAACCCAAAAGGCGAAAAAAAACCCAGCCCTGACCAAGGGAATATAAAACAAAACAAAATTACAATGCAGACAAAAAAGGAACATCTACAGCCGTATTAAGCCCACTAATTTCCCCAATTGCAACCATGAATAAGAACCAGGAAGGGAGAGAGACAACAGGAATAAATAAGGCCTTCTTCTTCCTGAAAAATCCAGGGGCCTCACTCTTCTCGACTTTACGAGCCTTGCCAGGCCTGCCTGCCCCTCTAACTCCTGAAAAGGCAGACCACAATAAAGGACCAGTTACCGCCTTAAGTGTTTTAACTGCTCAGCCATCCTTGGGCTTAATAGCCCCTTCTGAGGACCAAACAATTCCAAGCGGCCAAAGCCATGGCCCTCATCAGGATGACAGAAAAGTAAACAAACAACAACACAAGGACACAGGAGAGAACAAGCAGTTGAGAGAAGCCACTCAGATTTGCACAGGGGAATCATCAGCATTAGCATCAGCATCAGTATCGGCATCAGTAACTGAGCCAGAGACACCAGTAAAGGGCTGTGGCAAACTGAAGGTAACAGCCACAACTCCTCTGGTCACAGACATAAACTGGAGGAAGGAAGGAGAGATGCACGGAGAAAGCACAACAAAACCAGATTCACACGCAATTCTTAAAACTGCACTAATCTCCAATACAAGTCTCACATCATCTAGCGCCCTAACAAAGACACCAAGACATGAACCAATTGTCAAACAGGCATGGAGAACTGAAGCCCAGATACATAAGGCGCAAACGACAAGCATAGCAGAAGCGACTGACTTGAATGACTCTGAAAACTTATGGCTGAAGTTCCTAAGTTCCACATCAAGCCCAATAGTCAACAAGGAGACATTACAAGAATCAAGCAAAACTAAATTCAAACTCAAAACAGCAGCGGCCAACAAATCCCCTACATTTAACAAAGGGAGCCGACCACCCAGGAGGTTAATCAGGATAAAACACTGGACAAAACCAGAACAGGAACAACACCAACCCTGAACTCCAGTAATAGCCCACTATACCGAGGGCAAAATCAAGGAGCTGGTCACTTATCATACCAAAAGACTGGATACAGTGTCGCCATAACCCACCCGGAGCTTCTCACATCAGTAATAGAAACTCTTCAGTCATCTGCAAAGGCACTTAATTGGCAATCGGACAAACTGGACGTTCAAATAGACCTAATGAACACCATAGCTCACTACATCGCAGGGATAGACATTAAGCTGGACAAATTGAATAAACTGATAACAACAGCTCAATCAAAAGACACACTAGAACAAAGCCCCTGCTCCTGCGGCCCAATCATAGATAAGCTGAGCCTCCTTCCTAACCTTTAGAACAAATTCTAGCGCTTAGGCAATCAAGCCCGCTCTGCTTCAAGCACAAAGAAACAGATAATAACATACAACCAATCCTCCCTAAACAGACGGACAAAGAAACACAAAAAGCGGCAAACTCGGAAAAGGGAGGTTTCATGTCAAAGGTACCTGTCTCATCAAAACAAATTACACTAACTAGACGACAAAAAAACGTGAAAGGAAAGCAAGGAACAAACTATCGGCAGAAAACACGGAGCATGCGCCAAAAGTGTTCCCTATATTCACTACATTTAGACAAAACGATCACACACCAAATAATACTAGATTGTCCGAGGACTCAATGGACACACCGACTGAGGCACCAAAAAAGCGGTCCCTAGCAAAAATAGGAAGGGACGATCAAATCCCAAAGGTACACGGTGATCACATTAAGAACAGCACAGCAGAGTCCTCACAAGACAGAAAGGACAAAGTAGCAATCAATAAGACGAATGCGGGCACTGAATCGCAGAAAGAACAAAGACCAAGCCCACAGAGCAGTCCTCGTACAGAGGGCGTCATGGAAATAAATGCTTGTAAAGGCAATATGGGCAACTGCCGAACAAGCGAACACACGGATCGCCCACATAGCACTGAGATAAGACATCAAGGAAAAAAGAAGGGCAAAACAAAAAACCCATGCTGCGTGGGCCCAAACCCTGTGTCAAACTGGAAAAGCGGATGGAAGGAACATCATGTACCTCATCGGGTAATGAGACACTAAACCTTCAACAGTGTAAGACACAAAGCAAGGTACGAGGAAACAAGGACCGAACCCAGCCCGAACGCCCAGGCAAAACCAAGATGAAACTCCAAATACTACAAAAACTCCGTAAGGCAATGAAACCAAGAAATCCCTAGGTGGGACAGTTAAGAGCCCACTCCCTACCTCCGCTATAAAGATTGTTCTACATCATGGAGGCCGAAGGGTAAACAACAAGGAGAAGCTGCCCCTGGGTAGGTGCACTGACAACTCACACAAGGGAACGAATTCCCGAAAATGACATTAACAATGTAATTGTGAAAGAGAACAACCAGGCCAGTAGGCCACCGTTAACAATTACATCACAAAACGCCGACATAAGCACTAAGCCGAATAACGGAAAGCGCTCAATACAAATACCTACCACGAAGGGATCACGCCACGAAGCTAGCTCCTACTGCAGGACAGATCACAAAGCCATTTACGGCAGCTGGATTAGGAAGGACGAACAACATCTCCAGCAACTGCTATTAACTCCGGAATAAGAATCTCAGGGGTTGCACGATACACTAAATAGGGGCAACATACTTAAACTGCTTGCAAATACCCAAGGGCTACAACATCTAAACTCAGCCCATCTACTCTCAGTGGAATTCTGTAAGCCAGACCATAACAAGACGTTGGAACAAACCCTTACGACATGGCAAACGGAGGAGATCATTCAGCTAATAATGACCTTTTAAGCAACAATTCGACACATGGGGCATAAAACTCTCTAGACCGACGAAACCACGCTACCCAGGCCCACTTAGGGAACCACTGGTGGTGAAGGGAAAAGCCGGATGCACCCCAGAGAAAGAGGAACCGGTACACTCAGTACTTCAGAATGCAAGAGGGCACAGCCTACCACCGGCAAGACACAGCGCGGATAACCTAGGAAAACGAGAAAACAAACAAGGTACAGTAGATTGCTGGAGCTGGTTAGCCGGAACGCTGAACAAGGAGAAAGATAACTGACCCTGCCATAAACATCCAACGAACAATTGGCAAGGCACTCTCCATTTAATATCTTGGAACATAGCCGGTGCCAGGAAATGGCTAGAAGACGGCTGGCCCCTTCAAAACTGGGCATCATGCGACATAATTGCCTTACAAGAGACATGGGCACTAGAGGAACTGCCGCTTGTTGGGTACACCCACTTCTGCACTCCAGCAGAAAAAAGCAGCAAGTATGGTCGCCCGAAAGGGGGGCTATCAGTCTACGTAGCGACAGATCCTAACATTAGATGCGAGCAAATAGCCCCAAACGGGCCAAACATGCAACTTATTAAACTGACTCTTCCAGGCAGAGGGGCCCCTGTACTACTAGTAAACATCTACGTCCATCCGCACGCGAGAAAGAAGCAAGCCCAGATAAACCACCTAATAATCATGATCAACACTATACGAAATAACAACCCTTTTTGGGAAATCATCTTAACAGGTGATTTTAACTCCGAAAACGCCGTCTGCCGCTGGGAGAACACCTGGCTGACCCCCGGCTGGTACCACACCGGCTAACACCACACTGTGGGGGAGAGGGGCCCTGACTCCCCTGGTTCTCCGGTCGGCCCTACGTGCCGGGAGTAGAGCGGAGCGGGAGAAGGAGCGGAGAGATAAGCGGCGCATTGTGCGCTACATCGTGCATTGCGCGGGGTGTAGTGAGCCAGGACCTGGAGCAACCTGGAGCCGTGACCTGGGAGAAGGGTGCAGGGTGCAGGGAGCTGGAGCCAGAGTGATCAGACCTACCCCGCCGAGCCCCACCAAGTCCCACTAAGTCATCGAGCTGCGGAAACCACCCTACTGACAGCACATGGCGGTGAGTTTTGTGGGAGTGCCGTAGTGCTGTAGGAGTGAGGCTTGTACCAGGCCCAGGTCCGGGTCTAGGTCAGGTCTAGGAAGAGACCCAGGTCCAGGAAATTTAAGGGAGCCTAAGGGGGCACCAGGTGGAACAGCAACCCCTGCTCTCTGGGTGCCGTTTAGCGTTAAGGCAGCATCAAGACGCTCATGGCACAAGTGTGACGCGTCAGGTGCCAAGGACCCTAAGTGGAACCTAAGAGACTTAAGACTTAAGAGCAGTGCTTTAAATGGGAAAAAATAAGTGCAGGTACTCATTAAAATGAGCTAGATGTGTAGTGAGGGGCGGGGCTAGGGGCGGGGCTAAAAGCAAGACTTGATGATACTTAACGACTTCTATATTAGTTGCAGCACATACCAAAACACATGAGAAATGTGTTTATATAAACAAAGCAAGTTAACTCATTACACAAAATGAAAGAGAAATGCTATAATATGTTAACATTTCCTTTTTTTGCAATAGTTGCACCTTCTTAATGCCATACTGTTAATTGCTCTTGTTTGGCACAATACTATATATTTTTCAGCACGCGAGTAGGAAGAAACTGAAAATACCCCCACTTCGAACAAAAGCTCTTATGGCACAAAGCAAATGAAGCAAATCATCATGACCCTCCCCAGAAGATATCTCTTGTCTCTTCCATAGATCTATCCATTCATCCTTTCATCCTACCATTTACCTGCTGATGTCCACCATTTAACCTTTACATTCTGTCGTCTATTCAGTCTTTCATCCATCATTCAGTTTTTCACCATTCCGTCTGTCCACCCTACATATCCAAAACTATCCATCCATCCAACTAAAAACCTATCCATTCATCCTTTCACTCATCCATCTCTTTATCCACCCTTTCGCTCATTCATCAATCCTTTCGCTCATTTATCCATCAACCCTTTCACTCCTTTATTCCATCCACCCTTTCATTCCATCCACCCTTTCACTCAATCCCTCCTTTCACTCATCCATCATCCACCCTTTCATCCATCCTCCCTCCCTCCCTTTCATTCATCCATCCAATCTTTCACTTATCCACCCATCATCCGCCCTTTTATCCAATGATCCACCCTCTTTCACCCAGCAATCCATGCTTTCACTCATCCATCCATCTATACATCCACCCTTGCTCACTCATCCATCCACTCACTCACCCACTGAAAATACCCCCACTTCGAACCAAAGCTCTTATGGCACAATGTAAATGAAGCAAATCATCATGACCCTCCCCAGAAGATAGGCCTGGTCTCTTCCATAGATCTATCCATTCATTCTTTCATCCTACCATTTACCTGCTGAACGGACCCTGCTCTGTCAAACGCAGCGTGATGGTGAGCACCCGGCAATTATTCAAATGAGCCCAGCTGAATAGCTCAGCTGGGGCTCAGATCGGGATACAGAAGCGGCGCCTTGGCTGCCAGAGACACCTTCCACTCTGGCTCACCAGCACTCACAGCCAATAAGCCTACCTTTTCATGAGTACCGGTACTCTCCTCGGCAGAAGAGAAGTGCCGGTACTCAGAGGGATAAATCTAAGAAGTGCCGGTACTCAGTACCGGTGAGTACCGGCCCATTTAAAGCACTGCTTAAGAGCCTTAGAACTTTGGTAGTAGGTCCAGCGCAGGTCCAGCGCAGTGCAAAAAATAGCCTATAAAGCTACCTATAAGCCACACAAAACATTGAATATTGAACATTATAATACATCTCGCCGCATATACCCACGTATACCCACGTATACCCAACTATTGGTCCAGACGTGGCCAAAGCTGGGCAATAGCAATAGCTGGGTCTAAGCCAAAGCTAAGCTGAGCTAAAAACTAGCCAGGGTCGGCTGGGACCAACCTGGGCTACAACAGGTAGTTGCTGACTGTCGACAGGAAATAACCAGCTAATACAGAACTTGAAAAGCGTAAAACTCAAAAGCCAAAAAGGCTAAAAAGGCTAAACACCGTCACTCATCCACGGAGGATGAGATCGGGCAGGGTCAGGCGGACGCCGAAGCAGCCCCGTAAAACCCAAAAGGCGAAGAAAAAAACCCAGCCCTGACCAAGGGAATATAAAACAAAACAAAATTACAATGCAGACAAAAAAAGGAACATCTACAGCCGTATTAAGCCCACTAATTTCCCCAATTGCAACCATGAATAAGAACCAGGAAGGGAGAGGGACAACAGGAATAAATAAGGCCTTCTTCTTCCTGAAAAATCCAGGGGCCTCACTCTTCTCGACTTTACGAGCCTTGCCAGGCCTGCCTGCCCCTCTAACTCCTGAAAAGGCAGACCACAATAAAGGACCAGTTACCGCCTTAAGTGTTTTAACTGCTCAGCCATCCTTGGGCTTAATAGCCCCTTCTGAGGACCAAACAATTCCAAGCGGCCAAAGCCATGGCCCTCATCAGGATGACAGAAAAGTAAACAAACAACAACACAAGGACACAGGAGAGAACAAGCAGTTGAGAGAAGCCACTCAGATTTGCACAGGGGAATCATCAGCATTAGCATCAGCATCAGTATCGGCATCAGTAACTGAGCCAGAGACACCAGTAAAGGGCTGTGGCAAACTGAAGGTAACAGCCACAACTCCTCTGGTCACAGACATAAACTGGAGGAAGGAAGGAGAGATGCACGGAGAAAGCACAACAAAACCAGATTCACACGCAATTCTTAAAACTGCACTAATCTCCAATACAAGTCTCACATCATCTAGCGCCCTAACAAAGACACCAAGACATGAACCAATTGTCAAACAGGCATGGAGAACTGAAGCCCAGATACATAAGGCGCAAACGACAAGCATAGCAGAAGCGACTGACTTGAATGACTCTGAAAACTTATGGCTGAAGTTCCTAAGTTCCACATCAAGCCCAATAGTCAACAAGGAGACATTACAAGAATCAAGCAAAACTAAATTCAAACTCAAAACAGCAGCGGCCAACAAATCCCCTACATTTAACAAAGGGGAGCCGACCACCCAGGAGGTTAATCAGGATAAAACACTGGACAAAACCAGAACAGGAACAACACCAACCCTGAACTCCAGTAATAGCCCACTATACCGAGGGCAAAATCAAGGAGCTGGTCACTTATCATACCAAAAGACTGGATACAGTGTCGCCATAACCCACCCGGAGCTTCTCACATCAGTAATAGAAACTCTTCAGTCATCTGCAAAGGCACTTAATTGGCAATCGGACAAACTGGACGTTCAAATAGACCTAATGAACACCATAGCTCACTACATCGCAGGGATAGACATTAAGCTGGACAAATTGAATAAACTGATAACAACAGCTCAATCAAAAGACACACTAGAACAAAGCCCCTGCTCCTGCGGCCCAATCATAGATAAGCTGAGCCTCCTTCCTAACCTTTTAGAACAAATTCTAGCGCTTAGGCAATCAAGCCCGCTCTGCTTCAAGCACAAAGAAACAGATAATAACATACAACCAATCCTCCCTAAACAGACGGACAAAGAAACACAAAAAGCGGCAAACTCGGAAAAGGGAGGTTTCATGTCAAAGGTACCTGTCTCATCAAAACAAATTACACTAACTAGACGACAAAAAAAACGTGAAAGGAAAGCAAGGAACAAACTATCGGCAGAAAACACGGAGCATGCGCCAAAAGTGTTCCCTATATTCACTACATTTAGACAAAACGATCACACACCAAATAATACTAGATTGTCCGAGGACTCAATGGACACACCGACTGAGGCACCAAAAAGCGGTCCCTAGCAAAAATAGGAAGGGACGATCAAATCCCAAAGGTACACGGTGATCACATTAAGAACAGCACAGCAGAGTCCTCACAAGACAGAAAGGACAAAGTAGCAATCAATAAGACGAATGCGGGCACTGAATCGCAGAAAGAACAAAGACCAAGCCCACAGAGCAGTCCTCGTACAGAGGGCGTCATGGAAATAAATGCTTGTAAAGGCAATATGGGCAACTGCCGAACAAGCGAACACACGGATCGCCCACATAGCACTGAGATAAGACATCAAGGAAAAAAAGAAGGGCAAAACAAAAACCCATGCTGCGTGGGCCCAAACCCTGTGTCAAACTGGAAAAGCGGATGGAAGGAACATCATGTACCTCATCGGGTAATGAGACACTAAACCTTCAACAGTGTAAGACACAAAGCAAGGTACGAGGAAACAAGGACCGAACCCAGCCCGAACGCCCAGGCAAAAACCAAGATGAAACTCCAAATACTACAAAAACTCCGCAAGGCAATGAAACCAAGAAATCCCTAGGTGGGACAGTTAAGAGCCCACTCCCTACCTCCGCTATAAAGATTGTTCTACATCATGGAGGCCGAAGGGTAAACAACAAGGGAGAAGCTGCCCCCTGGGTAGGTGCACTGACAACTCACACAAGGGAACGAATTCCCGAAAATGACATTAACAATGTAATTGTGAAAGAGAACAACCAGGCCAGTAGGCCACCGTTAACAATTACATCACAAAACGCCGACATAAGCACTAAGCCGAATAACGGAAAGCGCTCAATACAAATACCTACCACGAAGGGATCACGCCACGAAGCTAGCTCCTACTGCAGGACAGATCACAAAGCCATTTACGGCAGCTGGATTAGGAAGGACGAACAACATCTCCAGCAACTGCTATTAACTCCGGAATAAGAATCTCAGGGGTTGCACGATACACTAAATAGGGGCAACATACTTAAACTGCTTGCAAATACCCAAGGGCTACAACATCTAAACTCAGCCCATCTACTCTCAGTGGAATTCTGTAAGCCAGACCATAACAAGACGTTGGAACAAACCCTTACGACATGGCAAACGGAGGAGATCATTCAGCTAATAATGACCTTTAAGCAACAATTCGACACATGGGGCATAAAACTCTCTAGACCGACGAAACCACGCTACCCAGGCCCACTTAGGGAACCACTGGTGGTGAAGGGAAAAGCCGGATGCACCCCAGAGAAAGAGGAACCGGTACACTCAGTACTTCAGAATGCAAGAGGGCACAGCCTACCACCGGCAAGACACAGCGGATAACCTAGGAAAACGAGAAAACAAACAAGGTACAGTAGATTGCTGGAGCTGGTTAGCCGGAACGCTGAACAAGGAGAAAGATAACTGACCCTGCCATAAACATCCAACGAACAATTGGCAAGGCACTCTCCATTTAATATCTTGGAACATAGCCGGTGCCAGGAAATGGCTAGAAGACGGCTGGCCCCTTCAAAACTGGGCATCATGCGACATAATTGCCTTACAAGAGACATGGGCACTAGAGGAACTGCCGCTTGTTGGGTACACCCACTTCTGCACTCCAGCAGAAAAAGCAGCAAGTATGGTCGCCCGAAAGGGGGCTATCAGTCTACGTAGCGACAGATCCTAACATTAGATGCGAGCAAATAGCCCCAAACGGGCCAAACATGCAACTTATTAAACTGACTCTTCCAGGCAGAGGGGCCCCTGTACTACTAGTAAACATCTACGTCCATCCGCACGCGAGAAAGAAGCAAGCCCAGATAAACCACCTAATAATCATGATCAACACTATACGAAATAACAACCCTTTTTGGGAAATCATCTTAACAGGTGATTTTAACTCAAACTTAATTTACACCCCAGAAGAGGATGACAAGCTAGTAGCTGATAATGAATTTTGGAATGTGAAACCCCAATACCAGCTTAAACCAGAGCGCTACGACCCAGTAGGGCAACAACTGGTAACAACTTTGGAATATCTGGGCCTGCGGATTCTAAATGGTAGAACGCCAGAGGACTACCCTCCAAAATACACTCATCTTGGAGGGACCTCACTATCTAGGCTTGACTACACAGCAGTATCACTCTCACTACTGCCCTTCTTACAACAGTTCTCAATTGAATTCACGACAAAAGCGACCACTCATACCAGCACACCCACTTCAACTTAAAGCCTATTAAACATCAAAACAGTAGGATACTTGAAGACAGCTCGCTATCAACCAACCTGAAGCGATTAAAGTGGTCAACAGATAATATTAAAGATCTCCAAGAAAAAGTTCAGAGAATAAAAACAGAAAGTGAAACAAGTACACACAACCAGATTCAAAACTGGGAGAGTTTCACAGAAGAGCTAACAACAATTATGTCCGTCACACATAAGAAAGCTCGGGCATCAAAACATAATAAGTCACTTTCAATGGAACTGGTTAAACTTAACCCCTTCGGTGCTTATGACGAGCTGGACTCGTCATGGCACACAGTGCTCGTGTGCTCATGACGAGTCCAGCTCCTCATAAGACCACCCACGGGGGAAGCGCTGGCGCTCCCCCCGTGGAAATCCGATCGTCGGGTTTTTTGAGGGAAGGCAGGGGAAGGACTTCCCCTGCCTCCCCCCGCCCCCCGCCCTCCCATCAATGACGTCAGCGCGCGGCGCGCTGACATCATTGAGGGTTTCCCTTTCTTCCCGACGCGCTGGAAGCCATTTGCTTCCAGCGCGTCGGGAAATAAGGTGAGTTTTGGCTCGGGGAGGGGGGTTTGATTCTAAAAGAGACATCGAGGGAAAGGAAAGGGTTTTCCTTTCCCCCGATGCCTCTTTGTGCATTCCTGCTGCACGATCATGTGATCGTGCAGCAGGAATACCTACGAGGGCGCAATTCGTGAGCGTGGAGATGTGCCTTCTCTCCATTTACACCCTGAAAAGTTAGCTGTAATACTTGATGGAGGTCTTTGCATCCTTGAATTTCTCGAGCGCAATGCTCGTGTAGTTCCTGTGACCAGGAGGTTCCTTCTCCTCGTCTGCCGCTGCGATCCTGCTCTGACCCTTTATAAACAAGAGGCATGTGAACGGGCCTAGAAGCCCCGCTCGTTTGGCCCCGCCACACATACACTAGCGGTATGCAACGTATGCCCGCCCTTCCCCCACTATGATGGACAGCTTACTCAAGGATCCCGGTGCTTTCGGCGCGGTGGCAAAGTTACAGACACACAGGTCACTGGAGACAATTGTTCTGGTCCTTTACGCAGCTGTAGTGTAGGAAAGGCACTATACATTTACCCAACGAGGTAGCACTTACTGATTAGCCAGTAGAAAGTACTCCAGTTGAGTAGAGGTATTGCACAAAACGGTGGCATCTTCGTGGATAAATATGCAGGGCAGATGTGCCTTCTCTCCATTTCCAACGTGAAAAGTTAGCTGTAATCCTTGATGGAGGTCTTTGCATCCTTCATTTTCTCGAGCGCAATTCTCGTGTAGAATTCGTGAGCGTGGAGATGTGCATTCTCTCCATTTACACCCTGAAAAGTTAGCTGTAATCCTTGATGGAGGTCTTTGCATCCTTGAATTTCTCGAGCGCAATGCTCGTGTAGTTCCTGTGACCATGAGGTTCCTTCTCCTCGTCTGCCGCTGAGATCCTGCTCTGACCCTTTATAAACAAGAGGCATGTGAACGGGCCTAGAAGCCCCGCTCGTTTGGCCCCGCCACACATACACTAGCGGTATGCAACGTATGCCCGCCCTTCCCCCACTATGATGGACAGCTTACTCAAAGGACCCCGGCGCTTTCGGCGCGGTGGCAAAGTTACAGACACACAGGTCACTGGAGACAATTGTTCTGGTCCTTTACACAGCTGTAGTGTAGGAAAGGCACTATACATTTACCCAACGAGGTAGCACTTACTGATTAGCCAGTAGAAAGTACTCCAGTTGAGTAGAGGTATTGCACAAAACGGTGGCATCTTCGTGGATAAATATGCAGGGCAGATGTGCCTTCTCTCCATTTCCAACGTGAAAAGTTAGCTGTAATCCTTGATGGAGGTCTTTGCATCCTTCATTTTCTCGAGCGCAATTCTCGTGTAGAATTCGTGAGCGTGGAGATGTGCATTCTCTCCATTTACACCCTGAAAAGTTAGCTGTAATCCTTGATGGAGGTCTTTGCATCCTTGAATTTCTCGAGCGCAATGCTCGTGTAGTTCCTGTGACCATGAGGTTCCTTCTCCTCGTCTGCCGCTGAGATCCTGCTCTGACCCTTTATAAACAAGAGGCATGTGAACGGGCCTAGAAGCCCCGCTCGTTTGGCCCCGCCACACATACACTAGCGGTATGCAACGTATGCCCGCCCTTTCCCCACTATGATGGACAGCTTACTCAAAGGACCCCGGCGCTTTCGGCGCGGTGGCAAAGTTACAGACACACAGGTCACTGGAGACAATTCTTCTGGTCCTTTACGCAGCTGTAGTGTAGGAAAGGCACTATACATTTACCCAACGAGGTAGCACTTACTGATTAGCCAGTAGAAAGTACTCCAGTTGAGTAGAGGTATTGCACAAAACGGTGGCATCTTCGTGGATAAATATGCAGGGCAGATGTGCCTTCTCTCCATTTCCAACGTGAAAAGTTAGCTGTAATCCTTGATGGAGGTCTTTGCATCCTTCATTTTCTCGAGCGCAATTCTCGTGTAGAATTCGTGAGCGTGGAGATGTGCCTTCTCTCCATTTACACCCTGAAAAGTTAGCTGTAATCCTTGATGGAGGTCTTTGCATCCTTGAATTTCTCGAGCGCAATGCTCGTGTAGTTCCTGTGACCAGGAGGTTCCTTCTCCTCGTCTGCCGCTGAGATCCTGTTCTGACCCTTTATAAACAAGAGGCATGTGAACGGGCCTAGAAGTCCCGCTCGTTTGGCCCCGCCACACATACACTAGCGGTATGCAACGTATGCCCGCCCTTTCCCCACTATGATGGACAGCTTACTCAAAGGACCCCGGCGCTTTCGGCGCGGTGGCAAAGTTACAGACACACAGGTCACTGGAGACAATTCTTCTGGTCCTTTACGCAGCTGTAGTGTAGGAAAGGCACTATACATTTACCCAACGAGGTAGCACTTACTGATTAGCCAGTAGAAAGTACTCCAGTTGAGTAGAGGTATTGCACAAAACGGTGGCATCTTCGTGGATAAATATGCAGGGCAGATGTGCCTTCTCTCCATTTCCAACGTGAAAAGTTAGCTGTAATCCTTGATGGAGGTCTTTGCATCCTTCATTTTCTCGAGCGCAATTCTCGTGTAGAATTCGTGAGCGTGGAGATGTGCCTTCTCTCCATTTACACCCTGAAAAGTTAGCTGTAATCCTTGATGGAGGTCTTTGCATCCTTGAATTTCTCGAGCGCAATGCTCGTGTAGTTCCTGTGACCAGGAGGTTCCTTCTCCTCGTCTGCCGCTGAGATCCTGCTCTGACCCTTTATAAACAAGAGGCATGTGAACGGGCCTAGAAGCCCCGCTCGTTTGGCCCCGCCACACATACACTAGCGGTATGCAACGTATGCCCGCCCTTTCCCCACTATGATGGACAGCTTACTCAAAGGACCCCGGCGCTTTCGGCGCGGTGGCAAAGTTACAGACACACAGGTCACTGGAGACAATTCTTCTGGTCCTTTACGCAGCTGTAGTGTAGGAAAGGCACTATACATTTACCCAACGAGGTAGCACTTACTGATTAGCCAGTAGAAAGTACTCCAGTTGAGTAGAGGTATTGCACAAAACGGTGGCATCTTCGTGGATAAATATGCAGTGCAGATGTGCCTTCTCTCCATTTACACCCTGAAAAGTTAGCTGTAATCCTTGATGGAGGTCTTTGCATCCTTGAATTTCTCGAGCGCAATGCTCGTGTAGTTCCTGTGACCAGGAGGTTCCTTCTCCTCGTCTGCCGCTGAGATCCTGCTCTGACCCTTTATCCCCTTCGGTGCTTATGACGAGCTGGACTCGTCATGGCACACAGTGCTCGTGACGAGTCCAGCTCGTCATAAGACCACCCACGGGGAAGCGCTGGCGCTCCCCCGTGGGAATCTGATCGTTAGGTTTTTTTTGGGGGAGGCAGGGGAAGGGCTTCCCCCGCCCCATCAATGACGTCAGCGCGCGAGGTGCGCTGACATCATTGAGGGTTTCCCTTTCTTCCCGACGCGCTGGAAGCCATTTGCTTCCAGCGCGTCGGGAAATCAGGTGAGGTTTGGCTCGGGGAGGGGGGTTTGTATCAAAAGAGGCATCGAGGGAAAGGAAAGGGTTTTCCTTTCCCCCGATGCCTCTTTTGTGCATTCCTGCTGCACGATCATGTGATCGTGCAGCAGGAATGCCCACTAGGCACCAGGGTTTTTTAAAATTTTTGTGTTGGGGAGTGGCCAAAAGGGCAAGGGTTGCTCCCCTTTTACGGGTGTGAATATTTTATTTATACTGTTAGGCCCACCTACCCCTTAGCTTGGCTGGTGGATTGTGTGTGGACTGGTGCATTATTTGCATATGTGATTGTAATGTTTTTTTTCCTCCTTTTTATTCTAGTGTAAAGCTTTTGATTCCTGTTTGCGGTTTCGGCAGTTGTGGTTCTGCAGTTTTGCGTAATTGCATTTATTTGGTAAGAAAAATATTTTTGTTGTGTGTACTCCAAATGAGTATTATTGTCATGCATGAATGAATTTTTTTGTAAGTGGTGCCATAAAGGCAGCATATTTGTTAGTGATCAGAGCATGAAATTCTTTGCGATGTTTTGCATTGTCTTATGTGTAATTTTTTTCTTCTTCTTTTTAGTGGGATATTGTTGATCCTTACTGTGTCTGTGCAGAGTAGGTGGTGGTGAGTCTAGCTGCTTCTGTCACGTGAGTGGTATAGTGTTGGAGTATATAGGTCTTTGTGATAAAGCTACATTTTGTTTATTTCTTTTTTTTTACAAAGGGTTTGTTGTTGTTGACTTGTTTGACAAGTAACCTTTATTAGTAAGCATTATGGCTAGCCGTAGAATTACTGCTCAGCAGGTGGTTGGTTTGCTTCTTGAATCTTCCTCTGAGCAGGATTATGAGACTGACAGTGCGTCTGAGGGAGAGGAGGGAGGGGAAGATTCAGGCAGTGAGTTTTCTCTCCACATGGAATCATCGGATGATGAAGGTACTCTCAGTGCAGATGAAGTGCCAGATTTAGAGGAGGATACTACTGTGCCGATGGTGCAAGAGGCATCTGGATTGCAACCTGGGGCTGCTAGGCTTCCTACTGGAAGTGCTGGACTCTGGGTTGATCCAAACATGGTGCAGCCGGTGTTGCCTGCCTTTAGTGGTTATGCAGGGTGTAGAGTGGATTGTGAACATTATTTGCCTATACAGTATTTTCAGTTGTTTATGGATGATGTATTTTTGGGTGAGATTGTTGAGCAGACTAATTTGTATGCTGAACAGTTTTTGAGGGACAACAGTGCCAGACTTAGGCCCCATTCTAGAGCTACCCGGTGGAGTCCCACAAATCTGGAAGAGATGAAGAAGTTTTTGGGTTTGACTTTTTTGATGGGTTTGATAAGGAAGCCGTCCATGGGTTCATATTGGTCTACCAGTCCCTTGATGGCAACGGCCATATTTCCTGCAGTTATGACTCGTGATCGGTATTTACGTTTGCTTCGGATGCTGCATTTTGTTGATAATGGTTTGGCGTTGCCACGAGATCACCCTGAATGTGACCGTCTTTTTAAGATTCGGCCTGTTCTTGATCACTTTGTAGATCGATTTTCAGAGATCTATACTCCAGGGAAAGAAATATCTATTGATGAGTCTTTGGTGCTGTTCAAGGGCCGTTTGGTTTTTAGGCAGTACATTCCTAGCAAGAGGGCACGCTATGGAATTAAGCTGTATATGTTGTCTGAGAGTAGGACAGGATATGTTTTTAATTTGCGTGTGTACACTGGTAGGGATTCCACTATTGACCCCCTGGTTGTCCGTCCACTTTAGTAGGAGTTTCAGAGAAAATTGTGTGGGAACTTGCTAGAGGACTGTTTAACAGAGGCCACCATTTGTACCTTGATAACTTCTACACTGCTGTGCAATTGTTTAAGGAATTGTTCAAAGTGGACACTTTTGCTTGTGGCACAATCCGCTCTAACCGTAAAGGTTATCCAAAAGAGCTTGTTTGCAAAAAACTTCAGAGGGGACAGTGCAGTGCCTTGCGTAGTGAGGAACTGCTAGCTGTGAAATTTGTGGACAGGAGGGATGTGTACATGCTGACTACCATCCATGATGAGAGTACTTCACCTGTGGCTGTTTGGGGTCAGATTGCTGAAGTGCGCAAACCTGTGTGCATTTTAGACTACAATAAGCACATGGGTGGTGTTGATAGAGTAGATCAGAGGTTGGAACCTTACACTGCTATTCGTAAGTCTTACATTTGGTATAAGAAGTTGGCCATCCATCTCTTCAATTTAGCAACTTTCAATGCTTTTGTTGTGTTCAAGGAGTGTTCTCCTGCGTCAAAGTTGACTTTTGTTCAGTTTCAGGAGTCTGTCATAGGCAGCCTTGTTGTTGTGGAACAGGCAAGTGTTCCTAGAGTTGGAGTGGTGGAGGATGTGGCTCGATTGAAAGATCGCCACTTTCCTGATCACATTCCTCCTACACTCTCAAAAGACTTTCCCACTAGGAGATGTAGAGTCTGTTGGCGAAGAGGTACGCGGAAGGAGACTCGTATGTACTGCCCTGAGTGTCCTTCTAACCCTGGGCTGTGTGTGCCTGCTTGTTATAGAGCGTACCACAAGCAAAAGAATTATTGGGAGCAACCATGAGTGGTAAAGTGAACTGCCTGGTCTGTAATGTTTAAGAATTGTTGTTCTGTTTCAAGGTTGGCATTAGTGCAATGTTTCTGATTTTGTGTTAGTAGATTTGTATCTATTTGCAATTTGTTTGTGTTTTCTTTTTTGTATAAAAAAATCCTAAATGTGATGGTGGTGTGGGTAGGCTGGTGCTTGGCTGGCGGTGTGCGTGGAGTGGCGCTCGGCTGGCAGTGTGTGAGTAGTGACTTGCTGCTGGTCACTACACACACTGCTAGCCGAGCGACACTCCACGCAATCCATCAGCTTGTATGGTTGCTGTGTTAGGAATGTGGGCGTGTGAAAGTGATGGGCCCTTGAATGGCGCTGTCTGCTGGTGTGAGTGTTGTAATGTGATGGGCCCGCGGCTGGTGGTGTGAATGGTTTTGTATTTGTCACACGTATGAAAGGTGTATGAATGGCCTGTAAAGAGGTTGGTGCCTTGTCGTGGCTTTACAGCTCACGAGCTGTGAGTCAATGGTTCAGTTTCTCGTCCTTTCAATTATTAACAGTGCATTTCATTTTTGTGAAATCACTTGTTAATACAATTGTATATACTGAACCATCACTCACCCTCGTGCCAAATCCAACCAGTATGTGTGTGTGTGCTTGAGGATTAGATGGCTGTGCAGTAATATTTTTTTTTGTCTTTCTCAAGCAGGGTGTACCTTGTCCCTTTTTGTGAATGTTGTAATGTGTTTGTTTCGTGCCTGGGGGTGTGAATGGTCTTGTGTGTATCACGTATGAAAGGTGTGTGAATGGCCTGTAAAGCGGTTGGGGCCTTGACGTGGCTTTACAGCTCACGAGCTGCGAGTCACTGGTTCCGTTTTTGTCCTTTCAATTATTGACAGTGCATTTCATTTTTGTGAAATCTCTTGTTAATAAAATTGTATATACTGAACCATCACTTGCCCTCGTGCCAAATCCAACCAGTATGTGTGTGTGCTTGAGGAATAGATGGCTGTGCAGTAATCTTTGTCTTTTTAGTCTGTCTGCCAAGGTGTACATTCCGTCTAAGAATAACCTACCAACTGTAGATATTGTCGTAAACGAAACACCCATGGGAGTACATGGTGATATCTCTCTTGTGGATCCCAACAAGTTATGGTACCCACAATGTTCTGCAAACCTCAAAATGTCTGTCACATTTTCCTTGCAATATTGTGCCAAAATTTTCACGCTGCAGAAATAAACAACACATTATCTCATTATGACCTGGTTTTGCAAGGGGGGTCACCTGGGTTTTTGGCCCGGGGCTCGGCGGCCACATAGGGAAACCTACCAAACCCACACATTTCTGAAAAGTAGACACCCGGGGGCTTCCAGGGAGGTATGGCTTGCGTGGATCCCCCAACGTTTCCTTACCCAGAATCCCCTGCAAACCTCACTTTTAGCTGAAAAAATCACTTTTTTCACACATTTTTGTGTGGGAAAGTGTGGCATCACTGGCCTCACACAAATTTCCTACCACCCAGCGTTCCCCCAGGTCTCCCGATAAAAATGGTGCCTCACTTGTGTGGGAGGCCCAAGTACCCGCGACAGGCAAGGGCCCACAACGTAGTGAGGCGACCTCAAAATGGCCTTTCACAAAACCACCTGGTTTTGCAAGGGGAGTCACCTGGGTTTTTGGCCCTGTGCTCGGCGGCCATCTAGGGAAACCTACCAAACCCACACATTTCTGAAAAGTAGACACCCGGGGGCTTCCAGGGAGGTATGGCTTGCGTGGATCCCCCAACGTTTCCTTACCCAGAATCCCCTGCAAACCTCGCTTTTAGCTGAAAAAATCACTTTTTTCACACATTTTTGTGTGGGAAAGTGTGGCATCACTGGCCTCACACAAATTTCCTACCACCCAGCGTTCCCCCAGGTCTCCCGATAAAAATGGTGCCTCACTTGTGTGGGAGGCCCAAGTACCCGCGACAGGCAAGGGCCCACAACGTAGTGAGGCGACCTCAAAATGGCCTTTCACAAAACCACCTGGTTTTGCAAGGGGGGTCACCTGGGTTTTTGGCCCTGTGCTCGGCGGCCATCTAGGGAAACCTACCAAACCCACACATTTCTGAAAAGTAGACACCTGGGGGCTTCCAGGGAGGTATGGCTTGCGTGGATCCCCCAACGTTTCCTTACCCAGAATCCCCTGCAAACCTCACTTTTAGCTGAAAAAATCACTTTTTTCACACATTTTTGTGTGGGAAAGTGTGGCATCACTGGCCTCACACAAATTTCCTACCACCCAGCGTTCCCCCAGGTCTCCCGATAAAAATGGTGCCTCACTTGTGTGGGAGGCCCAAGTACCCGCGACAGGCAAGGGCCCACAACGTAGTGAGGCGACCTCAAAATGGCCTTTCACAAAACCACCTGGTTTTGCAAGGGAGTCACCTGGGTTTTTGGCCCTGTGCTCGGCGGCCATCTAGGGAAACCTACCAAACCCACACATTTCTGAAAAGTAGACACCCGGGGGCTTCCAGGTAGGTATGGCTTGCATGGATCCCCCAACGTTTCCTTACCCAGAATCCCCTGCAAACCTCACTTTTAGCTGAAAAAATCACTTTTTTCACACATTTTTGTGTGGGAAAGTGTGGCATCACTGGCCTCACACAAATTTCCTACCACCCAGCGTTCCCCCAGGTCTCCCGATAAAAATGGTGCCTCACTTGTGTGGGAGGCCCAAGTACCAGCGACAGGCAAGGGCCCAAAACATTTTTTGATAGGCAATGTTGATGTTGCCTCAAAACGTTTTGTGTCCTTGCCTGTCGCGGGTACTTGGGCCTCCCACACAAGTGAGGCACCATTTTATCGGGAGACCTGGGGGAACGCTGGGTGGTAGGAAATTTGTGTGAGGCCAGTGATGCCACACTTTCCCACACAAAAATGTGTGAAAAAAGTGATTTTTCAGCTAAAATTGAGGTTTGCAAGGGATTCTGGGTAAGGAAACGTTGGGAGATCCACGCAAGCCATACCTCCCTGAAGCCCCCGGTGTCTACTTTTCAGAAATGTGTGGGTTTGGTAGGTTTACCTAGATGGACGCCGAGCACAAGGCCAAAAACCCAGGTGACCCCCCTTGCAAAACCAGGTGGTTTTGAGATAGGCAATTTTGAGGTCGCCTCACTACGTTGTGGGCCCTTGCAGGCAGCGGCTCGTTGACGGAGTCGGTGAGACCAGGGCCGTGCGTTGCAGGGCGAGACGGTGCTTCGATGCGGTGCTTGCAGGACACCGAGTCGGTCGTGAGAGTCGGTCACAGCTCCCTACCTCTGTAGCCACTGAAACAGAGTTTCCAGCAGCAATTCACACAGGGGTGAAGTCCAATGGTCCTGGGACTTCGGTCAGGGGGCAAGCTCTCTTCCAAGCCCTTGGAGATCCTTCACAAGTTGATGAAAGTCACAGCAAAGCAAAAGTTCCTTTCTCCTCTCTTTGGCAGTCAGGCAAACCACTGCAGGCCAATCCCCAAGCAGCACTTCAGGCTTAGGGATAGTTTCTCCTCAGTTTCTTCTTGGTTCCGCTCCTCAGCAAAGGTTTCTTCTTGTTCCCAAAAGTGATCTAATCTTCCTGGGGTCTGGGTGCCCCTCTTATACCCTGATTCTCTTTGTTCTCTGGAGGCAGAGAGGCCTCTGCCTAGTCCAAAACCAGTTCTGGTCAGTCCGGGAGCACTTTGTTTTTCTGACTCCTTCTTTCCTTTCAGAATGTGGGGCAGAGTGCTCAGCCGCCCGGCAGGAGGTGGAGCCAGCATTGTGGAAGGCAGGCACAGCCCTATTCAGACCCAGGTGCAACTCCTCCCTCCACTCTGGATGCAAATCTTTCTATTCAGCCCTGCGCTGACTCACCCTGTCTCCGGTAGCCACCCCCAGCCCCTGTCACTCAATCTCCAGACAAGGAATACACAACCTAGCAGAGGCAGGCTTGGATAGTTAGGCAAGAAAATACCCACTTTCTAAAAGTGGTATTTTCGAACACAGAATGTTAAAACCAACTTCACTAAAAGATGTATTTTATCATCCTGAGTTCAGGCATACTAAATTCGTTTTTCTACCATGTTCCCTGGGTCAGTTCTGATTATAAGGTGTAATAGTCAGTCTGCCCATTCGGGCCTATGGGGAGCAGGTAGCCTTGCAATAGTGAAAAACGAAAATGGCTGTAATTCACTATTAGGACATGCCACACACACCAGGGCATGTCCTACCTTATACTTACAATGCACCCTGCCCTAGGGCCTACTTTAGGGGTGACCAACATGCAGTAAAGGGAAGGTTTTAGGGACTGGTAAGTGGGTGTACTCACCAAGTCGACATGGCAGCCCTAGGCTGCACACAGGCTCTGCGATGGCAGGCCTGAGACACATTTTACCAGCCGCTTCTGTGGGTGGCACAACCAGTGCTGCAAGCCCACCAGCGGCATTGGATTTACAAGCCCTGGGCACACTGAGTGCACTGTACTAGGGACTGACAAGTAAACCAATCATCCAATCATGGAGTCACTAATACATATATCAATTAACGATAGGGAGCACTTGCACTTTGGCACTGATTAGCAGCGGCAAAGTGCCCATGAGCATCTAGTCCAGCAAAAACATATCGGCTACAGTGGAGGCATTACGAAAAAATGGAAGGGAGACCCACGCCAAGGATGCCAGGTCTAACAGCCTCCCACACAAGTGAGGCCCCATTTTTATCGGGAGACCTGGGGGAACGCTGGGTGGTAGGAAATTTGTGTGAGGCCAGTGATGCCACACTTTCCCACACAAAAATGTGTGAAAAAAGTGATTTTTTCAGCTAAATTGAGGTTTGCAAGGGATTCTGGGTAAGGAAACGTTGGGGGATCCACGCAAGCCATACCTCCCTGGAAGCCCCCGGGTGTCTACTTTTCAGAAATGTGTGGGTTTGGTAGGTTTCCCTAGATGGCCGCCGAGCACAGGGCCAAAAACCCAGGTGACCCCCCTTGCAAAACCAGGTGGTTTTGTGAAAGGCCATTTTGAGGTCGCCTCACTACGTTGTGGGCCCTTGCCTGTCGCGGGTACTTGGGCCTCCCACACAAGTGAGGCACCATTTTTATCGGGAGACCTGGGGGAACGCTGGGTGGTAGGAAATTTGTGTGAGGCCAGTGATGCCACACTTTCCCACACACAAATGCGTGAAAAAAGTGATTTTTTTCAGCTAAAATTGAGGTTTGCAAGGGATTCTGGGTAAGGAAACGTTGGGGGATCCACGCAAGCCATACCTCCTGGACGCCCCCGGGTGTCTACTTTTCAGAAATGTGTGGGTTTGGTAGGTTTCCTAGATGGCCGCCGAGCACAGGGCCAAAAGCCCAGGTGACCCCCTTGCAAAACCAGGTGGTTTTGTGAAAGGCCATTTTGAGGTCGCCTCACTACGTTGTGGGCCCTTGCCTGTCGCGGGTACTTGGGCCTCCCACACAAGTGAGGCACAATTTTTATCGGGAGACCTGGGGAATGCTGGGTGGTAGGAAATTTGTGTGAGGCCAGTGATGCCACACTTTCCCACACACAAATGTGTGAAAAAAGTGATTTTTTCAGCTAAAATTGAGGTTTGCAGGGGATTCTGGGTAAGGAAACGTTGGGGGATCCACGCAAGCCATACCTCCCTGGAAGCCCCCGGGTGTCTACTTTTCAGAAATGTGTGTGTTTGCTAGGTTTCCCTAGGTGCCGGCAGAGGTAGGGTTCAAAACTACAGCTAGGCACTTTGCCAAAAAGGGTCATTTTTCACTGCGAAATTGAGGTGTGACCGCGTTGCGTTTTGCGCCGTTTCCTGTCGCAGGCACTATGCCGACCCACACAAGTGAGGTACCATTTTTCTCGTAAGACTTTGGGGAACGCGGGGTGGGTGGAAATTTGTGGATCCACGCAGATTCCAGAACTTTCCACCACAGAAATGTGTGGAAAATGTGTTTTTTTGGACAATTTTTTATGTTTGCAGGGGATTCTGGGTAACAGAACCTGGTGGGAGGCAGTCAAGTCACCCCATCCTGGATTCCCCTGGGTGTCTAGTTTTCAAAAATGTATAGGTTTGCTAGGTTTCCCTAGGTGCCGGCAGAGGTAGGGTTCAAAAACTACAGCAAGGCACTTTGCCAAAAAGGGTCATTTTTCACTGCGAAATTGAGGTGTGACCACGTTGCGTTTTGCGCCGTTTCCTGTCGCAGGCACTAGGCCGACCCACACAAGTGAGGTACCATTTTTCTCGTAAGACTTTGGGGAACGCGGGGTGGGTGGAAATTTGTGGATCCACGCAGATTCCAGAACTTTCCACCACAGAAATGTGTGGAAAATGTGTTTTTTGGACAATTTTTTATGTTTGCATGGGATTCTGGGTAACAGAACCTGGTGGGAGGCAGTCAAGTCACCCCATCCTGGATTCCCCTGGGTGTCTAGTTTTCAAAAATGTATAGGTTTGCTAGGTTTCCCTAGGTGCCGGCAGAGGTAGGGTTCAAAAACTACAGCAAGGCACTTTGCCAAAAAAGGGTCATTTTTCACTGCGAAATTGAGGTGTAACCACATTGCGTTTTGCGCCGTTTCCTGTCGCAGGCACTAGGCCGACCCACACAAGTGAGGTACCATTTTTCTCGTAAGACTTTGGGGAACGCGGGGTGGGTGGAAATTTGTGGATCCACGCAGATTCCAGAACTTTCCACCACAGAAATGTGGGGAAAATGTGTTTTTGGACAATTGTTTATGTTTGCAAGGGATTCTGGGTAACAGAACCTGGTGGGAGGCAGTCAAGTCACCCCATCCTGGATTCCCCTGGGTGTCTAGTTTTCAAAAATGTATAGGTTTGCTAGGTTTCCTAGGTGCCGGCAGAGCTAGGGTTCAAAAACTACAGCTAGGCACTTTGCCAAAAAGGGTCATTTTTCACTGCGAAATTGAGGTGTGACCACGTTGCGTTTTGCGCCGTTTGCTGTCGCAGGCACTAGGCCGACCCACACAAGTGAGGTACCATTTTTCTCGTAAGACTTTGGGGAACGCGGGGTGGGTGGAAATTTGTGGATCCACACAGATTCCAGAACTTTCCACCACAGAAATGTGGGGAAAATGTGTTTTTTGGACAATTTTTATGTTTGCAAGGGATTCTGGGTAACAGAACCTGGTGGGAGGCAGTCAAGTCACCCCATCCTGGATTCCCTGGGTGTCTAGTTTTCAAAAATGTATAGGTTTGCTAGGTCCCTAGGTGCCGGCAGAGCTAGGGTTCAAAAACTACAGCTAGGCACTTTGCCAAAAAGGGTCATTTTTCACTGCGAAATTGAGGTGTGACCACGTTGCGTTTTGCGCCGTTTCCTGTCGCAGGCACTAGGCCGACCCACACAAGTGAGGTACCATTTTTCTCGTAAGACTTTGAGGAACGCGGGGTGGGTGGAAATTTGTGGATCCACGCAGATTCCAGAACTTTCCACCACAGAAATGTGGGGAAAATGTGTTTTTTTTGACAATTTTTTATGTTTGCAAGGGATTCTGGGTAACAGAACCTGGTGGGAGGCAGTCAAGTCACCCCATCCTGGATTCCCCTGGGTGTCTAGTTTTCAAAAATGTATAGGTTTGCTAGGTTTCCCTAGGTGCCGGCAGAGGTAGGGTTCAAAAACTACAGCTAGGCACTTTGCCAAAAAGGGTCATTTTTCACTGCGAAATTGAGGTGTGACCACGTTGCGTTTTGCGCCGTTTCCTGTCGCAGGCACTAGGCCGACCCACACAAGTGAGGTACCATTTTTCTCGTAAGACTTTGGGGGACGCGGGGTGGGTGGAAATTTGTGGATCCACGCAGATTCCAGAACTTTCCACCACAGAAATGTGGGGAAAATGTGGTTTGTTTGACAATTTTTTATGTTTGCAAGGGATTCTGGGTAACAGAATCTGGTGGGAGGCAGTCAAGTCACCCCATCCTGGATTCCCCTGGGTGTCTAGTTTTCAAAAATGTATAGGTTTGCTAGGTTTCCCTAGGTGCCGGCAGAGGTAGGGTTCAAAAACTACAGCTAGGCACTTTGCCAAAAAAGGGTCATTTTTCACTGCGAACTTGAGGTGTGACCGCGTTGCGTTTTGCGCCGTTTCCTGTCGCAAGCACTAGGCCGACCCACACAAGTGAGGTACCATTTTTCTCGTAAGACTTTGGGGAACGCGGGGTGGGTGGAAATTTGTGGATCCATGCAGATTCCAGAACTTTCCACCACAGAAATGTGGGGAAAATGTGGTTTTTTGACAATTGTTTATGTTTGCAAGGGATTCTGGGTAACAGAACCTGGTGGGAGGCAGTCAAGTCACCCCATCCTGGATTCCCCTGGGTGTCTAGTTTTCAAAAATGTATAGGTTTGCTAGGTTTCCCTAGGTGCCGGCAGAGCTAGGGTTCAAAAACTACAGCTAGGCACATTGCCAAAAAGGGTCATTTTTCACTGCGAAATTGAGGTGTGACCACGTTGCGTTTTGCGCTGTTTCCTGTCGCAGGCACTAGGCCGACCCACACAAGTGAGGTACCATTTTTCTCGTAAGACTTTGGGGAACGCGGGGTGGGTGGAAATTTGTGGATCCACGTAGATTCCAGAACTTTCCACCACAGAAATGTGGGGAAAATGTGTTTTTTGACAATTTATTATGTTTGCAAGGGATTCTGGGTAACAGAACCTGGTGGGAGGCAGTCAAGTCACCCCATCCTGGATTCCCCTGGGTGTCTAGTTTTCAAAAATGTATAGGTTTGCTAGGTTTCCCTAGGTGCCGGCAGAGGTAGGGTTCAAAAACTACAGCTAGGCACTTTGCCAAAAGGGTCATTTTTCACTGCGAAATTGAGGTGTGACCGCGTTGCGTTTGCGCCGTTTCCTGTCGCAGGCACTAGGCCGACCCACACAAGTGAGGTACCATTTTTCTCGTAAGACTTTGGGGGACGTGGGGTGGGTGGAAATTTGTGGATCCACGCAGATTCCAGAACTTTCCACCACAGAAATGTGGGGAAAATGTGTTTTTTTTGACAATTTTTTATATTTGCAAGGGATTCTGGGTAACAGAACCTGGTGGGAGGCAGTCAAGTCACCCCATCCTGGATTTCCTGGGTGTCTAGTTTTCAAAAATGTATAGGTTTGCTAGGTTTCCCTAGGTGCCGGCAGAGCTAGGGTTCAAAAACTACAGCTAGGCACTTTGCCAAAAAAGGGTCATTTTTCACTGCGAAATTGAGGTGTGACCACGTTGCGTTTTGCGCCGTTTCCTGTCGCAGGCACTAGGCCGACCCACACAAGTGAGGTACCATTTTTCTCGTAAGACTTTGGGGAACGCGGGGTGGGTGGAAATTTGTGGATCCACGTAGATTCCAGAACTTTCCACCACAGAAATGTGGGGAAAATTTGTTTTTTTGACAATTTTTTATGTTTGCAAGGGATTCTGGGTAACAGAACCTGGTGGGAGGCAGTCAAGTCACCCCATCCTGGATTCCCCTGGGTGTCTAGTTTTAAAAAATGTATAGGTTTGCTAGGTTTCCCTAGGTGCCGGCAGAGGTAGGGTTCAAAAACTACAGCTAGGCACTTTGCCAAAAAGGGTCATTTTTCACTGCGAAATTGAGGTGTGACCGCGTTGCGTTTTGCGCCGTTTCCTGTCGCAGGCACTAGGCCGACCCACACAAGTGAGGTACCATTTTTCTCGTAAGACTTTGGGGAACGCGAGGTGGGTGGAAATTTGTGGATCCACGCAGATTCCAGAACTTTCCACCACAGAAATGTGGGGAAAATGTGGTTTTTTGACAATTTTTTATGTTTGCAAGGGATTCTGGGTAACAGAACCTGGTGGGAGGCAGTCAAGTCACCCCATCCTGGATTCCCCTGGGTGTCTAGTTTTCAAAAATGTATAGGTTTGCTAAGTGTCCCTAGGTGCCGGCAGAGCTAGGGTTCAAAAACTACAGCTAGGCACTTTGCCAAAAAAGGGTCATTTTTCACTGCGAAATTGAGGTGTGACCGCGTTGCGTTTTGCGCCGTTTCCTGTCGCAGGCACTAGGCCGACCCACACAAGTGAGGTACCATTTTTCTCGTAAGACTTTGGGGAAGGCGGGGTGGGTGGAAATTTGTGGATCCACGCAGATTCCAGAACTTTCCACCACAGAAATGTGGGGAAAATGTGGTTTTTGACAATTTTTATGTTTGCAAGGGATTCTGGGTAACAGAACCTGGTGGGAGGCAGTCAAGTCACCCCATCCTGGATTCCCCTGGGTGTCTAGTTTTCAAAAATGTATAGGTTTGCTAGGTTTTCCTAGGTGCCGGCAGAGCTAGGGTTCAAAAACTACACCTAGGCACTTTGCAAAAAAAGGGTAATTTTTCATTGTGAAAATGTGGTACGTCCACGTTGCATTTTGAGCCATTTCCTGTTGTGGGCACAAGGGCTACCCACACAAGTGAGGTACCATTTTTATCGGGAGACTTAGGGTAACACAGAATTGTAGAGCAACTGTTATTACCTATTGACTTTCGATGCATTTCTGCCTTCCAAATGAAAGACAATGTGTAAAAAATAAGTCATTTTGAAAAATGACATATAATTCTCATGCTAGTATGGGTACTCCCAATTTCGGAAATGTGCAAATATCTACTGTTTCTAAAATCTACATTTTGTTCCCATTTCAGAAATACATAAGTGTCTTTCATAACAATTTTTCCATGTATACATTTTCCCAAAATAATTGCTATATACCCGGTACTTAAAAAAATCATTGCAAGATGTTGCTCAATTATTTGCTCTGGGTTCGTCGGGTTCTTGGTGAACCTACAAGTCCTATATATCCCCACAACCAGAAAAGTCCAGCGGATATAACGGTATATTGCCTTCAAATAGCTGTCATAATTAGAAGAAGTTACAGGTGAAAACGTTGACACAAATGGCTGTTTTTTCAACTAATTTTCAATTTTTCCTTTATTTAACTGTTAGTTTCTATAAGGAAAACTTTAAGGATCTACACAAATGACCCCTTGCTGAATTCAGAATTTTGTCTACTTTTCATAAATGTATGGCTTTCCAGGATCCATTATTGTTTTCATACCCATTTCTACCATTAACTGGAAGGAGGTTGAAAGCACAAAAAATAGCAAAAATAGGCTATGTCCCAGAAAAATGCCAAAACTGTGTAAAAAAGTTGGTTTTCTGACAAAAGTCTGCTTGTCCCTGAAAGCTGGGAAGATGGTGATTTCATCCCCACAACCCCTTTTTGATGCCATTTGCAGGGAAAAATCAAGACGCTTTCATCTGTAGCCTTTTTTGCCTTTTTCAAAAAAAAAAAAAAAATTTAGCTGTATTTTGACTAATTTCTGGGTCCCCTCCAGGGGAATCCACAAACCCTGGGTACCTTTACAATCCCCATGATGTTAGAAAAAAAGGACGCAAATTTGGCATGGATACCTTATGTGGTCAAAACGTTACAGGGGCCTAAGCGCGCACTACCCCAAATAGCCCAAAAAAGGCTTAGCACAGGAGGGGAAAAGGCCTAGCAGCGAAGGGGTTAAGTTAGAAATAAGGAAAAACGCAAGGATTTTGAAAAAAACAACTACGTCGCGCGCAGACTGGGATCAAAGACAGATCCTCAAGAAAAAATATAAAAAGGCATTGTGGGAACATAAAAGAACAAGGGAGGACGACTTTTGGGCAAAACTACTTTACATGGCAAAAAACACCAACTCATGTGCGTTTTGGAGAATAATAAATGGGCTAAGCCACCCCGTAAACCCTATCACTTCAAGCGTACAAGAAGCCGATTGGGCCTCACTAATAATAAAGAGATTCACAGACACAGCACCTCCGAAACATCTTGAATTGAGGCAGAGGACACAAGTGTCTCCCAAGGAGTGTGAGGAACAACTATCCAACGAGAGGAGGGCCTCACAAACAACAAACAGTTCAACCAGCGGACGACACACACCGTACAACTTAGAAGAAATATACTTGAGAGAAGAACGGAGGGCAGTGCTAGCACCAGGAACAGGCCAACGGCCTATTCTGCACTACGAAGAAGAGGCACAATCGAGTGAGAGCTACAAGGCAGTAAACGCGTTCGGACATTTAGGCTCCGGGGACGTAGACGTAAGAAGAATACTTAGGAAGAGCCGTGGTAGCGGGGCCCCTGGTCCAAATGGCATCCCCCCAAAAATCTTCAAATCTGACCCAGACTTCTGGAGCGGAAGACTAAAAAAACTGTTCAACGAAGTAGAGAGAGAAAACCAAATCCCGTCAAGCTGGCACGGCTCAGTAATAACTCTGATTTTTAAAGGTGGAGACAGAACATCTCCAGCGAGCTACAGGCTGATAGCACTTTTGGACGTGGACGCGAAGTACTATGCCTCACTACTCTTGGAAGATCTGACCACTTGGTCTGACAGTACAAAACGAATTCCGCTTAATCAAACAGGCTTCAGGAAAGGGTGTGGGACAACAACAAATATTCTATCACTCTCACTGATAGCCGATAAGTACATCCGAAGGAAACAGCAGCTGCATCTCTGCTTCATCGACCTAAAGGCAGCCTTCGATAGCGTGGACCGTAATATTCTATGGGGAAAACTGCGCAGATGGAACGTCCCGGACAAAATACTCAGAGGAATATTGCTCTTATACTCCAATACATGGATGAGAGTAAAACTGGGAGACGGAGCAAGTCTATCAAGAAAGGTTGAAACCAGTAAAGGACTCAAACAAAGTTGTGTCTTGGCCCCGTATCTTTTCAATCTTTTCATGGCAGACCTCGCGCCAGAGCTCAACAAAATCATATCACATCCACCCAAATTAGGTACTCTACCCTTAACCCACTTATCCTATGCAGACGATGTCGTCTTGATGAGCCTAACCAAGATCGGCTTACAAAGGGCACTGGTGGGAATGTCGGAATTCATAATCAATAACAACTTAGAGATAAACATTACAAAAAGTAAAACAATGCTCATCACTAGACGACGGACTGCTAATCAACAATTCCAACTGGAGGGAAAAAGTTAGAAGTAGTATCTAACTATAAGTACCTGGGGTTCTACTTTGATAACCGGCACAACCACCTGCAGCAAAAGCCTATATTTCACAGAGAGCAAACGCCTTATCATTTGCCTTCAGGTCCTTATCAAAAAAGCTCAAGGGGCCATCATTCAAACCCCTACTGGCAACAATAAAAGCCAAAACATTATCTACGCTATCCTATGGCAGCATAGCTCTCCATGGGAAAGACGCGGATCTACTTAATAAAGCACAAGTGGCAATCTATAAAACAGTCTTCCAAATCCATCAGGGAGCCTCACCAGCGCAGATCACATTAGAATTTGGGGTAACAAACGAAACGTTGGGTAGAAAGTATGCAACCATCAAGCAATGGTATAACGAAACAAAATATAGCAGTTTCGGAACTGAACAAGGCTTTGTGGGACGAAATAGAAGAAGACGCAAAGTCCCCATATAACCAATACCTAAAAAAGGCTTTAACAGACACTTGTACAAGAGAACTCTGGGAAATCAATCTGCCCTACCCGGCCTTTAAGTTAGCTATAAATAAATCAGTAAAGTTCCACTCGCTGCTAGCAGATAAAACCACCTTTAGCTCGGGAAAACATGCCTGGATGGTAATATCTAATTACAAATCACTAACCCCAGCACCATACTTAACCATTACATTCTCGGCCCACAGAAAACTACAACTAATGGCCCTGCGTATGGGAAAATTTCCATCTACCATGGACCAGCCAATTTGGGTCCATGATGGGCCCAAAGACTGCAGACTTTGCGGGCGCAGTAAAGAGGACTTTGTCCACCTTGTTTGTATTTGTCCGAATTTATCCGAAGCACGAGTTACTTTCCTTAAAAAGCCATGAACACTAGAGGCATAAGAACATGCAGATCGGCAATCATGGCGACCCTGGACCCAACTGACACCCCTCTGAACTGTCAATTAATAAAGTTTCTCTTAGCTCATGCACAAGCACTAAAAAGTAACCCTGTGCCCTGCTCGCAAAGAACAAATAAGACGGCCAATCCAGAAGCAGACCGCACTCCCGAACACAACGCAGAATAACATCAGAACGTTGGAAGGTACACCTTAAAGGGATTAACTAACGCTCCAGAATTACTAAACTGTACACCATGCTTGTTAATATGTTTTATTCTTTTAGGAAACAAAAAGAAAAAAAGGGGGAAAATAATAATTTCTTTTAATCACAGCATCTGTTTTAGTAAATGTATTGTTATGGTTTTAATTAACTGAAACAATAAACTTTTTGACTTGACTTGAAAAAAATGTTCGCTTCTAATAGTCCAGTATGCTATTTACCCCGTCTTCAGGGACGAAGGTCAGAAGGTTGCCCGGACAGTCAGCAGCACTCAGGACATCCCAGGTAGACACAGGCCTACGAGCTAGGATGCTTCCTGACATAAGAGCGCAGCTGTTTGGAGCTGCCCACATACAAATGTTTACAGCTACTGATAATGCTGGGGACGAGTAGACTCTGAGTTATACACAGGGCCACTAGAATAATGCGGCAGTGGACCAAATTATAGGAGTTAACTTTTTATGTGTCTACAAAAGACACCTTATTCGACATAATGTGGCATATTTTGTGAAAGTATTACTTCATTATTTTGTGGTTTTACTCATGTTAACACTGTATTGGCAAAGGTTTCACCTCATTAGTACCAGTTTAACACCCAAAAACATCAATAAGAAACTTAGGGATATATTCACAAGAACGTGTGATAACTACTGCAAGAGTAGCGTAATGCAAATTTCAATAACGCAGCCTATCACGGGAAAATAACCCTGTGTCAACGTGGAATTCACAACAAGGCAGTAGCATACAATAGCCTGCCGAAACCGCGGACAAAGTCCACGATACAACCACCAAGAGGGAGATAAAAACACAAACCCCAACACCAAAAAACACGCGATGGGCCAAAGCGCGATGAGGAAACCAGCGACAAGCGCCAGGCCTGCAACACACACCTGGCAGGCGTCAGAAACCTCCATAAAAGCAGAAGAAAAAAAACACACACAAACTGACCAACACACATGCACCATGGAGGCAGCCGGAGCAGGCGCAGAGGACCAGCGCAACCCCACAAGCACCCCGGACGACCAGCCTGGGACCTCTGGGACAGGGAAGGGCAAGGACAAGAAGACCAGGAAGACCAAGTTCAGTCCGCAGGCAAACAGGATCATAGTCACGGAGGTGATGGAACATCCATCAACAACTCTTCGTCACCTCCAACGTGTCATTGGGCACCAAAAATGGAATATGGCGGGACATCGTCGACAAGGTGAATGACAAGCGGACAATGGACGAGGTCAAGAGGCGATGGAATGACATCAAGCGGAAGACCAAGGATAAACTCTCCGCCAACCTGAAGGCAGCAACGCAGATCGGAGGTGGGGGCCCTGCGCCACAGCTGGAGCTGGATGACATGGAGGAGCTGGTGTCGACAGTCATCAGTGTGGAGACTGTGGCCGGAGTCGGGGACCGGACACTGCTCGACAGGACACAACACAACCGCAACAGGGTGAGTGACCACCAGGTACTGGGGGACAGGGGAGATGGCCACAATGGCACACATGCACAAGCAAGCAGGGCACAGTGCACACCCACAATCACTCTGGGTCCTCGCCCAGACCCACAGACTGTCACAATGTACAATGCCATGCTGTCTGAATGTCAACCTGTACCATGCGGCTACATACATGTGGACACATTGTAATACACCATCTCCCCTTCACATCGCAGGGGTATCGTCAACACCTCCTGCAGAGCAGTCACAGCCACTCTTCACTGATGACGAGGAGGAGGACAACACCAGCATCGACACCCAAACCATCCAAGACCTCATTGACCACCTCCGCAACTCACCTCCAGGATCAGGGCAGCCCAGCTGCATCCATGAGACCCCACCCACCAGCCAAACCACCCAGCAGGAAGCACCCACAGCCCCGGCACCCTCTCAAGTCCCCTAGGAACAACAAATGGCCTTCCAACGCTGAGTGCTGGAGGGCCAGAGTGAGACGGCCGAGCAGGTGCGGGTGGGGTTCGAGCTCATGGCTACCAAACTGGACGCCATTCTTGGGTGTCTATGTCTGCCCCATGGACTCCAGCGAGCCCTGACTGACATCTCTGGAGTCATGACGCGGAGGGAAGAATACCTGTCCGCTCAGAGTGGCCCCAGCGATGCCAGCCGTGAGCTGGCACACATACGGAGGCTCATGGAGGACATTGTGCGGATGGAGGCGGAAAGGATGGCAGCCTCCGCTGCACATCAGCGAAATGTAGCTGGGATCTACCGTGCCTTGCATGTCCTCGTCATGGCATTGCTGCCACAAGGCGTGGCGATGATGAATGCTGCTGCCCCCACGCCATCCACATCTCTGGGCCCTGGTGTGTCAGTGCCTCCCAGTGCGGAAGGCGTATCCACTCCGGCACCTGATGTGTCATTGCCACACAGTGCGGCCGATAATCCTCCTCCGGCCCCTGATGAGTCAGTGGCACACAGTGCCGCAGCTGGCACTGCAACACCCACAGGTGGGGCAGGGCACACACCCGGGGACGAGGACGTGGATGGGACTGTGGTCAGGAGGGCCAGGCACTATCATGCATTACCGCCACCTTGCCTGTTTCTGCTTGGTGCCGCACATGGCCTCAAGACCTACCACTGACCCCCGATACACTCCAAGGCACTCACCTTGGACAGCGACATGGACTGCCACATCCTGTTTGACAACCAATGACATGGTGGACAGACTGCGGACTGTACCCTTCCTCTTCCGCAGTACAGGTCATCCCGGGATGGACACTGGCTGGCCCTCCACGGGCCCATATTGTGTGGTGTGCTCAGCATTGCCCTGTACTGCTCCAGCTGCATGACTGCACTGGATGTGCAAATAAACATCCAGTGACGCACTGCTGTGTAATGTCTTATGTCATTCCTGTGTGGATGAATGTGGGGACAGTGCCTTCCCTTGTGTCAATGATGTTCATCCTGTGGGATGCCAGTAAGGGGGCGTGACATTGCATCTTGTGTAGCGGGTTCCGTGAACACTGCAGCAGGGACACATGCATCAGTCACTTCCTTGTCCAGACATGGACTGGACCACTCCCAGAGCCCACGAGTCATTGTTGCAAGCCCTGCGCTGGTCCGGCGTACGGCAGGCCAGTCCACTCCGCTTACGCCGCAAGGGGGGGCCCTCATTGCTACCCGTCGCAGCCGTACTCGCTGGTGGTCTGCAGGTCACTGGTCTAGTCATCAGCATGTCACAGCCACTCCCTGAGGGCAGTTTTTCACACACACCACACCCATCCGGCACAGGCGTCACAGGACATGTGACTCCGCCAACATAAGGGTCCGACGACGTCACATTCCCCTCTTCCGGTGGTGACTGGATGACGGACACCCCACGGTTCGCACTCATATAGGGCCCATGAGTTGTTGCGCACAGGGTTAGTGGCATCCGAGGCCTTGAGTACGGCACGGGCATACCGCCACGTGGCGCAGACTGGGGTTGCACAGGGTTAGTGGCATCCGAGGCCTTGAGTACGGCACAGGCACCCCGCCACGGGACGGTGACTTTCGGTGCACTGGGTCAGTGGCACCTTGAGCTGCTGAGCGGGTGTGCAGCCTGCGATGATGCCCCGTCCCGGCGGTCCGGACGGCTCAGGTTTTGTGTGCCCTGCTGGACCGCAGTGTAGGCCAGAGCCAGCGGGCAGCGCTGGCCTACCGCCACGTGGCGTCGCTTCCGGGATCCCAGAGTTGGTGGCACCCATTGGGCTGAGCGGGTGTGCAGCCTGCAATGGTGCCGGGTGCACTGGTATGTCCTCTGCCATGGAGTAATCAAGACCCAGCACCAAACGTGAGACCTGGTGGCCTGCGGAGCGGGGCTGCATGATGTGGAGGGTGCCATGTCCGCGGGCCCCGGGCTTGTGGCTTGCAGCGGCACGTGGTGGGACCTCCTGTCTATGCGCCGGTGGCGGAAGGTGAGCATTGAGGCCTGGGTGTGCATGGGCGGGCATGCTCCGATGGGCGACGGGAGGGTTTGGAGTGCCTCTGCCTGGGTGTGCATGGGCGGGCAGGCGATGTTGTCTTGTGCAAGTGTGTGTACTGTGCCAGTCATGTATCTGGGCTCTGTTTCAGCTGACGGCTCTGACTCAGATGTGTGACCTGGTGTCCTGCTATGCATACCGGCACGTGGTTGGGGACACACCGGTGGCAGCAGGTGAGCAGTGTGGCCTGGGTGTGCAGGGGCATCACGTTCTCCCTCTCTCTCCCTCTCTTCCTCTCTCTCTCCTCTTCTCTTTCTCTCTCTCCCTCTCTTTCTCTTTCTCTCTCTCTCTCTCTCTCTCTCTCTCTCTCTCTCTCTCTCCCTTTCTCTCCCTCTCTCTCTCCTTCGCTCTCTCTCTGTCCTCTGATGTGCGCAGGACACACCTTCTCATCATGTTTTTTGTCTTACAGGCTGTGACCTACGTATTGTCCCGAGGGGAGCGGCCATGTGTCTTCATTTTATTTCGTTGCTCATTTAAATAAAGTTTCATTTGTTGCTTCGAAAGTGGATGTGTGCTGCTCATTTCTGTGACGACACATGCATGTCACCAGTTGTGATTGTGCGGCATCAAGCGGAATATTCTGTACATGTTTAGGTGTGGCTGATGTAGCATGTCTTTGGTCGAAGGGGGTGCAGGGGGGGTGGTCCTGGGGGTGGTGCGGTGGGTGTTGTGGCCCTCTTGGGTGTCCGGGCCACATGATGGGTGGCTCCATGGCATCTGTTGTCCTTCGGATGTGGCCCTGGGCTGTGTTCCCTTTTGTGGTGCTGGCTGCCGTCCGACTTTACACCAGGTCAGAGCAGGTGTAGATTTCCTGGTGCTAACGCGCCTTATCGCCTGATTTGTGTTTTTATCGCGGTCGTTGTGAATGTTGAGGTGTGCTGTTGTCTCGGCTTTTGTCACGGGAACGGCTACTCTGCATCTCATTAGTGATATTTGCGAGGGTCCTCTGTGGCGATGTTTTTTGCGGCTGCTATCGCGGGTAAACTGGTGCTGTGGGCTGTTAACACCGGCTTGTGAATGGGGGGGTAAATTTATCATGACTTTGGCTGCGATAAAGTGCCGTTAATTCGGCAATAGCTCCTTGTGAATATGCCCCTGATAGTTGACTAGTCAACCTTTGGAAGGCCCTACCCTGCGCTGCAGCACGTATCACCATGTTTTTATTAACTTTTGATCCGTTTGGTATAGAAACAAATTTTTGCTCAAATCTACAGATTATGCGGCAGATGATGGATCATGTGAAAAATGCGGCAAATTCTTAATTATGCGGAAAACACTACTGGAGCAGAATTGCGTAATTCTAGTGACGTTGATTATTCAACATTCATTGAAGTAATTAGCATGACTTTAATGACTTGTGAAAGATGGTCTAAGGCGAGATAAAAATCGCAGTGAGAAGAATTGGAAACCGATGTTGAGCTATGCTCCTAAGATCTCCAAAAACATGACTTTTAAACTTCTACGGGCAGATTTACAAGAAACTGACGCATCTGTATAGATGCGTCAGTTTCCCTGCGCCTGCGTGAAAAACCCTTGCGCCACTATAGATGCGCCGTATTTACAATACGGCGCACTATGGCGCAAGGATTGACAGATGCGTCAGAAATTCTGATGCATCTGTTGGCGGAAAGGTCACGCATTGTGTTGGAGTCGTGTCGCAAGCATGACGCAACTCCAGCAATGCGTGTTGCGGCCTATTCCCAATACACTGCGTCACTCCTTACGCCTGCTTGAAGCAGGCATAAGGTTTTGACGCAGTGGCGTCCTAAAAGTCACGCAGTGAAATCTTGTAGATTTCACTGCGCCACTTTTACAAGGCTTTCCTGCGTGGGAACGCCTACCCTGCATACATCATACCTGACGCAGGTATAATGTCACGCAGGGCTTTACAATGTGACGCATCTCCCTAGATGCGATACGTTGTAAATTTGCCGCATTTTTTACGCTGCCTTTGCGTCACAAAAGTGACGCAACGGCAGCGTAAAAGTGACGCAAGGGGCTTGTAAATCTGCCCCATAGAGTTTAACTTTCTACATAGGTTACACCTCATATACAATCATACCTCACCCCTGAAGCAGTGAGTAGGCAATATGTAGGAGGGTTTTTTCACATAGTCTGGGCATTTGCATTTTTGCTGAATGCTTGAAGAAAGTTACATCTGTAATCGAGGGAGTAGGGAGGAGATTTGGGGGCATATGTACAAGCCCCTATCGCCACCACAACGTCACCTATTGTGACGTTGTGGTGGCGATAGAGGCTGCGCCTTATGTACAAGGCAGCGTTAAGCCACTTAGGGGCCGATTCCGATCTCGGTCGGAGGCGCACCCAATACCATTCGGTCGGGAAAAAAGCCATGCGAATGCCTGTTTCCCGACCGATCCGTACATCATTCCGAACGAGTAAGTACGATGCGCACAACAGCACAGAATCCGGCCGAGTTGTACTCACCCAATCCAGGTCCTGTTCTCCGACCGAGGCGAATCCGGAAACGCAGAATCGAGTCGCACGGAAGGGAAAATGCAGCCCCGTCCGGCTGAACAAGTACGATGCGCTTTCCGTACGCGCCGAACCCGTCGCTACTCACGGCACGTCAAAGCATCCGGGAGAGGCGCACATAAGCTCCGATTCGCGCCACAACACGATCCACGGCTACGAGGCGAACACGCCAGCGACGAGGACGACGCGAAGCGACGAGAAAGACGAACGACACGAACCAACCATGAATCCCTCCGTCCCGATCAAACCAATATTCTACATTTACTACCGGAACAGGCACGGACGCGTACGGCGCAGAAGGTAAGTCAGACACCAATCACAAAACACATACAACACGTACACGACACATCACACACAGAGGGATGCAGAATTTACTTACACCAGCAACAGCAGCACCATAGGGGCGGGATGCCCATCACCAATGCCACATATGCACACAGGGGCCTGAATGCGCAACACCACCACCACACCTACCCAGGGGGGGCCGGATGCCAACCACCACTACCTCCCTTAGCCAGGGGGGTGCCAGATGCCCACCACCACTACCACCCTTACCCAGGGGGGGCTGGATGCCTACCACTACTACCACCTTTAGCCAGGGGGGTGCCAGATGCCCACCACCACCACCACCACCCCTACCCAGGGGGGGCCGGATGCCTACCACAACTACCACCCTTAGCCAGGGGGCTGGATGCCTACCACTACTACCACCCTTAGCCAGGGGGCTGGATGCCTACCACTACTACCACCCTTAGCCAGGGGGCTGGATGCCTACCACTACTACCACCCTTAGCCAGGGGGTGCCAGATGCCTACCACTACTACCACCCTTAGCCAGGGGGTGCCAGATGCCTACCACTACTACCACCCTTACCCAGGGGGCTGGATGCCTACCACTACTACCACCCTTAGCCAGGGGGCTGGATGCCTACCACTACTACCACCCTTACCCAGGGGGGCTGGATGCCTACCACTACTACCACCCTTAGCCAGGGGGCTGGATGCCTACCACTACTACCACCCTTAGCCAGGGGGTGCCAGATGCCTACCACCACTACCACCCTTAGCCAGGGGGTGCCAGATGCCTACCACTACTACCACCCTTACCCAGGGGGGCTGGATGCCTACCACTACTACCACCCTTAGCCAGGGGCTGGATGCCTACCACTACTACCACCCTTAGCCAGGGGGTGCCGGATGCCCACCACCACTACCACCCTCACCCAGGGGGCTGGATGCCTACCACTACTACCACCCTTAGCCAGGGGGTGCCAGATGCCTACCACCACTATCACCCTTACCCAGGGGGCTTGATGCCTACCACTACTACCACCCTTAGCCAGGGGGCTGGATGCCTACCACAACTACCACCCTTAGCCAGGGGGTGCCAGATGCCTACCACTACTACCACCCTTACCCAGGGGGGGCTGGATGCCTACCACTACTACCACCCTTAGCCAGGGGGGTGCCAGATGCCTACCACTACTAACACCCTTAGCCAGGGGGGTGCCGGATGCCCACCACCACTACCACCCTCACCCAGGGGGGCTGGATGCCTACCACTACTACCACCCTTAGCCAGGGGGGTGCCGGATGCCCACCACCACTACCACCCTCACCCAGGGGGGCTGGATACCTACCACTACTACCACCCTTAGCCAGGGGGGTGCTGGATGCCCACCACCACTACCACCCTCACCCAGGGGGGCTGGATGCCTCCCACTACTACCACCCTTAGCCAGGGGGGTGCCGGATGCCCACCACCACTACCACCCTCACCCAGGGGGCTGGATGCCTACCACTACTACCACCCTTACCCAGGGGGGCTGGATGCCTACCACTACTACCACCCTTAGCCAGGGGGCTGGATGCCTACCACTACTACCACCCTTACCCAGGGGGGCTGGATGCCTACCACTACTACCACCCTTAGCCAGGGGGGCTGGATGCCTACCACTACTACCACCCTTAGCCAGGGGGGTGCCAGATGCCTACCACTACTACCACCCTTAGCCAGGGGGGTGCCAGATGCCTACCACTACTACCACCCTTAGCCAGGGGGGTGCCGGATGCCCACCACCACTACCACCCTCACCCAGGGGGGCTGGATGCCTACCACTACTACCACCCTTAGCCAGGGGGGTGCCGGATGCCCACCACCACTACCACCCTCACCCAGGGGGGCTGGATGCCTACCACTACTACCACCCTTAGCCAGGGGGTGCCGGATGCCCACCACCACTACCACCCTCACCCAGGGGGCTGGATGCCTACCACTACTACCACCCTTAGCCAGGGGGTGCCAGATACCTACCACTACTACCACCCTTAGCCAGGGGTGCCAGATGCCTACCACCACTACCACCCTTACCCAGGGGGCTGGATGCCTACCACTACTACCACCTTTAGCCAGGGGGCTGGATGCCTACCACTACTACCACCCTTAGCCAGGGGGTGCCGGATGCCCACCACCACTACCACCCTCACCCAGGGGGCTGGATGCCTACCACTACTACCACCCTTAGCCAGGGGGGTGCCGGATGCCCACCACCACTACCACCCTCACCCAGGGGGGCTGGATGCCTACCACTACTACCACCCTTAGCCAGGGGGGCTGGATGCCTGTCACCAACACCACCCCCACTCATAGGATGGACAATGCATGACACAACCAGCACACCACAACCTAGGGAATGCACCCCCCAACACCATGACAAGCGTGTGTAGACTGTGTCAAATGCCTACAACACTGAACATGACTTTGAACATACAATGTGACCCCCTATCACATGTGCCACACATATATGTGTGTGGCCCCCACAATGCAAGCAGGCCATGACCATTGTGGCAATGGGGTCCAAACCCCCATCATCACAGTGACCAAAAGGTAAGTGTGGGGTCCATAGCTGAAGCACATTTTGAACATTGTGGCAATGGGGTCCAAACCCCCATCATCACAGTGACCAAAATGTAAGGGTGGGGTCCATAGCTGAAGCACATTTTGAACAGTGTGGCAATGGGGTCCAAACCCCCATCATCACAGTGACCAAAATGTAAGTGTGGGGTCCATAGCTGAAGCACATTTTGAACATTGTGGCAATGGGGTCCAAACCCCCATCATCACAGTGACCAAAATGTAAGTGTGGGGTCCATAGCTGAAGCACATTTTGAACAGTGTGGCAATGGGGTCCAAACCCCCATCATCACAGTGACCAAAAGGTAAGTGTGGGGTCCATAGCTGAAGCACATTTCGAACAGTGTGGCAATGGATTCCAAACCCCCATCATCACAGTGACCAACATGTAAGTGTTGACAAAGAAAAAGCTGCAACTGCCAAACTGCATGGATGATTCCTGGTCACAGAACATAAAACACATCAGTGGCAAAGTAGTGCATGTGTCCCATTGCAACATAAATTGGGGGAGGCAAATAATGCAGTGCAAATAAGACATACCTTTGGCCATGTGCAGACAAACAACACCCATGGGGGCTGACACTGTCAACATTCATCAATGACACAATGACAGAAGTGACCATCAGAATGCAGACCCACATATTTGCACCAATGGGCACACAAATGCAGATACCCTGTGGAGACTGTAGATGTGAGGTGAACAGATACCATACCATGGCAGCAATGGGACACACAAACCATGATCATTGTGCTGACCGATGACCTAGGAGTCCCAGGGACAGCAGGGGAAACCCACCAAACTACATACAGCCAATGGCACACCCAAGATATGCCAATGCAGTGGTGCAGATGCACAAACACAAACAGGCAGACCCACACTGCACATCATACACAACAGGTGAGGGGGTGCCAGTATCCCCAGGCAACCACACAACACATGAGGAGGCCTGAATACCAATCATACAGATGTGCATACAGTGCCACACAAAGGTAACTCATGGATCCAAATCCCCTATGTGGGCAAGCACGCATTGTCAGATGAGAGGGAGCACAAATCACACATGTCACACAGGCACGTAGGAACAGCAACTGACACAGCAAGACACAGACACACCACAGCACTACCCCCAGGGCCCCCACAATGTGGTGACCCTGGGCTGCATTACAATCCCACTGTGATGACAAAGCTAAATGTCGTTCACACTGTGAACCACAGTCATGTGTCCTGAGCAACAAACTACCATCACACCTACACAAGCACAAATCAATCCGCACGGCCAGTAAGCCAAGGCCAACATGGAGGCAGGGGCCTAGCCGGGCAACAACTCTCATCTGCACACACTCAACACCACACACCTCGACCTCCAACAATGTGCAGCAGTGAAGCACACATGCACTGGTGACATTGCACATGCACCCATGACTATTCCAGGGTGGTGGGTGGGAACCAAGGTGCAGAAACACATCACACATGGCCACTCAACAAGACTCCTGAATGTCTGACACACTGCACACTACGCTGTACATGGACATGACGGCAATACCACACCAACCAATGGGATCCCAGCCACAGTCACACACCAATGAAGAAGCCAAGGTCACCCACAAAGAACACACATAGACAACAACCAACATTGCAGCCCGGACCCTGAGGAGTGCCAGCAGTCACACACACAACGTGTCACAATCACTGAAAGATAACACAAACTGGAAATCACATGACAGGGGCAAACAACAAGTGCCAAGGGGAAACCTGACTGTGACCCATCTGCGTCTGCACACAAACTCAGCCCTGACAGCAAACACACCTATGGGTGACACCCTGATGACCAGTAATGTGCCATGCACCCACATCACAGAGAACCCAGGGAGAAGACTTTGGGGGAACATAGGTCAACTCAGCAAGCATCACAAACAGGTACAACACTAGGGATCACAGCATGCACAGCTAAACGGAAGTGAACACACAGACATGCTCATACAACACACACCTTGGGCGCAGGCAATGTCACAGGAGTACACACTGCCATGAGGGGACTCCACTCCTGTGTGAGGAAAGCTGTGCCATATGTTGCCTCAGTAGGGCCCCATCATGTCAGCTGAGCACTTGGTCACACAATCAACAATTAGCACCAAATGAAGGCTCCTGTCACATCAGCCTGGTCATGGAAGTGCCAATGAAATCATCAGCACAGATCCAACACACTTGTATAGCAATGTTGCACTGACAACACAGATGAGTCCTTCCCCATTGATGCCCAAACCTGCATGTCCAGTGGAGATGGCCACACGGTCAGGGAAGTAGACGAATTGAACAATGGCAGGCACAACAGATGTGCAGGGGTGGAAGCCACAGATGTGAAATTGCTAATGTAAGTAGGAAATCCCATTGCCAAATACTGAACACATGACACCCTCAGATGCTGCTATGGATGACATGGATACACCACAGGATAGGACACATTCCCCCTGGACCACATGGGTTCCTGCACAGTAACACTTCATTATCATGAGACCAAATATCACCATCACTGCAGCAAGGGCATGGTTAGCATCATCAACAACATGTACATCAGAAGCATAAGCACTAGAGAACAGAAAGTTGCTTTATTCAGCATATGTGTGTATTGAAAACTGAAAGTCCAGAAAAAACACAAAGGCCAATGGCCAGTCCATTGTCAAAGTCCAAACAGGGTGACAGTGGCAGATGTCACCCTACGCATGCCTGCACTGCACAAAACCAGGGACAATCCACTAGGAGGGGCAACCGGGGGCAGGCCAGGCACCACAGGGACAGGATCAGGGCTCACCAGGAGGAAGCAGGGAAGGGGTGGTGGGTGCTGGCGAGCCACTGACAACTGCAGTGGAGGTGTCTGACATGGTGTGTGCTGGCACAACTGGGGGCATGACTCAGATGTTGTGGGTGCCGGCACGACTGCAGTGGACCCTGCAGATGGAGTGGACAGGTCCGCCACTGCAGTGCCCAAGTCAGACAGGGTGGTAGTGGACTCCACTGCAGTGCCTACCACCAGGGGAGGAGAATGGGGAACAGGCAAGGTGGGCTGGACAGAGGGGGAGGACACCCTCACCACATCAGTGGCACAGACAAGCGCAGCGGGGGTGTGGTGCCGGGAGAGCAAGTGGCAGGGGGAGAAGGCCGGATCCTCTTGGGGATGGTATATTTGTGGGTGGGGGAACCTGGGGCAGGGTGTGGTGGGGGCACCTGTGGAGTGGGGGCCTGAGGGATGGAGGAAGGAGACCTGGTGCCTGAGCTGCAGGGCGGCGGCGGGGTCTTGCTCTTACGACTCCGGGGGACTTGCGGGTGGGGGCCTCAGTCTGTCTGCACCTGGGGGAGGGTGTCCGGGGGCGAGGGGCACTCTGCTCCGTGTGGGTGGGCTTCCTCTTCCCCCTGAATGCTGTATCAGCTGGATCGGAGGGGAAGAGGCCGAGGTCACTGAGGAAGAGCCGCTGGGTCTTTGGGGTTGCAGGTGAGGCAAGGGAGGGTGCTTTGGAGGGAGAGGCAACTGAGGACTGCGCAGTGCTCGTGGATGCGTGTGTGTGTTCCAGGGCCCCATCCCCTGTGAGTCTGGTTTCAGTCCCCTGACTGTGCGTGCGTGTGCGTTTTGTTTGTGGCATGTGTGTCTGTGTGCTGGACGTGTGTGTGCTGGTGTGTGCCTGTGCCGGTGTGTGTGTGCTTGGGACGGGTAAGGTGCTGGGGAGTGTGGATGGAGCAGAGGCAGGAGGGGTGAGGGACTGTCTGAGGAGGGACACTGCTGCCGTCAGGGAGGAGTCCATGGACCTATTGCCCCTCTGTAGGTCAGACATGCCCGATGAGATGCCCTCCATGAACGACACCAGCTGAGTCAACAGAGCGGTGTGCGCATGGAGGACACTCAGCATGGCTGTCTGCCCTACATGGAGCTGGCGAAGGAGGTACACAGACTCCTCACTCAGGGCAGCAGGGGACACAGGGGCAGGGGTGCGGTGCCTGGCCCAAAGGAGACACGCTCCCGAACATGGGAGCCTCCACGGACCTGGGGAATGGGAGCCGATGGGAGGGCGGTGGTGGTGCTGGTGGTGGCGGGGACAGCAACACTAGCTGGGGTGTGGTGGCTGCTGACACCCGCCTCCATAAGGGAGTCATCGTCCGAGTTGCTCTGGTCCTCAGCTGAGGTGGATGGTGCTGAGGACTCCTCGGTGTGGCTCCCCTCGCCCTCCGTGCCACTGGGTCCCTCCGACCACTCCTCGGCTGCTGACCCAGTCTGGCTCTCCGGCTCCTCCTGGTCCGTGGAGCTGTCCCCTTCCGTGGCCGTGGATGTATCTGCAAACAATGGGGAAACAGACAGACATCAGTCACCTGCACCAAATGCACACACCACTGTGAGCACAGCACATTACAGAGCAAGCCCTGGCATCATTAGTTGAACATTGCTAAAAGTGCCCTAACTGAACAGGAGAAGCCAATTGTCAGTCTGATGCCAACCATGGCACTCACATCCCACATGGCCTTGCACCCATCTGTCTGGTGTCTGTTCGATAGCAACACCCCAGTGTGGACACATGAACCACCTACACAGTAGTTGGACAGTGCAGAGGACACGGTGTAGCATGTGGACATGCACACATCACAACTCTTGCCACTGAGTCAGTACAGGTTTCCGGATGAAAGGGATGCCCAGAGTCAAATAGGAAATGCATGTGATACATACCAGCGACAGACACCATGATGCACCCATGTCCTGATAGCCATCACCACAATGGTGTGCATGTAGCACATGTCACTCCCCTGCAGGATCACCAATAAGTAGACACATGCCATGGCGGAGGCATGACTGCTAAGTCATACATCACTGTCTCAGTGATGTATGACTTGGCAGCCAGACAACAACACTCTGCACTGTGTCACAATAGTAGGTCATGGGGAATGCAAGTCCTGGAGCTGCACAAGTGCACATGTACATCCCCCACACAACACATCATCTTGACCCTCATCTGTCCAGGTCATACCGATTGGACATATGGGAGACCTGTGACACTACCCTCTGAACCTGAGCCCCTCACAATCTGCTGTGAATGGGAAACAGCTGCCTGAACTTCACATTCGCATACCCCAGTCTGCACGGGCAGCTGATCAAACACCTATGTGACACACAAGTATCGTCTCCTATGGTCACATCTCCAGTGGCATGCTGAGCCCCTACCGAGAAACACCCCAGCAGTCCTGGCAACAAATCCACAGCACACTGACACAGAGGCAGACACCTGAGGGGTCAAATCACTGCGCACAATGTGTCAGCTGATACACGGGAGTGGGAGTACAGAGTGCATTGCATGGCCTGGAGTAGGCATGACTGTCCTGCCCCACATGAATGAGGGATGAGCCCTGGACAGTGGATAGCTGGCTATGTATGTGTGACACACGTAATCTGCACACTCCTGGGGCCCAAACATTGTTCCCACCCACTGCATGGGTGTGTGCCAGATACCCCAGGCCCATGTGGTGGCTCAGCTCAGCAAGTGGACCGCATATCAAAGCAACACGCAGATTACATGTCCGAACACAGGCGTTGTGTGAACAATGGACCCACCCATGATGCCCACAACAGAGTTAGGGAAACAGATGCTGTCCCCCACCTTTAGTGAAGCAAACTGCAAGGACACAGTCCCAAGTGACACAATTCCCTGAATGTAAGGGCCACACCTGGGTATCAGATGAGGAGTGGGCAGTGCACAATAGAGGGACATGGCTCCTGGACAACATGACTGCTGTACTGTGGCAGTTTAACCAGGCCAGAGGAGGGCACATAGCATGTAATACAGAGTTCACAGTGCAGTCTTTGACTCACCCCCTCCTTGCTGCTGTCTGGCCTTCAGCTGCCCATCCAGGACTGGAAACACCACCGCCAGGATCTGGAGCATGTGGTTGGTCAGGGTCCGTGTTCCGCCCCTCCTGCGAGGAGGCGACAGCTTCAGCTGGACCCATGCAATTCTCCGGGTCCAGCCCCGAAGGTCCTGCCACCTCTTCTGGCAGTTGCGGATCCGGCGCTTGTAGACCCCCACGGACCGGACAGCCCGGACGATGTCCTTCCAGATCTCCTGCTTCCGATGGGCATTAACCTGTGAGGATGACAAAGTGAAAAGGCCATTACTACACATGCAACATATCCGTGCATGACACAGTTGTATATACATGTCTCAATCACAGGGGCACATGATGTACACAGGCAGTGCAACGCTGCCCATGGACAGTTTGCCAGAAGTCACTACATGGTATCATTGCATGGGAAGTAAAACCTTGTTCAAATGCACTGTCACTGCACCATACCTGTCCAGTTCATGTCACTACACACTATGGGGGTGACAACTACTCAGTGAGCCTGCTAGCCAGTGGCGTGCAGACTTTCAGCCTTGCTAGTCAGACAAAATGCACATTCAGAAAGGCAGTGCACAGAACACTCACCTGCTCCCCTGGTGTCCCATACAGCTTGCTGTACTGTGGAAGTAGGCTGTCCAGCAGGGCCTGGTTCTCCTCAAGGCTGAAGGCTGGGGCTCTCTCCACAGTACGTGCCATTGCAGGGTCCAGAGGGGGCAGAGACAGCAGCAGTGCAGTGGCAGATGTCGTCCTGGAGCATGTAGTGCAGGCAAGTGGGCTCTCAGGGGAACAGCCAGCAATATATATGTGCTGGAGAGGCAGATACTGTCCCATGTGTCCAAAGTGATAGGTCCAAGTCGTTTGCATCTTCTGAATCTGGCCAATCCATGGAATAGCAGCACCAATACACGCCCACAGCATCCTTCAAATCTTCAACTTCATGACATACATGATTTTGCAACATTGTTGTGGGTGACCAACTGAATTTCCAGCAACCGACTCGTTCGAATTTCGAAAACGCGTCCGTTGCCAGGCTAGGCCATTGTCAATGGGTGCGCACCGATCGGTCCATTGCTGTTCAACGCGTACAGGGTACAACGGCGTACCCGCGCACATTGAATGCAATGGGCCGGCCGAGGGCACCGATCGGTCCATTGCTGTTCAACGCATACAGGGGTACAACGCGTACCCGCACACATTGAATGCAATGGGCCGGCCGGGGGCACCGATCGGTCCATTGCGGTACAACGCGTACAGGGTACAACGCGTACCCGCACACATTGAATGCAATGGGCCGTCCGGGGCACCGATCGGTCCATTGCTGATCAACGCGTACAGGGGTACAACGTGTACCCGCACACATTGAATGCAATGGGCCGGCCGGGGGCACCGATCGGTCCATTGCTGTTCAACGCATCCCTGTACAAGTGACTGGCATATGTCACCATGCCTGTCTCAGATGAACATATGCCAGCCACAGATAGCTCCCAGGGAGTGAGCGGCACACCTACAACACGACAGCCTGTCCAAACTGTATCATAAGGTATGTAAGGCTGCATTTCCTATTGTGTGTATGTTGGTGTACATGTTGTCCTGTGGGTGTCACCTGGGGGCAGCCACCCCCAGGCTGTGCACGTGTTCATGGGGACAGGATCCTGGGTGTTACGTGTACATGACCACTGTGATGTGCAACTGTTCATATCTGTGCATGTGCCATGGTCACATTTCACGGTGGTGTATGTGTATGTCATGTCACATACCCCGTGAGTCCCATGTGGGACGGTATGTTTGAGCCAGGGTGTCCCAGTGGCACAATAGTGATGGTCCTCCACAGTCTGTGTGCATGTAGTGTTTACAATGTCTCTGATTTCATGTGCACAATGGGAGACAGTCTCCACATCCACGTTGTGTGTGCATGGACTTTGATGTTGTGCGTGTGTGTGTCACAGACGTCCATGTCTGTCCTGCAGTGGCAAGTGGGACCACTACCTGTGGGGGTCATGGTTGTTTTGCTGTGGTGTATACATGATACTCCATGTAATGCCAGTGTCCATGTGGCAATACAGGGTCCCTGGGAATGTACCTGTCGTTGAGCTGTGATGCCTGGGGCACATCTGTCCTCACATGTCACTGTGGGGGGTGATTGTGACACGGCAGCAGGAGATGGGAACTGTGACACGGCCTCATGATATCCAATGGGCCAACCTGGGACTTATTGATGCCACTTGTTGAACCGTGATGACAGATGTTGGCCATGTATGTACCATACATGTCCTTACGGAACTGCACACTTCATGTAGTTGTGCCTCATAATGATGTATGTTGTGATATTGAGTGTGTTCAATGCCGCATATGTGGGGTGACTGACAATCTTGCTTTCTTCTCCTCTGCACTGCAGGGCTCCTGCTGTCCATAGACCATTCCCAGACCTGGCAACGATGGTGGAACGGGACAGCATCCGATGGTACCGCTTCACCAGGCATCTGATTGAGGATTTGGCAGTGCAGTTGGCCCCACATTTGCAGCCTGGCCGGCCGTATCCTACAGCGCTGACCCCCAAGGTGAAGGTGATGGCAGCCCTACACTTCTTTGCCACCGGTACCTTCCAACATACTGTGGCGACTGCTGGTGGGATGTCACAGACCATGTTGAGCCGTGTGCTCCGCGATGTTTTGGAGGCAATGTTGCTATTCCTGAACCGGTACATCTATTTCCCTAGACTGCAACGACTCACTGACGTGAAGAGTGACTTCTATGCCCTGGGGAGGATGCCGCATGTCATTGGCTCCATTGATGGGACACATGTGGCTTTGGTACCACCACAGGCCCAGGAGCAGGCCTACCGTAACCGCAAGCACTACCACTCGGTCAATGCACTGGTGGTGTGTCTTGCAGATATGACCATCACACACGTGTGTGCCCGTTTCCCTGGTTCAGCACACGATGCCTTTGTGATGAGGAGTAGTCGCATCCCCAGGATGATGGCACAGATGCAGAACCAGCGTGCCTGGCTTGTCGGTGTGTACTGACTTTGTGCCATTGTGTGTGATCTGATCTGTAGTATTCCGCCCACTTTTCCGAGTCAGCTAATGTGCACTTGTCTGTCCGTAGGTGACTCGGGATACCCCAACATGCCGTGGTTGCTGACACCCCTCAGGAACCCTGTGACACCAGCCCAGATGCGCTACAATGAGGCACATGGTCGGACCAGGAGAGTGATTGAGCGGACATTTGGTCTCCTGAAGAGCCGCTTCCGCTGCCTCGACAAGACAGGAGGGTCCCTCCCATATGCCCCAGCGAAGGTGTGCAAGATTATCATCGTCTGCTGCATGCTCCACAACCTGGCAGTGCGGAAGGAGTTGCCTCTCATCCAGGATGACAATGACCAACATCCGCCACCTGTGGAGGATCCTGGCCTGGACCACGATGCCAGTGATGATGATGATGATGAGGGTGATGTCCGCACACAGCTCATCACCAACTTCTTTAGCTGAATGTGAGTATCCTGAGGTGTCATGTCAATGATGTGAGTTGGCATGATATGTGTAGGTGGTGCTCTGGTGCTGTTGGAGTGTGTCCATGGGCTACTTGACTGGATGTGTGTAGCGATGTGTGCTTACAGGTGGTCTGTACTCCCCAACAGTGTTGACATGCTAACTTGGTTCTGGGTGGGTATCTTGTAACATGTATTGTGCATGAGTTTTGCTGTTCTGTCCTGTTCTCCATTGCTTTTGACTGTGTGTCATTTCTGTCCTTCACAGGGTACTTTCAGATTCGTTTGGTCAACTGTGTCCACCGACGACGTGATTGTACTTCCAGGGTGGTAGCTGTTGTGTCCCTACAGGTGATGTGCGCCACACCCATGGACTTCCTTCCTTCTACAGTTGTTGACTGTGTGCCCGCTGCCAGGTGGGATTACCTTGCATCTGTAGTGGTTACGACATGTTGCAACTGTGTAATAAACCTGTGCTTCACTTTGTGATGTGCGTTGTCTGTGGTCACACATTTGACTGCCATTTGCTTACTGCACCTGTGGGCTACTTGACTACAACTGGGAATAGGTGTGGTGTCTGTGCATTGCACCGTCTTCCCTGGCAACATCAGTGTAGGCAATGAGTCAGATGGCCTAGGTGTGTATGTGTTGTGTAGCCCTGGTGGTGTGTCTCCCTCATATGTGTCACGTTGCCTTTACTCACATGCCTGTGTTGTACTTGCTGTTGCAGTTCGCATACACAGTGTAATTTTGCAGTTCATCATCCCCATGACAGCACCCACGTTGGAATCACAACAGAGGCAAGTATGGTGTATTAGTGTGTTTATTGTGATACATTTGTGTGAATAGTGCATAGGATGGTTAGTGCTGTACATATATATTGCAATCAGAAGTTCCTAGGTGAATTGAAAGTCCTGGTAGACAAAATCCCCAGTATCGGGGCCACAGTTGTCTGAGACATTGGTCCAACTTGTACTCCCCATGTCATGTGTGGGAGTTGTGTTGCCGTCAACAGGGTGAACAGTTTGTGCACAAAGGTGAACATCCAGAACAGGTTCAGGCTTCCTGGGGGTTGCACTTGGCCATCGGCCTCTCACTTGCCCCTCCTCGGACGACCCCTCTTCTTTGGGGGGGCCCCTCAAGTACAGGCTGCTGCGGTGCAGGGGACTCTCCGCCAGAGTCATCCTCCCTCCCTGTGGCAGTTGCAGTTTGTTCAGCACCAGATGTTGTTGGCACACAGGGAGGTGTGGACTGGTTGCTGTTCATCTGGCGGAGGCATTGTAATATGTCCCTGTGCACCGCCGTCATCTCTTGCAGTGCGTCCCACTTGGACTCCACGCGGGACATGTGTGAGTCCAAGCGGGCATGATGGGCAGCCTGCTGCTGTTTCATGTCTCTGAGGAGCCCCACTACCTGGCTGAGATCTCCGGTGCTGGACTGGTACGCATCGGCTATGCGTACCAGTTGTGGGTCATCATGCACACCAGCAACCTCTGCAAGCAGCGACCTCTGTCTCCCACCCTCCCACCACCCCTGCCGACATGTGCAGTGCGTGCAGTGGCACGCACAGATGACCCTGGTCCCCCTTGGGGGTTGGTGGTGGTGGTCGTGTCCATGGCCCCACGTTGGTCCAGGGTCCCTGTGCTGGTGGTGCTCCTTGTTCTGTCCATGTCGGCAGGGATGGTATTTGTGGTGACAGTCGTTGGAGGGGTGGGTGCAGGGGTGCAGCTGGTGGTCCTGCTGGTGCTGCAGCTGGTGGTCCTGCTGGTGCTGCATGTTGACTTGCACCGGATGTGCCAGGTTGGTCTTCTTCGTCCGAGGAGGGCAGAGGCTGTACGACACCAGTGAGCTCTGCATCCTCTTGAGCCTGGGACTGGGACTCCTCAGCGTCTGCTGCTGTGTCCCCATCATCACCTGTTTTTGGGAGACACACACAATGTATGTTATGTTTCTGCAGGCATCAATGGTTGACACACCTGACAGTTGTGACTGTGCCTCTGGGTGCGGGCCTGTACATTGCATTGTCCTAAGTTGTCACAGTCAGGGGTTGATATTGGTGTAGCACATTGTCCTGCATTATTTGGGCATTTCTATGTATTTGTTGGGGTGTGAACATGGTCTGCATTGGTTGTATTTGGTTGACAGCCGGCCCTCCTTCCCACCCAGCCAGTCAGTTATCCCACCATGGACTGTGCTTGCATTGCAGGGAGTGCAAGTTGTCTTTCAGGATGTCAGTCAGTGGTGTCCTGCTGTTGGTTGTTGCACAGTTGCCAGCAGGGCCTTGTGCTCCCCACAGCAGTAGCCAGTGTCAGCCATCTTGTGAGTCCTTATCCACTCCCTGTGATGTGAGCATGGTTCAGGGTGGTGTTGATGGGACAGTTGTGGGGGTGAGCTATGTCTGTGACTATGACTCCCATCATGCTATTGCCTCCACCCCACTTCCCAGCATTCCCATACTTACTTGCTTTTGTGGGGAGTTCAGTGTGTGTGGGTGTGAGAGCAATGGCAAGATGGCTGACAGTGGTGTCCTGCTGTTGGTTGGTGTGCAGTTCCCAGCATGCCCTTGTGCTCCCCACGACACAGCAACAGTGTCAGACATCTTTGATGGGCCTTTCCACTCTCTGTGGGATGTGCATGCGTGAGTGTGAGCTTGCTGGGCCATGTGGTGGGGGATGTAGAGCTGTGCCTACGACTCCCATCATGCTATTGCCTCCACCCCCTTCCCAGCATGCCCATGCTTCCTTCCTTCTTGACTCTGCTTCCCTGTGGGGTGGGCTGCCTGTGCTGACAGGATGGCTGGGAGTGTTGTCCTGGCAGATGTTTGGCTAAAAGTCCAAAGAGTGTCCCTGTGCTTCACACAACATAACCCAGGGTGGAGGTTCTTTGTGGGATCTTGAGTTAGGATGTGAGGCATTGCATTCTCCCAGGTGGGTTCTGTGGAGTATGTGTTGAGGGGGTGTGTGAGGGGAGGTGCTTGTGACTATGGTCAGTGCTGCAAGTCCTCCTTCCCACCCAGCCAGATATCCCACCATGGAACGTGCTTGCATTGCAGAGAGTGCAAGTTGGCTTTCAGGATGTCAGGCAGTGGTGTTGTGCTGTTTGTTGGTGCACAGTTCCCAGCAGGGCCTTGTGCTCCCCACAGCAGTAGCCAGTGTCAGCCATCTTGTGAGTCCTTATCCACTCCCTGTGATGTGAGCATGGTTCAGGGTGGTGTTGATGGGACAGTTGTGGGGGTGAGCTATGTCTGTGACTATGACTCCCATCATGCTATTGCCTCCACCCCACTTCCCAGCATTCCCATACTTACTTGCTTTTGTGGGGAGTTCAGTGTGTGTGGGTGTGAGAGCAATGGCAAGATGGCTGACAGTGGTGTCCTGCTGTTGGTTGGTGTGCAGTTCCCAGCATGCCCTTGTGCTCCCCACGACACAGCAACAGTGTCAGACATCTTTGATGGGCCTTTCCACTCTCTGTGGGATGTGCATGCGTGAGTGTGAGCTTGCTGGGCCATGTGGTGGGGGATGTAGAGCTGTGCCTACGACTCCCATCATGCTATTGCCTCCACCCCCTTCCCAGCATGCCCATGCTTCCTTCCTTTTGACTCTGCTTCCCTGTGGGGTGGGCTGCCTGTGCTGACAGGATGGCTGGGAGTGTTGTCCTGGCAGTTGTTTGGCTAAAAGTCCCAAGAGTGTCCCTGTGCTTCACACAACATTACCCAGGGTGGAGGTTCTTTGTGGGATCTTGAGTTAGGATGTGAGGCATTGCATTCTCCCAGGTGGGTTCTGTGGAGTTTGTGTTGAGGGGGTGTGTGAGGGGAGGTGCTTGTGACTATGGTCAGTGCTGCGAGTCCTCCTTCCCACCCAGCCAGATATCCCACCATGGAACGTGCTTCCATTGCAGGGAGTGGAAGTTGTCTCTCAGGATGTCAGTCAGTGGTGTTGTGCTGTTTGTTGGTGCACAGTTCCCAGCAGGGCCTTGTGCTCCCCACAGCAGTAGCCAGTGTCAGCCATCTTGTGAGTCCTTATCCACTCCCTGTGATGTGAGCATGGTTCAGGGTGGTGTTGATGGGCCAGTTGTGAGGCTGAGCGATATCTGTGCCTACTACTCCCATCATGCTATTGCCTCCACCCCCTTCCCAGCATGCCCATGCTTCCTTCCTTTTGACTCTGCTTCCCTGTGGGGTGGGCTGCCTGTGCTGACAGGATGGCTGGGAGTGTTGTCCTGGCAGTTGTTTGGCTAAAAGTCCCAAGAGTGTCCCTGTGCTTCACACAACATTACCCAGGGTGGAGGTTCTTTGTGGGATCTTGAGTTAGGATGTGAGGCATTGCATTCTCCCAGGTGGGTTCTGTGGAGTTTGTGTTGAGGGGGTGTGTGAGGGGAGGTGCTTGTGACTATGGTCAGTGCTGCGAGTCCTCCTTCCCACCCAGCCAGCCAGATATCCCACCATGGAACGTGCTTCCATTGCAGGGAGTGGAAGTTGTCTTTCAGGATGGCTGACAGTGGTGTCCTGCTGTTGGTTGTTGCACAGTTGCCAGCAGGGCCTTGTGCTCCCCACAGCAGTAGCCAGTGTCAGCCATCTTGTGAGTCCTTTTCCACTCCCTGTGATGTGCGCATGGTTCATGGTGGTGTTGATGGGACAGTTGTGGGGGTGAGCAATATGTGTGACTACGACTCCCATGATGCTATTGTCTACACTGACTTGCCCAGCATACACAGAATTCCTTCCTTTCAGTGGTCTTCACTGTGTGTTGGTGTTGTAGTGGTGGCTACATGTCTGGATGTGTTTGTTAGTTCTATTTGTGCCACTGCCTAGCTGTAGTTGTAGTTGTGTTTGTACATGTGATGACACGGTTAAATGTAACTTTGAGATGGCATGTGTTGTGTTTATCTGACTGACATACACATTTTGGGATGATTCTGTTCTGGTTGCTGTGTAATTGCTATGAGTGCATGGTTTGACTCTCCCTTGACAGTGATGTGTGTGTGTATTGTGGCAGAATATTGTGTACATTTGTTGTGTACTCACCAGGCTCTGGGATGTTCTCTAGTCCATAGACGCTCACTGGCGGAAGGATGGCCCGCACCTGCTCCTCCCAGGGCCTGAGGTATACTGGCTTGGCAGGAGGGCCACTGCCGGTGTATTGGCTCAGGAGGTAGTCCTTCTTGAGCAGCTCCCATACCCTCCTGCGCACGTCATACCACCTGTTCTGGATGTCAGTCTTTGTGCGCAGACATGGTGATTGTGCGTTCACCCTGTTGATGATCCTCTCCCACATCTTGGTTTTCTGGGAGATGGGTGTCTGTTGGACCAGTGTGCCAAACAGCTGTGGCTCTACCCTGAGGATCTCGTCTACCAGGACTTCCAATTCACAATCTAGGAACTTGTGATTCTTCTTGGGGGGCATGGTGATGGGTGGTGATGGTGAGTGATGTGTGTGTTGGTGTGCAGGTGAGGGTGTGTGAGTGTGTGTTTTGCTGGGTGTATGTGAGGTAGCTATTTGTTGGTGTGCTGATGGTGTGTGGCTTGTGTGAGGGATGAGCTGTGGGTGTGTGGTTGCTGTCTGTTGAGTGCTGGCAGTAGAATGGCATTTGCAAAGGATCATGGTTGGGATTTGTGTCCTTTATATGGGTGGAGTTGTGGGTGTGTCTTTGTTCTCTGTCCCCACCCCCACCCCAGTATTTATTGGCTTTGTAATTGCTTGTTTGGCCTTTTTTTGTGTATTTTTCCTTAGTACTTTCTGTGCATGTTGGAAACGTTCTTGTGACCGAGTCGGACCCTGCATTTGTCTCGTACGGTCTTCTCCGTTTCGTTCACGCTGTGTTTGTGCAGTTTTCTATGCTGCGTACGCGTCGGTCGCGGAGTTTTGTGTTACTTCGGCTCGGTTTTGTATGCGTGTCGGTCGTACGGCTTGTCCTCCTTTCGACTCGGTCGTGGTTTTCGCGCCTTGCATCGTACTTAGGGGTTTGGAGTTCGCGTGTACGTTTCGGTTGGATTTGTTCCGGGTGCGTGTCGGTCGGTTCGGTTCGCGTGTTTTTCAGGCCGGATTGCTGTTTTCCGTGCGGCTCGGTCGTTCGGCTTGGGTTCAGTACGTGTCGGTCGGATTTTGCACGCCTTGCATCGTACTTGGCGTGTCGGGCGCCACAGGTACGTGTCGGTCGGAATAAATTCCGGCTCCGAGTCGGTCGGTGCTTTTTCCGGCCCGAATCGGAATCGACCCCTTAGTGTGGCTTAACACTGCCTTGTACATAAGGCCCCCTTTCACGCTATGGTTAGCGTGAAAGGGGTGGGCAATGGGTGTTGTGGTGGGCGTTCCACCGCAACACCCATTCATTTTGACGCTGCCCCCTATGTACAAGGGTGGCGTACATAGGAGGCAGTACCAAAATTAAGACCAGTTAAAAACTGGTCTTAAGATGACGAAACGAAGAGAAGTGCATTATTTCTCCTCGTTTTTGCTTTTTCCATGTGTGCTGCCTTGTGCAGCACACATGGAAAAAGCAAAATGCCATTGTTTGTTTATGTACAGGAAGGTCTGCCTTCCTGTACATAAACAAACTGTTAGACCTGGCACCATTAGTGTGGGTCTCCCTTCCATTTTTTTGCCTTTGCCTCCTGTGTTTTGCTGTGTGTTGCACTCTGTTTTTGATGGTCTAGATGCTTTGGGCACTTTACCACTGCTGTTCAGTGCCAAAGTGCAAGTGCTCCCTTTTGTAAATTGTGTTATGGATTAGTGTTTCCATGATTGGCTATTTGATTTACTTGTCAGACCCTAGTATAGTGCACTGTGTGTGCCCAGGGCCTGTAAATCAAATGCTGCTAGTGGGCTGCAGCACTGATTGTGCCACCCACAGAAGCAGCCTGTAAAATGTAACTCTGGCCTGCCATTGCAGAGCCTGTGTACAGTCTGGGACTGCCATGTCGACTTGGCAAGTGCACACGCTTGCCAGTCCCCAAACCTTCCCTTTTCTACATATTAGACACCCCTAAGGTAGGCCCAAGGTACCCCTGTGGACAGGGTGCATTGTATGCGAAAGGTAAGACCTTGATGTGTTGCATGTCCTGATAGTGAAATACTGCCAATTTCGTTTTTTCACTATTCCAAGGCTATCTGTTCCCATAGGACAAAATGGGGAGTTTGTTTATAACATCTTATAAACATAACTAACCGTGGGCAATGAACTGTTGTGTAGATTTACTAACTATGCATTACATTGAAAACACTCCGAGTAATGAAGTTAGCTACTACACCCTCAACCCTTTGATAAAACAACTTTACCTTTACATACTAAAAAGCATATAACCATTACAAATGCACAAAAGTGAGCTTTGAAAAATACCAGGCAATGAGAGAGGTGATGACTTTGGGGTCCCCCCTAACCTAGGGGGAGGACCAAGCAGATGCCTTGAACACAAAGAGCATATCATGCTGAACGATTCAGTGGTGGTCCCATCCTCCTAGGACCATCCCAAGCAAAGTTATGGGCAAAAATACAATGCCAACCAAAGGCCCAGCAAAGCATTATGGGGCGAGATTCTATAGTGCAGTGAATATTATAGTATTAGCTCTCAGCTGAGCCAGGAGAGCCTGCCCCTTGAGGAATGTTTTGATATAGGATACTATAATATTCACTGCACTCTAGAATCTCGTCCCATAATGCTTTGCAGGGCCTTTGGTTGGGATTGTATTTTTGCCCATAACTGTGCTTGGGGTGGTCCTAGGAGGATGGGACCACCACCGAATCGTTCAGCATGATGTGCTCTTTGTGTTCAAGGCATCTGCTTGGTTCTCTCCCTAGGTTAGGGAGGATCCCAAAATCATCACCTCTCTCACTGCTTGCTATATTTTCATTTTCACTTTTGCAAGATGACTATATGTATTTTAGCATGTAAAGATAGAGTTACTTGTTGTTTTACCAAAGATATGTGAGGTTTCTGTTTTATTAATTGAGATGAGATCTAATGGAGTTACGGAGCGGGAGTTGACTCTGCAGAATTCCGCGTAGTGATACTCTGCTGACTTCGCCCTGTGAACAAGGTAGAGGTAGAAGTTTAGTATGCCTGAACTCAGAATGTTAAAATGTATCTTTTAGTGAGGGGGATTTTTACATTCTGTGTTTGAAAATACCACTTTTAGAAAGTAGGTATTTTCTTGCCTAACCATCCAGTGTGCCTCTGCTAGGTTTGTGTATTGCATGTCTGGCTTTTGGATGACAGGGGCTGGAGAGGGGCAGTGGCTCCAGAGGTCTGATAAGTCAGGGCTGGGCTGAATAGACGTGGGCTGCATTTAGAGTAGGGGGAGGAGATATCCTTTCACCTGCATGGGCCTGGTCTGCCTTCAACAATGCTGTCTCCACCTCCTGCCAGGAAGCTGCACCAGTGAAGACAGAACTGGTTTTGGCTGGGTACAGACACTCTCTGCCTTCAGAGAACAAAGGATTTGGTGGTATAAATATTGGGGCCGAGACCCCAGAACTTTAGATCACTTCTGGGAAATCAAGAGGAACCTTTGCCAAGGAGAAGAGCCGGATAAGCTGAGGAGGAATACTGCCCCTGTGCTGTTTGCTGTCTGGGGTTGGCCTGCAGTGGCTCCTTGCTGCCATGGAAAGGAGAAAAAGGACTCTGCTGTTTGCTTTGTCACCTGCTTGAAGAAAAGATCTCCAAGGCCTTGAAACTGAGCTTGCCTCCTGTTCTGAGGTCTCAGGGACAGAAAGACTTCATCCCTTCTGTCTCGCTGCATTTGGAACTGCTGTTTCAGCTGCCACAGAAGGAAATTGCAACACCGACGCCGGAGAGCGACGCCGTAACCTGCACCGAAGCCGTGGGCACCGCTCGTGAAGAGCACGACGCACCGCCCCAACTTGCACCGTAGGCCCGACGCCTGCTGACGCCGTGCCGCATCGACTCCGAAGCCATCAGCGAGGCCGCTGCCTGCACCGGAGCCGAGGACACCACTCATGACGTCCACGACACAACGTCCCAACTCGCACCGCAGCACCAACGCCGGTGCTTCATCCACGCGGAGCCGATCCTCGACGTGGGTGACTCCTGAATTCATCGACATCGCACCGTCGTAAGGAACCGCCGCCTCGCCACCATCCGTGACGTCACCTCCCCGGCACAGTAAGGAACCGACGTCTCACCTCCCCTGCGCTGCAGTAAGGAACAGAGGCATCGCCTCCCCTGGGGTCGTAAGGAACCGACGCCGCAGGTGCAAACGAAGCATCACCTCCCCGACGCCGTGCACTGGCTTTGCTTTCATCAATTCCAAGGTACTGTTCTTTGTGGGTCTGCTTGACTCCGGGCCCGACGCCGCGCACCTCGCGGTCGGCGCCGTTCTTTGGGATTTTCATCTGTCACGACGTCGTAATAACTCCAGGTGGAGTTATTTGTTGCTAGAAGCTTGATTTGAGTGTAGGACCTATTTTTAAGGATATTTTTGATACTGTATTGTGGATTTTTGTCGTTTGGCCTTGTTTTGGTTTAGATAAAGATTACTTATTTTTCTAAACTGGTGTGGTGTCCATTTGTAGTGTTTTCACTGTATTACTGTATGTGTCCACAAATGCTTTACACACTGCCTCTGAGAAAAGCCTGTCTGCTCGTGCCTAGCTACCGAGGGGGTGAGCAGGGTTTATTTTAGAAGTGTATCCCCCTTACCCTGACTAGAAGCAAGGGTCCCTATTTGGACAAAGGTACCTCCCTCTGCCAAGTAGAGACCCCCAATTCTAACATGAGTGGTCAGCAGTGAGGATCTGGACTTGCATTTGTGACTTACATACAGTGATTGGTATAAACTACTAGTGAGTGCAGACCATTACGCAACCACATATATTTTTGTAGAGTTTTTCCTTGGAATATGTTTTTGCATCTTGAGAACTGCCAATTTTCACCATGAGTAAAGCAGCATCACTTACATCTATGGGTATTGAATTTGAAGAGGAGAGGGTTGATACCTACACTGTGCCACAACTTAAAGCCATCTGCAAAAAATTTAAAATCTCTGTGAGAGGCCTCACCAGAAAGGAGGAATTCCAAAAGGCGCTGAGGGCCTGGTTGGAAGCAAGGAATGCCCGTGGGCAGACCGAGGATCCTATGGTCTAGGGGGAGAATTTAGATGGGCAGCAGGAGGGGCTGTTGGACCTGACTGGGGGAAGTTGCCTTCCAGGGGGGGCAGCAGTGTGTCTCAAAGGATCTGTCTCCAGAGGAGTTGGAGGACAGGGAGAGAAGCGGAAGGCATGAAATGGAGCTTGCTAAGCTGAAGCTGGGGAGCCAGGGTGACTTAGAGAATAGGAGGTTGGAGTTGGAGAGCAAGAAATTGGCCATGGAGGAAAAGAAGATGCTTTTAGAGCATGAGAGAGTGTTGAGGGAGTTGGAGCTGAAAGCAAAGAGTCTAGAAATCACTCCATCTGGTGGCAGCACACCATCAGTGCCTGGGGAAGGAAAAGTATACATTCCCAAAGATGTTATCAAAGATTTCATGAAGCATGAGGACATTGGGCAGTGGTTTAAGGCCTATGAAATAGCAATGAAGTCCCACCGGGTCCCTGAGAGAGATTGGGGAGCGGGCTTGTGGGGCCGCTTCATAGGTGAAGGGAGAGAGACCCTACTAGCTTTGCCCACTGAGGATCAGATGTCCTATGCCCCCATTAAGAAAGCCTTGATAGCCAGGTATGGGTTGACCCCAGATCTTTATGGGCAGAAATGTAGGAACTGCAAGAAGCTGGAGTCAAGTACTTGGGTGGAGTATGTATCTTATTTTTGCAGAGCACTGGATGGATGGGTGAAGGGTAGCAAGGTAACTGATTTACAGGGGCTCTATGATTTGGTTGCATGGGAGCACTTGTCCAGTAGTTGTTTTCCAGAGCTACGCCAGCACCTGATTGATAGTAAGCTGACTAACCCCAGGAGGCTTGCTGTGGAGGCGGACAGCTGGGCCAGTACCAGGGTCCACAAAGGTCTTGTGGGAGACTCCGCCAAAGGTGGGCAGGGTCTCCAGCAGAAGAGTGGGGAGAAAAGGGTAAACAGAAGGAGTTCCAAAAAGGGCCCCAATGTAATCCCCAAGTGAACCAAGGTAAGGGTTCCCAGCCTCCCACTGAAAAGAAGCCATGGGTCCCGACAGGTAAGCCTGTTCAGAGGGGTCCCAAGACCTGTTTTAGTTGTGATCAGGTGGGCCATTTCCAGGGGGATCCTAAGTGTCCCAAACCGGTTACCACCGCACCCACTGGTGCACCACCCCGGGAACTGGCTAGTGTAGCCTTGGGGGAGGAGTCGGGTGCCCAAGGTGGGTGGGGTCCCGCAGAGATATCCCTGGGCTCTTTAGGAGACAGTGTTATGGTCCCAAGGACTCACCTGCCTGATAACACTAAAAAGTACAGGCAGTGGGTGACCATCAATGGCCATAGTGTGGAGGCTCTGAGAAACACCGGAGCCAGTGTGACAGCTGTCAGTTGTCGGCTGGTGTCTGAAGAGCAGGTGGTCCTTAACACATTCTACCCAGCAGTTGCTGCTGACAATTCAGAGTGCCTCTGCAAAGTGGCACAGGTTCCCTTTGAGTGGGGGGGGGTCTCAGATACCTTGAAAGTAGCTGTGAGGCCAGCAATGCCTGTTGACTGTCTGCTAGGCAATGATTTGGAGAGCTCCCCTTGGGCAAAGGTGGAGCAGAGATCTCATTTGGAGATGTTGGATCTGCCTGAGTGGACGTGTGTGACCACTCAGTCAATGGCAGCCAGTAAGGGCATTCAAGAGGACCTGGAGCCTGAAAGAGTGGCCCAGGTGCCTGCCGGGAATGGAAGAGGCAGGGGCGTGGGAAACCGGCCCCCGAACTTCCCACGGTCCAGGAGGGGGTTGACCCTGAGGGGGATACCCTGGAGCCTACAGGGGAACAAGTGGCTGAACTGGGGGACCTGCCTGAGCTGACCCATTGGCAGAAAGAAGGAGGGCCCAGCAGGGAGGATTTCTGCCAGGAGCCTAAGGTTGCTGAGCCTGGGTCAGCCCGTGTACTGGTGGTACCCCAACGCCTCATAGTCTTCCTACTGGGTCTGGCTCATGATGTGCCTTTGGCAGGGCATTTGGGGCAAGACAAGACCTTTGAGAGGCTTGTCACCCACTTTTACTGGCCCCAAATGCGCAAGCATTCGGATGCTCACAGTAGGTCTTGCCAGACTTGCCAGGCAAGTGTTAAGAGTGGGAGGAAGTATAAGGCTCCTCTCCAACCTTTCCCTGTAGTCAGCACCCCCTTTGAGAGGGTGGGTATTGACATTTTGGTGCCTCTGTATCCCAAGACAGCCATGGGCAACAGGTTTATCCTGGTCTTGGTGGACCATGCCACCCGGTACCCAGAAGCCATCCCTCTCCGGATGGTGATGGCCCCCGTGGTGGGTCGTGCGTTGATGGGGATTTTCTCCCTTGTGGGGTTCCCCAGAGAGGTGGTGTCCGACCGGGGTACCAACTTCATATCTAAGTATATGAAGTTCCTGTGGCAGGAGTGCGGTGTTACATACAAGTTCACCACTCCTTACCACCCCCAAGGCAATGGGCTGGTTGAGAGATTCAACCGGAACCCTGATGGGTCTTGGTGAACTCATGATGCGTAAGTGGAACGTCCGCTTACCATGCCTTCTGTTTGCTTACAGAGAGGTTCCACAGAAGTCCTTAGGGTTCAGTCCCTTTGAGCTGCTGTACGGCCATCCTGTTAGAGGACCTCTGAGTCTGGTGAAAGAAGGCTGGGAGAAAGCTCCCAGTAAACCTCCCCAGGATGTATTTAGCTACATGCTGGCCTTCAGAAATCAGACTAAGCTTCAGACAACTCGCTCAGGCGAATCTGGAAGCCAGCCAGGAGGAAATGAAACATTGGTATGATCAGAATGCCACTCTGATTGAGTTTCAGCCTGCACAAAAAGTTTGGGTTATAGCCCCAGTGGAGCGGACCATTTGAGGTGGTGGAGCACAAGAGTAATGTCACCTACTTGGTGGAATTGCAGTGTCCAAGGAACCCTTTGCTGGTCCTGCATGTGAACCGCCTGAAGCCCCACTAGGAGAGGTCTGAAGTGGGCATGCTCCTAGCAACAGATGCTGGGATGGAAGAGGAGACTGAGCCTCTTCCAGACCTCCTGTCTGCAAAGGAGCAAGATGGGTCAGTGGATGGTGTGAACCTCTCTCCCGCCCTGACTCCTGAACAGCAGAGTGACTGCCGCCAACTGTTGGGACAGTTTTCTGATCTGTTCTCCCTGACCCCTGGTGTCACTCAGTGGTGCGTCCATGATGTGGACACTGGGGACAGTCCTCCAGTAAAACATAAGATTTACAGAGTGACTGACAGGATCAGAGCTTGCATCAAGGAGGAGGTCTCCAAGATGTTAGCGCTAGGGGTGATTGAGCCCTCAAACAGCCCTTGGGCCAGCCCAGTGGTCTTTGTCCCGAAGGCTGCCGCACCTGGTGCCACGCCAGAACTCTAGTTCTGTGTGGACTACCGAGGGCTCAATTCAGTCAGGACTGATGCGCACCCCGTCCCCAGAACTGATGAGCTCATCGATCGGTTGGGGGCTGCCCGGTACCTCAGTATGTTTGTCCTAACGTCTGGGTACTGGCGGATCGCCTTAACTGATGGGGCAAGAGAGAGGTCAGCATTCTGCACACCAGATGGGCACTATCAATTCCGGGTGATGCCCTTTGGGATGAAGAAGGCCCCTGCCACCTTTCAGAGGTTGGTCAACCAGGTATTGGTTGGGCTGGAAGATTTCAGTGCCGCCTACTTGGACGACATTGCAGTGTTCAGTGCCACTTGGGAGGAACATCTCCACCACCTCTGGGAAGTGTTGAAGGCGCTGCGGAGGGCAGGCCTCATGATCAAGGCAAGCAAGTGCCAGATCGGGCAGGGTTCAGTGGTGTACTTGGGACACCAGGTAGGGAGCGGCCATGTGGCACCCCTACAGCCCAAGATTGATACCATTCTGGCTTGGGAACCCCCCAAGACCCAGACAGAGGTGAGAGCCTTTTTAGGACTCACAGGGTATTACAGGAGATTTGTCAAGGGGTATGGCACCATTGTTGCCCCCTTGACAGAGCTTCCAGGAAGCAGCCCAAGAAAGTGAATTGGACTAACGCCTGCCAGAAGGCTTTTTATGCCCTGAAATCTGCCATGTGCACAGCGTCCGTGCTTAAGGCACCCAACTTCTCAGAAGAGTTCATTGTGCAGACAGATGCTTCAGAGCATGGTGTGGGGGCTGTGCTCTCACAGCTGAATGAGGAGGGCCTAGACCAACCTGAAGCCTTCATTAGTAGGAGGTTACTTCCACGGGAACAGAGGTGGAGTGCGATTGAGCGTGAGGCATTTGCTGTGGTCTGGGCGCTGAAGAAGCTGAGACCATACTTGTTTGGGACTCACTTCCTGGTTCAGACAGACCACAGGCCCCTCAGATGGTTGATGCAAATGAGGGGTGAGAATCCAAAGCTGTTGAGGTGGTCCATTTCCCTACAGGGGATGGACTTTACGGTGGAACACCGCCCTGGTACAGAACACGCCAATTCTGATGGTCTGTCCAGATTCATCCACCTTAGTGAAGAAAACTCCCAAGAGGGTGGGTAGTTCTCCCCACATTTCAGCTGGAGGGGACATGTGTTATACCTGGCACCATTTGCGTGGGTCTCCCTTCCATTTTTTGCCTTCCCCTCCTGTGTTTTGCTGTGTGTTAGACTCCATTTTTGCTGGTCTAGATGCTTTGGGCACTTTGCCACTGCTGTTCAGTGCCAAAGCGCAAGTGCTCCCTTTTGTAAATTGTGTTATGGATTAGTGTTTCCATGATTGGCTATTTGATTCACTTGTCAGACCCTAGTATAGTGCACTGTGTGCGCCCAGGGACTGTAAATCAAATGCTGCTAGTGGGCTGCAGCACTGATTGTGCCACCAACAGAAGCAGCCTGTAAAATGTAACTCTGGCCTGCCATTGCAGAGCCTGTGTGCAGTCTGGGACTGCCATGTCGACTTGGAAAGTGCACACACTTGCCAGTCCCCAAATCTTCCCTTTTCTACATATTAGTCACCCCTAAGGTAGGCCTAAGGTACCCCTGTGGGCAGAGTGCATTGTATGTGAAAGGTAGGACATGCCCTGATGTGTGTGGCATGTCCTGATAGTGAACTACTGCCAATTTAGTTTTTCACTATTGCAAGGCCACCTGTTCCCATTGGATAGAATGGGGAGTTTGCTTGTAATAGCTTATAAGCATAACTACCCCTGGGAACAAGGTAGGAAAATAAAGTTTATTATGCCTGGAATGTTAAAATGCATCTTTTAGTGAGGGTGATTTTTACACTCTGTGTTTGAAAATACCATTTTTAGAAAGTAGGTATTTTCTTGCTTAGCCATCCAGTGTGCCTCTGTTAGGATGTGTATTGACTGTCTGGCTTTCAAGTGCCATGGGCTGGGGAGGTGCAGTGACTCCAGAGAGTCTGGAGGAGTCAGGGCTGACCTGGGCTGCATTTAGAATAGCGGGAGGAGATTTCCTTATACTGCCAATTTCGTTTTTTCACTATTGCAAGGTTATCTGTTCCCATGGGACAGAATGGGGAGTTTGTTTATAACATCTTATAAACATAACTGACCCTGGGAACAAGGTAAACAAATAAAGTTTAGTTTAGTTTAGTGAACTCTGAATGTTAAAATGCATCTTTTAGTGAGGGTGATTATTACATTCTGTGTTTAAAAATACCACTTTTAGAAAGTATTTTCTTGCCTAACCATCCAGTGTGCCTCTGCTAGGTTTGTGTATTGCATGTCTGGCTTTTGGATGACAGGGGCTGGAGAGGGGCAGTGGCTCCAGAAGTCTGATGAGTCAGTGCTGGGCTGCATAGACCTGGGCTGCACTTAGAGTAAGGGGAGGAGATTTCCTTTCACCTGCATGGGCCTGGTCTGCCTTCAACAGTGCTGTCTCCACCTCCTGCCAGGAAGCTGCACCAGTGAAGACAGAACTGGTTTTGGCTGGCTACAGACACTCTCTGCCTAGAGAACAAAGGATTTTGTGGTATAAATATTGGGGCCCAGACCCCAGAACTTTAGATCACTTCTGGGAAATCAAGAGGAACCTTTGCCAAGAAGAAGAGCCGGATAAGCTGAGGAGGAATACTGCCCCTGTGCTGTTTCCTGTTTGGGTTTGGCCTGCAGTGGCTGCTTGCTGCCAAGGAAAGGAGAAAAAGGACTTTGCTGTTTGCTTTGTCAACTGCTTGAAGAAAAGATCTCCAAGGGCTTGAAACTGAGATTGCCTCCTGTTCTGAAGTCTCAGGGACACAAAGACTTCATCCCTTCTGTCTCTCTGCATCTGGAACTGCTGTTTCAGCTGCCACAGAAGGAAATTGCAACACTGACGCCGGCGAGCGACGCCGTTACCTGCACCGAAGCTGTAGGCACCGCTCGTGAAGAGCACGACGCACCGCCCCAACTTGCACCGTAGGCCCGATGCCTGCTGACGCCATGCCGCATCGACTCTGAAGCCATCAGCGAGGCCGCTGCCTGCACCAGAGCTGAGGACACCACTTGTGACGTCCACGACGCAACGTCCCGGCTCGCACCGCAGCACCAACGCCAGTGCTTCATCAACACGGAGCCGATCCTCGACGTGGGTGACTCCTGAATTCATCGACATCGCACCGTCGTAAGGAACCGACGCCTCGCCGCCATCCGTGACGTCACCTCCCCGACACAGTAAGGAACCGACGTCTCACCTCCCCTGCGCTGCAGTAAGGAACAGAGGCATCACCTCCCCATGGGTCGTAAGGAACCAACGCCGCAGGCGCCAATGAAGCATCACCTCCCCGACGCCATGCACCATCTTTGCTTTCATCAATTCCAAGGTACTGTTCTTTGTGGGTCTGCCCAACGCTGCTCAGCTCGCGGTCAGCGCCGCTCTTTGGGATTTTCATCTGTCACGACGTCGTAATAACTCCAGGTAGAGATATTTGTTGCTAGAAGATTAATTTGAGTGTATAATCTATTTTTAAGGATATTTTTGATACTGTATTGTGGATTTTTGTCGTTTGGTCTTGTTTTGGTTTAGATAAAGTTTACTTATTTTTCTAAACTGGTGTGGTGTCCATTTGTAGTGTTTTCACTGTATTACTGTATGTGTTCACACATGCTTTACACACTGCCTCTAAGATAAGCCTGTCTGCTTGTGCCAAGCTACCAAGGGGGTGAGCAGGGATTATTTTAGAAGTGTATCCCCCTTACCCTGACTAGAAGCAAGGGTCCCTATTTGGACAAAGGTACCTATCTCTGCCAACTAGAGACCCCCATTTCTAACACAAACTTTTTTAAAAAATGCCATTTTGTCACTTTCATGTGTGCTGCATGAAGCAGCATGCATGAAAGTGACAGAATGGTATTTCTAGGATTGTTTATGTGCAGGAAGGGACACCTTCCTACACGTACACAATCCTCCCCTGCACACAGACACCCTTGCACTCTGCCGCAAGGGTGTCTGCGTTGGTGCTAAGTTGCAAAACTTAGTGCCATCGCAGGGAGAAATGCAAGGCTGCACCACATTCTTGTACATATAGGGCAGCCTTGCATTTCAGAAGTGGAGGAGAGAGGCGTTAAGGCAAGAAGGCTAACGCCTCTCTCCTCCACTTCCTTGTGCATATCCCCCTTGGTGTCATGAAATCTGAAATATGTTTACCGGGTTTATTGGCTCAACCTCAAAAGAAGAAATCAGCAATCTGTCAATAGGTTTATACATCTATCATTATTCCTTGCTAAATGATGTATAGCAATGGCCTGGAGCTGATAAAGGGCCCCAGTGATCAATCACACAGAAAAAGAAGTGGCAAATCAGGCCATCCAGTACTGCTCACTTCGATCTCTGGATCAGAAAGCACTTGCTACAATATTGTAATATTCCTCCACATCCCGTACTGTATGCACACACCACAGAAGAGGTGGAAACTGGGTGAAAATCCATTGTACAGGGGCCAAGTTGACTCTATTGTTAGTACATTGTAAACTGTTGTTTTTCACTTCTGCCTCTATCGCACTTGCCCATATTCCACCCTTATCTTGTTAAGACACGGATTTCCACTTTTTCCCTAAGGCAGTTGCCTGACTCTCAGGTCTACTCACTTTCAGCACTCCAAATTTGCTCAGCACCACGCTATTCGTCACACCCTTGCGACTTTTCCACCGGAGCCACTCCGTGGGTGCGATTATCTCAGCACTACAGCATATGATTAATTGTTCCCTTGAGTAATTGCGCTTACTGTAATTGTTCATCGCCGAACCCTCCCTAACCCCCTTTCTTTTTTGTTCTTGTCTCCCTTCTTCTTCCCCCTCTCCTCTCCCTCCCCCCCTCTCCCTGTTCTCCCTTCTGGTATTCTCTTGGCCTTATACAGGCTTTCTCTCAGATATATTTCCTCCTGTCCTGACGATGATCCCCCCACCCTAGTCTGGATCGAAACGTCATCAACCACACCTTGACTCCAATTGTTTCATCTGGATTTATGTGGAGCACAAGATGTTCTTTACATTGTGACTGTTTTAAATATATATTTTGTTGTTGAAGTCACCATGTATGTAAATGCCTGAGGTCTGGAAATCTGGTGATTTCCAACACCCCTTTTTACCCACTGCACTTTGTTTATAATTTGATTTATTTTTCTTGATTGTTCATCTAAATAAATATGTTTTTCCATTTGGATAATACCTACGCAGTTTGTAATGTAGTTCTGTGTAACATTACCCATATCATTCTTTGATAGGGACCATTGTCTCTTACAACACGTTGAATACCCTCGGTCCCTCTTGACTCACAGGGTTCCTTTGTTTCTCTGTAATCTGCTTTTAGAAAATGGGCAGATTCCAGCCTTAGCCATTTGGTACCTGCAGCCTGTCTCTGTGTCACAAGACTGGGTGTAGCTGGCAGGTGGGCTTTGTGCATTCCTCCTAGACAGCAACACACAATAGAGAGCTTAGGTGTGGCTGGATGGGCCATCACTGGCAGTATGGGAGGGAAGGGCTGGGCGCAGCCCTAGTTACACTTGAATAGGCTGTGTCCTGCCTCCATGCAAAGGGTTGCATAATTAGTCTGGAGCAAGGGCAGGGTAGGCAGGAAGCCTGTGGACTTCAAATGGAATTCTCTAGAAGTTTCTCCCACTTCAAAGAAGGCACCAGGTATAAAAACTGGACCTTAGACGTCAACTCTTCAGTACACTTCTGGATCTGTAGAGACTGCCAGGAAGAAGGACTGCTGTGCTGCTGAAACAACTGACACTCTGCAGGACTGCTGCCCTGCTGGACTACTGCCTTTCTGGATTTCTGCTCGACTGCCCTGCTGCCCACCTGCCTAATTCAGAGCATGTGATTTTAACACCTGTGTCAATAAATCATATCACAGTCACGTTAACTCTTTATTGACTGTCTACATTGCCTAGAGGCACAAATGTCAAACAAGTTCTGAGTAATTCCTCTGAAATTAACGGGGAGAACAAATCTGAACCCATTTAAGTCCAACACCTTCCTCAATGTGATTAAGTTTGAAGTGGACTAGTAAATCTGTACCCCCAAAAGTCCATTGCTTTCCTCAATGTGGTTAAGTTTGGAGAGGAAATAGTAAAACTGAACCCCTCAAAGTACAAAGTTTTACTCAATCGAGTTATGTTTGCAGCATTATATACATTTTTTCACATCTCTTTTAATATTTTTTTATACTGTACATTAATGTTCAATAAATACTACAGGTTTTTAATGATTATTTTTATTTCCAAGAAAAAAATATTTGTAATTCAGAATATGTCTAATTGTATATAGAATGTAGCCGTGATGTACATACATTTTTATTTGTAGTCATACAATTTTTATAAACATGCTGAACAATCATTTTTAACAAATATATTTTCCTTACATTATTTCTATTTTTTGAACAGTGGTATATTTAAAAAAATACTGAAAAAACGGTTATATATTTTTAGCAGTTTTTTGTAATATATGTGTTTACATAAACCATTTTTAACAACTTTTTGGAAAGTTTATTAACATTTTTTACATGTTATTTATTATTTTATAAACAATAAATGAAATACTTTTTTTAATGTTGATTTCTATGGAAGGGAAGTGTTTTTTTTATTTTCATGTTTCTGCCATTTTTTCCAGTTTGTTTGATTTTGTAGCCTTTCTTCATCACTTTTGGCTGCTCCTGAAGCTTGTGAATGCAGTTTCGCATTGCTGGTCTCCAGTTCAGGTAAGACTATTTTAAATTTATTTTATAAAGATTTAGGGTCTTACTACGAGTTTGGCGGTCCTCCTGTCAGCCCGCCACCACTGCGGCCAAGCCCATAGTGCGCCTACCTTCCGGATTACGAGGGTAATCCATGGCAGGTGAGCGGTGCTGTGGCGGTCTCACGGTGGTGGTCTGTTAGGCTCATAGGAGAGCCTAACATGTAGACCGTAGCCGTTAAAGTGATGACTGCATGTTCCTGCACGGTGTGGCATGCACCATGTCATGCATGCCACACCATGCAGGAACAGCAGTGCAATTTTACGGTGGCACAACATGTGCCCTACTGCATGCATCCCAGGAGCGGCAGAGGGCCCTGCCAGGGCCCCCTTAGTTGCCTCTCCACCACCCTTTTCATAGCATGCTCACTGCTATGAAATGGACAGTGGACAGGCAACTCGTAATGTGCGCGGCGGTGCCGCAGCGGTGCAGCCAGCATATTGATGGTCCTTTCCAGACTGCTGGCACAGCGGGATCATTGATCCCGGCGGAGGCGGTGGTCTTGTGGCGGTCCGACTGCCACAATCATAATACGGCGGGCAGACCACCACACTAGTACTGCAGTCCTGTGGAAAGTTGTACTCCTAATAAGCCCCTTAGTGGTGGTGGGGTAGGGGTTTAGATTAGTTAGGCTCATAGTTGTAACTGGATGATGTTTTAATATATTTTTATTTAGTGTAGTATGTGTAAGCTTACAATATGGTTATTGTGAAATGTAATGTTTCATTTTATTTTTTATGATTTTAATGCTTTCTATTGTACTTTTGTTTGTACTTGGGTTCTAGCTGTTTTTGGGTGGGTTTGTATGGTTTTCCCTTTACATGTTCTTGTTTTCAGATGCCTGAGTTTATTTTTACCCTGAACACATTTTATTTATTTTTATTCTGCAAAAAGATTAGGGTATTCTTTAACTGAACTTATTTTTACTATTTCTTTCATTTGTTGGTATTCCTGAATTATTGTGTTTTTTTTATTCTTAATTTTTCGATTTTGGATGCTTTCCTTGAATTATTGGACTAATACTGGGTGTTCTATATTTCTGTGGTTTATTCTTGCATTTTTGTGCTCTATTTTGTCGATATTGTTTGGGATTGCATTTTTTAGATCATCATTTCAATGACCAGCTGAAAGTGTGTTAGGTGTTAGCATTTCATAGTTTTTGTTTTTTAAAAGTTAGTTAAAAGTACATACACTCTTAGGATGTCTGTATTTTGATATTGACCATGCATTGTGTTTAATTGACTGAATGGTGGAGAGCAAATATTAAAAGTGACATCCATTATCCAGGAACAGGGGTGGGAGCACACCGCTTCACCTTCCAGCAAGGTTCGCCCCTGGCATTCTGGTTAATGCAGTCTCTTGTTGCTTGCTTTGCTCTAGTATTCAGAGTGTTTCGCCAGAGTTGGCGCAGATAGTGCTGATCTCTAGACACGTGTTTCTGGTTCTTTAACCGTCATCAGTAGAGATTAAGACTTCAGATTTGGGGTTTGCTGAGTAGGCTGCCAAACATTGCATCAGGTCAAGTACCTCTCACTGGCGCGCGGGTGCTTCTTCCACGAGCTCGTCAGCTCAATGACTCACGGGAGTACTTTTAAACAGGAACAGGGGTGGGAGCACACCGCTTCACCTCCCAGCAAGGTTCGCCCCTGGCATTCTGGTTAATGCAGTCTCTTGTTGCTTGCTTTGCTCTAGTATTCAGAGTGTTTCGCCAGAGTTGGCGCAGATAGTGCTGATCTCTAGACACGTGTTTCTGGTTCTTTAACCGTCATCAGTAGAGATTAAGACTTCAGATTTGGGGTTTGCTGAGTAGGCTGCCAAACATTGCATCAGGTCAAGTACCTCTCACTGGCACGCGGGTGCTTCTTCCACGAGCTCGTCAGCTCAATGACTCACGGGAGTACTTTTAAACAGGAACAGGGGTGGGAGCACACCACTTCACCTCCCAGCAAGGATCGCCCTGGCATTCTGGTAAATGCAGTCTCTTGTTGCTTGCTTTGCTCTAGTATTCAGAGTGTTTCGCCAGAGTTGGCGCAGATAGTGCTGATCTCTAGACACGTGTTTCTGGTTCTTTAACCGTCATCAGTAGAGATTAAGACTTCAGATTTGGGGTTTGCTGAGTAGGCTGCCAAACATTGCATCAGGTCAAGTACCTCTCACTGGCGCGCGGGTGCTTCTTCCACGAGCTGGTCAGCTCAATGACTCACGGGAGTACTTTTAAACAGGAACAGGGGTGGGAGCACACCGCTTCACCTCCCAGCAAGGTTCGCCCCTGGCATTCTGGTTAATGCAGTCTCTTGTTGCTTGCTTTGCTCTAGTATTCAGAGTGTTTCGCCAGAGTTGGCGCAGATAGTGCTGATCTCTAGACATGTGTTTCTGGTTCTTTAACCGTCATCAGTAGAGATTAAGACTTCAGATTTGGGGTTTGCTGAGTAGGCTGCCAAACATTGCATCAGGTCAAGTACCTCTCACTGGCGCGCGGGTGCTTCTTCCACGAGCTCGTCAGCTCAATGACTCACGGGAGTACTTTTAAACAGGAACAGGGGTGGGAGCACACCGCTTCACCTCCCAGCAAGGTTCGTCCCTGGCATTCTGGTTAATGCAGTCTCTTGTTGCTTGCTTTGCTCTAGTATTCAGAGTGTTTCGCCAGAGTTGGCGCAGATACATATGTTCAGGTATAGATCGCAGAATCGGCGAGGCAGTGGTGCTAGGGTAATTTTCTGATTGGCGGTACTGCCAACAATGTTACCTCACAAACGTCATACAAATTGTGAAAAATCCAAGCATCACACAAAAAACAAGTGAGTCAAATGAGCCATGCCCATTTAGCTGTAGAATGGTAAGAGTGTGGTATGTAATTGGTGTTGCATTGAGGAGCACAGTGTCACAACTATATTACTAAAGCCTTGAGATGGCCACAAAATTCGCACTGACATGCAGTTTTACTGATAAAACTATATGCCGCACAAAACATTATGTATGGAAATCGAGTTTCAGTAAATAGCATTTGCATATCACCAAGTAAAGTGTCTTGCTTTGTGTTGATCCTAATAAAATAATCGTTTCCATCATACTGCAGAATTATAAAAACAAATGCTCCATTTGTGCATTTCTAGCTGATGCAATATTTTGAAATATGCCAGCAGTTCATTTACAGGTATTAAAATTGTGTTGTGTGTTAGAAAAAACACCAGACATCTTTACAGCCTTTTCTTTCGCATACCCAGTACCCCAGCAAGATTGTCAGATAGTTCACTTAACAAAATCCTCTCACTTTGCAATCGGAGAAAGAAAAGTAAACAGCAATCTCCATGTTAAAAGAATAAGCAGCAATTTGTCAGAACACATAGCTTAACATGTGATCTTTGTCTGTGAACACACAGCTTGTGACATGATAAAAACATATTTTAAAGGCATCTTTACTGGTCATTAACCTTCTGAACTCCAGCTTGGTCATTTTGGGGGTGTTTTAGAAACCCACCCACCTCCACTGCCAGCACCTATGAGGGAATGAATAGTTCTGGTAGCCATTATAGGCCTTATAAAAAGTTTTAGGTTTTGCTTGACACAGCATCTGTGAAATCTATTGTTACACTTTAACATACACCTTTATTTCCAACGAAGGGAAAGATTCCTCTCACACCATGATATTGGCTGTTAGGATGCACACTTCTGTCTCTAAATTGCAATGCATGATGGACTATTTTACATCTAAAAGTGCACTCTGTGATTACATTTCTTTTTTTCAAGTCACACATGCTTCCATACATTAAGAAATATTTTTTTAATTATTTTTGCACTAAATCAGGTTTTTTCATTGTCAGTGTTATCTTCCTGTCAGGACTCACCTAACCATAAAATGGCCACCATTTTTTTCTTTCATCTCAGCATGGTCGTGTTAGGTCAGGAAGAGAAAACAATGAATATGCAGTAGCTTAAATTGTTGTTTTCCACTCTCGACAGGTACTGCTCATAGCTTCCAGGCATAGTACCAAGTTTTCTTTTTTTTAAAGTTTGAGCTTATTTCCACTGGGACTGAGTATTTTTTCTCTTTAGCTTTCAGCTCTATGCGGCTTTTCTTACTGCTTCTGGGGCTGATTGTTTTTCTACTTTTTTTATTATGTGGATGTTTAGCAAGTCTTTAGCATATTACAGCATTTCTTTCTAAGGCATAGAATCAAACATAAGGCTACAGTCCTGTTTTTGTTTGTGTCAGATGAACGCAGAATGGCAAAGAAGTATACATCATAGCCCTGTGTTTCTTTCTATGTCATAGAAATGAATGCATTACTACTATGAAGGCTTATTTGCCATCCGACCAATATTAAACATAGAAACAAAAACAGGATTTGAATAGGGGCAAGGGAGTCTACTTATAGTCTGTCTTTCATTCCCCTATGAAACAAAGGGCCTAATTATGAGCTGGTTTGCATCCCGTTTGCACCATGCAATGTGGTACATGCACAATGCAAACCTTTAGTGAGATTTATGAAACCACGCAAGGCCACTTTGTGTGGCCCTGAGTGGCTCCCTAATACCTAATTGGGAACCCTGGGAATGCGCCAAAAAGATATGCCTTCCCAGGGATGCATAACGAGGAGAAATATCTTCATTTCTTCTTGTTACTTTCTCTTTCTATGTGTGCTGCATTCGCAGGATTTTTTTTTAATGCAGGAAGGTGTCCCTTTCTGTACAAAAACAATCCTGCATGCAACGAAGGCACCTTCGCATCATGGAGCAAGGGTGCCTGCGTTGGCGCTAAGCTGCCAAAAGGGCCCCTGCACAGCGGAAAAGGCAGGAATGTGCTGTATTGCCTTAAATACAGCGCATTCCTGCCCTTTCCCTGTCATGCAGTGCAGCCCAACATGGTAACGTGCTGCGCTGCATTGCTGTGAATAGTCTCCCAAATATCCAAATGGCCCTTCCTTAGGTCTGGTGTTAGTATGCCAATGCATATAAGCTCATCATTCAGAAATGTGCACTCCTGTATTTACCCACATTGCAATTTTAAAGTCACACTTATGGGCTTTGCCATTGCTTGTTTGCAAATTGAACACCAGTAGAACAAGAAAGGAGTAGCCTATTTGCTGAATATTCTTTCTACATATTTTCAATTTTAATAGATGATTTAATTCTTGTCATATCCATTAAATCATTATGCATGACGCCCTACACCAGTAATGACTTATGTCTCAAAAATATGAATCACATACATTTTACATGCAGACATATGTCCTACTTTTTCACAGAACAACACTCTAAAAAATCTTCCAGTCAGGCTGAGTTTGGAGATTGAACCAAGACATTTATTTATATGTGCTATAGTTAAGATTCCACAACAACTATTACAAGTATGGCCTAGCAGTGGCAAGCCTAGCTCTTATCCTTGGCCTAACCTCTGTTTGATGTGGGCAAGATAAACACTCAAGTATCAATGAAGAGGGAAAGAGAAGCTGTGATCCATTCGGCTTCCAATGGTTAGTACCAAAAATCAAATAAAGGGGGGGAGAATGGACCACTTGTCCTGTATAACCAGGGTCTTAGTGCGAGTGGGAACCGTCTTAAAAAACCCTCATATACGTACACAGGCAAATGGCGGTATATCTTGGTTCTCCGCCTCAGTGTACCGTAACAGCATGATCATTGGGTCTTTTCCTTTGTCAATATGCTGACCTCCGCAAGGAGGAAGACCAACTGGTTTGTCAGTAGTGGCCAGGAATAAGAAAAGAGGGTGTGCTCGTGCTCTGATAAGTGAAGTAAAATTCCCTACATCACTTCTCACATGTATTTTATTAAAAAGGTTGTGATGTGGGAAATTAAAACGCAGTCGTGCGTGTGTAGACCCAGTTACTGGTCTATCGCACTGATGTGGTTCAACATGTTTCAGCCTCGTGGGACCTCTAGAGGCTTTCGTCAGGACCGGGGTGTGTTTAAGAGCGCATTCTGGCTCTTAATGGAGGGGGGTGTACTCACCGCCTTTGAAGTCTGAGGTCAGATCTGCAGTATCTGTACCTTATGAACTTTGCGTGGGTGGCCTCCTCGGGATACCGGAGAGCTATGGGGAACCCAATTGCGGTTCCTACAAGGTCATTGCTTGTTCTTGCTCTGTGTGGCTGAGTTTGGAGATTGAACCAAGACATTTATTTATATGTGCTATAGTTAAGATTCCACAACAACTAATACAAGTATGGCCTAGCAGTGGCAAGCTAGGCTCTTATCCTTGGCCTAACCTCTGTTTGATGTGGGCAAGATAAACACTTCAGCCCTGATTCTGAGTGAAACTTGGCAAATACTGATGGAGCGGAAATGTAATTTATTTGTAGGGGTGCATTATAATCACGTGTAGAACGCGTCTGCATATTATCTTGCAAATTATGTTAACATGAGTTGTTAGAATTTTTTAACCGTACTGATGCAATTTTGTGGCGGTAAATGTATTAGTTGAAACACTATAATGATAATGCGAATTGTAATGTTTAAAATGACACATTCTTTTGTTAGCTGAAGTCATACGCCTGAACTGCAAGTCCCTGAAACTTGCTTTCGAATTAATAGTTGAATTTCATGTGCACTGTAGAAAAGGTTCTTTCTCACGTTTCCATTGCAGGTGGAAAAGCGTTCTTTAGGAAAAGTAATGTCTTTGTTTTAGTAAGCTAGGCAAGGAGAGAAGAAGTTACAATTACATAGGTTGGAGGTGATGAAGAACGAGACGGTTTCACAGGGGAGACGGCATGGGAGCCAAGGACAAATTGTTGGGAAGAAGGCACATGGAAAACACAGCGGAAATGTACATCCAGACCTGCACCCAGAGTGAATGGTTTGATGCGAGTTGCCTCATGGGAATGCTACCTGTGGATAACTGATTGTTGGAACTAAGGAAAGTGCCCCACTTCTTTCTTGCCCCAGGAGAGAGAGCATCTCAGAACAAGCTCTTTCTTGGCGAACGTGGTTTTATGCTACTTGATCCATTGATGGTGAAGCAACTTCTTAGGAAGAGTCAATGCATTGACACCTTTTTCCCTTCCCATTGAAAATGCTTATGATGGGATGTTACCTTAGAGCTAGAGTAGGGATAGATTGATGCTTTTTACTCGTCAACCCTCATTGCAGGGAAATTTGGGCTCATGCTTTTTGATTCTCTGTATCCTACTTCTTGAACTAATAGTTCTGTTCATCCTGCACCGTTTAAATTGGATGCGTAGATTTGGCTTCATATTAATTCCTTTCTATTTCTATAGCCTCGTGTTGAGGTGTCTCTATGTCCAGTTATTTTTGGCTTTGTAATAAATTAACTAACTTTATCTAGTTGTCCGTGGATTATTATGCGGTAAGAAGAACTTTTGATTAATTGATTGTGTATTAATGATTTTCTTCCCTTTACACTTTCATGCTGCGAAAAGGAACCTTCGGTTTTGTGTGTCTAGAATAGGTCTAGAACTAATAGGCTCTGGCCCTTTCAATATCAAGGTCCAGATTTACTAACATTTGGCAAAAGGCATTGCAGCAAGACAACTTGCAGCGCTGCACTGCATAAAATGGCGAGAGTTCGGAATACACCATATTTACTAAGATAAGATATGGTGCATTCCTGCTCTCTCTCTGGTGCACTGAGTGCTGCCTAGCACCAACACAGGTACCCTTGCGCAATTTGACATGGGTGCTTGCGTTACAGACCGGATTGTTTTGTGCATGAAGGTTGCCTTACTGCACAAAAACTACCCTCAGAGGCATTTTTCTTTTTCAATTTGCACTGAAGAATGTAGAACACATAGAAAGATGAAATAACAAGAAGAAATAAACATATTTCTTCTTGTTATGCCTCTGTTGGGATGGCGTACTATTTTGACGCATTAGCAGGTTTACTATTCTTAGTAAATCTGGGAATGCGCCAAAATGCATGGGTGGATGCGTGGGGACACCCACACTCCACCCATAGAACACCTTCCTAATGCAGAGTTACGCAAGGCAGTGACTTGCGCTGTCTTGCGTTACTCTAGATTTACTCAGCCACGCAAGATGTCTTTGCGTGGCTTAGTAAATCTGATTTAGGAGCTTGTGTTGCCTTGCGTCACCTTGCATGTTGCAAGGGCAACGCAAGCCCTTAGTAAAGCTTATTTCCCAGAGTGAGGCATTTACGCAGTGCAGTACCTTATACGGATTACTAGTTTTTCTAAGTGACATAAAGAATTAAATGAGGAAAGAGGTGCTGTTTCACCCATTTCTATATAGATCTATGATTTTCAGACATTTTCTCAGATATAGTTCATCAGGTTTGACCTACTGAAATTTCTCACAGGAAATTTCAACAGTGTAATATTCACTGCAAAGCTCAAAATTCCAGTCCTTGTGAAAACTACTGTTTCTGCAAGGATAAGAATTGACTAGGCCAGTCGGAATCAGGGACTTCTCTCTGGAATTATTTGAGGATTCACAGAAACAAGCTCAAATGTGAATTGAGTTAAAAGTATAAAAAACATAAAGTCCTAACCAAATTTATAAAAACAAGAACAAAAAAAATTAAAGATGTTCAAGCTGCTAACCATAAGAAATAACTATAAGGGACCTGTGAGAAAAATAGCTAAAAATAGTCTTTACAGGGATGATGACCCCTTATATGGTTTGCCATAAAAAGTGCATTAGGTCTAAAAACAACAAAGGCAGTCTGTTTGTGACAAAAGCATTAAAATATTCTTGCCCATTAAATGCACCATATATGTGCAGGAAGGTGTCCCTTTCTGCACATAAACAATCATCAAAAAATGACGATTTTTAACTTGTTTGTGTGCTGCACAATGCAGCACACATGGGAGTTACAAATCGCCATTTGTGAATGTTTCTGTGCAGGAAGGAATACCTTCCTGCACATAAACAATCATTCCCCCAACGCAGGCACCCTTACGCTATGGTACACAAGACAAAGGGGACTACAAGGTGAAGGATTCACATGCCATCCATACTGGTAGGCAATTTTTAAGAGTGTTTGATCTGGAGAAGCAAATACTCAGGATTCAGAACATAACACAGTGGTTAGGGTTGACTTTAATCTTAAGAATTTATTTTTACCCAAACAAACCTTTTTTAGCAACATCAGGATAATGAAAGACTGGGAAAAAAACATAACTTTCTAACCTGTACTTTGCAGCTTGCATGCAGCTCTTTGATGACAGTTCATAGCACAGGATTGTAACTTATGAACTGTACAGTAATAAAAGAATCTCTGTGACAAAAGCAGTAACTCACTGAGCTATGTACATAAAATATTGTTCTTTGATATATATGGTACACGTTCTTTGCAGCGAACATATTAACCCTCTGAGCTACCTTACATGAGTCAAAATTGCCACTAGGCAAGACTCCCATCTCCATCCAGCAGGTACATTAATCACCAGAGTTACCTTGACACTTTTATTTTTGCCCAAATACTGCTGAATATAGAAGGAACTTACAGTGCTTCTAAAACTGCTGCACAGCTACAAAACCGGCACCCATTAGCAAAACCGGCCCCCCACCATTCCAACCTCCTGAGGAAATGCCTGATGCCCAGTACGGCCAGTCCATCTTGCATCCATCACTTTTTATATACTTTGCAGTGTCACCCTATGTGGGTTTGGTACGCACAAGCATGGGTCCAGTGCACACTGTCACTGGAATCAAGCTATACTTGGCTGATGAGCCCTAACTAGGATGAAACATGGTCCTGGGTTGCTTGTAGTCTGGTTTAGGGAGGTTCTGGGTGGCAGTCTGGCCTGGACTGTTCCCATTGGAACAGAGTCAAGACGGATTTTCATGGAGCTGTGTCAAACCTGAGGTGGTAATATAATGATGGACTAGGATGCGGCCAGAGTAATTACCAGTGGCTGAGATTAATTCAGGCATTCAATCCATCACCTTTTTGTATACTTTGGCATGCTTCTAGGTAGGCACACAAGCTCAGCACAAGGTAGAAGAGGTTTCCCCATCTTGGATTTTAGCAATGAGGGTTGCTCTGGGATTGTTTGCAGCAGGATAAAAAAAACTGCAGGAAAAGTGGGTAGAGTTGTTTCTGGAAACATTTATCACATTTGTTAAGGAGGAGCCAAGAGTCAAACTCACCCATTACCCATTGCTAACAATAAATGTAGCAACTCAAAGCACCCTCCTCAGAACAATTTCTGGACCAGTGAAAGAAAAGAAGAATGACTGCTCCGGTTGTTTGAGACCTGTGAAGAGACCTGAATGGGTAGGCCTGCTCCAACCTGTATACAGGGCAATGAAGTGGACTTCAAGGTTCAGTTTGCTGACCTCCTATGTGGCTACATGGACACACCAAGCTTCAAGAGGCCTTTTCCCTGAAGTACCCAGCTAACCAGTAGCAACTGGACCTGACCTGGACCCTGGTGTTGGCCTCTGCTGGAGTGAGTCTTTCACCCCCTAAAATGATGTTCCCAAGATCAGTGGACCATTGGCTATGTCTAACTGGACATGTGCCAACACCTCTGAAAAGTTGGGACTTCAGACCTCCAGAGGACTGGTACCAACCACCCAAGCTAATCTGCTAAATGTGCGATTTTCATGGACTAAAGAAACAGGGTTTTCCTACTTGGAGCTTCTGTGGATCAGCAAATCTATTTTAGCGGGCCCTTAGCGAGAAGGTCTCTGGTGTCAAGAAGACCATCGTCGGATACAGCCCTAGAAAAAGAGACTAAGGTCCTGCTTTAGACTTTGGCATAAAAGGGTACTTTGTTGCAACAGCAGCAGAATACCCTCTCTGCTAAAGTAAGGTTCATTCTGCCTCATTTAGGGATGGCGGGAACTTAATTATGTAGACTGTGAAGACCACTCTGTCTCTGCCACCTACATACATCTCTGATGCTTTGACGGAGTTAGGGATGTCGACGGTATGGCCATGTTTTGTCCATCCTGCTTAGAGTGGGCCAACACATGGCCAGTTTTCACTGTTTGTCACCGCCAGGTAAAACCTTGCATTGATGGGCAGCAAAAACCCCAAAATGACTCCCACACCATTGACAGAAATCTACCATGGGAAGGCAGTCATAGCTTTTTTATTCTCATAAAGAAAATCCCGTTTTTGGACTTTCTTTTTCAAAAATAAAAACAAAGTTGAAAGTTTGACGTATGGCTCTGTCATGTTGATGGAGCCATCTATCAAAACTTTCAAGGCATTGTACAGGAAGGGCCAATAAGGTGCTTTCTTTAAATGCAAGAGATGTCCGGTAGGAATGACAAAATCTCAATATTTGACGGGCAGATACTCCCTGAGGGTGACGGAATACTTTACTCCGTGACCCAGACCGAGTAAATTCCCGTAAGCCAAACTCTAAGTTAGTTGCAAGTCTGATGATAAGAATCTTGACTGGGTGAGGGTGCAAAAAGTATTTTGCCGGTGAGTGAAGTTTTCTGGGCATGAAATTTTGATTTTTCCCCACAGGACTTTTCCTGCCAAAATCCACAGCTTCAGCTTAGCCTCGTCCAATGCCTATCCAACTGTGAGAGGTCATCTTTGGGTACAGCCTTCTGCTTTGCCCCGCTGCAGGATTTTGACTTCTATTTCAAAGACTAAAGTGAGATATATCATTGTTTTGCATCGTCCTTGTGCAACGCAAGGTGACGTAGGGTGACGCAAAACCTAGAATCAAATTTACCAAGCCACGCAAGGCCACCCATGTATGGCCCTGCATGGCTTGGGAAATCTGGTGGAATGCAAGCCAGCGCAAGTCGCTGCCTTGAGTTACATTGCATTGTGGAGGTGTTACATGGGTGGAGCGTAGGTGTTACACACAGCCACCCATGCATTTTGATGCATTCTCAAATTTACTGATACTGGTATCTCTGGGAATACACCAGGATTGCACAGCTTCACACCAGAGGCATACAGAGGAGAAATAACTTTATTTCCTCTTGTTAGACCTGGCATCCTTAGTGTGGTTTGATCCTAACTTTTTGCCTTCATACCTCCTGTTTTTGCTGACTTTGTTTTTGCTGACCTAAGGCCTCTGCACACTTTATCACCACTAACCAGTGCTAAAGTGCTTGTGCTCTCTCCGTAAAGCATGTTAGATTGGCTTATACCCAATTGGCAAATTTAATTCACTTATAAGTCCCTAATAATTATGATTTCAATTTTGATGGAAACCGGAGTTTGCTCTGGTTCTGAATGTAACACTCCGGAGCATGGTTTACAGGCCGCCATTTTGAAAGCCAACGAAGTCTTGGGTTATTCCAGTTCAAAATCATCTTTCTACAGCTTAGCAGATATTTTGAAAACGCTTTCAAATTACAAGCGGACACAGATAACAGGCTAAATCACACTTACAAATAAACTGCGCTGACAGCGTCAGATACTCTTAGCAAGATCCATGGTAACAGATAACGGCTTGAGCATCTGACTAACATCAGCGCAGGACCTACCGCGCATCAACAGGAAGTCAGCTAAATAAAACGTACCAGGTGACTAAGCAGCTATTTTTAAAATGTGTTTGTGAAATTGCCACTATAAATTAGCACAGCCAAAAGCATCAGACGCCTAAATCAATTAAAAGTGTGTTCCTGGTGCAATTTAACAGAGTTTATGAAAGACCTCGCAGCGATTGGACAAATGAGGCTGTGACTTCAGCATTATTAGAAACATTTCTCATTCTCTGCTGGTCCGTGCTCTGTCACCGCCGGAGGAGGCGAGCAGCGTGATTTCCCAAGGCTTATAAACAGAACCTAATAAAGACGTTTATTGCATTTATTTTGTTGTGTCAAATTTCTTAGCTGCGTCATGCTGAGCACAGGTCTCTTCAGGGTGCCAATTAAATTATCCCCACCAAAGAAGGTGTCCAAAAGCCACATTGGCTGGCCACAGAGAGCACCACGCATCCCTCTCAATGCAGCACAACAGGCCTGTGTTATGAATATTCTTATTTCTTTCATGAATATTTATTAGACGAGTCGAGGCGCTGTTCTCGGCAGAGGCTCACATTCTTCTCTCAATGCAGTGTAAATACTATTAAACCCCGATCGCTGCGTCACTTAAGTCTTTTAAAATTACGTGTGATTACACAAAATGCAAATCCATCACTTCTCGCTATATTTTAGCGGAAATGAGTCCTTGCGTCAATATTTGACAAAAGCATGCCTTTTGGACTAAAACAAGATAATCATCGCCAAAATAGGTTAACGCAATTTTTCATATCGCCGTCTATCGCGGGAAAATAACGCTGTGTTAACATCTTATTCTCAACACGGCGGTAACATGCGATAGTTTCCCGATAAAACGTCAAATGTCCGCGATAAAATTACCGGGACGGCGATAAAAATCCAAAGCTGAACGTGAAAAAGGTGACGATGGGCCCAACCGCGATAAAAAAATCAGCGATAAGCTGCGCCAGGCCTGCAATTCACACACGTCAGGCGGGAAAAATCACCATAAAAGCAGGAAAAAAAAACACAAACAAAACCAAAACAACTGCGAAGCACAATGGAGGTAGCCGGAGCAAGTACAGAGGACAACCAGAACCCCACAAGCCCCACGGAGGACCAGCTTGGGACCTCGGGGTCAGGGAAGGGCAAGGAGAAGAAGAGGAAGATGCGGTTCAGTCCGCAGGAAAACAGGATCCTGATAACGGAGGTGATAGAACACCATCAACAACTGTTCGTCACCTCTACTGTGTCATTGGCAACAAAAAATTCAATATGGCAGTCCATTGTGGACAAGGTGAATGCAGTCGGAGTGCTGAGGAGGACAATGGAAGTGCTCAAGAGGCGCTGGAATTATGTGAAGCGCAAAACCAAGCAGAAACTCGGCAACAACCAGAAGGCAGCAATGCAGACTGGAGGTGGGAGCCCAGCGCCACAGGAGGAGCTGGATGAGATGGAGGAAATGGTGTCCACAGTCATCAGTGTGGAGACGGTGGCAGGAGTTGGGGGACCGGACACTGCTCAACATGACCTGACACAACAGCAACAGGGTGAGTAACGACCAGGGACTGGGGGGACGGGGGGAAATGGGCACAATGGCACACATGCACAATTAAGTATAGCACAGTGCACACCCACAATGACTCTGGATCATGTCCCTGATCCCCATGGCACACTGCAGCACACCTAGAAACAGCAAGTAGGCCCCCGTCGACTATGTGCCCAGAGCGGGCCCTTCCCACACATCACCAATCTCACAACCAACCCATGCACATGTGCCAAACCCAGCAAAGCGGCGTGTCAGTTAGCCACACTGACAATGCAAGTGACACTGCATGACGAATAGCATGGCTGCAGTCAATATATCATGACATCAATCCACTCAGGGGCCCCCACGGACCCCTGCCCCCACCACATCTTCAACAGAGCCGCCGACACCATCGCACCCATGCTCCGCCACACCATCAACCGCTCCCTGGCGACCGCCTCGTTCCCTGACGACTAGAAACACGCCGAGGTCAACCCTCTCCTAAAGAAACCCTCAGCGGACCCCACCGACCTAAAAAACTACAGACCCATCTCCCTGCTCCCGTTCTTAGCGAAAGTCATCGAGAAAGCAATCAACAGCCAACTCGCCACATTCATTGAAGAACACAACATCCTCGACTCCTCCCAATCCGGCTTCAGAAAAACCACAGTACGGAAACCGCCCTCCTCGCCGCAACAGACGACATCCGCACCCTACTGGACAAAGGAGAAACAGTAGCCCTCATTCTCCTCGACCTATCAGCGGCGTTCGACACAGTCTCCCACCGCACCCTAATACGCAGACTCTACGACGCAGGAATCCAGGACAAGGCCCTCGACTGGATCCGCTCCTTCCTCTCCGGCAGGACGCAGCGGGTCAGACTCCCCCTTTCCTCTCGGACCTCACACCTACCACCTGCGGAGTCCCCCAGGGCTCCTCCCTCAGCCCGACGCTCTTCAACGTCTACATGGCTCCACTCGCCCCATCGTCAGAACCTACGGACTCAACATCGTGTCATACGCAGACGACACCCAGCTCATCCTCTCCCTATCCAACGAGCCCAACACCGCCAGACGCAACTTTCGAGAAGGCATGGAAGCCGTCGCCAAATGGATGAAAAACAGCTGCCTACAACTAAACAACAAAACAGAAGTACTCATCATGGGCCCAAACCCCGATGACTGGAGCGACATCTGGTGGCCCCCCGCCCTCGGAAACCCGCCAACCCCCACGGACCACGCACGCAACCTGGGAATCATCCTGGACTCCGAGCTCAAAATGGACCGCCAGATCAACTCTGTCTCGTCTTCCTGCTTCCACACCCTCCGCCTCCTTCGTAAGACCTTCAAATGGATCCCCCTCGAACACCGAAAGACCGTCACTCACGCCCTGGTCACCAGCAGACTCGACTACGGCAACACACTCTACGCCGGAATAAACAAAAACCTCACCCGCAAGCTACAGAACATCCAGAACGCCGCCGCAAGACTGGTCCTCAACCTGCCAAAACACTGCCACATCTCCCAGCACCTGCGCACACTCCACTGGCTCCCTGTCGAGGCGAGAATCACCTTCAAGATGCTCACCCACGCACACAAGGCCCTCCACGGCACCGGACCAGCATACCTGAACAGCCGACTCAAATTCCACGCACCCCAAAGGACCCTACGATCAGCCCAGCTCTCCTACGCCATGGTCCCCCGCACCAGAAAGACCAGATCGGGAGGCCGCTCCTTCTCCTTCCTCGTGGCCAAAGCATGGAACGCCCTTCCGCTCCACCTCAGACAGACAACATCGCTCCCCATCTTCGCAAGAAACCTCAAAACCTGGCTTTTCGACAGACCCCTCCTTGATGGATGGAACCTGCACCCCCCCAGCGCCTTGAGACCCTTACGGGTGAGTAGTAGCGCTTTAACAAACCCCTGATTGATTGATTGATTGATGACATGTTGCACGCCACAACACTAAGGTGGCTGAGTGTGGACCACATCCGTAAAGGAGCAGGTTACACTCTGACACATCCACATGCACAAACAACCCCTGACATCAACAACACATCTGCGGACAAACCATGCCCCAGAGTCCCAACTCCCACCAAGAGCCCAATTTACCTAAGTATGCAACATATCAGCACTGTATAAGCACAGAAGTCAAAGGCACACTGCCTGAAAGGGATAAGGGGCAGCAAAATCAGAGCTGCAGGGGCGACTCTCCCAAAATGCAGCACACACACATAACATTCAGAGCACATCAACATTGACAACAATGTGGTACAAACTGCAACATGTTCACAACAGAACAGAGGACACAACTGGTGCCACTTGTGTGTAGAAACTGGCCAATCACATTTGGCATAGCAGGGAAATGTGAGATGATAATGTACAAGTACAAACACACATCCGTGATGTTGTCGAAATGTCCACTGTCCCGCATCAAATAGGCAGCTCCTCCCAAACAGTCACAATGTACATTGTCATGCAGTCTGTATGTAAACTTGTACAATGCGTCAACATACATGTGAACACAATGTTAAACTGCATCTCCCCTTCACATTGCAGAAGGAGAATCAACACCTCCTGCAGAGCAGACCAAACATCTCTACACTGATGACGAAGAGGACCTCCCCACCTTCGACACCGATGCCCTCCAAGAGCTCATGGACAGCTTCGGCACCTCACCTCCAGGAGCAGGGCAGCCCAGATGCATCGAGGAGACCTCACCCCCTGCACAGATCACACAGCAGGAAGCACCCACCACCCCGGCTGTCTCCCAGGACCCCCACGAACAACACATGGCCTTCCAACGCAGTGTGTTAGGGTGCCAGGAGAAGATGGCTGGTCAGGTGCGGGTGGGGTTCGACCTCATGGCAGCCAAACTAGTTGCCATACGTGGGTGTCTAAGTCCCATCAGGGACCACTTACAGTCCCTAACGGACACCCACAGTCCGCTCCATGCTCTCCAACGATCCATGGCTGACATCGCTGGAGTCCTGACTCTGAGACAAGGACAACTGTCTAGTCAGAGTGGCTCTAGCGATGTCAGCCGGGAGTTGGGACACATGCGGAGGATCATGGAGAACAGGGAGCGGATGCAGGCGGAAAGAATGGCTGCCACGGTTGCACACCAGCGAGATGTAGCTGGGATCTTCCATGCCCTGCTGTAGTGTAGCTCCTATTTCCCTAATAGGCTCTGCGCATTGGAATAATATCCCCTATAGGTTTGACATAGGACTAAGGTCAGTATGCCCCTATCGAGTATATTAAATTTAATTACTTGTGCCAGCTAGCTCAGAGGCCACTAGAAACTCCTTGACAAATGTTAGATTTGGGGGTCTCTAGTTGGCAGAGGTAGGTACCTTTGTCCAAATAGGGACCCTTGAGTCTAGTCAGGGAAAGTAGGTACACTCCCGAAATAACCCCTGCTCACCCTCTTGGTAGCTTGGCACGAGCAGACAGGCTTAGTTCAGAGGCAGTGTGTAAAGCATTTGTGAACACATACAGTAATCAAGTGACAACCCTACAAACGGACACCACACAGGTTGTATATTTATAAAAATAAGTATACTTTATATAGATTTATCACAAGACCATAAACGACAAAAATAATCCACAATACTGTCAAGAGTGCTTAGTTCTGATCAAAAAGGCTTAATTCAAGGTTCTGTGCGAGTCGGTAGCCTGCTACGGCGAGGTTGAGAACAAACAGAGTCTAATAAATCCAGCTGACAGCGTCGAGACGGGCCAACACAGCGTAGACAGACTCGGTCACAGTACCTTTTACTTGAAGCGGCAGGCACGGGCGTGCGAGCCGGATGGCTGTTCGTCGCGGTCGCAATGCAAAAATGGAAGCGTTGCAGGACGCGTTGTCCCTCGATGCGGTGCAGGCAGCGGCTCGTTGACGTCGTCGAGACGGAGTCGGTGAGACCAGGGCCGTGCGTTGCAGGGCGAGACGGTGCTTCGATGTGGTGCTGGCAGGTTGCGGTGCGGTGACGGAGCCGGATTCAGGAGCTGGCGTCGATCAGTCCGGACAGCGGTGCGAGTCGGGCGGTGCGTCGCAAAGCGTGCAAGCGGTGCCCAACTCCGGTGCGGTCACAGGACTCGAACTCAGCAGCAGTGACCGTGTCGGTCGGACCAGGTCGATTTGGCGTAGCGAAGCGTTGCAGGATGCGTTGTCCCTCGATGCGGTGCAGGCAGCGGCTCGTTGACGGAGTCGGTGAGACCAGGGCCGTGCGTTGCAGGGCGAGACGGTGCTTCGATGCGGTGCTTACAGGACACTGAGTCGGTCGTGAGAGTCGGTCACAGCTCCCTACCTCTGTAGCCACTGAAACAGAGTTTCCAGCAGCAATTCACAAAGGGGGTGAAGTCTAATGGTCCTGGGACTTCGGTCAGGGGGCAAGCTCTCTTCCAAGCCCTTGGAGATCCTTCACAAGTTGATGAAAGTCACAGCAAAGCAAAAGTTCCTTTCTCCTTTCTTTGGCAGTCAGGCAAACCACTGCAGGCCAATCCCCCAAGCAGCACTTCAGGCTTAGGGATAGTCTCTCCTCAGTTTCTTCTTGGTTCCGCTCCTCAGCAAAGGTTTCTTCTTGTTCCCAAAAGTGATCTAATTTCCTAGGGGTCTGGGTCCCCTTTTTATACACAGTTTCTCTTTGTTCTCTGAAGGCAGAGAGGCCTCTGCCTAGCCCAAAACCAGTTCTGGTCAGTCCTGGAGCACTTTGTTTTTCTGACTCCTTCTTTCCTTTCAGAATGTGGGGCAGAGTGCTCAGCCGCCCGGCAGGAGGTGGAGCCAGCATTGTGGAAGGCAGGCACAGCCCTATTCAGACCCAGGTGCAACTCCTCCCTCCACTCTGGATGCAGATCTTTCTATTCAGCCCTGTGCTGACTCACCCTGTCTCCTGTAGCCACCCCAGCCCCTGTCACTCAATCTCCAGACAAGGAATACACAACCTAGCAGAGGCAGGCTTGGATAGTTTAGGCAAGAAAATACCCACTTTCTAAAAGTGGTATTTTCAAACACAGAATGTTAAAACCAACTTCACTAAAAGATGTATTTTATCATCCTGAGTTCAGGCATACTAAATTAATTTTTCTACCATGTTCCTGGGTCAGTTCTGACCATAAGGTGTAATAGTCAGTCTGCCCATTCTGGCCTATGGGGAGCAGGTAGCCTTGCAATAGTGAAAAACGAAAATGGCTGTAATTCACTATTAGGACATGCCACACACACCAGGGCATGTCCTACCTTATACTTACAATGCACCCTGCCCTAGGGCCTACTTTAGGGGTGACCAACATGCAGTAAAGGGAAGGTTTAGGGACTGGTAAGTGGGTGCACTCACCAAGTCGACATGGCAGCCCTAGGCTGCACACAGGCTCTGCAATGGCAGGCCTGAGACACAGTTTACAAGCTGCTTCTGTGGGTGGCACAACCCGTGCTGTAAGCCCACTATCAGCATTGGATTTACAAGCCCTGGGCACACTCAGTGCACGGTACTAGGGACTGACAAGTAAACCAATCATCCAATCATGGAGTCACTAATACATACATCAATTTAAGATAGGGAGCACTTGCACTTTGGCACTGATTAGCAGCGGCAAAGTGCCCATGAGCATCTAGTCCAGCAAAAACATGTCGGCAACAGTGGAGGCATTACGAAAAAATGGAAGGGAGACCCACGCCAAGGATGCCAGGTCTAACAACAAACAAGAAGGGAGTAGTTTCTGGCAGCCGCAAAACATGACAACTTTGTTTCCCTTTAGAATCAGAATGTTTCCCAGAGTCGTGGAAACAATAGATAACTATTTCACTCAGCTCAATCGTGCAAGCTTAGTTTTCCTCAAAGTTACACAGAAAGAAATAGACGGGCGTTTCAATAAAAGATTTATTGAACAGTCTTGTTTCTTGTGTAAGTAAAATGTGCAGTTACGATCACAAGACAGTATGCAAGATAAATAATGTACAGCGTAAGCAGTAGAAATAAATAATACTGCGATAGCATTATCTCTTAGCGGATATTCATTCACATAAATAACACAGACTAAAAAATGAGAGTACTCATACGATGCGTTTCTAAGCTAGTTCTACCCCAATGTACCTAACCTAACCTAGGTGTAGGGAGAGGTATGAAGTAGGTGAAGTATTCCTTACTATGCTATACTAAGAGTATGTTAAGCCTAGTATGCCTAGTATGCCAAGAGTCCCTCTAGGTTCTAGTCAGCTCCATACCTTTAGAATGAGAGAGGTAGGAATCTCTTTGCCAGACTCGAACTCCAACACCCCGCGAGGGAAGTTAGATCACTGGAAGCTGGACTCTCTGCATGCAGGGATGACAGCGTCTTCTCAGTGCGTCGGGCCGGGAAACGGGCTCCTCTGAAGTCGAGGTCTCCTCTAGTTTACAAGGGCTAGGGAAGGTATATTTATACCTGAGAGGTACCTTAGAATGTTAGCATTGACGTGGATCGGACAGCGGAAGACGTCATGAATGAACCCCTAAGGTATAACGGTTCATGCATAATAAATGAGTCCTTGAAGAAATCAATAGTCCTGTGCTAGGAAAACTCAGGAAGCCTAAGGGTCTGTTCTTCAAGAACTCGTTGTGACGTTAGGGTGGACGGATGTCTGAGACCATGCCTGTATTTGGAGTGCATGGTTTAATGCCTAAATAAGGACTGGGATTTTATGCCTATATAAGGGCAGGGCGAATTGTGCCTATATAAGGATATGATACAGGAAAGCCTGTGTATGGACACCCTAAGAGGAATACAACACCCACTCCACTTTCGTGTGTACAATAATACTAAAATGCTAAACATTTAAAATGCTAAACATTAAATGGAGTGCCGCATATTGCTAAAATATTTCATAAAACCATTTAAAAGGCATTTAAAAAACCTATTAGAATGCAAAAGGTACTGTACATTTGAAGCATTGCTTTTCATATCAGGCATATATTTAAAAATAAAATACAATATGAATGAATTTAGCAATAATATTTACATTTGACAGAAAAATAATCGATAAGTTGTTCAAAAATCAAAGTCATTTCATGTCATGAAAATAAATGAACTTTTTTTAGACAAACAAGATGACTAAGTGTCTGTGGAAGTACCGCGAAGTCTGTACTATAAGGCTAGTTCTACTTTAAGCAGATTGAAGTGCCATTTTAGGTCAAAAAATGGGAAAAAGTTAAATTTTGGGAAGATTTCCAAGTTTTTGAAGTATGAAGGCCAAATTGTTACTGCTTCTCTGGAACACTGTGGGCTGAATCAGAGTCAGTTTACGGGTCTGGTGTAAACATGAGATCATCTATGTCTGTAGACAAAACATCGTCCACTGAAGTTGGTGTCAGTTGGAACACCTCGTGTAGTAGATTAATTGCACAGAGATGTGAAGCACCGCTTTCAGCATAGGTTGCCGCAGCAATGTTCGCGTCCGTTGTTACCTGTGTGCCTGTAGATCTTTCTCATACCTCAGCAGCAGCCGGAGGCGTCTGTGAGATCTCAATGAATGCTGACATCAGGATTGGCAGCCTCTGGGGACAACACAGAGCATGGGCCGTTATCGGGACCAGCAGAGTATCGACATCCGTTGGTGTTGCTGATGGAAATGTTAGACAGGTGTCCAACACGTATTCTTCACCGCATAGCAGGCATCGTAGGACAGGTAAGATGCAATCTTGCCAGATTGGTCTGAATGACAGGAACCACGTGGTATTAAGGTCCCGTAGACGAGTCATGCCCAAAAGCTGTACTATTCGCTCACGGCACTTTCGTTCAAGGAGAGCTTTCTCCATTTCGCTCGGAGTGATGTCTGCGAATAGGCTGGCCATAGCGTAATAGCAGGAAGAGAAATAGAATTCCGGCAACAAGTGCTAGAATTAATGGTATGCCACCAAACACCGAATGTGCAAAGTTCGGGATTATTCCGAGTATTGCCTGGAAAGGTGCTAACAGACCGGTACAGATGCTCTTAAATACATGTATAATTCCACTTGTATCAGACATGTTGAAGATACGTGTTATCATTTCTACGAAATGTATAGGGCAGTTTGTACGTATTAAAGTCTGTATCTCAGCCGAAGTCCTTGCTACTTGTAGATCATAGGTTTCTTTGGCCGAGGTCAAAGGCACTGTTTGCTGTAAAAGCATGGCTTTCATTCTGCTCAAAGTATCAAATCTTATAAAAGAGACATTCAGCGAAGGCCACAAAGGCGACTCCCTGACTGTGTCTATTGGGGAAACAATACTTGCATACAGCAAGTGACCCTGGAGTTGACCGTTACTAGATATGGGATGCCTGGCAACATGCCGCAGCAACTCTGATCATTCAACATGAGGTAACTCCCATTAGAAAGTTGTCCAAACGTTGGATTAATCACAGCAGCTGGTGTACCCTGCTGATGGCAAGACAAATTTGCCACAGAACCATTGCAAGCCCCGTGTAAAGAAATGTCCTGACATATAAGTGAACCGCTCAGTGCACTTTTACAGTGTGTACCGCTCAAAAACACTTCACGATCCCCACTCCAACATCTATATGTATACGGTAAATCCCAAGATGTCTTAATGTATTTCTTACCCAACCTTTCATATTTGCCTGCTTGCATTTGTCTAAGGCAATACTGAAACTGAAAAGTAGTCACAGGTAAAGTAATTTTTCCATGAATGAGCCATTCTGTAGCTGGTTTTTCTGCCACTGTGAATGGTAACTTTTCCAGTTTTTCAATGTTTAGCACTGTATACTTTGCTCCTCTTTGTGCCAGTTCGATCTGTTTATCAGTTAGATTGTATTCTGCAAACAGAGCCGATGTGTTGATGAAACGCCAAGGCACATAGCCCGCTCGCAAAGATTGCAGCGTCCAGCTTAATAACACAATAGAACGTAATTGAGATTGGCCTTGCTGTAATCGTGCCAAATCTTGTTCTAGTATGTCGATAGCAGAGGATACAATGCCATCCAATGAATATATTCTGGAGGACAAAGTTGTTAACCCATTGTCGACCACAGTGAGTGTTTTCTCTAAATTAATACGATCAAGTTCACGTATTCGTTCTGCGGCCTCCATCTGTGACACTTTCCATGCTTCATTATAGGCAGCGTAAATGCCGGCATATATGAAACGTTTTTGACGCGGTTTTCTTGGTCCAAGCAAGAATTCCCTAATGTCTGCGTCTTCTTTAAGTAAGGATAAGTGTTGTTTCACATCCTGTAGTGTAGATTTCTGAAGCCAATCGAGGCATAATTTTCCTACACTGTATGTTGTTACTACCCCCGGATGCTGTCTTTGGACGTATCTTGGGTCTGGCCTATGAATAGTAAAGCCCTGAGTTTTATTCAGGAATCTTTCCCGACAGTTGTTCGTGTCTGTGGGCCAGATCAACCATTTTTTCCAATTAGGATTAGATCTGTTGAGTTGTAGTATATTGTCAACTGTCACCACTGCTTGTGTATTATTGTCACTTGCAGGTGTTGGTACAGAAGGTGTTTTCATCTCTTTGATCTTGGCTAGTCCAAGACAAGATGTTTGTTGGACAGTTTCATTCAAAAACATTATTTGTTCAGGGATGATGCAGGCTCTAAATAAAGCTTCTATCCCCTGCACTTGCCAATCTTTAGTACCCCAGACAGTTTTTGTGTCTATTGTGTCTTTCCATAAGTCGAAACCCTGTCTAGACAGTTGGGCAATAAATAATGCAGAATAAATCTGTTTTGTATTTGTTAACATAATTTTCAGTCCTGTTTTGTTTACATTTTTGTAGTAAAACGTTTCTGGATCAGATGTATTGTAACCTGAAAAATATGGAAACTTGTTGGCAAATGTTTTTGAACTACCTTGTGGTGGCGTAGGACAATGCTCCCATTGGTTAAACATAAACACATTTCTTGGGTATGCAGATTTATGCAAATAATGATGACCATAATGGTTATAACAATACAGTTGTTCATAGTCTGATGAACCCTCTAAATATTCATTTTTAGAAAATGCAGCAGATTTTTCTAAGTCAAACATTATGTCATTAACAGTCTCAAAGTCCCAATCATCAGAATAGGTACTGGACGAAATTAGATCACTTAGTGAAATTTTAAACAAATGTGGAATGTTCAATTGTTCCGTCGGGCCGAAGATATCAAAATCTGTTTTGTCCCACACTATACCATCCTGTATAGGAATAGCTGTGATGTTCACTGATGACAAGTCTCTTGCTTCACGATGGGAAGATTTATGAGGTTTCAAAAGTACGTTCACGTCTTTTCCTTCAGTATTCACATGGATGTATCTGCCACTTATAAGCACGCTCACAGTTGTAACCAAAGCTAGCCAGAGCAGGAAAACAAAAAGTCCAGATGTAATCCAGAGTTCAATCCATGGAGAAACCAAATAAGTCTTTTTCAGAAAGTGAAGAAAGTCTTGTACTTGCTGCTTGAATTTCAATGATGCTGGCGTCGTTTCAGGTTCACTCGGATCTTCTGAGAACGTATCAAAGTTAATGAAATAGCCAGAAGCAGTTCTGTCAATTGTTGGAATTGCATCAGGATTTGTAGAAATCGCTGGAACCAGTTGATCACTTGCTACATTGGTGTAGACAGGTGTATTTGGACGAACTGTTACTTGATTTTCAAGAGGGATGAGTTCCATAGCGTTGTTGCTTAGTCCTCCATCTGTTACAGCTGAATTCTCGATTGTTATCAGTCTTTCAGTCTGAACCTCTTGGATAGTAGCGAGAGGAGTGCGTCTGCTACTAGGTCGGAGTCCACGAGGCCTACTATTTAGTATTGGCCACATACTGTGGTTTGATGAGGTCGATGGACACAAATCTTTTCTCCTTTCTTCCAGCAAGGGGCGGCAGAAGTACTGTTCTTGTTCCTTGAACTGCTAGGACAGGTACTGGTTGTCTGTAAGAAGGTCCAAATTCCTTCTTGTCCGCAATCTTTTCTCTGACTAGATCCCCAACTTTTGGAATCCAGACAGGCCTTGCTGGGACCGCCGGTTTTTCCCCAGTGGTGGTTGGCTGTAGGAATACGTTGCTTTGTTTCGTTCTTAACTCATTCAGTTCCTGTAAAACAGCCAAACGATCTTTGATATCAAACGTTTTGTTTTCCACCACTGTGCCTACATCATCGAGATCTGGTACCCACATTCTTGTCCCAAATAGGACCTCATATGGAGTGACCCCCCTAGAGAACTTCTTGGCAGGTTATTCAATGAGCGTTGGACCCCATAAAGGTGTTTGACCCACCCATCACCCGAACCTAATACCCTAGCTGTTATAGACTGCTTTATGTCCCGGTTTTTCCTTTCCACAACCGAATTTCCCTCAGGATGGAATGGAGAGGAGTACCGCAATGCAACGCCCAGACTGGCCATGGCTTCTTTGTAAGCCCGAGAGCTAAACGCAGGGCCCTGGTCAGAATGTAGCGTGCCTATTGCGTATGTGCCGATAAAGACTCGCAAATCTTTTATAACAGTTCGAGCGTCAGCCGAGCGCTGAGGCCATATCCATAGGAACCTTGATTCAGTATTTGTGGGATTGCATTTGTCCAGAAGGACGCATGCGCTTAGATAGTCTAATGCTGTCTAACAGTGGTGTCTGTACTGGGCAGCTGCATGTGTAGCATGGTGTCTGTTGGCATTCTCGCTGTAATTTACAGTCTAAGCAGTTATTGATGAATATGTGAATTTCTGTATTCATTCCAGGCCACCAGTACATCTCCTTTAATGTCATTATTGTTTTAGAGATCCCTTGATGTGACAGACCCTCCCCCAAATGTGTTTCATAAATCAAGGCTGCTCTACGTTCCGCGTTTAGAATTACCCTATCCCCCACTCCAGGGATTCGAGCAAATGGAACGTTGTTCGCATCAATTACATAAATGTACTTGAGTGGAAACTTTTTTGGTAACGCTGCACTGCTGCCTTTGCTTGTAGCATTGACAGCCAACATTATCTCACTGTCTATTTTTGTTTTTGAACGAGTGATCGCAGCTACGGAAGCCGTCTGAACAGCCCCCTTTGCGGCTTTGTCAGCCAATGAATTCCCTATAACGTGAACGCCATCACGTTGATGACTCAGTGTGTGGATCACGTGAGCCTTTGGTAGTTCGTTTTTCAACTGAACTACTTGTTCCCAAAGCATTTTGTGCTTTATTGTGCCACCTTTCGCATCTTTGAAACCATTTTCAAGCCAGTTTTGTATATATTCATTATACGACTGAACACAGTAAAAGGAATCGCACACTATCAGTGTGGGGAATTCTCGATCTGTACTTTCAAGTGCCAGTTTGAATGCTTGTAGTTCAGCTCGCTGAGCTGTACAATCTCCTAGAGACTGGGTTTTTGTGACCATAGGTCTGAAGATGCCATTTCGCATGCGACCTTTAACGATTGCACACGCTGCACTGTAAGCTTGCTTACTCCCTGTTGCGGGTTGTGCGGATCCGTCAGTGTAAATTATGAATTCGTACTGTTCGAGAGGCAGAATTTCAGTAGGCAGAGGACATTCTTGTTCATATTGCAGGAATGCTTGTGTTTTTAAATCAGGATCAAAAACATATTCAACATCTGTTGCAGCAAGAGAATTAACCCATTGTATCCATCTTGGATGTAATGCTTTAGCATTTGGAATGCTTGCTTTTGTGACCGCTTCTAAAGCTGGTACTGGGGTTACGACAATAATGCGTTTCCCTTGGGCTAAGGCTCTTTCTTTTGCTACAGCGGTTTGAACTGCTGTTAGAATTTTTCAGTTGAACTGAAGCGCATTTCCGCTTGTGTGTACAAATGAGATTTGTATGCAATTGGTATTTTCTCTCCCTCATTGAAGGTTAAGTAGGTGAATCCGCATTGACCCGAAATTATTCGGATCACCAAATTGCGTTGACTTACGCGTGTTTGTAAGTGATTTGTTGCTAACATGTTAGCCTGGAGTGAACGCAAGATTTCTGTGTGTTCGTTTGTCCAATTTTTGATTGAAAAATCAGGTTTGATTAATGCGTAGAGAGGTTTAACCCTTTCTGCGTAATTTAGAATGTATGTTCTTCCAAAATTTAGGAAACCCAGGATGGATTGTAAGTTTTTTAGCGTTTTTGGAGGTTGGAGCAGCGCACACTTTTCTAAAAAGTTAGCTGCCAAGCTCTTGCCTTCACTTGAAAGCTCATATCCTAGAAATAGGACATTGAGATGGGCAATTCAGGACTTTTAAAGTTGAACTTGTAGCCCTCAGAGGCGAAGCCCAGTATAATGGTGCTCACCCTGTTCAAGTGTTTGTCCAGGTCATCGTCTGTCAGATAGATGTCATCGACATAGGACAATGCCTCATTGTCATAAATTTGTAGTAACTCCGTTACCCTCGCTGAGAATAAACCTGGGCTGTTCTTGAACCCTTGTGGGAGTCGACAAAAGTGACGCTGGGTCCCCATTATGGAGAATGCTGTTAAGTACCTGCTTTCAGGTGCTATGTTTTGACAAAAGAAACCATTTGAGATGTCTAATGTGGTTTTGTATTTTTTACGCACAATGTTATTCATTAATGCTGTGCTATGTGCATTTTGCACTGCAAAGGTTTTTGAACAAGTGTTTAGGTGTCTGTAATCCAAAACTAGACGATATGTATTGTCTGGTTTGGAGACAGGAAACAAAGGATTGTTCATGGAGGAGGTGCATGTTTCAATCACCCCTTGGTATTCAAGTTGATCTAAGATCTCCCTGACCTGTTTTTTAGCTTCTTGCTTTATTGGATACTGCCTTTGTGCAGTTGGTTCATGTTTCAGATGTATTTTATGGTGAGGGAGTCCTCATCCCATCCTACATGATTTTTATATAATGCTGGGGCCTGGGCTACTGCCCATTTCCTGGCATAAGTATATTTTAGATGAATTGGAATATGGTTGGAGAAGGCAGGCATAATAATGTCCTCGCCGTGTGGGCACTCCCTGACAAATTGTGGTGGCCAGTCTTTTTCTGCTAGAAGTATGTCATAGCCCCTTGATAGTCTTTCCCAAAAAAGTGCTTTCACCTGTCTTGGCTTGTCTCCCTCCATCCGGAGTGTTATTTCATATAACTTTTGTGGAGTACTAACCCTGGTGTCTACAGTCTCAACTGTGATGTACTCATTCAAGTCCACTATCTCCAGAAGTTCCTTCAGGTTCTGGCGAGCTATTGTGACTTCTGCTGCACTGTCCAGCATTGTCTGAGCCCATTCTCCGTTCTTGAGTTGTGTTCTCAGTATTCTCGGCATGTCTGATCTTCAGACCTGCTACTTTCTTTTGGAGAATTGAGGTTTTGTTTTATTTTTTGGAGCGTGTTTTTCTTCTTTGGATTTCACGCGTTCTTCTCTATGTTCTGATCGTCCTCTTCTTTCCGAAGTCTGTGATGAGATCTGAAAGGGACGAGAGGAACGTGTATCAGTATCTTGATACCTGTCAGGTTTTCTCAAATTATCCCTATTCCTGAGGTTATACCTCCTTTCAGAGGGCTCCTTTTGAGGAGACCTACCTCGGGATTGAGAACGTTTCTCGTTTGAATTTTGTTTATTAGTCTCCCACTTCTTTTTAGAGGATGTAGGAGTTTGTTTAATTGAGTCCTTTTCAGGACTTTCAGATAGTTTCGGCTTCACTGGTCTTCCACCCAAACTATCTCTGCCTAATTCTGCATATGATTGTTCAATTATTCTGGGTAGCTCTGTTTGATGTTCTGTAACATCGAATTCCCATAATCGTTGGCGGATCGCCACTGCTGCCCTCTCCTTTAATATTAGATAATATTATTGTTGAGACCTGGTCGAAATTTTTCAGTAATTTCATACCTAAATTTAGAGCAGGCTCTGCCCCGTATTCATTTTGAATTTGTTTCAGGACATCAGGTATTACCGCAATTGATGGAATACCATGTGTTTTAGTATAGATGGCAGCAAAGACTGAGCCCCAAGTGGTGCAGTCTTCCAGTTGTGGTGTGATCCCCATCGGTAAACTGATTGTTAGGATTCTGTGTTTCTCATACGGGCTAGTATTTGGAAATACTGCTTCGATTTGAGTAATTTTTTGAGCTATCCAGAATGGAATTTGCTCACGTTTTGTGGGCATTTTACCCATGACTGCGTATAGAGTCTGTGGTGTAATTTTTTAGTGTATTCCCCTGTTGTCCCCTGTTGGGGAATTTGATTTGGAAGTGTCAATGGTTGTTGGACTGTGAAAGTCCGCATGACATATTGGACCAATTGTCTGTAGATTTTTATTAACTCTGTAAGTTGAGTAAGTAGTTCCTCGTCTGACATTTCTTCAATGTCGGGATGAGGTGTGTAGCCGGCTAGAATCGGCCATGTTGCTCCTGGTCTACCTAGTGGACCGAGCCTGGTAATGTTTTTGTGATGTTTTAGGGCGCCTTTAAACCAGAGCTGATGCTCTTGGTATGTTAATGGAATTTCAATATCCTCGAAAGGAATGTATTCCTCTGGTGGATCATCTTCTTTGTAGAAGTGAAACATGTGTGTTACTGGATTGGATTCAGGAAATATTACCCATGAATAGAATACCTCTGTCTGAAAGGATTTGTGTGCCTCTATCACGAAAACTGCTCTACCACCTCTTGGTGGCAGACCGTGTTTTATAAGTTTTAGAGTGATGGCTCTTCTTAAGTTTGGATTGATGTCTATGACACCCTCCTCGGTTTCAATTAAACCTGTAATGTTAAAAACTGCTGCTTGGGCTGGATCAGCCGCAGCTCCACCGTTTCCGGTCTCATTGTCGGAGTCAGGCATTTTGTTGTTCGAAAAATGTAGAACAAGTTTCAAGGAAACAAAGATAAGGTGCACAATATTTTGGAACACTGTATCCTTCAACGTTGAGCAAACCAAACAGCTAATATATAGGGTGTTTCCCTATGTAGCCGTGGTGGATACTTAACCCTGCCCACTCCAGACGTCTTTTTGGAGTATATGGGTAGGGGTCCCTGAGAGAAAAAGCACGGCTGAGTTACTCAGTATCTAGCGTTAAATTACCGCCTTACCAAACGTTGGGCGCCATGTAGTGTAGCTCCTATTTCCCTAATAGGCTCTGCGCATTGGAATAATATCCCCTATAGGTTTGACATAGGACTAAGGTCAGTATGTCCCTATCGAGTATATTAAACTTAATTACTTGTGCCAGCTAGCTCAGAGGCCACTAGAAACTCCTTGACAAACAAGAAGGGAGTAGTTTCTGGCAGCCGCAAGAACATGACAACTTTGTTTCCCTTTAGAATCAGAATGTGTCCCAGAGTCGTGGAAACAATAGATAACTATTTCACTCAGCTCAATCGTGCATGCTTAGTTTTCCTTAAAGTTACACAGAAAGAAATAGACGGGCGTTTCAATAAAAGATTTATTGAACAGTCTTGTTTCTTGTGTAAGTAAAATGTGCAGTTACGATCACAAGACAGTATGCAAGATAAATAATGTACAGCGTAAGCAGTAGAAATAAATAATACTGCGATAGCATTATCTCTTAGCGGATATTCATTCACATAAATAACACAGACTAGAAAATGCGAGTACTCATACGATGCGTTTCTAAGCTAGTTCTACCCCAATGTACCTAACCTAACCTAGGTGTAGGGAGAGGTATGAAGTATGTGAAGTATTCCTTGCTATGGTATACTAAGAGTATGTTAAGCCTAGTATGCCTAGTATGCCAAGAGTCCCTCTAGGTTCTAGTCAGCTCCATACCTTTAGAATGAGAGAGGTAGGAATCTCTTTGCCAGACTCGAACTCCAACACCCCGCGAGGAAGTTAGATCACTGGAAACTGGACTCTCTGCGTGCAGGGATGACAGCGTCTTCTCAGTGCGTCGGGCCGGGAAACGGGCTCCTCTGAAGTCGAGGTCTCCTCTAGTTTACAAGGGCTAGGGAAGGTATATTTATACCTGAGAGGTACCTTAGAATGTTAGCATTGACGTGGATCGGACAGCGGAAGACGTCATGAATGAACCCCTAAGGTATAATGGTTCATGCATAATAAATGAGTCCTTGAAGAAATCAATAGTCCTGTGCTAGGGAAACTCCCGAAGCCTAAGGGTCTGTTCTTCAAGAACTCGTTGTGACGTTAGGGTGGACGGATGTCTGAGACCATGCCTGTATTTGGAGTGCATGGTTTAATGCCTAAATAAGGACTGGGATTTTATGCCTATATAAGGGCAGGGCGAATTGTGCCTATATAAGGACATGATACAGGAAAGCCCGTGTATGGACACCCTAAGAGGAATACAACACTGCAGACCCTCATCATGCTATTGCTGCCACAGGGCCTGGCGCCGATGAATGCTGTTGCTGCTTCTACATCCACATCTCCGCCCCCTGATGTGTCAGTGCCTCACAGTGCGGCAGACAATCCACCTCCGGCCCCTGATGTGTCACTGCCACACAGTGCAGCAGACATTCCACCTCAGACCCCTGATGTGTCAGTGCCACATTGTGATGCAGGCAAAATACCACCACACACATGTGAGGAACAGGAAACATCAGAGGACGAAGATGCGGATGATTCTGCCTTAGTGGTAAGAAGGAAGCGGTAGCATTCATCTCCGCCGTATGGCCTGTTTCTGCTTGGTTCTGCCCTCTGCATCATCACCTTCCACTGTCCCCCGATACACTCTGCGACACTCACCTTGGACCTCGACATGGACTGCCATATTCTGTTTGGTTACCAATGACACAGCAATCAGACTGCGGACTGAACTCTTCCTCTTCGGATGAACTTGTCATTCCCTGAAGGACTCTGGCTGGCCCTCCACTGGGCAACAATGTAAAGTGGGGTTTGCATGGCCCTGTACTACTCCAGCTTCAACACTCCACTGAATGTGAATAAAACATTCAAATTCACACAGATGTGTCATGTCTATGATCATTCAAGTATGAAAGTATGGATGAATGTAGGGTCAGTGATTCCCCCTTACGTCCATGTTGCTCATGTTGTGGGACTTGAGTCACAGGGTGCAACATTGCAGATTGCAGTCCGGGTGGCGCCAACACTACAACAGAGGCACACGCATTAGTTACTTTCTTGTCCAGCCCAGAACTGAACCACGCCCAGAGCCCCAGGCTCATTGTTAACACCCCTACGCTGGACTGGCATACGCCAGCCCAGCCCACTCCGCTTACGCTTACAGGGGGGGACGACAAAGCTACATGTCCCAGGACTTCCCTGTAGTGATCTGCTGATCACTGGTCTAGTTGTCAGCATGCCATAGCCACTCCTTGAGGGCTGGTTTACACCCACAACACACCCATCCAACACAGGCGTCACAGGACATGTGACCCTGCCAATAAAAGGGGCCTACCACATCACATTCCCCACTGCCGGAGGTGACATGATGGCGTCTGCACCACGAGACTCAATCATAAAGGGTCCATGACTTGTGGCGCACTGGGTTAGTGGCACCCGATGCACTGCGGCCGGCACGGGCCTACCGCCACGGGACGATGACTTGCGGTGCACAGAGTTGGTGGCACCCGATGCACTGCGGCCGGCACGGGCCTACCGCCACGGGACGATGACTTGCGGTGCACAGAGTTGGTGGCACCCGATGCACTGCGGCCGTCACGGGCCTACCACCACGGGACGATGACTTGCGGTGCACAGAGTTGGTGGCACCCGATGCACTGCGGCCGGCACGGGCCTACCGCCACGGGACGGTGACTTGCGGTGCACTGAGGTAGGGGCACCTGAAGAGCTGAGCCTGCGATGATGCGTAGACCTCGATACGCCATCCTGCAAATCAAGATTCAATTCAAATTGAGACCCCTGCTGGACCGCAGTGTACGCCGAAGGCAGCAGTCAGCACACACATGACTCCGCGGTGCGGTGCCGCAGGGTGCGCTGGGGGCCTGTGGCGCGGAATCCAGCGATCGGCTGAGGAGGTTGCACCGGTACGTGGTGGGCCCTCTTGGAGACACGCCGGTGGTGGCAGGTGAGCATTGAGGCCTGGGTGCACAGGGGCGGCCAGTCATCGCTGGGCGGCGGACCGGTCTGGGGACCAGGGCTGGGGTGCAGCAGGCGCACAGGATCGCGCAGGCACCACCGGTCACGGCGGCAGCCTCGTGGTTGCGTGAGGGGCACCGCCCTGGCAGACACGACCTTGCATGTGATGACGAGATGTGCGCGGGTTGGCTTGGGACGTAGCCACCTCGTCTCCAGTGTAAATCTGGCCGTTGAAGGTGGTCGGCCACGTGTGTGTAGGCCTATGGACAGGATATGGTGGACACAGAGACACAGGCAGTAGTTACTTTGGTGGCCATCCCAGAACTGAACCACGCCCAGAGCCCCGGGCTATTTATTCATGACATACGCCGGCCAAGGCCACTCCACTCACGCTTACGGGGGGGGGGACAAAGCTACATGTCCAAGGACTTCCACACTGCCTGGGAAGTTTGCGACGACATTCGTGAACAGGCCCCGGTGGTCCACTTTTGCCTGCACATTGATGGAATGCGTGTGGTTTCTGTTGCGTTTATTGTGTGCAGTGTCAGCGGGGGCACAAGTAGTACATGTGTGCTTTCAATTGCCCCCAACACGTGTGGGAAGCCAGCTATGGCGTAGTTCCCTTGCTTGGTCTTCAGCTGTTCCTGCGCAGTGTGGGGGAAGTAAAGGTGCAGGGGTATCAAGCTGATACAAACCGTGATGCTTACAGGTATGATAAATTCTGCATAATAAGACCGTAACAGACGTTTGCGTGGTCGTAACCTTCCTTTTCTTTCCTACGAAGGTTACGACCACACGAACTTCTGTTACGGTCTTTTTGTGCAGGATTGATCATACCCGTTAGCATTCCGGTTTGTCCAAGTGCAGTACACTGTGCCAGATTACGTTTGTGACTATACGGACGCTTGACCATTGTCACCATTTATCCAACAGGTTTCTGAATACTGACTTTCGGAATATGGAATTGTATTGGGGAGTTACCCGCAGCATATGCAGTTAATTGAATCCACACGTTGCCCTGATGAAGTTCCCCGTTGGGAATGGAACGCGTTGGCTGAGCTTTTCGTATTGTTGATTTATGTATTTGTAATAAAGAACTGTTTTTACACTACTGTTGACTACTGGACTTCATGACCTGGCGCACCCCCATTTCAGTAATTACAATCTTGGATCTGGAGCACAGAGGCGTCAAGCAACGGCTGTCGTTGGGGTTGGTTGCGCAGGAACACTATGAATTGGAATTAGCGTGTGGTGGGGATACAGGAGCCCGCCGTTGCTTTTGTGGACATGCATCCAAGACAGGTGTGAGGAACTTTAATAGGGCTGGCTGTGAGACTCCTCCGACTCTGGCAGTTGTTGGTTGGAAGGTACCAGAGTCCAACAGGTGCAGCACAGCCAGCAGCTTTGTCTGCGGAGGGATGTTGGTTCTCCGCTGTGTTGGTACCGTCAGCCTGTGGGCAATGTGGGTCAGGATGCGGAGAATGGTTGTCCTTTTGGGCCTGTAGTGGGCAATGGCATCCTCTGGCGTTGAGTGCCTGAGGCTGGTGCGTTTTAGGAACGTCCGCTGTCTTCTTCTGCGCTGCCTAGGTGGTAGTCTGGGGGAGGTGGTCCGGGGGGTCCTGGGGGTGGTGGCGGTGGGTGTTGTGGCCCTCTTGGGTCTCCAAGCTGCATGATCATTGGCTCCATGGCATCTGTTGGTCTTCAGATGTGGCTCTGGGCTGGGCTCCCTTTCTACTGCAGGTTGTCGTCCTGCTTAGCACCAGTAATAGGCAGGTGTTAAATCCCTGCTGCTAACGCGCCTTATCGCCTGTTTTTGGATCGCTTCGCTGATCTGGCTGGTCGTTGAGAATATCGCGAAGTGGTGTTTTTGTGTGTTTTTGCACGGGAACGCCTACTCTGCATATCATTAGCGTTAGTTGTCGCTCTCATCCGTGGCGATGTTTTTTGCGGCAGCTATCGCAGGAAAACTGGCGATATCGGCAGTTTGCACCAGCTTGAGAATAGGGCAAAAAATCTATTGCCACTTTTGCGGCGCTAAAGTGCCGATAAATCGGCGATAAGTCCTTGAGAATATGCCCCATAGTGTAAAAAATGCACAGCTAACTATAGCCAATTGTGTTCTGTTGCTCTCATGTGTTCGCTGTAAATTTTTATCCCGAATGGCGCGTGATTATGTGAAGTTGTCTAATGGTGAATTTCGGGAATTTCGCATAACAAGTGTTTGTCACATTCCACTTTTTACCGCGTGATCAACAAAGTGGCAAAAAGTCACTAACTATTAGAGGACAAAAATAAATTTTTGCGGCGATCACATGCCTGGATGACAATTGCAACATATGCCACCTTGCAACCAGCTGCATACCTCCTTTTAACTAACCTGGTGTACTTAAAGAAAAAGCTTCTGGCTATTCGCCTAGGGATACAGCCATCTTTAGCGGACAAACCCCCTTGGTGATACAAAGGCCTGAAAACATGCAGGCTATGTGATGCCACCAAAGAGGATATTATACACTTGGTTTGCATATGCCCCGCATTACAGCAAGCACGCCTCTCACTGTTAAGATGATCATTCAACGAGAGGGGGATACGTACTTGCCGAACGGCAATAATGAGGAGTCTCAGCTAAACTGCAAACTGTTGAAATTTTTGATACTCCATGATAGAGTTCTGAGAGTACAGCCCCAGTAGGAGAAAGTGGGTCTCTGTAATATTAAACAAACAGTTGACAGTGAGTGGAAGACAGTGATGTGACTATTTTATGAGACTCTGGTATTTCTCATAAAATTGCACTACAGCTTACCCAGTCATTTTCACACACAAATGGTACTTTATAAGAACTCAGTTGAAAGGTATGGGCCCCTTATTAGAAGCAAATAAAACAGCAACACATAAGATGCCAAATGATTTTATTAATTTTCATTGTCATAAAACCATGTGAACGTTTAAGAAATGGATAAACTAGGGAAGTAATTATGAAGTATTTTATTCAAAACTGTTTTTTTAATCTTGTATTACCTGTAAAATATTGTGACGGTTTTTATTACTTATAACAATAAACAAATAAAACCAAAATTCAAAGCATAACAAGTGTATTCAAAATTTCTGATATTACGTGAATTATGCTGCCATCATTTAAATTTTGCCCAGGCCTTATCCCTACAGAGCCTGTTCCTGAATTGCCAACGCTGGAGTGGCCAAATGGACTTTCCCCATTGGGTAGCAAGAAGGATGATGTTTCTCGATACCGCCCAGACAAGGTACTTTTTTACTTAGTTGGTGGTGCCTCTGTCCTCCTTGGGCCACCACAAGAACACGTTTGGAGGCAGAACATGCCCTGCAGAGAATTATTAGACCTTCCCTCCGTGGGGCGGTGAATATTTGATGAGTGACTCTCTCGGCTGCTTTCAGAAGAGCCGAGCTGATGATTTAAGCAGTCCAGCACCATGCATTTTCTTTTTATTTAAACGGGGTGCCCGGCCCCACTCAGGACACCCCCAAGTCTTACATCTCATTGGGGCTCATCCGTCACTAAGCTGTGCTGGCTCGGGAGCTGGCCTTTTTTCTCCTGTCGCCCATATGGACTCAGGACCCTTCTCCTTTGTCTTCAGCAGTGCTTAGTTTGAGCCAGTGGTTTCCAGTGCTCAGTACAGGCAACTAATTGTCAACACTGGGGCCTATAATAGCCTGCCACATGGTGGCGCTGTCTGTCTAATTTAAAGATGAACACAACAACAGTTGTTTATTAATTCAATATACATTAAAAATGACTATTGACTGCCGCCCAAGCCATTCTTATAGCTTTTGGGGCCTAGAATAGTCTGAATTGTCACACTTGTAGGAGTGTGATGGTTACTCATTATGTTAGTACTGCCATTGGCAGCGCTGGGAAGGAGGGGCAATGAGCAAAGGTTCTAATAAATCTAAATAACTAAAAAAAGGTTCTAAAAAATCATCAAAGGTTGTAATATGTGGAAGAAGTGTGGTGCAGCGGCCAGGGCAGCTGACTTCGGAGCACAGGGCTCACGGTTCGATCCCCGGCTCCGGTGGCAGCTCAGCTCAGCACCTTGTGACTCTGGGCAATAGCTCACTTAATTTCCACGAGGGCCCCCAGTGCCTTGAGACCCGTAAGGGTGAGTAGTTCGCGCTTTACAAATACTGATTTATAATAGAGGTACTCCTTTGTATGTTTCTAAAAGTCAAAAATTCCAAAGATTGCGAATCCTGATCAGCTCTGAATCAAGAGTCAGCCTTGCTGCTGGGAGAGGGATGCTAAAGGTGTCCTTGCGGGAGGAGTTTGCCCATGAAGATGAAAGGCTGCAAAAGAAAGTGCATGTCACCACTGCACTGCTAAGTACCAGCGGGAGAAGTGCATCAAATATCTGTGGTAAGTCCCGTGCCCCAGGTTACTGAAGAACTTATCTTGACTGCCTCCAACTGCGCCTTGTGAGCATCTCACCCCTACTCTCTTGCATAAATGTGTGTGTTCGATGAGTGTGGTGCGATTGTCACATCTAACTGGCTCTAATTATAAACCAAGAAAGGAGCTTTGCAAGTCTGAACCCTCCTGCCACTCAACAAACCCCACCCCTTCCAGCTCCCTGAACAGCAAGGCCCTTGATTGGCGGCAACTGCAGACAATGGTTTGTCTGTGGCCGAAAGAACGAGGTGCAGCACCCTGAAATGTGTTGATGTGCTGTGTTGATGTGCCCATTACCCACATTCACCACTGCAGCCAGGGGATTCTGGAGTGTAGGCTCCAATGGTCAGCTTTAGTCCCCCTATGATCTCAGTACACATCTGCCTGTGGAACAATCCCGACCCCTTCCTCAGTGGTGTGATTCTCTCTTGTTTGGCTGGAGGTTTACTTTGGTTGCTTCATTGAAGGCAGGAGGATCTGCGACTTCACGTATCCAATCACGATTGCTATGTGAGCTTGCAAGAGCAGAGGGGAAGAAGCGGGTTGATAAATGTACTAGGTGTGACTGTGCAGATGCTTAAGAGTAATGTGCTCCAATGACTGTTCCCCTGCTCTACATCATGTGGTAAATGGTACCCCTGAGGCAGTGCTTAATTTGAGCTGGTGGTTTCCAGTGCATGGCAACGGCACTTAATTGTCAGCACTGGTACCTATGACATTTTGTCACATGATGGCACTGATTTTTAGTTCTTGATGAGCACAACAACTGTTGTTTATTAATTTAATATACTTTAAAAATGACTAAAACCTTCTGCCAAAGCCATTCTTTTAACTGTGGGGGCCCTGAAATTGTCAGAATTGTCACACTTGTAGAAGTGTGACTTGTTAGTTATGCTGTTACTGTAATTGACAGCAGCAATGGGCAGTGCAAGGAAGTGGCCTGCTGACTAGAGCCCTGGCACTTATTTATCTTTTTACAAATTAAGTACTGCACTGAGGTCTGTACCAGCGTAAAAGCTTTCAGTTATACCTGCTAATCTGTGTGTCGACTCCCATAACCATAGAACATGGTGGCACTAAAAGCTTATGGACTGCCTCTGCAGGTCACAGAAAGTGCAAAAAATTGATTCACTCAATCCATTGTAAGCCACAACCTATCCAGATCCAATAGTATTAATATGTCTCCCGAATATTCTGCTCTTTTGATGTGTGCAGTGTATTTTTCCCAATTGCTGTGTTCTGAATCTCTAACGTCATACCACTCACTGCCCTGAGTAAACCTTGGAATAATCAATCGGTTACGCTGAGTGTAAAATGCTAAAGGGTTCACTTGTTATTCAGTTTCAGGTCAGTCACAGGACACCAGAGGTCTAAAGGCCACTGAGTGACCTGTGCTCCTAAACCGTGTCTAGCAGGTTATATTTGTTTCCTCAAACTCATTCTACCCTTGCTACTCAACTGCTGCAGTAGGCAGCTGGATCCAACTTCACAACCACCTGAACAAGCATTTGCAATGCAATAGGTCTCGCATTTTTGAGAGTTAAGAGCTATTGGCGTTGTAAATGGCAATGTCTTTTACCTATGTGTTTTGGTTTGGTGTAGTAGATGCATGAACGGAGACACAGCTGCAGAACTGCCTAGAGGATTTAGAATGAGGAATTACCACTGGTACCAGAGAAGCAGCTGTAGCACTGTCTAGAGAACTTAGAATGAGTAATTATCACTGTGACCAGAGATACAGCTTCAGCACTGCCTAGAGGATTTAGAATAGGGGAGTTACTGACGGACCCGGAGAAGCAGCTAGCAGCACTGTCTAGAGAACTATATGTATAAGTGAAGTACAAGGAAAGATGCAACTCTTCATCTGAGAATGGACTTGCACTTGTTTAAAGAACAGTAACTGTAATATTACGCACCAATAGATCTTTATAAAATAAACCCACACATGTTAGATACAGGTCCCAGATGCAACAGGTTCAGTGCAGACTTAATTCACATGGCTTGGAATTGCCGCAATATAAGGAAATACTGGGAAACAACAACAGTTAGAAGACTCCAGTCAACTATAGGAAACATAATCTAACCAACCCCTACAGCACTGTCTTCTGGGTCTCTACGCAGGTCCCCTCTAGAAAAAATTATAATATAAATTTGTGTCCTTATGTCTAGTCCTAGCAAAGGGTTGGATATTCATCCAATGGATGCACAAAGTAAGCCCAAAGATAGATAAATGGAAAGCAGATATGAGTGAATGGACATTAGCAGAAGAAAAAAACATGCTGCAAGTATGAACAGAGGAGAAATTCGCATAAGATCTCATTGCAAGGTCCCAACTGCTGGGAAAGCGCTTGGAAGAAGATGGACACAGTAGCTCACAAACATAAAACCACAAGGAGACAATCACAAGAAAATAACCAGGAGCCCTGGAGAAAGGAAGCAAATACAACTCTAACGAAATGTTGTTGTCAAATACTGAAAAATATTAATATGATGTGTGTTTACCAGTATTGCTGCACGTGTATTTTGTGCTCTGAAGCATGAAACAGCATAAATCACACAATTAGGGTGCCAGATTTTGCGAAGCAAAAACCGGGACAGGCCAGACATAAAGCCTTTAGACTTACTTCTGTCAGGCATGTCCCGTAGCGCTGTAAATGTGTGTGTATATATATATATATATATATATATATATATTTATTTTTTATTTTTTGGGAGGAAGCCGAAAGGTGAAACGCGTCTGTCAAGGGGGGGGTCTGTACATTAAAATCATCAGCTGTAAATGATCCATGTGTGCTCTCCATTTATTGGTTTGCTGAAGGGCTGCCGAGTTACGGAATATATATATATATATATAGTCACTGAAAAAACCATAGGTTTCAGGGACGTTATAGTTAGAAATTAGAATTTAAAAAACCTTAGAAATTCACTGAAAAAACCACAGGTTTCAGGGACGTTATAGCTGGTTGGACATTTCACTCATACAAAACCAGAGAAATTCGGCCGTTATAGTTAGTTGAGCTAACTATAACTCGCGCCACCGCAATGCACTGCTGATGACATCACATATTACATCATTCATGACATGGTTTTTGCAGTGAATTTCAAAGGTTTTTTAAATGCTAATTTCTAACTATAACGTCCCTGAAACCTATGTTTTTTTCAGTGAATTTCTAAGGTTTTTTAAATGCCAATTCCTAACTATAACGCTCCTGAAACCTATGGTTTTTTTCAGTGAACTTCGAAGGTTTTTTAAATGCTAATTTCTAACTATTCCTACAGAGGTAGGACATGTGCAGAAAGAGGAAGAAAAGTGCAGAAAGAAGCAAGAGAAATGCAGAAAGAGGCAACAGAAGCCCAGAAAGAAGAAGAAAGGTGCAGAAAGCAAGAGATATGCAGAAAGAACCAACAGAGGTGCAGAAAGAGGCCTTGTTGCAAAGTCATCCTGTGCCCCCAACTTTTTGCTAACTGGTACTGGTGGTAACTGACTCTTACTAACCAGGTCCGGAGCCAGTGCTATGCTGAAAGACACTTAGAATTCAGTGAAAACACCTACATACACTAGGGTACACTATGGGTTGGGATACCCCTGTTATTGGCATGACCGCCCCTGTAAGGCCCTAGTACATAATAGGGCAGGGGGATTAAAACTACCTCTAAGTCAGAGGTGAAAGAAGCAACAGAGGTGCCGAAAGAGGCAAAAGAGGTGTAGAAAGAAGCAAGTGAAGTGCAGTAAGAGGCAACAGAGGCGCAGAAAGACGCAAGAGAGGTGCAGAAAAAAGCAAGAGAAGTGCAGAAAGAGGCAAGAGAATTGCTGAAAGAAGCAACAGAGGTGTAGAAAGAAGCAAGAGAAGTGCAGAAAGAGGCAAGTGAGGTGCAGAAAGAAGCAAGAGCGGTGCAGAAAGAACCAACAGAGGTGCAAAAAGAGGCAAGAGGGGTGCTGAAAGGAGTAGGAGAGGTGCACAAAGAGGCAAGAGAGGTACAGAAAGAGGCAGGAGGGGTGCAGAAAGAAGGAAGAGAAGTGCAGAAAGAAGTAACAGAGGTGCTAAAAGAGGGGTGCAGAAAAAGGTAGGAGGGGTGCACAAAGAGGCAAGAGAGGTACAGAAAGAGGCAGGAGGGGTGCAGAAAGAAGGAAGAGAAGTGCAGAAAGAAGTAACAGAGGTGCTAAAAGAGGCGCGAAAGGTGCAGAAAGAGCAAGAGAAGTGCAGAAAGAGGCAACAGAGGTACAGAAAGAGGCAAGAGAGGTGCAGAAACAGGCAGGATAGGTGCAGAAAGAGGGAACAGGGGTGCAGAAAGAGGCAAGAGAGGTGCAGAAAGAGAAAAGAGGGTGCAGAAAGAGGCAAGAGATCTGCAGAAAAAAGCAACAGAGGTGCTGAAAGAGGCAAGTGAGGTGCAGAAAGGGGCAAGAGAAGTGCAGAAAAAAGCAACAGAGGTGCTGAAAGAGGTAAGTGAGGTGCAGAAAGAAGCAAGAGAGGTGCAGAAAGAGGCAATAGAAGTGCAGAAAGAAGCAACAGAGGTGCAGAAAGAGGCAAGAGGGATGAAGAAAGAGGCAAGAGAAGTGTAGAAAGAGGCAACAGAGGTACAGAAAGAGGCACGAGAGGTACAGAAAGAGGCAGAAAGGGTGCAGAAAGAGGGAACAGGGGTGCAGAAAGAGGCAAGAGAGGTGCAGAAAGGGAAAAGAGAGGTGCAGAAAGAGGCAAGAGATCTGCAGAAAATGCAACAGAGGTGCTGAAAGAGGCAAGTGAGGTGCAGAAAGAGGCAAGAGATCTGCAGAAAAAAGCAACAGAGGTGCTGAAAGAGGCAAGTGAGGTGCAGAAAGAAGCAAGAGAGGTGCAGAAAGAAGGAAGATAAGTGCAGAAAGAAGTAACAGAGGTACAGCAAGAGGCAAGAGAAGTGCAGAAAGAGTTGCCTGAGGTACAGAAAGAGGCAAGAGAGGTGCAGAAACAGGCAGGAAATATGTAGAAAGAGGGAACAGGGGTGCAGAAAGAGGCTAGAGAGGAGCAGAAAGAGAAAAGAGGGGTGCAGAAAGAGGCAAGAGATCTGCAGTAAAAAGCAACAGAGGTGCTGAAAGAGGCAAGTGAGGTACAGAAAGAGGCAAGAGATCTGCAGAAAATGCAACAGAGGTGCTGAAAGAGGCAAGTGAGGTGCAGAAAGAGGCAAGAGATCTGCAGAAAAAAGCAACAGAGGTGCTGAAAGAGGCAAGTGAGGTGCAGAAAGAAGCAAGAGAGGTGCAGAAAGAAGGAAGAGAAGTGCAGAAAGAAGTAACAGAGGTACAGAAAGAGGCAAGAGATGTGCAGAAAGAGTTGCCTGAGGTACAGAAAGAGGCACGAGAGGTGCAGAAAAAGGCAGGAAATATGTAGAAAGAGGGAACAGGGGTGCAGAATGAGGCTAGAGAGGTGCAGAAAGAGGAAAGAGGGGTGTTGAAAGAGGCAAGAGATCTGCAGTAAAAAGCAACAGAGGTGCTGAAAGAGGCAAGTGAGGTGCAGAAAGAAGCAAGAGAGGTGCAGAAAGAGGCAATAGAAGTGCAGAAAGAAGCAACAGAGGTGCAGAAAGAAGCAAGAGGGGTGCAGAAAGAGGAGAGAGAAGTACAGAAAGAAGCAAAAGAGGTACAGAAAGAGGCAAGAGAGGTGCAGAAAGAGGCAGGAAAGGTGCAGAAATAGGGAACAGGGGTGCAGAAAGAGGCAAGAGGAGTGCAGAAAGAGGCAAGATAAGTGCAGAAAGAAGCAAGAGAAGTGCAGATAGAGGGAAGAGGGGTAGAGAAAGCGGCAAGAGAAGTGCAGAAAGAAGCAACAGACATGCCGAAAAGGGGAAGAGGGGTGGAGAAAGAGGCAAGAGGGGTGGAGAAAGAGGCAAGAGGGGTGCAGAAAGAAGCAAGAGAGGTGCAGAAAGAAACAAAAGAAGTGCAGAAAGAAGGAACAGAGGTGCAGAAAGAGGCAAAAGGGGTGCAGAAAGAGGTAAGAGGGGTGCAGAAAGAGGCAAGAGAGGTGCAGAAAGAGGGAAGAAGGGTGCAGAAAGAGGCAAGAGGGGTACAGAAAGAAGCAAGTGAGGTGCAGAAAGAGGCAACAGAGGTGCATAAAGAGGCAAGAGAGGTGCAGTAAGAGGCAAGAGAAGTGCAGAAAAAGAAAGAAATGTGCAGAAAGAATCAACAGAAATGCAGAAAGAGGCAAAAGAGGCGCAGAAAGAAGCAAGAGTGGCTTGCACGCCATTAGTGCCAATTTAACACCCACATTTAGCAATAAGTAACAGGTGACCTTTCTAGGTTTGCAAAGGGCCTTCCACCACACTGTAACACTTGTCGCTGCATTTTTGGTAACGTTTGAGCCAGAAACAAGGCTTTTTTTGTTCAAATCTGCAGATTAGGGAGCAGATGATGGATTATGTGGCTAATGCGGAAAATGTATAATTGTGCAAAAGTCGGTGCATCCAAACAGTCGCATAATTCCAGTGGCCCTGCTCATACCTCTGACTAGGTCCACAAGTGCTCCTCAGTGATTCCTTCTATTTTTGTATCACTGAGTTCATAGTTGAGCTTCTATGGAGACGAGAAAGACTAAACCTGAGGTTACCCCTCCACAACACAGACTACCATACCACATAATTACTCTCCATAACACATAATCCCACTCTACATAATTCCAATACACTAAATACCACATACTTTCTATCCACATAATTTCACTGCACAACATACCACATAATTCCACTGCACACAATGTACATTCACTCCACTCCAAAAAACATTAGTAAAAAACATTTACATTTACAACGCCAATAGCTCTAACTCTCGCAAATGCAAAACCTATTACATTGCAAATGCTTCTTTAACTAGTAGTCGCGTTTGCAGAGTGGTGGAGAAAGGGGGCTGGGCCTCCGACCAGTGCTCAGGAATTCCGATGCGTAGGACTTACAGGAGGAACCAGGAGGGCTTCTTGGCCCCCAAAGTCCCTCAGGAGTAAAGTGGACTTCATTCCCCATCCCGTAGTCTGCCAGGAGGCGCGTTTGCAGAGTGGTGGAGAAAGGGGGCATGGCCTCCAAAGACGTCTTAGCAATCCCACTGTGTGGGACTTACTGGAGTTAACAAGAGGGGTAGTTGGCCCCCAAAGACATCCCTTGGGGCCAACTACCCCTCCTATTACCTCCAATAAGTCCCACACAGCAGGATTGCTAAGTTCTCATAGCAGGCCACGCCCCCTTTGCCCACCACTCTGCAAACGCACTCCCTGGCGCGTTCTTGGATGGGGATTGAAGTCCCCTTCGCTGCTGGGGGGCCTTAGGGGCCAATTAGCCTACCTCTTACCTCCAGTAAGCCCCACACAGTGGGATTGCTGAGAGGTGGACACAGGCTACGCCCCCCTTCTCCACCACTCTGCAAATGCGCCTCCTGGCGCATTCTGGGTTGGGGGGCCAAGAAGCCCACCAGGTACCTCCAGTAAGCCCCACACAGCTGGATTGTTGAGAGTGGTCGGAGGCCACGCCCCCTTTTTACACCACTCTGCAAACGCACCTCCTGGCGCACTGCTGCCCGGTGGATGAAGTCCACTTTAGTCCTGAGGTCCTCAGGACACAAGAGGACCTCTTCGTCCCACCAGCAATGCGCCAAGAGGCGTGTTTGCGAGTGGTGTAAAAAGGGGCGTGGCCTCGGACCACCTCTCAGCAATCCCACTGTGTGGGGCTTACTGGAGGTACCTGGTGGGCTAGTTGGCCCCCAGGGACCCTCAGGATTCAAGGGGACTTAATCCCCCAACTTAGAACGCGCCAGGAGGCGCATTTGCAGAGTGGTACAGGGAGGGGGCAGGACCTCTGGGAGATGCCGCTTTTATTTTTTTGTTAGAAGGGGGCTGTGTGGCCCCCCTTCTCTTAATGTTTTGTGGGCCCTGGGGACTCCATCCCCCAGGGCCTGACCCATTTAAAAACAAAAAAAAGGGAAGGGGCCGCGCGCCCCCCCACCCGAGGCCAATTTCGGCCCGGGGACCCCATCCCCCGGGGCATGGCCTCGTTTTTTAAGATTTTTAATTAATTATTTACAATAAAGGGGGGCCACGAGGCCCCCCTTCCCTGGGCCACTATTGGCCCCGGGGGATGGGGTCCCCTGGGGCGTGGCCATCCTTTATTTTTTATTTTAGATGGGGGCCGCGTGGCCCCCCTCCTCAGGCCAATTATGGCCCTGGGGACCCCATCCCCCGGGGCCGGACTTATTTTTAAAAATAAATAAGGGGAGGAGGGCCGAGTGAGCCACTTCTGGCCCCGGGGACCCCATCCCCCGGGGCATGGTCATTTATTTATTTTTAAATAAAGGGAGGGAAACGCGTGGTTCTCCTCCCGGCCCACTTCTGGGCCCAGGGACCCCATCCCCCGGGGCTGGCCCTCAGCGTTGGGGACCGTGGGGGGAGCCCCAATGCCCCCACGGTCCCAGCCGGCTCCCCGCCTCCTGCAGGAGCCGGCATTGCTTTTGGGCAAGGTGAGCTGCCAACATGCAGCTCCCCTTGCCCAAAAGCAATTCTGCTTTGCTTCATTGAAGCGAGAGCAGGTTTCCTGCTCTCGCTTCAATGAAGCAAAGCAGTGTTTGCTATGGCGGGGCGGGAGCATGGCTCCCGCCCTGCCATAGCAAATGGCAATGTCCCAGGGGTGGGCACCCCGGGACATTGCAGGAGCCAGCCCTGGGGGGTGGCGGTCCCCAGGGCCATCGAGGGCTCCAGGAGGGGCGACGCGCAGCCCCTCTCCCTTCAAGTGCATAGCCCCGGGGAGGTGGTGGTCCTCGGGCTTGGGGGGCCCGCAAGGCCCCACTCTTTAATAACAGAAGCCGCAGGGAGGTGGTGGTCCCCGGGGGTTGGGGGGCCCACGAGCCCCCCCTCATTAATCAAGGAAGCCACAGGGAGGTGGTGGTCCCCGGGGCTTGAGGGGGCCCACAAGGACCCCCAGCCTCAATTATAATAAAGCCCCGGGGAGGTGGCAGTCCCCGGGGAAGCATGGGGGGGTTGGGACCCCCCACGCATTTATTGTTCAAGCCCCGGGGAGGTGGCGGTCCCCAGGGCTGTGGGGGGCCACATGCCCCCGCATACAATTAACTAAGCCCCAGGAAGGTGGCGGTCCTCAGGGCTGCGGGGGCCCCTGCGGGCCCCGGTAATTAATTAGGCATTGCCCCCTGGAGCTGGCCCACCCACGGGCTTATAGAAACATTTCGGCCGGATTTGCGCACCGAGCGCGAATACGGCTGTTTTTTTAAAAAAAATGTTTTTTTGGGCCTGGGGGTCCTTGTGGGACTTTTTCTTGTGACTCAGGGCCAGATGTAGGTGGCTAAATACCGGTCGGTAAAGCCGAAATTCGGAGAATTTCGGCGTTACCGACCGGTATTTAGCCATGTGCAATGTAGGAAACACCGAACGCCATCGCAAATAAGGAATCGGTAAAAATAAGGGAAACCAGTTACCGATTCCTTAATTAGCGATTAGCAGACACCGAAACCCCTAAATACCGAATCGGTAAATAAGAAATCCTTAAATAATCGCAAATACGATGTACCAAAAATCGGTAATACCGAATTTCCGAAAATTCGGTATTTAGGAGTCGCTAATTACCACTGACTCAAAGCAGGTGGTAATCAGGTGCACTGCATATAAACAGCCCCAAAATGCAACAGAGTGAACACAATGGCGGCCCTCTACGTAATTGCAAGGCGGCTACGTTTGCAAGCAGCAGGACTGAGGATCTGGAGACGGGAGGAGCGCGTGTATAGACAGCGCATTACACTCTTCCAACTGACTGAGGCTGAAATCCATGAGAGGTACAGGCTACACCCCCAAACCATCCTAGACCTGATACGGGACCTGCACCCACTCCTGGAGCACCAGACACCAAGGGCGCACGCAATACCAACACATGTTCAGGTGCTCTGTAGCCTGCACCTACTTGCATCAGGAAGTTATCAGGGGGTGATAGCTGTGGCAGGTGGTGTGTCACAGAGTTGCCTGTCCCGTTTCTTCAACTCTTTCTTGGATGCCATGATGCAAAGAATGCATCACTACATATGCTTCCCCAGCACACAGGCGGATCTGCACAAGACAAAGCTGGATTTTTACCAAAAGGCACAGTTCCCACATGTAATAGGGTGCATTGATGGGACACACATACCAATCTGCCCACCTGCAGCAACAGAGTATATATACCACAACTACAAATCTACGCATTCCATCAACGTGCAGGTGATATGTGATGCGGACCACATCAACACTGACATTGTGGCCAAATTCCCAGGGAGTACCCATGACTCCTACATATTCCGGAACAGTGGGATCTACAAACATCTGGCTGGGGGTGAATTTGGAGAAGGATACCTGCTAGGTAAATCAATGTGACACACCCTGATGTATACCTTGGATGAATGTGTGGGTGACTCATATTAATGGCATTTCCTTTCTCACTTAGGTGACAGCGCATATGCCGTGCGGGCATTTATCCTGACGCCATTCCTCAACCCATCCATACCAAGTGAAAGAAGATACAATGTGGCACATAAAAGCACGCGCAACGTTGTGGAGCGCACCTTCGGACTACTAAAGAGCAGGTTCCGCTGCCTCCACAAAAGTGGAGGTGCACGTCAGTACCGCCCCATCATCTGCTGTAAAATAATAGCAACATGTGCCATGCTGCACAACCTTGCCACGAAGAAAGGAACAGCAGTGGAACTAACAGACTCTGAGGACGAGGATGAGGACTGTCCACAGCCAGAGCACAGCGCAGCAGGTGTGGCAGCAGCACCAGATGGGAGACACAGACGGGCAGAGATAACATGCAACTATTTCTGAGTAAGTAAGGAGACACAGCCAGTTACTGTAAGTGAGTGATGGTGTTTAATTAGCATAGCACACCACCACAACATAAAGGGCATCACATGCCAGGCCTTATTTAAATGCAGTTTCCCAAACAAAAATGGGTTACACCACCCATTTAGGTAAACCATGTCATGGCTGGCATTACTACCTGCGCCCACGCGCTGCACTGATGCGTCCCTTGGGCACACTGTCCTCACTGCCAGTCTGTCTTGTGGCAGCGCTGTGCCGTTCGCTGCACCTCCTGGACTCTGTGATAGGTGGCGTGATGCTACTGCGGCTAGTAGCCTCTTCGCTATCCCCCCCATCACCTGTGGTGGCTACCTGGTTAGTCTGGAGCACTTCTAGTGCACTGGTCACTGTGACCAGCCCCCTTGCCACATCATGGCTGCAGTGGGCCATCTCCTCCTGCATGGCCACCGAGCGCCTGCAGAGCAGAGAAGCGGCAGTGGAGAGGCGGTTCACCGCCTTGGTGTAGTTGTCCATTTTCTGCCACTCCCTGCGCCTTGCCAGACGGTCCTCATCTAATTTGCTGCACAGCAGCCTCACTGCCTCGGACATGTCCCTCATGCCCTCAGCCACAGTATTGTTCATGGAACAGATGCCCTTCTCTATGCGCAGCATGTGCCCATTCATCTGAACCATCTGCTGCTGAACGGACCTTATGGCTTTGCCTTGCAGGCGCTGCACCTTGAGCATGTTCCCCTCAAGACCGGCGAACACACTCACATCCTCACCCTGTGATGCTGGACTGGCTGCCCTTGCCCTGCGGCATCTGGCACGTGTGTGGGCGCGCTCTGTGGGGGTCTGTGAGCCTGCACCGTTGCCATCCTCAGCCACCGTGGACTGTTGGCCCCCTATGCTGTCCTCCTCGGACAACTCCATTTGCTGGAGGCTGGCCACTGCATTCCTCCCGGATCTTGGTGGTGGTGGCGTTGATGGTGGCGCTGGTGATGCTGGTGATGGTGGTGATGGTGGAGGTGGTGGTGGTGGTGGTGGTGGTTGTGGTGGTGGGGTGGTGTGCCCTGCAGGTGACAGGACCTCCTCCTCTTGTGTCCTCTCTGTGCTGGGTGCCTTTCGTCTGCTCCCCTCTGCAGCCCTGCGCCTTGGCTTGCCTGTGAAGACAGAATGTACATTTGCTCACTTATCTGGCAGCATTTGCGTGATAATAAAGCTCATGCCTGCCAATCAAACTGACTGTCCTCTGCTTGCTACTTGCTGATGTGTGTCACATCCCTTTGGGTTCAGTGGACTTGGTGTTCTGACATGTGTTACTTCTGACTACATCTCCCATAATGCATTGCTGGTTTTCAGTATAACATGTACTGGAGTGGGATTCACAATGCCTCATTGGGGATTGGGGTTGGGGAGTGGGGGGCACAGCATGCAGTGCATGCATCTTACCTTGTCTGTTGCCAGCTCTGGCTGAGCTGTCTGCATCCCCAATCCCACTCACACTCTCTGGCTGGAGGGTGGACTCGACCAGGAGATCCAGGGCAGTTGGTGCAGGTGCTGTATTTCTTCCTCCACCTGTGAGGTTGGCTTGCTGCTTCCTGTCTGCCAGCCTCTCCTTGGCACGCTTCCTCAGGTCATACCAGCGTTTCTTTAGGTCGTCAATGGAGCGCTGGGTGACTCCAATGGCATTGATTCGCTCCTGTATGACCAGCCAAATCTGCCCTTTCTGGGATTCAGGCATGTGCAGTGACTGTTTCCCAAACAGTTTGTCATGGTCCTTTGTGACATCCTCAATAAGGACCTCCAGCTCCCCTCACTAAATTTATGCTTCCTCTTTCTTTCAGCTGCATCCTTCTCCCTCTCCTGGTTGTCCATATTTGCTCTGTCTTGGCAGCAGATTCTTTGAATGGTTGCTCCTGGCTTGTTTGCTGTGCTCCCTGCCTCTCAAACAGCTTCAGGTTCAGTGCAGGTGCATGGGTGTGGCCACTTCCTGGTTGTGGGGTAATGAGGTAGCACAGGATTGGTTGATTCTACAATTACCGTTTTTTGAATTACCGATTCGCTAATTACCGAATCGGTAATAACGAATCGGTAAATATTTGCAGATTTATTCCAAATCGTTATTTTTAAAGGGATTATTACCGATTCGGTAAAATATTACCGATTGTTACCGATTCGGTAGACTTTTACCGAATATTACCGATTCGGTAAATTTTACCGATTTATTACGTACATCTGAAATACCGAGTTCTTAATAGCGATTCGGTAATATTCGCTATTAAGGAATCGGTATTTCAGATTTACCTACATCTGGCCCTCAGTTACCGAGTCACAAGATGGCTGCCAACACTTCCTGGTTTGGAGTGTTGGCAGCCAATCAGAATGAATTGAATTTCTCAGCAACTGCTGAACGGATTTACATCATTTAAAAAAAAGGGCGCTTTCTGAACCAAGAGCTACCTTTTTGCCAAATTTGGTGTAATTCCGTTCAGCAGGTCGGGCTGTAGCCTGTTCCAAAATTTCCTATGGAAATTAACACGGGAAAAATGCGTTTTGGGACCCCCCTTTTTTCTCGGCCCCCGCTTGATGAATCACCCCGAAACTTTAAGGACAGGAGTTAACCTGAGTGAACCATTGGTTTTGAAACTTTTGTGAAGATTCGTCAAACGGCGCCAAAGATATTGGCAAAAGAAAAAACGCTTTTTGAATAGAAATAAGGTCCTAACTATACCTACCTACTGGCGACCGCCAGTAGGTAATATATATATATTTATATCCATCCAAGAAAGTTTGCCTCAAACGAAGGAGCCCAACACGGGTAAGTAAAGCTTTTCAAATTTTAATCAAGGTGGCAGCGTAGGTAGGTAGGATGTCACACAGCATGTCTCTGTAGCCGACGCGTTTCGGGCTCCTGCCCTTTGTCATAGGCTTGATTCACTCTGCCATGCAAGGCGAACGGTGCACCTGTATTTAATTCAATGTCCTGCCATAGCAAATGGCAATGTCCCAGGGGTGGACACCCCGGGACATTGCAGGAGCCGGCCCTCGGCGGTGGCGGTCCCCAGGGCCATCGAGGGCTCCAGGAGGGGGGCCACGCAGCCCCCCTCCCTTCGAGTGCATAGCCCTGGGGAGGTGGTGGTCCCCGGGGCTCGGGGGGCCCTGCAAGGCCCCCCTCATTAATCAAGGAAGCCCCGGGGAGGTGGTGGTCCCTGGGGAAGTGTGGGGGGTTGGGACCCCCCCACTCATTTATTGTTCAAGCCCCGGGGAGGTGGCGGTTCCCGGGGAAGCGTGGGGGGGTGGGACCCCCCCACGCATTTATTGTTCAAGCCCCGGGGAGGTGGCGGTCCCTGGGGATGCGGGGGGCCGCCTGCCCCCACATACAATTAACTAAGCCCCGGGAAGGTGGCAGTCCCTGGGGCTGCGGGGGCCCCTGCGGGCCCCCGCTAATTAATTAGTCATTGCCCCCGGAACCTGGCCCACCCAGGGGCTTATAGAAAACGAAGTGCGGGAGCCGGCACTTTGTTTTTTTAAAATATTTTCGGCCAGATTCGCGCACCCAGCACAAATACTGCTGTTTATTTTTTTTTTAAATGCTTTTTTTGGGCCTGAGGGTCCTTGTGGGCCCCCTGAGCAGGCCTAGGGGGTCAGTGTGTTTCTACCCTGCCCCCTTTTCTTGTTTTTTATCTCTGTTTTACCTTTTTCTTGTGACTCGGTTACTGAGTCACAAGATGGCTGCCAACACTTCCTGGTTTGGAGTGTTGGCAGCCAATCAGAATGAAGCTTGTGCTCGGGAGGGTTCGCGAACCCTCCTCGGTGCTCAGATATATAAATTTTTATTTTTGGAATTTCTCAGCAACTACTGAACAAATTTACACCATTTAAAAAAAGGGCGCTTTCTGAACCAAGAGCTACCTTTTTGCCAAATTTGGTGCAATTCCGTTCAGCAGTTCGGGCTGGAGCCTGTTCCAAAATTTCCTATGGAAATTAACATGGGGAAAATGCGTTTTGGGACCCCCCTTTTTTCTCGGCCCCCGCTTGAAAAATCACCCCGAAACTTTCAGGACAGGAGCTGACTTGAGTGAACCATTGGTTTTGAAAATTTTGCAAAAATTCGTCAAACGGCGCCAAAGATATTGGCAAAAGAAAAAACACTTATTGAATAGAAACAAGGTCCTAACTATAACTACCTACTGGCGACCGCCAATAGGTAATATATGCATATATATATATATATATATATATATATATATATATATATATATATATATATATATATATATATATATATGTGTGTGTGTTGGATTTGGCCCTTTTTGCAGGGTCATCCTACAACTGTATTTTTTCTGACCTGTTTTTGTTGGTTTTATGCCTCTGGGCACTTTACTACTGCTGATCAGTGCTAAAGTGCATATGCTCTCCCTGTAAATTGTTGTTATGGATTGGTGTTTTGTATAATTGGCTTTTTTGATTTACTAGTCAGTACCTAGTACAGTGCACTGTGTGTGCCCAGGGCCTATAAATAAAATGCTGCTAGTGAGGCTGCAGCACTGGTTGTGCCACCTACATAAGCAGCCTGTAAATGTAACTCAGGCCTGCCATTTCAGTGCCTGTTGGCAGTCAAGTACTGCCATGTCAACTTGGCAAGTGCACCCACTTGCCAGGCCTTACCCTTCCCTTTTCTTACATGTTAGACATCCCTAAGGTAGGCCCAAGGTACCCCTGTGGGCAGAGTGCAGTGTATATGAAAGGTAGGACATGCCCTGGTGTGTGTGGCATGTCCTGATAGTGAACTACTGCCAATTTAGTTTTTCACTATTGCAAGGCCACCTGTTCCCATTGGATAGAATGGGGAGTTTGCTTGTAATAGCTTATAAGCATAACTACCCCTGGGAACAAGGTAGGAAAATAAAGTTTATTATGCCTGGAATGTTAAAATGCATCTTTTAGTGAGGGTGATTTTTACACTCTGTGTTTGAAAATACCATTTTTAGAAAGTAGGTATTTTCTTGCTTAGCCATCCAGTGTGCCTCTGCTAGGATGTGTATTGACTGTCTGGCTTTCAAGTGCCATGGGCTGGGGAGGTGCAGTGGCTCCAGAGAGTCTGGAGGAGTCAGGGCTGACCTGGGCTGCATTTAGAGTAGCGGGAGGAGATTTCCTTTTACCTGAATGAGCCTGGTCTGCCTTCATAATGCTGTCGCCACCTCCTGCCAGGAAGCTGCACAAGAGAGGACAGAACTGGTTTTGACTGAGCACAGGGCTTCTCTGCCACCAGAGAACAAAGGATTTTGTAGGATAAATATTGGGGCCCAGACCCCAGACTTTTAGATCACTTCTGGGAATCAAAAGGAACCTTTTCCAAGGAGAAGAGCCGGAGAAGCTGAGGAGGAATACTGCCCCTGTGCTGTTTGCTGTCTGGGGTTGGCCTGCAGTGGCTACTGGCTGCCAAGGAAAGGAGAAAGGACTTTGCTGTTTGCTGTGTCCCCTGTTTGAGAAAGATCTCTATGGGTTTGAAACTGAGCTTGCCTCCTGTTCTGAAGTCTCAGGGACACAAAGACTTCACCACCAGCTCCCCTGAACTTCCTTTTTGGGAGTTCTGACCTGCTAAGAGGTGCCTGCTGTAGTTTTGGACCTCTGGAGGCTGTTGGCCACTGGGAGCTGGGAAAAGTAACGCAACTTCGAGAAGCACGACGCATCCACACCTATTTCTGATGCATCGCCGAAGAAATCATCACAGCGCCTGCCCGCGGCTCGAGAAATCACCGCTAGCCGCATCGAGTGCACCGATCTCCGAAGTCTGGCATCACCGCACTGATTCTGATGCAAGGCCTGCTATGCGACTGCAAGAACCCACACATCGTCATGGATCTTCGCATCGCATCGAGGTTCCAAGTCTGTTGCATCCTTGGGGGACGCAGTAAGAAACCGACGCATCACCTCCCCACGCAGTAAGAAACCAACACATCACCTCCTCTCTGGTAAGGAACCGACGCATCACCTCCCCTGCGCAGCAGTAAGGAACCGACGCATCACCTTCCCCGGAGCAAGGAACTGACGCATCACCTTCCCTGAGTGTAAGGAACCGACGCATCACCTTCCCTGCAACCCTTTTTGCTTGTATTGTTTTCTACGCATTCAAGGTACTTTGTGTAAAAGTGTCGCATCTCACATTTTCTTGGAACTGAACTATTTCTACCTGATCCTTTTAAGAATCATATTTTTAGTACTGTATTGTGGATTTGTGTCGTTTGGTCTTGTTTTGGTTTAGATAAAGATTACTTATTTTTCTAAACTGGTGTGGTGTCCATTTGTAGTTTTTTCACTGTATTACTGTATGTGTTCACAAATGCTTTACACACTGCCTCTGAGATAAGCCTGTCTGCTCATGCCAAGCTAGCAAGGGGGTGAGCAGGAGTTATTTTAGAAGTGTATCCCCCTTACCCTGACTAGAAGTAATTGTCCCTATTTGGACAAAGGTACATACCTCTGCCAACTAGAGACCCCCATTTATAAATATATATATATATCCAAACACATCCCTGCTCCATACGAAGAGAGCACGCACACAGAGAATGCTGAGTTCAAAGGCATTTTTTATTTCTAAGGGCCTCCTCCGACCCGGCAACACAGAGAGACGCGTTTCGGCTGTCACAGCAGCCTTCTTCAATCTGGTGAGTGCCATTATGTTAAAACCATTTATACTGTGTCAGAATCATCAACATAGAAAACAAACTATGGTTCCACTTGAAAGCACATTATATCCAAACATGGAAAGTTAAAAGCGTGCACATAAATGCATTCACGTAAAATGAATAAGATGGTTATGGTGGTCACAATGATAACTAACGAAAATGATAATACAAATCATAATCAAAATGCATAGTGCATAGTGCAAATATAATAACACCCTCAACTTGCATAGTGCAACATCGGACCCCCAAGATATATCTATAATGTGCACCTTACACACATATATATATTGTGTCTTAATAATCTATTAGAACCCCTGCTAAAATAATCCCATATGAATATAGCATGGCGCAAACATTTATAACATAACACTTTAAAATCTTGGGTATACTGCGTGAGTGTGATAAATCAAAGAGATGTGTTTTCAAGCAGCTATCTCATGAATTGAACATAGAGAACAAAAGAGGCCATGCCGGTAACTATCACTTATGATGGAGATGGATAGCGTGATTACTAAATGCTGTGTTAATTATCTCTCAGCACTGGGCAACAAAGAGCTCACACCCAGTCAAGCGTATGCCTTACTGTGAAACTCTGCCACATAATGTGTATTTCGAAGAGCTCAAATGCCGCCCCTTCATATAGCAACCAACGGGACTACAAATCCCATAAGCCCCCTCTCCGTCACATCCGAACTGCGGAACCGGCCCAAAAGGCAGTCAATAGGCTTTGAAAATGTACATAGTAAGTCCAAATAGACGTCTAAACCTTAGCATGCACGATGAAGCCGGCAGTCGGAAAGTTCAATGCTTTACGAGAAAATAGTCAAACAAACACGGCTTCACTATTGTACTTTAGGCCCCCATGATTGATTTTCATTATATAAACGAATGTGAACTGAGACACATCCTTATGCTGCAGGTATCACACAGTCTCCATTATGAACGTACCACGCAGTCTATGAAAGTTAATCACTGTGCAGGGTCGGGGGAGAACATTGCCTAAAAAATCCATATGCCAAGCAGACCTCACCATATCAGCGTTGGCTAAGATGGTGCCCAGTCACCAGGTATCCACCGGATCAAAGCGTGAGGCATTTCGGGTCAGGGGGAAGCAAAGACCCCCCGCGCTGAATGCCACAGAGACCTCCTCGTGTCGAGATCTCCACCTCCCACTCTGCTGTCATTCATTGTTCCTCTTTCCGGCAGAATCCCTGGGAGCTAATAAGAAATGCACTACCATGCCACATGCTCGAAACTGCGGTCAGCTGAGAAGCCCAAGAACGACTGGTGGTGCGTGAACAGTGCCGACCGCCGGCACTGATGAAATATCCAAACACATCCCGATTTAACTTACTAGTGAATTACTAACAAACGTATTTTGTGATTTATAATACGCATTCTCATTATACGCGGGAAAAGAATGAAGCTTGCCTATGTGTTTACTAACTGCAAATAACACGGACATAGGACTAGAACGCATTTAACACGGGATCTTTACTGCGCATGCGTCTATTGCATCTACGTAGTATGACGTGCTGACGCTTGGAGGGAAATTCTGGCGCTTGCGCAAAGAGCTATAAAATGCCCGCTTGAAAGCTCACATGCATGGCACCTGCTTTGCTGAAATTACAAAAAGAATTTATAACTAACGCAAATGCAGAAAGAGAAATAACAAATGGTATGGGTCAGAGTAGAGGTTGGTGGTATACAGTGAAATCATTTATTTTTGAGAATAACATTTTTCTTTTTGACTTTATTATTAGTGCGTATTTGGGCCTGTTAAAGTTGTCTGAGTCGAGCAGACTAGCGCGACGGATGCGCCCTGGTACGGAAGCTTGGAGGATGACTAAGGATTTGTCACGCATCCAAGGTCGGTGGAGATGTGCCCTGGGAACATGAGGGTGAAGAGTTCATATGAAGGAACTTATTCGACAAAATAGTTACAATTGTATTAATAAAGTTTAAAGATGTATGGGAAAGGAAGGGCGGAATAAAAGTTTCAGGGGAGGAGTTTTGAAACAATGGTTTAAGTGAATAAATGAAGTATAAGCATGGTGTGATGATCATCCCCCCCTCGCATGTCCAATCAGAAGTTAGTATTCTGTGGAAAATGAAACATTAATGGATGGTACATGCCTATGGAAAGGTATAATTGAGGTAGTTTAGTTAAGAGAGTAGCAAGCCTTGGGGAAGTTACGAAGAAGCTTTGGAGCGCGTTGAAGAAGCCTGAGAACGGGGTGTGCTGGGGTGGTGCCGATGCTCTGAACTGCTGATGAAGAAACTGAATGCAGAACCATCTATTTGAATTGGGTGGGTTAGAAAGAAGATTGCGGAAGAACCACGAGGAGGAAGAGAGTGTCAGAGAGGGGTGCGACGTAGTCGTCGGTATCTAGAGAGGTGAAATGTCCTGTCCTGATTCCTGTCCTGAAGTCTTTGTCTCCTGATCTGTCCTGGGAGGCCCTAACCAGCCCTTTGGCCAGGGGGTTGGTCTTCACACCATATTTTGGTAATTATGAAATTCATTGTTTGATAAATGCTCTTCTGTCTCTATCCTCTTCTTTCTGAGCATAGTTATTGTGTGGATCTGAATTGATAAATGTTATCTGAGATATTTTTATATTGGCACTCCCGCGAATGAGGGTGTTTGTACTGAAACGCTTTGAGATGGTTCAAAACCCCTAATTTAGATAAAGATTTAAAAACTTACTGAGTCTGTTGTTATTCTATACTTATTAAGAAATGTATAATAAAGTTATGTCAATTATCGCCATCAACTAGTTTTACCTAACTGGTCCATTGACCAGAGGAAAGAACTGTTTGATCAGCATAAAGGTTTAGTTAAAGAAGCAACAACTAGATCTTGAGGTACGAGAAACATAATAAACTAAAAGATTCCAGTGGTTTACTTAGCGCAGAGCGGAAGCGAGTTGTATTGGCCCAAGTGAGTATAGGGTAGTGGAGTAACTGTTGCTAGTAAGCCGCTGGATCAGTTTTCTGGTAGCAGAGCTATGGTTGTTAGTAACTAGTTTGGTGATAAGTACTAAATTATTGAATTTTGGTTAATGTTTTAACAAAAGAGTTAGTATCCTGTTTTTATGTTGTCTGGAAAATTCCCGGGGAATGAATAGCAGGTGGCGATAGAAACCACACTGCAGTGAGGTTACTCGTCTGTTGGAATAACACTGAGAAGCTAGGTAGGGCTGGCAGTGTTAAACTAGGGACTATTTTCTGTACAAATGTGAGAGTGGTTGAAAGCAAAGAGTTCGCTGGTGAAACTTTAGACGTTATATCACCTAGTAAGGGTAACTCTGAAGGAGTAGCAGGTTCTTCTGAGCTAGATTGACAGCAAAAGGAGTTCACTGGTGAAATACCGGTCTCAAAATTCCCTAACGGGAGATACCGGAAGAGTAGCAGGTTCTCTGGAGCTTAGGTGAAGAGTAAGCGGAAGGTTTTGCTCGCAGTGAAAGAAAATAAGCTATCCTTTTGATTTAGTGGAACAGACAGAGTAGCGAATGTTTTTACGTTGTTAATAACAAAGAAGTTTAAAGAATTTTCGAAGAAATAAAATTTTGTATTACCTTGCAAAGGGAGGGTCAGTTGCCGGAGTAAGACTGACGTCACAGAGAGCCGCGCTGGGATTGGTAGAAGTAGGGGGCGCGTGACAGGAGCAGCATTGTAAAGGAGGAGTCAGTAGTGAGGAGCAGAACTGACGTCAGGAGAAAGCCGCGCTGACATTGGTCAGAGTACGAGTGTGAGCCTGATTTGATTGGATACATAGTTAGAAGCCGCACTAGGATTGGAGGAGAGAAGGATTGTATGCAGGATTTTGATTTGACTGTCAATGCAAGACGTACAGGTAGAACATTTCAAGGGTTTGCGGAATACAATTTCCTACACCGTTCTTCAAGAATGTATGGAGAGAAAAGAAAGATGTCAATTTTTAAGAGAATAAAGAATTTCTTTGTTAAGGATAAGCCTGTGTTGACTAGAGAGGGCATTCCTATTCCCCCACCGAAGACACCAGCATCTTTTATGATGATGGAGAGAGGATATTATACTTGCGTGTGGCTGGAAAATTGGGTAGAGTACACGAAGGATGATGGTGTGTTGACGTTTCCCAAGGATGGTACGTTTAATGGGAGTATTCTTCAGAATTTGAGATTGAAGATGAATGATTTAGAACCGAGACCTAGGTTAACTCAATATGAGGCTTTGGAAGAATGGGAGACTGAGTCATATGAAAGAGAGAAATGCAGAGGTGGAAGATATAGAGGAATCTTTCCGAGACATTTGCATGAGTCAAGAGAAGGGCAAATGAAACAGTGGAGGAGAGCTATGGTATCAGAAGTGTTATATCCAGTGTTGATGGCTGAGGAACAATCTGGAGGAAAGTGTAAAGAGAAAACAAAACATATGAATTCGACAGGATATGGAGAGTCAGATGATGAATTGTTAGAGGATATTTTAATTAAAAATCCACCACCGTATCAAGAAGCAGCTAGTAAGGTTGTCCCAAGCGCGCCCGTAATGGGAATACCATTAACTCCACAGATTTTGCATGAGACATCATACAACAGGGGGTTGGAAGATAATGAAAGGGAAACTTTGAACAAAACTAGGGAGGTATTAGTACAAAGGATAAGTCAATTGAATTTAAATACTGAAGCTTTGACAGTACCAGTGACCATTGGTCCAGTAATCCCATTATATGGGGATAATAAGATTTGCCAGAAACCACAACTCATGACAGTTCCGTTAAGTGATCCTAGAAAAGAGGTAGTAATCACAGATGATCAAGTTAGTGAAAGTGAGTCGGTTATTTCATTAATGGATCTCCCTATTGTGGAACCTAATGCGGAAACTCAAAAGAGAGTTACGCCTATGAACTTGAGAGAGAGAAGACCTTTGGTTCCGGCTGGGACTTCAGGCACAACAGTAGTTTCCTCTGAAGAATTAGAGAGGTGGGCTCAAGAAAGGGATAATCGGAACCCAATACCAAAACTTTTGGATATTAGTAGATTGAAAGTGGAATTGGAAGAGATGATGACAGGATGTGTGGGTACGGACAGATTAAACGTTTACAATGATGAAGAATTATTGTATCTATGTAAGAGTATAACCAGGAGAGCAAGACTATTTCATGAAAGATTGACTGAAGTTGCTTCAGAGATTGGAATAGATATAGGGAAATCAAAATTGTTACAAAAGCTCTATCGAGTGGATTTTACTGATAAAGATTTAGAAAGTGTGAATGCTTCAGGAAAAAGGTTACAGATAAAAGAATTAATGAACATTTTGCGAAAATGGGGAGACATTGATAAATGGAGGATTAGGTGGATAAGAAAGAAAGAAGAAGTGCAGGCGAGGGAGGGAGGCAGCAGCTGCATTTCCAGTAAGAGAAACAAGAAAAGTGGAGAGGTTGTGTCCAATGAGAGAAGTTCCTGGAGGGGGATATGTTCATGTCCCTTGGAGTAGACAAGATATTTTATCGTTTACAAATGATTTTCCAAAACTGAGAGAAAAGCCAGTTGAGTGGTACAAACAGGTAGAGAGGTTTGTGAAAGTCTCAAAGGTGTTATTGAAAGACCTGGATGGTCTATTTGACATAGTGGTACCTGCTGATTTGTGGACAGAATGTAAGATCACGATTGATTGGCCTAATGAGGAGTATCCTAGAGATGCAAAAACAGGAGCACCGTCAGAAGAAGTGATGAAAAAGTATCACCAAGTGATTACATATTTGAAAGGGAAAACCCCTCCTAAAGAGACAGATTGGGTAAAAATAGATAGAACGACACAGGAACCAAATGAATCCGTACATGCGTATTATGAACGATTGTTGCAGGTGTTCAAGCAGTATAGTGGTTTTGAGAACATTGGTGACAAGGATATGGGACATTTTGTGTATCAGTTTGTATATGGTTTGAAACCGGAAATTAGTCAGATGATACAGCAGCACATGTTGTGTTGGCAAAGTAAGACAGTGGATGAAATTCTAAAGTACGCAAAATATTGTGGGGATGACATAGAGGCCAGGCGAAGGAAATTGAATGAGAAAATTATGTGGGCTCAAGTTAAATTGGCAGAACAGCAGGAAGAGAAGACAAATGATCAAAATCAAAATCCAGTAAAAGAACAGAGTCAGAATAATCAAGGAACGAATGGTAACAGATTTAAGGGGCGAATGGACAGAGAAGAAGCAAAAAGAAGTTCCCTTGTCATGCGTGCGGAAATCTTGGACATTGGAAGAACGAGTGTAAGAGTACTCAGAATAATAATAATAATAATAATGGGCCAAATCAAAATTTTATCCCACAGATGCAGAATGAAGTACTTATGAATCAGCAGCAACAGGTAGTCACTCCACAATATCAGGTGCCACCAGCTCCCATGCCAAATTTTGTGAACCATCAAAGTTTCAGTGCGAACACCGGATTTCAAGGAGAAAGTGGTAAGAATAATAGAACAATTGCACAATATTTTTTGCAGAACGATGAAGAACGTTCAGATACTGCACAATGACGGTGCCTGAGGGGGGAGGAAGAGGAGTGCGTGCTTGGCGCATCCTTACCGGTAGATCAGTCAGGTCCATTTGTGTACGGGAAAATAGAATGTAAATACATTACTTTCCTATTGGATACTGGTGCTACCAGGTCTACTGTGAGAATGGCAGACCTCCCAAACCTACCCCTCTCGGGAGAAACTATCCAAGTTTTAGGCGTGTCTAACCAACAGATTAGAACCCCTATCACAAAGCCAATGGAGGTGCACATTGGAAACTTCAAAGAAATGCATCGATTTGTAGTTTGCGATTCCAGTCCTGTAAATCTGTTGGGAAGAGATCTTTTGTGCAAGATGAATTGCACGATCTATTGTACACCTGATGGTGTCGCTTTCCAAACTCCCGATGAGGATGTAGTCTATAAAATGATGCTGGCCAAACAGAGAACAGAAAGATGAAATGTTTTCATTAATAACTGAGAATGAATTGCCAGAAGAGTTGAGAACAACAGTCAACCCAGAAGTGTGGGATTTTACAGGAAAAGATATTGGGCTAATGAAAAATATAGACCCAGTTAAAGTGACAGTGAAGGAAGGTGCAGTGTATCCAAATACCCGACAGTACAAAATGAGTCCAGAAGTAAAAGCAGGAATTATTCCAGAAATTGAACGGATGGTTAAACAAGGCATTTTAAAAGAAGTGATGGGTAGTCCCTGTAATTCGCAAATAATGGGACTGAAAAAGCCTAGCAGAAAGTACAGAATAGTGCAAGATCTGTGAAAAATAAATAAGATTGTAATTCCCTGTTGTCCAATCGTGCCAAATCCAGCAGTGATCCTTTATCAGATACCATGGAATGCAGGATGGTTCACAGTAATTGATTTATGCCAAGCGTTCTTTTCTATTCCTTTGCACCCAGACAGCCAGTATTTGTTTACGTTTAAATTTGAGGATCGTATTTACGCATGGTGTCATGTTCCTCAAGGGTACACAGAGAGTCCTTCAATCTTTAATCAGATTTTGAAAAAGTGGCTAGAATCATTGATTATGCCCAGAAATTCTGTTCTGGTTCAGTACATTGATGACCTGTTAGTGGCATCAAAGACGCGAGAAGCTTGTGTCACAGATACAATTGCGTTGCTGAACCACTTGGCTGAAGGAGGACACAAGGTGTCTCCAGAAAAATTACAGTTCTGTCGACAAGAAGTAAGATATTTAGGGCATAAAATAGAAAGAGGAGTTAGAAAAGTGACACCGGAAAGAATAAAAATAATCAAAGAAATGCAATTGCCACAGACTCAGAGAGAAATGAGAATGTTTCTGGGAGTGGTTGGATACTGCAGACAATGGATAAATGGATTTTCTGTGTTGGCAAAACCATTAATACAGATGATTTGGAAACGAGCAAAAGATCCGATTGATTGGAATGATGACTGCCTCGAGGCATTTGTGAGATTGCGAAATTGTCTGTGTGAGGCTCCTGCCTTGGGCATGCCAGACTATACAAAAGACTTTGCTTTGTTTTTTTGCGAAAGAGAAAATTGTGCACTTTCAGTTTTAACACAGAGACATGGATTGAGTCGGCGTCCAGTGGCATATTTTTCAGCTACATTGGACCCGGTGGCTTCAGCATTGCCTCGCTGCTTAAAAGCAGTAGCTGCTACTTGTATGAGTCTGGAGCAAAGTGAGTCGGTTGTGATGGAACATCCAATTAAGGTATTCGTTCCACACTCGGTTGAGATTCTTTTGACGAGAACAAGAACACAGCACCTCACCCGTAGTCGTTTGACAAAGTACAAAAGAGTGAATTTGGGAGCTGAAAATGTGACTGTGACAAGGTGTACGATTCTGAATCCAGCCACCCTATTGCCAGACCCCTGTGATGAGGAAGTATAGATGAAAGTGATCATGATTGCTTAGACATGACTGAGTTATGCACAAAGCCCCGCCCGGATATAAGAGAGACACCACTAAAAGAAGCAGATCACGAGTTATTTGTAGACGGCTCCTGCCTTAGGACACAAGAAGGAGGTCTAAGTGCTGCATATGCTGTTTGCAAAATTTCAGGGGTAATTGAAGCATCCTGTTTACCTGGGGTCAAGTCTGCACAAGTAGCTAAATTGGTTGCCTTGACAATGGCATGTAAAAAGGGGAAAAATTGGAGAGTAACCATATTTACGGATAGTCAATATGGTTTTGGGATTGTGCATGACTTCGGCCAGCTTTGGATGCAGATGGGATTTCTGACTTCCTCAGGGTCTCCTATCAGAAACAGCAAAAATGTAAAGGATTTGTTGGAAGCATTAAAATTAACAAAAGAAATAGCAGTTGTAAAATGCGCTGCACATCAGTCAGGAAATGACTATGTGACTGCTGGTAATAATTATGCTGACCAAGTGGCGAAATACTGCGCTAAAAATGCAGTAGCCATAAACAGAAAAATTGAAACGGGGGAAACCAGATGCCAACTTATGTACTTCTCAGTGCCGAGACATGGGATGAGATTAGACAATTGCAGGAAGAAGTTGAGGAAAAGGAAAAAGAAATCTGGATAAAGGCAGCCTGTACCAAAAGACCATATGATGAAGTATGGGTGTATCTAGATGGAAGACCAGTCATGCCAGATTGTCTGCTTTCAAAAATGGCGACGGTGTATCATGGAGCAACACACATAGGGAGAGATTCAATGATCAGATTATTCAGACAGAGTTGGTACAATCCGAAGTTCAGGATAATCGCAGAGAGTCTTTGCCAAAGATGCTTAACCTGTCAACAGCAGAACCCAGGTAGAAAGACAGTGGTAAGCTGGGGAAAAATCGGAAAGGCAGAAGGACCCTTCACCAGATTACAGTTAGATTTCATTGAGTTACCCCCCTGCAACGGATTGAAATATGTACTTGTCATAGTGTGCCTTTTCTCAAGATGGGTGGAAGCCTACCCTACTAGAAGAAATGACAGTCTTACAGTTGCAAAATTGTTGTTGAGGGAGTTGGTGCCACGGTTTGGTTTTCCGGTCACTTTGGAATCAGATAAAGGCCCTCATTTTATTAATGAAGTAATTCGATTAATCTGTGCTGCATTTAACATTGAACAAAAACTACACTGTGCTTATCGTCCAGAGGCTTCTGGAGTTGTTGAACAAATGAATGGCACAATCAAGTCCAGATTGGGAAAGGTGTGTGCATCCACAAAGCTAAAATGGCCAGATGCATTACCACTTGTGTTAATGGGTCTCAGAAGCATTCCAGGCAGAAAAACAGGAATGAGTCCACATGAAGTACTCATGGGAAGAGCCATGAGACAGGCGTTTATTCCTGGAAATAAACTAATGAGTATAACTGATGATCTGGTATTGGACTATTGCAAAGGATTGGCTGAAATGATGCGTTCTATCTCTCATCAGGTTGGAGAAGACGCAGTTGAAAGACAGCCAGATCAAGCGCATGATTTGAATCCTGGAGATTGGGTGCTAGTGAAGAAACACGCAAGAAAATCGTGTCTAGCACCAAGGTGGGACAAACCAAGGCAAGTCATACTAGTCACTACCACAGCAGTGAAGTGTGCAGGTTCGCCCAACTGGATTCACGCTAGTCATACCAGAAGAGTTCCGAGCCCATCAGAGCAACAAGAGCCACCACTGACTGAGCGGGCTGAAGCATCAGGAGTTGTAAACTGTGAAATTGAAGAATCTAGAGTGATAGATTCCAAAAGACAACCATATGATGAGCAGCCCGAGATAAGTCAGGAAGAATGGATCCCAGTAATTGAAGTAATTGATGATGCTATTGAAACCAGAAGAAGATCAGAATTGAAAAGACAGGGAGGTAGTCAGGAAGAGACAGGGGAAGAAGAACACACTCAGGTGAAAAGAGAAAGAGACATAAACAAACCTGAGGAGGGAAAAGAGAAGAAGGAGTTCAGGCAGAAGAAGAGAAGTTTGAATTAAGACCTGAGCAGGACCAGGTAGGGTTAGAAGAGCAAGCTCAGGCAGAAGAAGAAAGATTTGGAGTAAGACCTGAGCAGGATCAGACAGAATTAGAAGAACAAGCTCAGGAAGAAGTAGAACAAAACACGGTAGAACCTGAGCAGGAAGAAGCAAAAGAAAGTACAAGCACAGAAAACAGAGAAATAGAACAGATTGTGCCCAGAACAAATGAAATAAAAAGAACCTTACAAAGAGATAAGGAAGGTGAAAAGGCAGTACAAATTAAAAGAGTCAGAAAGGGAGACAATTGGCCAACTGGAGTAAAGAAACTGAAATATCATCTGAGAAAATCTGAAAAGAAAGCAGAGCAGGTGAATGAAATCACAAGTCAAGCAAGACCTAAGCAAACTTTAGCAAAAATAACTCGAAGAAGTCCAAGATTGAGAAATTTAAACAGAAAATACAAGGCTCCAGAGTGGACGTACGTCATTCTTGAAGAATTTGAGTCCCTGGACCTGTCTGATCAGACAGAAGAAGTCCATATTGCACAGATTGACGAAAGCCAATTGAAACCTCCTTAAAGAGTAAAAAAAGAACAAAAAGATTGAAAAAGGAAAAAGATAAGAGAAAAGAAAAGAAATTTTCTCAGAGACAAAATGGCCGATAATGAAGTTAGCGGAAAACCAAAGTGTGGAGTAAAAAGAAAGTGTCTTAGATTTTGTTTTTGTAGTATTTTATTAGCAATATTAGAATGGTTATTCCTAACAGTAGGGGTACCTCTAATAATGAAAATAAGTAATGAGAATAATAGAGATACTAATGTTAAAGTAGATAGATTAAGAGAAACTAAAATAGAAATAGGAGTAGAAGATGAGGCAAACTATCATAATGAATCAGACTATAATACGTCCTCAAATGTGTTTATTAAATTATTATTTCAGTATGTTAGCACTATGCAAATTAACAACTGTTATGTATGTATGAAATTGCCTTCTTCAGTATCAGAAGGGATGACGTATCACCATATACCTTTAACGTATGGTGTGTCATGTAGTGTTTTGTTAAGTTTATTTTACACTACAGAGAGATTGCAGTATTTTTATTCTAACTTAGATGTAATATTTTCTGAACTTCCTATTAGAAAGAATATGAATCTAGTAGTTAGTAGTAAAAATGCACAATTTATGGGTGAATTTTTCATAACAATGAGTTCAATAGATTTAGTTCAGGCACACGAAGATAATCTAACATGAACATTAAGAAAAGAAGAAAAAGATTTTTTAGATTTAGTAGAAGAAAGGACACAGGATTTAATGAAGAAGGCAATTCCATGGGTTGGGAAGGAGGGAATCTATGCAAGTGGCAAGGCTCATGCTGCGATGTCCCTGGACTTTGTGAAAAAGGAAAATTCTGCCTCCATAGATTAAAGACAGATTATAACAATAATTACATTGGTTCCAGTGAATGTGAACATAACTTCCTAATATTAGGAGGATGGGGACTAAAAGGGGGAACTGATCCTGTGTTTCCAGGAGTGTATTATGTTTGTGGGAACAATGCCTATTACAGGTTACCTGCAAGATGGTACGGAAGCTGTTATTTTGGAATAGTTTTTCCAAAAATGTATCATGTGGACAAAATCAGTGGAACTGATGGAGCAAGGACTCGGACACGAGACTTGCTCGGAAACAATCATCTCGATTTAACTCACTAGCGAATTACTAACGACATGTCTCGTAATTAATAATATCCATTTTACACTATACGCGGATAAGAATGAAGCTTGCCTATGTGTTTACTAACTGCAAATAACACAGACGTAGGACTGGAACGCATTTAACATGGGATCTTTACTGCACATGCGTCTGCTGCATCTACGTAGTATGACGTGCTTTCGCTTGGAGGGAAATTCTGGCGCTTGCGCAAAGAGCTATAAAATGGCTGCTTGAAAGCTCACATGCATGGCACCTGCCTTATTGAAATTAGAAATGGATTTATAACTAACGCAAATGCAGAGAGAGAAATAACAAATGGTATGGGTTAGAGAAGAGGTTGGAGGTATACAGTGAAACCATTTATTTTTGAGAATAACATTTTTCCTTTTCGACTTTATTATTAGTGCGTATTTGGGCCTGTTAAAGTTGTCCGAGTCGAACAGACCAATATGGCGCGACGCATGCGCCCTGATACGGCAGCTTGGGAGATGACTAAGGATTTGACACGAGTCCAAGGTCGGCGGAGATGTGCCCTGGGAACATGAGGGTGAAGAGTTCATATGAAGGAACTTATTCAAGACATCAGTTACAAATGTATTTAATAAAGTTTAAAGATGAATGGGAAAGGAAGGGCGGAATAAAGTTTGATGGGAGGAGTTTGGAAACAATGGTTAAAAGAAAATAAATGAAGTATAAGTGTGGTGTGATGATCATCCCCCTCGCCTGTCCAATCAGAAGTTAGTATTCTGTAAAAATGAAACATTGATGGGTGGTACATGCCTATGGAAAGGTATAATTGAGATAGTTTAGTTAGAAGAGAGAGCATTTGCCTTTGAGGAAGTTCGGTGGTCGAGAATCGAGAGTTTGAGAGTCAAGTCGGGTTGAGCGAGCTTTGCGCATTGAAGAAGCCTGACATTGGGGTGTATCGGGGTGGTGATCTGAAATGCTGATGAAGAAACCGAATGCAGAACCATCTACTTAATTTGGGTGGGTTTAGAGGAATCGCGGAAGAACCACGAGGAGGAAGAGAGTGTCAGAGAGGGGTGCGACGTAGCCGTTGGTAATTAGAGAGGTGAAGTATCCTGTCCTGATTCCTGTCCTGAAGCCTTTGTCTCCTGATCTGTCACTGGGAGACCCTTACCAGCCCTTTGGCCAAGGGGTTGGTCTTCACACCATACTTTGGTAATTATGAAATTCATCATTTGATAAATGCTCTTCTGTCTCTATCCTCTTCTTTCTGAGCATAGTTATTGTATGGATCTGAATTGATAAATGTTATCTGAAATATTTTTGAATTGGCACTCCCGTGAATGAGGGTGTTTGTACTGAAACGCTTTGAGATGGTTCAAAACCCCTAATTTTAGATAAAGATTTAAAAACTTATTGAGTCTGTCATTATTTTATACTTATTAAATGCATAATAAGTGATGTCAATTATTGCCATCAACTAGTTTTACCTAACTGGTCCATTGACCAGAGGAAAAGAACTGTTTAATCAGCAGAAGGTTTAGTTAAAGAAGTAATAACTAGATCCTGAGGTCTGAGCAACATATAAAACTAATAAACTCCAGGGGTTTACTTAGAGAGCAGCGGAAACGAGTTGTATGGGCCCAAGTGAGTATATGGTAGTAGAGTATCTGTTGTTAGTAGACCGCTGGATCAGTTTTCTGGTAGCAGAGCTATGGTTGTTAGTAACTAGTTTGGTGATAAGTATAGATTATTGATTTTTGGTTAATGTTTTAACAAAAGAGTTAGTGTCCTGTTTTATGTTGTCCGGAAAATTCCCGGGAATGTATAGCGGGTGGCGATAGAAACCACATTGCAGTGAGGTTACTCGTCTGTTGGAATAACACTGAGAAGCTAGGTAGGGCTGGCAGTGTTAAACTAGGGACTATTTTCTGTACAAAAGTGAGAGTGGTTGAAAGCATAGAGTTCGCTGGTGAAACTTAAGGCGTTATATCACCTAGTAAGGGTAACCCTGAAGGAGTAGCAGGTTCTTCTAAGCTAGATTGACAGCAAAAAGAGTTCGTTGATGAAATACCGGTCTCAAAATTCCTTAACGGAAGATACCGGAAGAGTAGCAGGTTCTCTGGAGCTTAGGTGAAGAGTAAGCGGAAGGTTTTACTCGCAGTGGAAGAAAATAAACTATCCTTTTGGTTTAGTGGAACAGACAGAGTAGCGAATGTTTTTACGTTGTTAATAACAAAGAAGTTCAAAGAATTTTTGAAGAAATAAAATTTTCGTATTACCTTGCAAAGGAAGGGTCAGTTGCCGGAGTGGTACTGACGTCACAGAGAGCCGAGTTGGGATTGGTAGAAGCAGCGGGTGCATGACAAGAGGAGCTTGGTAAAGGAGGGGTGAGAAATCTCCTGAGTAGGATCAACATCACAGAAGAGCCGCGCTGGGATTGGTAGAAACAGCGGGCGCGTTACAGGAACAGCATTGTAAAGGAGGGGTCAGTAGTGAGGAGCAAAACTGACGTCAGGAAAAGGCCGCGTTGACATTGTTCAGAGTACGAGGGTGAGCCTGATTTGATTGGACACTTAGTTAGAAGCCGCACTAGGATTGGAGAAGAGAAGGATTGTATGCGGGATTTTGATTTGACTGTCAGTGCAAGACGTATGGGTAGAAGATTTCAAGGGTTTGCGGAATACAATTTCCTGCACCGTTCTTCAAGAATGTATAGAGAGAAAAGAAAGATGTCAATTTTTAAGAAAATAAAGAATTTCTTTGTTAAGGATAAGCCTGTGTTGACTAGAGAGGGTATTCCTATTCCGCAACCGAAGACACCAGCATCTTTTATGATGATGGAGAGAGGATATCATACTTGCGTGTGGCTAGAAAATTGGGTAGAGTACACGAGGGATGATGGTGTGTTAGCGTTTCCTAAGGATGGTACGTTTAATGGGAGGATTCTTCAAAATTTGAGATTGAAGATAAATGATTTAGAACCGAGACCCAGGTTAACTCAATATGAGGCTTTGGAAGAATGGGAGACTGAGTCATATGAAAGAGAGAAATGTAGAGGTGGAAGATATAGAGGATTCTTTCCAAAACACTTGCATGAGTCAAGAGAAGGACAGATGAAACAGTGGAAGAGAGCGATGGTATCGGAAGGGTTATATCCAGTGTTAATGGCTGAGGAACATTCTGGAGGAAAGTGTAAAGAGAAAACAACATATGAATTCGACAGGATATGGAGAGTCAGATGATGAATTGTTAGAGGATATTTTAATTAAGAATCCACCACCGTATCAAGAAGCAGCTAGTAAGGTTGTCCCAAGTGCGCCAGTAATGGGAATACCATTAACTCCACAGATTTTACATGAGACATCATACAACAGAGTGTTGCAAGATAATGAGAGAGAAGCTTTGAACAAAACTAGGGAGGAACTAGTTCAAAGAATAGGTCAATTGAATTTAAATACGGAAGCTTTGACAGTACCTGTAACCATTGGTCCAGTAATCCCATTATATGGGGATAATAAGGATACCCAGAAATCGCAGCTTGTGACAGTTCCATTGAATAGTCCTAGAAAAGAGATAGTAATCACAGATGATCAGGTTAGTGAAAGTGAGTCAGTTATTTCCTCAATGGATCTCCCTATTGTGGAACCCAATGTGGAAACTCAAAAGAGAGTCACACCTAAGAATTTGAGAGAGAGAAGACCTTTGGTTCCGGCTGGAACTTCGGGTACAACAGTAGTCACCTCTGAAGATATAGAAAGGTGGGCTCAGGAAAGGGAAAATCAGATCACAAAACCGAAGATTTTAGATATTAGCAGATTGGAAGTGGAATTGGAAGATATGATGACAGGATGTGTGGGCACAGAGAGATTAAATGTTTATAATGATGAAGAACTGTTGTTTCTATGTAAGAGTTTAACCAGGAGAGCAAGACTATTTCATGATAGATTAACTGAAGTTGCTTCAGAGATTGGAATAGATATAGGGAAGTCAAAATTGATACAGAAACCCTATCGAGTGGATTTTACTGATAAAGACTTAGAAAGTGTGAATGCTTCAGGAAAAAGGTTACAGATAAAAGAATTAATGAACATTTTGCGTAAATGGGGAGAAATTGATAAATGGAGGATTAGGTGGATAAGGAAGAAAGAAGAAGTGCAGGCGAGAGAGAGAGCAGCTGCATTTCCAGTGAGAGAAACAGGAAAAGTAGAGAGGTTGTGTCCAATGAGAGAGGTTCCTGGAGGAGGTTATGTTCATGTCCCTTCGAGTAGACAAGATATTTTATCATTTACAAATGATTTTCCAAAACTGAGAGAAAAGCCAGTTGAGTGGTACAAACAGGTAGAGAGGTTTGTAAAGGTCTCAAAGGTGTTACTGAAAGATCTGGATGGTCTATTTGACATAGTAGTACCTGCTGATTTATGGACAGAATGTAAAATCACAATTGATTGGCCTAATGAGGAGTATCCTAGAGATGCAAAAACAGGAGCACCGTCAGAAGAAGTGATGAAAAAGTATCATCAAGTGATTACATACTTGAAAGGGAAATCCCTCCTAAAGAAACAGATTGGGTAAAAATAGATAGAACAACACAGGAACCGAATGAATCTGTACATGCGTATTATGAGCGATTGTTGCAGGTGTTCAAGCAGTATAGTGGTTTTGAGAACATTGGTGACAAAAATATGGGACATTTTGTGTATCGGTTTGTATATGGCTTGAAACCGGAAATTAGTCAGATGATACAGCAACACATGTTGTGCTGGCAAAGTAAAATGGTGGATGAAATTTTGAAGTACGCGAAATATTGCGGAGATGACATAGAGGCCAGGCGAAGGAAGCTGAAAGAGAAAATGATATGGGCTCAAGTTAAATTAGCAGATCAGCAGGAAGAGAAGACAAATGAGCAAAATAATAATCCAGTAAAAAAACAAAGTCAGAATAATCAAGGAACGAATGGTAATAGATTTAAAGGGCGAATGGACAGAGAAGAAGCGAAAAAGAAGTTCCCTTGTCATGCGTGCGGAAAGCTTGGACATTGGAAGAACGAGTGTAAGAGTACTCAGAATAATAAGAATAATAATGGGCCAAATCAAAATGTAATCCCACAAATGCAGAATGAAGTACTTATGAATCAGCAGCAACAGGTAGTCACTCCACAATATCAGGTACCACCAGCTCCTATGCCAAATTTTGTGAACCATCAGAGTTTCAGTACGAACACCGGATTTCAAGGAGAAAGTGGTAAGAATAATAGAACAATTGCTTAATATTTTTTGCAGAATGATGAGGTATGTTCAGATACTACACAATGACGGTGCCTGAGGGGGGAGGAAGAGGAGTGCGTGCTTGGCACATCCTTGCCGGTAGATCGGTCAGGTCCATTTGTTGATGGGAGAGTAGAAGGTAAAGACATTACTTTCCTATTGGATACTGGTGCTACCAGGTCTACTGTGAGAACAGCAGACATCCCAAACCTACCCCTCTCGGGAGAGACAATCCAAGTTGTAGGTGTATCTAACCAACAGATTAGAACACCAATCACAAAGCCAATGGAGGTGCACATTGGAAACTTCAAAGAAATGCATCGATTTGTAGTTTGCCATTCCAGTCCTGTAAATCTGTTGGGAAGAGATCTATTGTGCAAAATGAACTGCACGATCTATTGTACACCGGATGGTGTCGCTTTCCAAACCCCTGATGAAGATGTGGCATACAAGATGATGCTAGCCAAGCAGGGAACAGAAGTAGATGAAATGTTTTCACTGATAACTGAAAATGAATTACCAGAAGAGTTGAGAACCACAGTTAATCCAGAAGTGTTGGATTTTACAGGGAAAGATATTGGGCTAATGAAAAATATAGACCCAGGTAAAGTGACAGTAAAGGAAGGTGCAGTGTATCCAAATACCCGACAGTACAAAATGAGTGCAGAAGGAAAAGCAGGAATTTTCCCAGAAATTGAACGGATGGTTAAACAAGGCACTCTGAAAGAAGTGATGGGTAGTCCCTGTAATTCACCAATAATGGAATTGAAAAAGCCTAGCGGGAAATAAAGAATAGTACAAGACCTGAGAAAAATAAATAAGATTGTAAGTCCCTGTTGTCCAATTGAGCCAAATCCAGAAGTGATCCTTTATCAGATACCATGGAATGCAGGATGGTTCACAGTAATTGATTTATGCCAAGCATTCTTTTCCATTCCTTTACACCCAGACAGCCAATATCTGTTTACGTTTAAATTTGAAGATCGTATTTACGCATGGTGTCGTGTTCCTCAAGGGTACACAGAAAGTCCTTCAATCTTTAATCAGATTCTGAAAAAGTGGCTGGAATCATTGATTATGCCCAGAAATTCGGTTCTGGTTCAGTACATTGATGACCTACTGGTGGCATCAAAAACGTGAGAAGATTGTGTCACAGATACAATTGCGTTGCTGAACCATTTGGCTGAAGGAGGACACAAAGTGTTTCCAGAAAAATTACAGTTCTGTCGACAAGAAGTAAGATATCTAGGGCATAAAATAGAGGAGTTAGAAAAGTGACACCGGAAAGAATAAAAATAATCAAAGAAATGCAATTGCCACAGACCCAGAGAGAAATGAGAATGTTTCTGGGAGTGGTTGAATACTGCAGACAATGGATAAATGGATTTTCTGTGTTAGCGAAACCTTTGCTACAGATGATTCGGAAACGAGCAAAAGATCCGATTGATTGGAATGATGACTGCCTGGAGGCATTTGTGAGAATGCGAAATTGTCTGTGTGAGGCTCCTGCCTTGGGCATGCCAGACTATACAAAAGATTTTGCTTTATTTTGTTGTGAAAGAGAAAATTGTGCACTTTCAGTTTTAACACAGAGACATGGATTGAGTCGGCGTCCAGTGGCATATTTTTCAGCCACATTGGACCCGGTGGCTTCAGCATTGCCTGGCTGCTTAAAAGCAGTAGCTGCTACTTGTATGAGTCTGGAGCAAAGTGAGTCGATAGTGATGGGACATCCGGTAAAAGTATTTGTTCCACACTCGGTTGAGATTCTTTTAACAAGAACAAAAACACAGCACCTCACCCCTAGTCGTTTGACAAAGTATGAAAGAGTAATTTTGGGAGCTGAAAATATGACTGTGACAAGGTGTACGATTTTGAACCCAGCTACCCTATTGCCAGACCCCTGCGATGAGGAAGTAAACGATGAAAGTGATCATGATTGCTTAGACGTAACTGAATTATGCACAAAGCCCCGCCCAGATATAAGAGAGACACCCCTAAAAGAAGCAGATCACGAGTTATTTGTAGACGGCTCCTGCCTTAGGACACGAGAGGGAGGTCTAAGTGCTGCATATGCTGTTTGCAAAATTTCGGGGGTAATTGAAGCATCCTGTTTACCTGGGGTCAAGCCTGCACAAGTAGCTGAATTGGTTGCCTTAACAATGGCATGTAAAAAAGAGAAAAATTGGAGAGTAACCATATTTACGGATAGTCAATATGGTTTTGGGATTGTGCATGACTTCGGCCAGCTTTGGATGCAGAGGGGATTTCTGACTTCTTCAGGGTCTCCAATCAGAAACAAAAAAAATGTGAAGGATTTGTTGGAAGCATTACAATTGCCAAAAGAGATAGCACTTGTAAAATGCGCTGCACATCAGTCAGGAAAAGACTATTCGACTGCTGGTAATGATTATGCTGACCAAGTGGTGAAATACTGCGCTAAAAATGCAGTAGCCATAAACAGAAAAATTGAAACAGGAGAAACCAGATGCCAACTTATGTACTTCTCAGTGCCAGAGACATGGGATGAGATTAGACAATTACAAGAAGAAGTTGAGGAAAAGGAAATCTGGATAAAGGCAGCCTGTACCAAAAGACCACATGATGAAGTATGGGTGTATCTAGATGGAAGACCAGTCATGCCAGATTGTCTACTTTCAAAAATGGCAAGGGTGTATCATGGAGCAACACACATAGGGAGAGATTCAATGATCAGATTATTCAGACAGAGTTGGTACAATCCGAAGTTCAGGGTAATCGCAGAGAGCCTTTGCCACAGATGCTTAACCTGTCAACAGCAGAACCCAGGTAGAAAGACAGTGGTAAGCTGGGGAAAAATTGGAAAGGCAGAAGGACCCTTCACCAGATTACAGTTAGATTTCATTGAGTTACCCCCGTGCAACAGATTGAAATATGTACTTGTCATAGTGTGCCTTTTCTCAAGATGGGTGGAAGCCTACCCTACTAGAAGAAATGACAGTCTTACAGTTGCAAAATTGTTGTTGAGGGAGTTGGTGCCACGGTTTGGTTTTCCGGTCACTTTGGAATCAGATAAAGGCCCTCATTTTATTAATGAAGTAATTCGATTAATCTGTGCTGCATTTAACATTGAACAAAAACTACACTGTGCTTATCGTCCAGAGGCTTCTGGAGTTGTTGAACAAATGAATGGCACAATCAAGTCCAGATTGGGAAAGGTGTGTGCATCCACAAAGCTAAAATGGCCAGATGCATTACCACTTGTGTTAATGGGTCTCAGAAGCATTCCAGGCAGAAAAACAGGAATGAGTCCACATGAAGTACTCATGGGAAGAGCCATGAGACAGGCGTTTATTCCTGGAAATAAACTAATGAGTATAACTGATGATCTGGTATTGGACTATTGCAAAGGATTGGCTGAAATGATGCGTTCTATCTCTCATCAGGTTGGAGAAGACGCAGTTGAAAGACAGCCAGATCAAGCGCATGATTTGAATCCTGGAAATTGGGTGCTAGTGAAGAAACACGCAAGAAAATCGTGTCTAGCACCAAGGTGGGACAAACCAAGGCAAGTCATACTAGTCACTACCACAGCAGTGAAGTGTGCAGGTTCGCCCAACTGGATTCACGCTAGTCATACCAGAAGAGTTCCGAGCCCATCAGAGCAGCAAGAGCCACCACTGACTGAGCGGGCTGAAGCATCAGGAGTTGTAAACTGTGAAATTGAAGAATCTAGAGTGATAGATTCCAAAAGACAACCATATGATGAGCAGCCCGAGATAAGTCAGGAAGAATGGATCCCAGTAATTGAAGTAATTGATGATGCTATTGAAACCAGAAGAAGATCAGAATTGAAAAGACAGGGAGGTAGTCAGGAAGAGACAGGGGAAGAAGAACACACTCAGGTGAAAAGAGAAAGAGACATAAACAAACCTGAGGAGGGAAAAAGAGAAGAAGGAGTTCAGGCAGAAGAAGAGAAGTTTGAATTAAGACCTGAGCAGGACCAGATAGGGTTAGAAGAGCAAGCTCAGGCAGAAGAAGAAAGATTTGGAGTAAGACCTGAGCAGGATCAGACAGAATTAGAAGAACAAGCTCAGGAAGAAGTAGAACAAAACACGGTAGAACCTGAGCAGGAAGAAGCAAAAGAAAGTACAAGCACAGAAAACAGAGAAATAGAACAGATTGTGCCCAGAACAAATGAAATAAAAAGAACCTTACAAAGAGATAAGGAAGGTGAAAAGGCAGTACAAATTAAAAGAGTCAGAAAGGAGACAATTGGCCAACTGGAGTAAAGAAACTGAAATATCATCTGAGAAAATCTGAAAAGAAAGCAGAGCAGGTGAATGAAATCACAAGTCAAGCAAGACCTAAGCAAACTTTAGCAAAAATAACTCGAAGAAGTCCAAGATTGAGAAATTTAAACAGAAAATACAAGGCTCCAGAGTGGACGTACGTCATTCTTGAAGAATTTGAGTCCCTGGACCTGTCTGATCAGACAGAAGAAGTCCATATTGCACAGATTGACGAAAGCCAATTGAAACCTCCTTAAAGAGTAAAAAAAAGAACAAAAAGATTGAAAAAGGAAAAAGATAAGAGAAAAGAAAAGAAATGTTCTCAGAGACAAAATGGCCGATAATGAAGTTAGCGGAAAACCAAAGTGTGGAGTAAAAAGAAAGTGTCTTAGATTTTGTTTTTGTAGTATTTTATTAGCAATATTAGAATGGTTATTCCTAACAGTAGGGGTACCTCTAATAATGAAAATAAGTAATGAGAATAATACAGATACTAATGTTAAAGTAGATAGATTAAGAGAAACTAAAATAGAAATAGGAGTAGAAGATGAGGCAAACTATCATAATGAATCAGACTATAATACGTCCTCAAATGTGTTTATTAAATTATTATTTCAGTATGTTAGCACTATGCAAATTAACAACTGTTATGTATGTATGAAATTGCCTTCTTCAGTATCAGAAGGGATGACGTATCACCATATACCTTTAACGTATGGTGTGTCATGTAGTGTTTTGTCAAGTTTATTTTACACTACAGGGAGATTGCAGTATTTTTATTCTAACTTAGATGTAATATTTTCTGAACTTCCTATTAGAAAGAATATGAATCTAGTAGTTAGTAGTAAAAATGCACAATTTATGGGTGAATTTTTCATAACAATGAGTTCAATAGATTTAGTTCAGGCACACGAAGATAATCTAACATGAACATTAAGAAAAGAAGAAAAAGATTTTTTAGATTTAGTAGAAGAAAGGACACAGGATTTAATGAAGAAGGCAATTACACAGAAAACCCATGTACCTCCATGGGTTGGGAAGGAGGGAATCTATGCAAGTGGCAAGGCTCATGCTGCGATGTCCCTGGACTTTGTGAAAAAGGGAAAATTCTGCCTCCATAGATTAAAGACAGATTATAACAATAATTACATTGGTTCCAGTGAATGTGATCATAACTTCCTAATATTAGGAGGATGGGGACTAAAAGGGGGAACTGATCCTGTGTTTCCAGGAGTGTATTATGTTTGTGGGAACAATGCCTATTACAGGTTACCTGCAAGATGGTACGGAAGCTGTTATTTTGGAATAGTTTTTCCAAAAATGTATCATGTGGACAAAATCAGTGGAACTGATGGAGCAAGGACTCGGACACGAGACTTGCTCGGAAACAATCATCTCGATTTAACTCACTAGCGAATTACTAACGACATGTCTCGTAATTAATAATATCCATTTTACACTATACGCGGATAAGAATGAAGCTTGCCTATGTGTTTACTAACTGCAAATAACACAGACGTAGGACTGGAACGCATTTAACATGGGATCTTTACTGCGCATGCGTCTGCTGCATCTACGTAGTATGACGTGCTTTCGCTTGGAGGGAAATTCTGGCGCTTGCGCAAAGAGCTATAAAATGGCTGCTTGAAAGCTCACATGCATGGCACCTGCCTTATTGAAATTAGAAATGGATTTATAACTAACGCAAATGCAGAGAGAGAAATAACAAATGGTATGGGTTAGAGAAGAGGTTGGAGGTATACAGTGAAACCATTTATTTTTGAGAATAACATTTTTCCTTTTCGACTTTATTATTAGTGCGTATTTGGGCCTGTTAAAGTTGTCCGAGTCGAACAGACCAATATGGCGCGACGCATGCGCCCTGATACGGCAGCTTGGGAGATGACTAAGGATTTGACACGAGTCCAAGGTCGGCGGAGATGTGCCCTGGGAACATGAGGGTGAAGAGTTCATATGAAGGAACTTATTCAAGACATCAGTTACAAATGTATTTAATAAAGTTTAAAGATGAATGGGAAAGGAAGGGCGGAATAAAGTTTGATGGGAGGAGTTTGGAAACAATGGTTAAAAGAAAATAAATGAAGTATAAGTGTGGTGTGATGATCATCCCCCTCGCCTGTCCAATCAGAAGTTAGTATTCTGTAAAAATGAAACATTGATGGGTGGTACATGCCTATGGAAAGGTATAATTGAGATAGTTTAGTTAGAAGAGAGAGCATTTGCCTTTGAGGAAGTTCGGTGGTCGAGAATCGAGAGTTTGAGAGTCAAGTCGGGTTGAGCGAGCTTTGCGCATTGAAGAAGCCTGACATTGGGGTGTATCGGGGTGGTGATCTGAAATGCTGATGAAGAAACCGAATGCAGAACCATCTACTTAATTTGGGTGGGTTTAGAGGAATCGCGGAAGAACCACGAGGAGGAAGAGAGTGTCAGAGAGGGGTGCGACGTAGCCGTCGGTAATTAGAGAGGTGAAGTATCCTGTCCTGATTCCTGTCTTGAAGCCTTTGTCTCCTGATCTGTCACTGGGAGACCCTTACCAGCCCTTTGGCCAAGGGGTTGGTCTTCACACCATACTTTGGTAATTATGAAATTCATCATTTGATAAATGCTCTTCTGTCTCTATCCTCTTCTTTCTGAGCATAGTTATTGTATGGATCTGAATTGATAAATGTTATCTGAAATATTTTTGAATTGGCACTCCCGTGAATGAGGGTGTTTGTACTGAAACGCTTTGAGATGGTTCAAAACCCCTAATTTTAGATAAAGATTTAAAAACTTATTGAGTCTGTCATTATTTTATACTTATTAAATGCATAATAAGTGATGTCAATTATTGCCATCAACTAGTTTTACCTAACTGGTCCATTGACCAGAGGAAAAGAACTGTTTAATCAGCAGAAGGTTTAGTTAAAGAAGTAATAACTAGATCCTGAGGTCTGAGCAACATATAAAACTAATAAACTCCAGGGGTTTACTTAGAGAGCAGCGGAAACGAGTTGTATGGGCCCAAGTGAGTATATGGTAGTAGAGTATCTGTTGTTAGTAGACCGCTGGATCAGTTTTCTGGTAGCAGAGCTATGGTTGTTAGTAACTAGTTTGGTGATAAGTATAGATTATTGATTTTTGGTTAATGTTTTAACAAAAGAGTTAGTGTCCTGTTTTATGTTGTCCGGAAAATTCCCGGGAATGTATAGCGGGTGGCGATAGAAACCACATTGCAGTGAGGTTACTCGTCTGTTGGAATAACACTGAGAAGCTAGGTAGGGCTGGCAGTGTTAAACTAGGGACTATTTTCTGTACAAAAGTGAGAGTGGTTGAAAGCATAGAGTTCGCTGGTGAAACTTAAGGCGTTATATCACCTAGTAAGGGTAACCCTGAAGGAGTAGCAGGTTCTTCTAAGCTAGATTGACAGCAAAAAGAGTTCGTTGGTGAAATACCGGTCTCAAAATTCCTTAACGGAAGATACCGGAAGAGTAGCAGGTTCTCTGGAGCTTAGGTGAAGAGTAAGCGGAAGGTTTTACTCGCAGTGGAAGAAAATAAACTATCCTTTTGGTTTAGTGGAACAGACAGAGTAGCGAATGTTTTTACGTTGTTAATAACAAAGAAGTTCAAAGAATTTTTAAAGAAATAAAATTTTCGTATTACCTTGCAAAGGAAGGGTCAGTTGCCGGAGTGGTACTGACGTCACAGAGAGCCGAGTTGGGATTGGGAGAAGCAGCGGGCGCATGACAGGAGGAGCTTGGTAAAGGAGGGGTGAGAAATCTCCTGAGTAGGATCAACATCACAGAAGAGCCGCGCTGGGATTGGTAGAAACAGTGGGCGCGTTACAGGAACAGCATTGTAAAGGAGGGGTCAGTAGTGAGGAGCAAAACTGACGTCAGGAAAAGGCCGCGTTGACATTGTTCAGAGTACGAGTGTGAGCCTGATTTGATTGGACACTTAGTTAGAAGCCGCACTAGGATTGGAGAAGAGAAGGATTGTATGCAGGATTTTGATTTGACTGTCAGTGCAAGACGTATGGGTAGAAGATTTCAAGGGTTTGCGGAATACAATTTCCTTCACCGTTCTTCAAGAATGTATAGAGAGAAAAGAAAGATGTCAATTTTTAAGAAAATAAAGAATTTCTTTGTTAAGGATAAGCCTGTGTTGACTAGAGAGGGTATTCCTATTCCGCAACCGAAGACACCAGCATCTTTTATGATGATGGAGAGAGGATATCATACTTGCGTGTGGCTAGAAAATTGGGTAGAGTACACGAGGGATGATGGTGTGTTAGCGTTTCCTAAGGATGGTACGTTTAATGGGAGGATTCTTCAAAATTTGAGATTGAAGATGAATGATTTAGAACCGAGACCCAGGTTAACTCAATATGAGGCTTTGGAAGAATGGGAGACTGAGTCATATGAAAGAGAGAAATGTAGAGGTGGAAGATATAGAGGATTCTTTCCAAAACACTTGCATGAGTCAAGAGAAGGACAGATGAAACAGTGGAAGAGAGCGATGGTATCGGAAGGGTTATATCCAGTGTTAATGGCTGAGGAACATTCTAGAGGAAAGTGTAAAGAGAAAACAACATATGAATTCGACAGGATATGGAGAGTCAGATGATGAATTGTTAGAGGATATTTTAATTAAGAATCCACCATTGTATCAAGAAGCAGCTAGTAAGGTTGTCCCAAGTGCGCCAGTAATGGGAATACCATTAACTCCACAGATTTTACATGAGACATCATACAACAGAGTGTTGCAAGATAATGAGAGAGAAGCTTTGAACAAAACTAGGGAGGAACTAGTTCAAAGAATAGGTCAATTGAATTTAAATACGGAAGCTTTGACAGTACCTGTAACCATTGGTCCAGTAATCCCATTATATGGGGATAATAAGGATACCCAGAAATCACAGCTTGTGACAGTTCCATTGAATAGTCCTAGAAAAGAGATAGTAATCACAGATGATCAGGTTAGTGAAAGTGAGTCAGTTATTTCCTCAATGGATCTCCCTATTGTGGAACCCAATGTGGAAACTCAAAAGAGAGTCACACCTAAGAATTTGAGAGAGAGAAGACCTTTGGTTCCGGCTGGAACTTCGGGTACAACAGTAGTCACCTCTGAAGATATAGAAAGGTGGGCTCAGGAAAGGGAAAATCAGATCACAAAACCGAAGATTTTAGATATTAGCAGATTGGAAGTGGAATTGGAAGAGATGATGACAGGATGTGTGGGCACAGAGAGATTAAATGTTTATAATGATGAAGAACTGTTGTTTCTATGTAAGAGTTTAACCAGGAGAGCAAGACTATTTCATGATAGATTAACTGAAGTTGCTTCAGAGATTGGAATAGATATAGGGAAGTCAAAATTGATACAGAAACCCTATCGAGTGGATTTTACTGATAAAGACTTAGAAAGTGTGAATGCTTCAGGAAAAAGGTTACAGATAAAAGAATTAATGAACATTTTGCGTAAATGGGGAGAAATTGATAAATGGAGGATTAGGTGGATAAGGAAGAAAGAAGAAGTGCAGGCGAGAGAGAGAGCAGCTGCATTTCCAGTGAGAGAAACAGGAAAAGTAGAGAGGTTGTGTCCAATGAGAGAGGTTCCTGGAGGAGGTTATGTTCATGTCCCTTCGAGTAGACAAGATATTTTATCATTTACAAATGATTTTCCAAAACTGAGAGAAAAGCCAGTTGAGTGGTACAAACAGGTAGAGAGGTTTGTAAAGGTCTCAAAGGTGTTACTGAAAGATCTGGATGGTCTATTTGACATAGTAGTACCTGCTGATTTATGGACAGAATGTAAAATCACAATTGATTGGCCTAATGAGGAGTATCCTAGAGATGCAAAAACAGGAGCACCGTCAGAAGAAGTGATGAAAAAGTATCATCAAGTGATTACATACTTGAAAGGGAAATCCCTCCTAAAGAAACAGATTGGGTAAAAATAGATAGAACAACACAGGAACCGAATGAATCTGTACATGCGTATTATGAGCGATTGTTGCAGGTGTTCAAGCAGTATAGTGGTTTTGAGAACATTGGTGACAAAAATATGGGACATTTTGTGTATCGGTTTGTATATGGCTTGAAACCGGAAATTAGTCAGATGATACAGCAACACATGTTGTGCTGGCAAAGTAAAATGGTGGATGAAATTTTGAAGTACGCGAAATATTGCGGAGATGACATAGAGGCCAGGCGAAGGAAGCTGAAAGAGAAAATGATATGGGCTCAAGTTAAATTAGCAGATCAGCAGGAAGAGAAGACAAATGAGCAAAATAATAATCAAGTAAAAAAACAAAGTCAGAATAATCAAGGAACGAATGGTAATAGATTTAAAGGGCGAATGGACAGAGAAGAAGCGAAAAAGAAGTTCCCTTGTCATGCGTGCGGAAAGCTTGGACATTGGAAGAACGAGTGTAAGAGTACTCAGAATAATAAGAATAATAATGGGCCAAATCAAAATGTAATCCCACAAATGCAGAATGAAGTACTTATGAATCAGCAGCAACAGGTAGTCACTCCACAATATCAGGTACCACCAGCTTCTATGCCAAATTTTGTGAACCATCAGAGTTTCAGTACGAACACCGGATTTCAAGGAGAAAGTGGTAAGAATAATAGAACAATTGCTCAATATTTTTTGCAGAATGATGAGGTATGTTCAGATACTACACAATGACGGTGCCTGAGGGGGGAGGAAGAGGAGTGCGTGCTTGGCACATCCTTGCCGGTAGATCGGTCAGGTCCATTTGTTGATGGGAGAGTAGAAGGTAAAGACATTACTTTCCTATTGGATACTGGTGCTACCAGGTCTACTGTGAGAACAGCAGACATCCCAAACCTACCCCTCTCGGGAGAGACAATCCAAGTTGTAGGTGTATCTAACCAACAGATTAGAACACCAATCACAAAGCCAATGGAGGTGCTCATTGGAAACTTCAAAGAAATGCATCGATTTGTAGTTTGCGATTCCAGTCCTGTAAATCTGTTGGGAAGAGATTTATTGTGCAAGATGAACTGCACGATCTATTGTACACCGGATGGTGTCGCTTTCCAAACCCCTGATGAAGATGTGGCATACAAGATGATGCTAGCCAAGCAGGGAACAGAAGTAGATGAAATGTTTTCACTGATAACTGAAAATGAATTACCAGAAGAGTTGAGAACCACAGTTAATCCAGAAGTGTGGGATTTTACAGGGAAAGATATTGGGCTAATGAAAAATATAGACCCAGGTAAAGTGACAGTAAAGGAAGGTGCAGTGTATCCAAATACCCGACAGTACAAAATGAGTGCAGAAGGAAAAGCAGGAATTATCCCAGAAATTGAACGGATGGTTAAACAAGGCATTCTGAAAGAAGTGATGGGTAGTCCCTGTAATTCACCAATAATGGAATTGAAAAAGCCTAGCGGGAAATAAAGAATAGTACAAGACCTGAGAAAAATAAATAAGATTGTAAGTCCCTGTTGTCCAATTGAGCCAAATCCAGAAGTGATCCTTTATCAGATACCATGGAATGCAGGATGGTTCACAGTAATTGATGTATGCCAAGCGTTCTTTTCCATTCCTTTACACCCAGACAGCCAATATCTGTTTAAGTTTAAATTTGAAGATCGTATTTACGCATGGTGTCGTGTTCCTCAAGGGTACACAGAAAGTCCTTCAATCTTTAATCAGATTCTGAAAAAGTGGCTGGAATCATTGATTATGCCCAGAAATTCGGTTCTGGTTCAGTACATTGATGACCTACTGGTGGCATCAAAAACGTGAGAAGATTGTGTCACAGATACAATTGCGTTGCTGAACCATTTGGCTGAAGGAGGACACAAAGTGTCTCCAGAAAAATTACAGTTCTGTCGACAAGAAGTAAGATATCTAGGGCATAAAATAGAGGAGTTAGAAAAGTGACACCGGAAAGAATAAAAATAATCAAAGAAATGCAATTGCCACAGACCCAGAGAGAAATGAGAATGTTTCTGGGAGTGGTTGAATACTGCAGACAATGGATAAATGGATTTTCTGTGTTAGCGAAACCTTTGATACAGATGATTCGGAAACGAGCAAAAGATCCGATTGATTGGAATGATGACTGCCTGGAGGCATTTGTGAGAATGCGAAATTGTCTGTGTGAGGCTCCTGCCTTGGGCATGCCAGACTATACAAAAGATTTTGCTTTATTTTGTTGTGAAAGAGAAAATTGTGCACTTTCAGTTTTAACACAGAGACATGGATTGAGTCGGCGTCCAGTGGCATATTTTTCAGCCACATTGGACCCGGTGGCTTCAGCATTGCCTGGCTGCTTAAAAGCAGTAGCTGCTACTTGTATGAGTCTGGAGCAAAGTGAGTCGATAGTGATGGGACATCCGGTAAAAGTATTTGTTCCACACTCGGTTGAGATTCTTTTAACAAGAACAAAAACACAGCACCTCACCCCTAGTCGTTTGACAAAGTATGAAAGAGTAATTTTGGGAGCTGAAAATATGACTGTGACAAGGTGTACGATTTTGAACCCAGCTACCCTATTGCCAGACCCATGCGATGAGGAAGTAAACGATGAAAGTGATCATGATTGCTTAGACGTAACTGAATTATGCACAAAGCCCCGCCCAGATATAAGAGAGACACCCCTAAAAGAAGCAGATCACGAGTTATTTGTAGACGGCTCCTGCCTTAGGACACGAGAGGGAGGTCTAAGTGCTGCATATGCTGTTTGCAAAATTTCGGGGGTAATTGAAGCATCCTGTTTACCTGGGGTCAAGCCTGCACAAGTAGCTGAATTGGTTGCCTTAACAATGGCATGTAAAAAAGAGAAAAATTGGAGAGTAACCATATTTACGGATAGTCAATATGGTTTTGGGATTGTGCATGACTTCGGCCAGCTTTGGATGCAGAGGGGATTTCTGACTTCTTCAGGGTCTCCAATCAGAAACAGAAAAAATGTGAAGGATTTGTTGGAAGCATTACAATTGCCAAAAGAGATAGCACTTGTAAAATGCGCTGCACATCAGTCAGGAAAAGACTATTCGACTGCTGGTAATGATTATGCTGACCAAGTGGCGAAATAATGCGCTAAAAATGCAGTAGCCATAAACAGAAAAATTGAAACAGGAGAAACCAGATGCCAACTTATGTACTTCTCAGTGCCAGAGACATGGGATGAGATTAGACAATTACAAGAAGAAGTTGAGGAAAAGGAAATCTGGATAAAGGCAGCCTGTACCAAAAGACCACATGATGAAGTATGGGTGTATCTAGATGGAAGACCAGTCATGCCAGATTGTCTACTTTCAAAAATGGCAAGGGTGTATCATGGAGCAACACACATAGGGAGAGATTCAATGATCAGATTATTCAGACAGAGTTGGTACAATCCGAAGTTCAGGGTAATCGCAGAGAGCCTTTGCCACAGATGCTTAACCTGTCAACAGCAGAACCCAGGTAGAAAGACAGTGGTAAGCTGGGGAAAAATTGGAAAGGCAGAAGGACCCTTCACCAGATTACAGTTAGATTTCATTGAGTTACCCCCCTGTAACGGATTGAAATATGTACTTGTCATAGTGAGCCTTTTCTCAAGATGGGTGGAAGCCTACCCTACAAGAAGAAATGACAGTCTTACAGTTGCAAAATTGTTGTTGAGGGAGTTGGTGCCACGCCAAAGCGTTTTCCGGTCACTTTAGAATCAGATAGAGGCCCTCATTTTAATAATGAAATAATTAGATTAATCTGTTCTGCATTTAACATTGAACAAAAACTACACTGTGCTTATCGTCCAGAGGCTTCTGGAATTGTTGAACAAATGAATGGCACAATCAAGTCAAGATTGGGAAAGGTGTGTGCATCCACAAAGCTGAAATGGCCAGATGCATTGCCTCTTGTGCTAATGGGTCTCAGAAGCATTCCAGACAGGAAGACAGGAATGAGTCCACATGAGGTACTCATGGGAAGAGCCATGAGACAGGCGTTCATTCCTGGAAATAAAATAATGAGTATAACTGATGATCTGGTATTGGACTATTGCAAAGGATTGTCTGAAATGATGCGTTCTATCTCTCATCAGGTTGGAGAAGACGCAGTTGAAAGACAGCCAGTTCAAGCGCATGATTTGGATCCTGGAGATTGGGTGCTAGTGAAGAAACACGCAAGAAAATCATGTCTGCACCAAGGTGGGACAAACCAAGGCAAGTCATACTAGTCACTAACACAGCAGTGAAGTGTGCAGGTTTGCCCAACTGGATTCACGCTAGTCATACCAGAAGAGTACCAAGCCCATTAGATCAACAAGAGCCACCACTGACTGAGCAGGCTGAAGCATCAGAAGTTGTAAACTGTGAAATTGAAGGATCTAGAGTGATAGATTCTGAAAGACAACCATATGATGAGCAGCCCGAGATAAGTCAGGAAGAATGGATTCCAGTGATTGAAGTAATTGATGATGCCATTGAAACCAGAAGAAGAACAGAGCTGAAAAGACAGGAAAGTAGTCAGGAAGAGATAGGGGAAGAAGAACACACTCAGGTGAAAACAGAAAAAGACATAAACAAACCTGAGGAGAGAAAAAGAGAAGAACACGTTCAGGCAGAAGAAGAAAGGTTTGAGTTAAGACCTGAACCGGACCAGATAGAGTTAGAAGAACCAACTCAGGCAGAAGAAGAAAGATTTGAAGTAAGACCTGAGCAGGATCATACAGAATTAGAAGAACAAGCTCAGGAAGAAGTAGAACAAAACACAGTAGAACCTGAGCAGGAAGAAGCAAAAGAAGGTACAAGCACAGAAAACAGAGAAATAGAACAGATTGTGCCCAGAATAAATGAAATAAAACGAACTTTACAAGGAGATAAGGAAGGTGAAAAAGCAATACAAATCAAAAGAGTCAGAAAAGGAGACAATTGGCCAACTGGAGTAAAGAAACTCAAATATCACCTGAGAAAATCTGAAAAGAAACCAGAACAAACCAATGAAATCACAAGTCAAACAAGACCTAAACAAACATTAGCAAAAATAACTCGAAGAAGCCCAAGATTAAGAAATTTAAACAGAAAATACAAAGCTCCAGAGTGGACGTACGTCATTCTTGAAGAATTTGAGTCTCTGGATCTGACTGATGAGACTGAAGAAGTCCAAATTGCACAAATTGACGAAAGCCAATTGAAACCTCCTTAAGAATAAAAAGACAAAAAGACTGTAAAGAAAGGAAAAAATAAGAGAAAAGAAATTTTCTTAAGAGACAAAATGGCCGACAATGAAGTTAGCGGAAAACCAAAATGTGGAGTTAAAAGAAAGTGTCTTAGATTTTGTTTTTGTAGTATTTTATTAGCGATATTAGGATGGTTATTCCTAACAGTAGGAGTACCTTTGATAATGGAAACAAGTGACAAAAATAATACAGATATTAATGTTAAAGTAGATAGATTAAGTTAAGAGAAACTAAAATAGAAATAGGAGTGGAAGATGAGGCAAATTATCATAATGAATCAGACTATAATACGTCCTCTAATGTGTTTATTAAATTATCATTTCAGTATGTTAGCACTATGCAAATTAACAACTGCTATGTATGTATGAAGTTGCCCTCATCAGTATCAGAAGGGATGACATATCACCATATACCTTTAACGTATGGTGTGTCATGTAGTATTTTGTCAAGTTTATTTTACACTACAGGGAAATTGCAGTATTTTTATTCTAACTTAGATGTAATATTTCCTGAACTTCCTATTAGAAAGAAAATGAATCCAGTAGTTAGTAGTAAAAATGCACGATTTATGGGTGAATTTTTCATAACAATGACTTCAATAGATTTAGTTCAGGCACACGAAGATAATTTAACATGTACATTAAGAAAAGAAGAAAAAGAGTTTTTAAATTTAGTAGAAGAAAGGAGACAGGATTTAATGAAGAAAGCAACTACACAGAAAACCCATGTACCTCCATGGGTTGGGAAGGAGGGAATCTATGCAAGTGGCAAGGCTCATGCTGCGATGTCCCTGGACATTGTGAAAAGGGGAAAATTCTGCCTCCATAGATTAAAGACAGATTATAACAATAATTACATTGGTTCCAGTGAATGTGAACATAACTTCCTAATATTAGGAGGATGGGGACTAAAAGGGGGAACTGATCCTGTGGTCCAGGAGTATATTATGTTTGTGGGAGTAATGCCTACTACAGGTTACCTGCAAGATGGTACGGAAGCTGTTATTTTGGAATAGTTTTTCCCAAAATTTACCATGTAGATAAAATCAGTGGAACCAATGGAAATTCTAATGGACTAACACGAAGAAGAAGGGCTAGTTTTTCTGAAATTGTAGGAGATATTTTTAGTGCACTGATACCCTCAGTTGGAGTCATTTTAAACTCACAGAAAATTTGTAAGTTATCAACCATAGTTGATCGACTTTCTACAGATACTGCAGGAGGATTTTTAATGATTAACACAGAAATGGTTGCAATTAGATCAATGGTTTTACAGAACCGTCTTGCTCTTGACATATTGTTGGCAAAAGAAGGTGGAGTTTGTGGCATGTTGAAAGTTCAACATTGCTGCACTTATATTCCGGATAAGAGCAGAGAAATTAAAGGATATATTGAAAATATTACGAGAATACATAAAGATTTGACCCAACTAGAGGTTGACAGTGTGTGGGGAAGACTAAAAAAAAGTATAACATCAATAGGGAAATGGTTTGTTGGGTTTGGGAAAAGTTTTCTAGGTCAAATAATGATCCCTGTAGTGATGATAATAACAATCGTGATGTTAATAATGATTACATATAGATGTTGTAGAAAAGGTACGAAAGGAAAAGTACACTTGAACAAGAAAGGAAAGGGACAGACACGTAAAAGAAAGTATGAAGAAATACGCTTGGAAGAAATGAAAGGAAGGTTATACAAGAAGATGCGAAATTTAAAAGGAAATGAGACAGTTGATGAAAAGTTGGGAGGCCAATTAGAGAAAACTGAGAAGTGCTAAAGTTGATATCTGGGATGGATGGGAATTTTGTGATGGCTTAATATGCCATCAGAGAGGGGATTGATGGAGCAAGGACTCGGACACGAGACTTGCTCGGAAGCAATCCTCTCGATTTAACTCACTAGCGAATTACTAACGACATGCCTCGTAATTAATAATATCCATTTTACACTATACCCGGGATAAGAATGAAGCTTGCCTATGTGTTTACTAACTGCAAATAACACAGACGTAGGACTGGAACGCATTTAACATGGGATCTTTACTGCGCATGCGTCTGCTGCATCTACGCAGTATGACGTGCTTTCGCTTGGAGGGAAATTCTGGCGCTTGTGCAAAGAGCTATAAAATGGCCGCTTGAAAGCTCACATGCATGGCACCTGCCTTATTGAAATTAGAAATGGATTTATAACTAACGCAAATGCAGAGAGAGAAATAACAAATGGTATGGGTTAGAGTAGAGGTTGGAGGTATACAGTGAAACCATTTATTTTTGAGAATAACATTTTTCCTTTTCGACTTTATTATTAGTGCGTATTTGGGCCTGTTAAAGTTGTCCGAGTCGAGCAGACCAATATGGCGCGACGCATGCGCCCTGATACGGCAGCTTGGGAGATGACTAAGGATTTGACACGAGTCCAAGGTCGGCGGAGATGTGCCCTGGGAACATGAGGGTGAAGAGTTCATATGAAGGAACTTATTCAAGACATCAGTTACAAATGTATTTAATAAAGTTTAAAGATGTATGGGAAAGGAAGGGCGGAATAAAGTTTGATGGCAGGAGTTTGGAAACAATGGTGAAAATAAAATAAATGAAGTATAAGTGTGGTGTGATGATCATCCCCCCTCGCCTGTCCAATCAGAAGTTAGTATTCTGTAAAAATGAAACATTAATGGGTGGTACATGCCTATGGAAAGGTATAATTGAGATAGTTTAGTTAGAAGAGAGAACATTTGCCTATGAGGAAGTTCGGGGGTCGAGAATCGAAAGTTTGTGAGTCAAGTCGTGTTGAGCGAGCTTTGCGCGTTGAAGAAGCCTGACATCGGGGTGTATCGGGGTGGTGCTCTGTAATGCTGATGAATAAACCGAATGCAGAACCATCTACTTAATTTGGGTGGGTTTAGAGGAATCGCGGAAGAACCACGAGGAGGAAGAGAGTGTCAGAGAGGGGTGCGACGTAGCCGTCAGTAATTAGAGAGGTGAAGTATCCTGCCCTGATTCCTGTCCTGAAGCCTTTGTCTCCTGCTCTGTCACTGGGAGACCCTTACCAGCCCTTTGGCCAGGGGGTTGGTCTTCACTCCATACTTTGGTAATTATGAAATTCATTGTTTGATAAATGCTCTTCTGTCTCTATCCTCTTCTTTCTGAGTATAGTTATTGTGTGGATCTGAATTGATAAATGTTATCTGAAATATTTTTGAATTGGCACTCACGCGAATGAGGGTGGTTGTACTGAAAAACTTTGAGATGGTTCAAAACCCATAATTTTAGATAAAGATTTAAAAACTTATTGAGTCTGTCATTATTTTATACTTATTAAATGCATAATAAGTGATGTCAATTATTGCCATCAACTAGTTTTACCTAACTGGTCCATTGACGAGAGGAAAAGAACTGTTTGATCAGCAGAAGGTTTAGTTAAAGAAGTAATAACTAGATCCTGAGGTCTGAGCAACATATAAAACTAATAAACTCCAGTGGTTTACTTAGAGCGCAGCGGAAATGAGTTGTATGGGCCCAAGTGAATATATGGTAGTAGAGTATCTGTTGTTAGTAGACCGCTGGATCAGAACCAATGGAAATTCTAACAGACTGACACGAAGTAGAAGAGCTAGTTTTTCTGAAATTGTAGGAGATATTTTTAGCGCACTGATACCCTCAGTTGGAGTCATCCTAAATTCCCAGAAAATGTGTAAGTTATCAACCATAGTTGATCGTCTTTCTACAGATACTGCAGGAGGATTTTTAATGATTAACACAGAAATGGTTGCAATTAGATCAATGGTTTTACAGAACCGTCTTGCTCATGACATATTGTTAGCAAAAGAAGGTGGAGTTTGTGGCATGTTGAAAGTTCAACATTGCTGCACTTATATTCCAGACAAGAGCAGAGAAATTAAAGGATATATTGAAAATATTACGAGAATGCATAAAGATTTGACACAACTGGAGGTTGACAGTGTGTGTGGAAGACTAACAAAAAGCATAACATCAATCGGGAAATGGTTTGTTGGGTTTGGGAAAAGTTTTCTAGGTCAAATAATAATACCATTAGTGATGATAATAACAATAATGATGTTAATAATGATTACATATAAATGTTGTAGAAAAGGTACGAAAGGAAATGTACACTTGAATAGAAAAGGAAAGGGACAAACACGTAAGAGAAAGTACGAGGAAATACGCTTGGAAGAAATGAAAGGCAGGTTATATAAGAAGATGCAAGATTTAAAAAGAAATGAGATAGTTGATGAAAGGTTGGGAGGCCAAAAGGAGAGAACTGAGAATTGTTAAGGTTGGTATCTGGGATGGATGGGAAATTTTGTGATGGCTTAATATGCCATCAGAGAGGGGATTGATGGAGCATGGACTCTGACACGAGACTTGCTCGGAAGCAATCCTCCCGATTTAACTTACTAGTGAATTACTAACAAACTTATTTTGTGATTAATAATACGCATTCTCATTATACGCGGGAAAAGAATGAAGTTTGCTTATGTGTTTACTAACTGCAAATAACAAGGACGTAGGACTAGCACGCATTTAACCCGGGATCTTTACTGCGCATGCGTCTACTGCATCTACGTAGTATGACGTGCTGACGCTTGGAGGGAAATTCTGGCGCTTGCGCATAGAGCTATAAAATGGCCGCTTGAAAGCTCACATGCATGGCACCTGCTTTGCTGAAATTAGAAAAAGAATTTATAACTAACGCAAATGCAGAAAGAGAAATAACAAATGGTATGGGTCAGAGTAGAGGTTGGTGGTATACAGTGAAATCATTTATTTTTGAGAATAACATTTTTCTTTTTGACTTTATTATTAGTGCGTATTTGGGCCTGTTAAAGTTGTCTGAGTCGAGCAGACTAACGCGGCGTGACGCATGCGCCCTGGTACGGAAGCTTGGAGGATGACTAAGGATTTGTCACGCATCCAAGGTCGGCGGAGATGTGCCCTGGGAACATGAGGGTGAAGAGTTCATATGAAGGAACTTATTCGACAAAATAGTTACAATTGTATAATAAAGTTTAAAGATGTATGGGAAAGGAAGGGCGGAATAAAAGTTTCAGGGGAGGAGTTTGGAAACAATGGTTTAAGTGAATAAATGAAGTATAAGTATGGTGTGATGATCATCCCCCCCTCGCCTGTCCAATCAGAAGTTAGTATTCTGTGGAAAATGAAACAATAATGGGTGGTACATGCCTATGGAAAGGTATAATTGAGGTAGTTTAGTTAAGAGAGTAGCAAGCCTTGGGGAAGTTACGAAGAAGCTTTGGAGCGCGTTGAAGAAGCCTGAGAACGGGGTGTGCTGTTGTGGTGCCGATGCTCTGAAATGCTGATGAAGAAACTGAATGCAGAACCATCTATTTGAATTGGGTGGGTTAGAAAGAAGATCGCGGAAGAACCACGAGGAGGAAGAGAGTGTCAGAGAGGGGTGCGACGTAGTCGTCGGTATCTAGAGAGGTGAAGTGTCCTGTCCTGATTCCTGTCCTGAAGTCTTTGTCTCCTGATCCGTCCTGGGCGGCCCTAACCAGCCCTTTGGCCAGGGGGTTGGTCTTCACACCATATTTTGGTAATTATGAAATTCATTGTTTGATAAATGCTCTTCTGTCTCTATCCTCTTTTTTCTGAGCATAGTTATTGTGTGGATCTGAATTGATAAATGTTATCTGAGATATTTTTATATTGGCACTCCCGCGAATGAGGGTGTTTGTACTGAAACGCTTTGAGATGGTTCAAAACCCCTAATTTAGATAAAGATTTAAAAACTTACTGAGTCTGTTGTTATTCTATACTTATTAAGAAATGTATAATAAAGTTATGTCAATTATCGCCATCAACTAGTTTTACCTAACTGGTCCATTGACCAGAGGAAAGAACTGTTTGATCAGCATAAAGGTTTAGTTAAAGAAGCAACAACTAGATCTTGAGGTACGAGAAACATAATAAACTAAAAGATTCCAGTGGTTTACTTAGCGCAGAGCGGAAGCGAGTTGTATGGGCCCAAGTGAGTATAGGGTAGTGGAGTAACTGTTGCTAGTAAGCCGCTGGATCATATATATATACATATATACATATATGCACACAGACATATATACACACACGTCTATACAGATATACATACACACATGTATACACACACACACAAGGCTACGTTTACATGACACTAGCTATGGCAGGACCTCCACCCTGAGCCCTCCCTGCCCTTCTCCCCACTCTGTCTGCCCTCTGCTCGGAGCATGCACCCAGCTCCTCATGCGCTGCCTGATAGAAACAACTAAAATGCTTAAATTGTTTCAGACATCCGAAGCGCTTGTGGAAAGAAGAGCAGTTTAATTTCAATTATGCTCTGCAGGATGAATTGACCTTTGTCCCAAAAACCGGAACACGTATTTAAATGTAAGAGAAGCTTCACTACAGTCCTCTGAAAACCGGGACTGGCCAGGAAAATTCAGGACGTCCAATCCCCTACACACAACGCAAAGTAATATTAAATAAAAATGGTTCGAAAAAAGGAAAAAACACATTGGCGGTAGACAACAACTGCACACAAATTGTACTTTACATGCTGTTGTAGACTTGAGATGTTTGTAAACTGCTGCAGTCTTCACACAACACTGCTATTGTCTAGAAAATTGATTCACTGTAGCGTAGGCTAGGAAGGTCTTCCATGCAAGGCTTTGCAAACCACCCTCTTGTAACCTGTAAACGGGGTGGGAGGGTATAACCCATTGCGGAATCCCGCCCAGCGCTACGCATGGCTATGCCAAATGGAGGAGGTTTTTAAATACCTCCCCAATGTTTGCTTGTTTACTTTTGTTCGTGACTAATTGCAAGATTAGAGTTACAATGCGGGCAGGCAGAGCCTCTGGAAGAGAATTTAAAACCAACAAAGACCAGATAAAACAGACACACGCCTTACACTGTAGTGCATTCCTCCTTTTAGGAATTCCCCGACGCATGTTATTATTACATGCGATCTTTCCCACAGAGACGCAAGTAACTGATTATTACCACTCATGGTACATTAGTGAAAAGAAACGTGCTTTAGAGCACATAATGCACGTGACATTTACGCGCTACTACAAAAAAACAGAAGTCTTACTTGGCACTTTAAAACAAAAGCGGGCGGGTGCTGCGATGTCGTTGGTGGAATAGGGGAAGAGCATTAAAGAAAATAGTGCTCACTAACTTATAAAGCAGACCATGTAACAACACCAGTAATAGGTCCAGTCGTTATGGAAGGTAACAAATGCAGACAAGGCGGTACCAAGGAGGGACTAACAAGCCTAATAACCACTCGAAAGCCAGCATTTACGAAGGATAATGACACAAGCCAATTAAGAATATGGGCAGAGAGTGGACGGGGCTTCAAAGCCATACTCCACTACTGCATGCCTCGCTGCAGCGCATGCGCTGCCCAGGCTCGACCTAAACAGGTGTTTACTCATCCTTTTGCAAGCTTCCGAAGTCCAAATCATTGTCCTTATGCCTTCTCATTTTTATTTCTGGTCCTCTTCTCTCCTGGGTCTCTAGACGCACTTCCTTTCCATTCTTGTTATTATCTAGAACACTATTAATTTTCATTTTAAACTGCATTTCTCCTCTAAATCCACCTTTATCATTTCCACACATTATCTAGCTTAGAGTATGTGCAAGGTTTTTCCCACGCTTCATGTGTCCAACTTCGCAAACTTTGAAAGATTTCAAAGATAAAGACAACTCATCCTCTCAATTTTGCATATTAACTCCCCACCAATCATTTTAGAAATAGACAAGTAAGGGGCATATTCTCAAGGACTTATCGCCGAGTTAGCGGCACTTTATCGCAGCCAAAGTGGCGATAGATTTATCGCCCTATTCACAAGCTGGTGTGAACAGCCGATACTGCCAGTATTCCCGCGGTAGCAGCCGCAAAAACATCGCCACGGATGACACCGGCAACTAACACTAATGAGATGCAGAGTAGGCATTCCCGTGCAAAAAGAGCGAAAAAACCACTCTGGAACATTTTCAACGTCCAGCCAGATCGGCGAGAAGAGCACAAAACATGTGATAAGGCGCGTTAGCAGCAGCCAAATAACACCTGCTTTTTCCTGGTATTAAGTCGGACGACAACCTGCACCAGAAATGGGAGCCCAGCCCACAGCCACACCAGAAGAACAACAGATGCCATGGAGCAACTGATCACGCAGCTGGACACCCAGGAGGGCCACAACACCCCCCGCCCCCCCCCCGGACAGCCCCCCTGCCCCCCCGGGGCCCTACCCCGGACAAAGATAATTCACATCAACGTAACGAAATCATGAACAAAACAATTCGCCTGATGTCGCACAAGTGCAACAATCAACAGACATGTGTGTACAGAAAAAGGAGAATCATACATTCATCATAGAATTGCCAAACAAATAATTTTATTCAAATGTAACTCAAAACAATTATTTGTAAGAGTTATGGCGGGTCTCCTCCGGACAATCTGTGAGACACAGCCTGCAAGACAAAACACAAGATAAGAAGGTGTGTCATGCGCTCATCAAAGGACAGAGAGAGAAAGAGAGAGAGAAAGAAAGGGAGAGAGTGAAAGAGAGGGAGAGAGAGAAAGGGGGAGAGAGGGAGAAGGAGAGAGCGAGTAACAGAGGAAGAGAGAGAGACAGTGAAAGGGGGAGAGAGGGAGAGGGAGAGAGTGTAACAGAGGAAGAGAGAAAGACAGTGAAAGGAAGAGAGGGAGAGGGAGAGAGAGTAACAGAGGAAGAGAGAAAGACAGTGAAAGGAAGAGAGGGAGTGGGAGAGAGAGTGCCGACACTGCGGACCCAGGCCTCACTGCTCACCTGCAGCCACCGGTGTGTCTCCAACCACGTGCCGGCATACACCGCAGTCCACCATGTCCCTTATCTGAAACAGAGTCCATATGCATGAATGTCAGAGTACAAACCATTGCACACGCCATCATCGCTTGGCCTCCCCTGCGCACACAGGCTGCTGCACCCCAGCCCCTCCCGCCGCCCAGCAGTGTTTGGCCGCCCCTGCGCACCCAGGCCCCACTGCCCCACTGCTCACCTTCTGCCACCAGCGTGTCTCCAAGAGGGCCCACCACGTGCAGGTGCAATCTCCAAGCCCGGGGTCCGCGACCTTGGCAGCCTCCATATCATGCAGCCACTAGGTCACACACGTGATTCTGGGTCTTCATTTCGCAATGGCAGAGATCATATCAGTGCACACCGCAACATCGCAGCCTGCACACCCGCCCAGCACTATAGGTGCCACCAACTCTGTGAACCGCGAGGCAACGCCACGTGGCGGTCGGCCCGCGCTGCCCGCTGGCTTAGGCCCACACTGCGGTCCAGCAGGGCTCACACAAATCCCTACCAGTCTGGACCGCCAGGACGGCGCATCGTCGCAGGCTGCACACCCGCTCAGCACCTAAGGTGCCCATACGTCAGTGCACCGTAAGTCACCGTCCTGTGGCGGTAGGCCAGTGCCGGCCACAGTGTTTCCGGTGCCACAAACTCTGTGCAACGTAAGTCATGGACCCTTTCTGATTGAGTCCCATGTCCTGCCAGGCGGACGCAGCCATGTCACCTCCGGCAGTGGGGAAGAACTGGGACACGTTGCATCGTTGCCCCCCCTTTATACGTAAGCCGAGTGGGCAGGCTCGGCGTACGCCAGGCCAGCGTAGGGTTGTGAACAATCATCCCTGGGCTCTGGACGTGGTTCATCCTGGGCTGGACAGGAAACCAACTGATGCGTGTGTCTCTGTTGCAGTGTCTGCGCAACACGGCCCGCAATCGACAATGTTGCAAGGTAGCATGCACCCGGAGTGCTGCCGCGCACGAAGGGATTGCACAAGGAGCACAAGGCCACTCGGGCTCTTGGCTCAGGCATGGCAACTGTTGTGTGTGCATTGCCATTGGTGCACTATAAGGCCAAGGCCTAGCCACAATTGCAGCGCGAAAGCCACATCACATTTCCAGAATGCAAGCAGTAGTCAGACTAACATTCGGGATGAAAGCTCCTTTGTCTCAATACATGAGGCGGAAGGACACCTGCACCTCCGACCTTGGTCTTGCTTGCGGCAGGCACCCCCTGAGAGAGATACCATAGCAGATAATGACGACTCCCACACTACGCACAGCGCTAATGACCGACCAACATATCCACACTCCACACACAGAAGTCCTTGCCGAGGTACTCCTGCATGTAATGGCCTTGACACCTACGTAGAGGACAACCCATACGTCCATACTCTGCACACTCATACGACTCATTGCTCCGAGCTGTGGCATATCATCCACATAACAGCCGCAGGTCAGAAGAGTGCCGGTTCTACGAGAGCGAACAACACAATGTCAGAACATCCCGGGCACATGCACAACCCCTGTCACGTGGAACTGTACAGTGACCGAATGCTGCATTTGTTGGGGGCACTGCCACTGGCAGTGTTGCGCATCAGTTACCGTCTGAGCTTCCGTCTTGCGTACCTCACCTGCGTCCAGCCCTGGTTCCACTGTCGATCATGCATATTCGAGTGGCCCATGGATGTCTGCCTATCCAACACAACGGTAGCTGAACTGGATTTTGACATGTGTGTGCGCCCCCTGTTGGACCACGACCAGGAGTGTAACCGTGATACCCGTACATGGGTTGCCTTGGTATTTGGCGTATGTGCTGGCAGTTGGGCATGTGAGATTGCACAATTCCTCGTGTGCACTGACCACATCGAAGTGCTCCCCTATTGGGCTGTGTTGCAGATTGGTGAAACGGCGTGGACGGAGCACATCTGTCCGGACCAGCTAATGGATTGGCTAGCACCGGTGTCCGTTGAAGTCGACAACGACGTACTCTTGGAACTGATTGCCCATGAAGCTGCGCTCGCTTTCATGGACGAGTAACTACGTTCCTGCAGCCACAAAAGGATTGTGACCCATTGCACAGGTCCCAAAACCCTTCTGCAGCTTGGAGAAATGGACACATATTCCACCATTACAGTGGACATGGCTGCATTCGCCTGGACTCAGAATGCATGTGCGTGCAACACTGTGGGTTGACACACACCTGTGCAAGGTGAGTGGACAGCGGCGCCTGGCAACGTTCCTCAACCTGACACACCGCTGGTGGGAGAGTACACACATGGCAATGTAGCACTACATGTGACCTTGTTGGACTCCTTCACCTACTCACTGTCAGCAGAGCAGACAGTAAGCGCAGCCCGGTGGTACAGGACTATGCAGATCCCATGGGCTGTGAGTGGTGTCCCCTGACATGGTGCAATGAGCATTCGCCAAACACCACATGACTCATCCAGCAAGGCAAGATGGGCTGAGACCGTTGGCATCCGTAATGATTGGTGTTCATTTGTGCCTACCCATGGCTTGCACCTCTACATGTTCCTTTGCTGCGTGTTAGTGTATGATGCATTGGTCTGCATGTCGTGGCCCTTGTCTTGCCCGTACTGACACGCACATGCCAATGAAGTGTATGCAACTTCACTAGTGTTCAACTGTGATGAGTGTTGATTAGCATGCCAAGTCGTGTGCCTCAATTAGCATTGTCCGTACACAACGAGGGACTGACTGACGCATTTCACTTAGGAGTGAGTCCCATTGTCAGCTCCACCTCTGTGAGCCAGACATTGTGGTTGGGAGAGGTGCTGGTAGACCTGTGCGCTTACGTGTCTTCAGCAATGTGAGTATGGTGTCACACTTCTTGCCATGTGGATCACTGTGTTCCATCAAACCAGGCTGTGTCCACACAGATGAGTGTGTGTAGGTATGCGAAGGGATGTTCTGTTGACACATGTGATGTGGGACACTACTTTAGGCCTCCTACGTACTTTGACATTTGTGAAAACACAGCCCTATTCAATACATGGACGTGGGGCTACGTTGGGGGGTTGCGAGATTGATGTTCATGCTCAATGAGGCCACAGCTTGTTCACACCTTAACAGTCATCGAATTGGCCATGTGTGTCACGGTCAAACATGCGCATTGATTTCATTTCCCAGGGTGTACCTTTTTGTGCAATCAATGTCCCTACAGTCATACATACTGTCATACTTGATTGAACATAGACATGAAACATCTGTGTGATTAGGAATGTTTTATTCACATTCTGTGGTGTGTCGGAGCTGGAGCAGTACGTGGCCATGCACACCCCACATTACATGGTTGCCCAGTGGAGGGCCAAACTGAGTCCTTTGGGGAATGACTAGTTAATCGGTAGAGGAAGGGTTGAGTCCGCAGCCTGTTTGCTGTGTCATTGGTGACCAGAGCAGATATGGCAGTCCATGTGGGGGTCCAGGTGAATGTCGTAGAGTCTTGCGGGGGACAGTGGAAGGTGTTGTTCCCAGGCATGATGCAGAGGGCTGAACCAAGCAGGTACAGGCCATATGGCGGGGATGTGTGCTACCACCTCCTTTCTCACACAGAGTCATTGCCATCCACATCTTAGTCGTCTGATATGTCTTCTGTGTCAGGTGTGTCAGGTGTGTGTGGTGGTGTTATGGCTGCATTACTGTGTGTCACTGACACATCAGGGGGCGGTGGTGGTGTGGCTGCATCACTGTGTGCCACTGACACATCTGGTGGTGGAGATGTGTGTGTCGGAGTTCCTGCAGCAGTCATCTGGGACAGGCTCTGTGGCAGCAATGGCAAGATGAGGTCCTGCAGGGCATGGAAGATCCCAGCTACATCTCGCTGGTGTACAGCCATGGCAGCCATCCTTCCGGCCTGCATCCGCTCCATGTTCTCCATTGTCCTCCGCATCTGTGCCACCTCTGTGCTGTAATCGCTGGAGCCTGTCTGACTGGACAGTTCTTGTATCCGAGTAATGGCTCCAGCGAGGTCAGCCAAGGATTGTTGTAGTGCATGGAACGGACTGTGGGTGTCTGTTATGGACTGTAAGTGGTCCCTGATGGGACTCACACACCCACGTATGGCATCAAGTTTGGCTGCCATGAGGTCGAAACCCACCCGCACCTGTTCGGCCAGCCCCCTCTGGCATTCTAACACACAGCGTTGGAATGCCATGTGTCTTTCCATGACATGCTGGAAGTTAGCCGTGGTGGTGGGTGCTTCCTGCTGTGTGGGCTGTGCAGGGGGTGGGGTCACCACGATGCAGCTGGGCTGCCCTGCTCCTGGAGGTGGGGTGCGGAGGCTGACCACGATCCATTGGAGGGTGTCAGAGCAGATGGCCAGGGGGTCATCCTCCTCATCACTGAAGAGATGTCGGATCTGCCCTGCAGGTGGTGTAGATTGTCCCTCTGCAATGTCAAGGGGAGATGCAGGTTAACAGTGTGTTCCATGTATGTTGACGCATTGGACATGTTTACATACAGACTGCATGACAATGTACGTTGTGACTGTTTGGGCTGAGCTGGCTATTTGATGGGAGACAGTGGACATTACGACGACATGGCGGAGGGGAGGTTGTACTCGTACATTTTCATCTCACAGTTTCCTGCTATGCCAGATGTGATTGGCCAGTTTCTATGCACAAGCGGCACCTGTTGTGTCCTCTGTTCTGTAGTGAAAGTGTTGCACTTTGTACCACATTGTCGTCAATGTTGATGTGCTGTGGTTGCTATGTGTGTGTGTTGCATTGTGGAGAGTCGCCCCTGCGGCTCTTATTTAGCGGCCCCTTATCCCTTTGAGGCGGTGTGCCTTTGACTTGTGTGCTTTTAAGGTGCTGAGATGTTGGCGACTTGGGTCATTTGTGCTCTTGGACGGTTGTTGTACTCTTGTGCCTTGTTTGTCTGCGGATGTGTTGTTGAGGTCAGGGGTTGTGTGTGCACGTGGATGTGTCAGAGTGTGACCTGCTCCTTTGAGGATGTGCTCCAAACCGGGCCACCTCAGTGTCGTGTTGTGCACCATGTCATGTATTTTGACTGCAGCCATGCTATTGGTCATGCAGTGTCACTTGCATTATCAGTGTGGCTCACAGAGCCGCTACTTTGCTGGATTCAGCCCATGTACATGGGTTTGTTGTGAGATTGGTGATAGGGAGGAGGGCCCCTGTGTGCACATAGTGGGTGGGGGCCTACTTGGTGTTTCTATGTGTGCTGCAGTGTCCCAAGGGTATCAGGGACTTGTTCCACAATCATTGTGGGTGGGCAGTGTGCTACGCATAATTGAGCATGTGTGCCATTGTGCCCATCTCCCCCCGTCCCCCCAGTCACTGGTCGTTACTCACCCTGTTGCTGTTGGGTCAGGTCATGTCGAGCTGTGTCCGGTCCCCCGGCTCCTGCCACCGTCTCCACACTGATGACTGTGGCCACCATTTCCTCCAGCTCAACCAGCTCCTCTTGTGGCGCAGGACTCCCACCTCCAGTCGCCATTGCTGCCTTCCGGTTGGCAGCGAGTTTCTGCTTGGTTTGGCTATTCACATCATGCCAGCACCTCTTGACCTCCTCCATTGACCTCCTCGACACTCCGACTGCTTTCATGTTGTTCACGATCGACTGCCATATTTCCATTTGTATTGCCAATGACACAGTGGAGGTGAGGATCAGTTGTTGGTAGTGTTCTATCACCTCCGTGACGATGAGCCGGTTTTCCTGCGGACTGAACCGCGTCTTCCTCTTCCTCTTCTCCTTGGCCTTCCCCGACACCGGGGTACCTTGCTGGTCATCTGTGGGGCTTGTGGGGTTCGCGATGTCCTCTGCACTCGGTCCGGGTGCATCCATGGTGCTACTCAGTTAGATTTTTTTTGTTTGTGTTTTTCGGTGCTTTTATAGTGCAATTTCAAGCATGATGCGTGGAAATTGCAGGCCTGTCGCTGGTTACCGCTGATTTTTGTATCGCGAATTGGGGCATCGCACCTTTTTTCACGTTCGTGTTTCGCATTGTTTCGGCGTCGCGTTAATTATAACACGGTCATTTGGCGCGTTGTCGTGGGTCTATTGCATGGTGCCGCCGGGTTGTGAATGCTACGTTAACATGGTGTTATTTTCCCGTGATGGGCCGCGATGTGCAAAGTTGCGTTAAGCTAATTTGGTGATGATTATCACACGTTCTGGGGAATATTCCCCTAAATGTACCCGCAAGTAAATGTACCCGCTACCACATAAAGCCACAATCCACCTGAACACAGTGCTGTGCGCACACCTATTCAGTTTCCCTGTTTGTGGCTACACTCTGCTTCCCCCAGCATTCCCACTCCTCAGAGCAGGACTCACAGTGGGAGGCGAATGGATGGTTTGCAGGCACTGCAGCATCGCCTCGCTGCCACTTATGACTAAGGACAACCTGAAATTTAGCATGGGAAAATTCAAGAGTCAATTCCCTTATGAGGCAGCACATCTAGATACGGAGAATATGTGCCAGAAAAATTCAACTTTGCATCGTTGAAGTCCAGTATAACCAAGATCTTCACCGTCACCTTTGCCAAGAGCGGCCACAAACTCCTTTCCAGGGTGAAAGGGCGATGGATCACCCTCAGATTTGGTAGGGGTGCAGAAGCAGGGCTTTCCCCATAAGGAAACATGTTTTCCCCATGAAAGAAAAGGATTCCACTGGGAATGTCACAGGCCTTCTCTGAAGCATGATAGAATTCTGCCCTTGGCACAGCTTTTCGGGCGTACTTCAGACAACGTTTGTGAATTCCAGAAAGAAGGAAAGGTTTGTGCCTCTTTTCCTTCCGATTCACCTTCCGATTTATTTCTAGCTTAAGACAGTTTTAAGGACTTGAAATAGTGATTAAACTGTCCAAACCGATGAAGGACAGTTATGAGACAGCTTCAGGACTTTATAAAACTGGGAATTAGGACTTTTTTTGTGTAAAATAGTCTTTGGACCATCTTATGTCAGGAAGAAATTTTAGTAAACTAGTCCAAAGTTTGTAGTTAGGTCCTTTCCATGATTAACATGTTTTTAAGTCTTGAAAATTCCTAAATAAATCAGACATTCAGCAAGGCCTTTTTCTCATAGCAACCTCAACCTAAGTATAATATGGCATGGGAGGCGTGGCTTGACACCCGCAGATGATGGCGGCGCCCGAGTGAGACTCCTCGGAGTGGTGTGGATGGACCGTAGCAGACTGCCATCTCAACAAGGACAGGTGAGACTTCATGGACTGCGGATGCTGTCCTGATCCAGAAAATATCCTTTGCGGCTGCTTTCTCGGCCCCTGGAACTTATTCTAAATGAAGGACGCTCCGGCCTCAGTGTGGCGCTGAATACGGCCGCCATTTTGATTGTGGAATCTCCCTGTGACGCTGCTGCCTCAAAGGTGCTTTCAATACAGCTGCCCGTGCTCTTCCACACTATCCATTTCGGAACACTTTTCACCATTCTTGCGCTACTACAAAGAGCTACATGTATGTTTACTTGCTTGGTCCTACAGTTTCCTTCTCGGGTCAGCACTCCCCTTCAGGATAATGTAATTAGCAGGTGTCATTTTAGATCGAAATACTAATGACTGCTACTTCTATGCTTCTATGTTCCGATATTTTTTACTGAGTGACATATTAAGTCGAAGCATTCTGCAAGCATGGGGGTTTTACTTGTTAGCCTGTGAGGTACTTTTTCTCTCAATTTTTGTTTTTTCTCATCTCTGCTAGAGGAAAACTGTGCAGTTTTCAGCTCCATTGTGGTCTCCCTCCTTGTCATCACTACTCTGTACAACTGAGTACTACTCCTTCCTATTCCCGTAATCCCCTATGGGAAGATTGAAAAAGCTGGGCCCACCTGCTTCACGCTCCACACAATCCTTTATTAAAAAATTCTAAGATTTTTACAGAATTTTCCAAAATGGAAGACTCTTTATTGTCTTTGTCTAAAGGACCTACACCTTCGAATCCTATCCCTCTAGCAGCAGGGAAAGTTACTTCAAAGCGCTTGAAAAAGGATCCACCTTCCCCACCAAAATCCTCATCTCCTGTTTCCTTAGACTTGCTGTTGGAGGAAATATGCGCTCTTCGCCCTTTTATGGAAGAAACAAATACCAAGCTGCAGTTCCTCACAGACAATTGGTGCCAGATGGATGATAAGCTCACAGCGGTAGAACAAAATGTATCTTCTCTTGGATTCACTGACACCAAAGTCACTGTACTTCAGTCACAGGTTTCCTCAGTTCAACGACAGGTCGAAGACCTTGAAAATCGAACCAGAAGACACAATTTACGTATTTATGGTTTTTCAGAAGAAACAGAAGGTTCTGAGCCCCTTCTTTTTTCAAGTCCTTTCTTCCTAAGTTATTGCATCTACCAGAGGATACTGTGCTTAATATCTAACGTGCTCACAGGCTAGGCTGTCAACTGACTGGTGTCAACTGACTAGTGTATCAAACTCACAGAGACCGAGAGGAGACATCCTATATTTCCTCAAATACGCAGTCCTGAAAAAGGTTCTCGCGACTGTCAAGTCAATCCAATGTGTCTTATGGTCAGGTACAACTTTATTCTTCTCACAAGATTACGCCAAAGCTACAGCAAACAGACGCAAGGATTTCCTCAACATGAGACCTGATTTACGTTCTTTAGGGGCCCGTTATGGACTTTTCCATCCTTGCCTCTTTAAGGTCACCTATAAGAATAAAACCGCAACCTACGAAGATCCAGTCAAGCTGCAGAGCTTCATCAATTGCTGCAAAACAGAATCTATGGACTTCTCTGGAGCCTCGACGTCTCAGACCATTTAACGTCAACAAACTTTAAAAAAGTTTCCCTTCTTTTCCTTTATTATTATGCTGGAATTCCAATCTATGATTCATTAGTTTAACATTGATGTTATGATATATTTCAGCATGTTACTGCGAATCTTCTTTATAACAATTACCTTTTCTTTTATTCCTTCTTCACAGGTTTGTTGATGTCTGTATCTACGTTGTTACCCCGTCACGTGTGGTGCGGTCCTTCCTCGCCCTACGTTCCGTTGAGTTTGGACGTGTCATCTGTTCCATGTGGTTTCATCCCCCCACCCTTGTCTGGTATTTCTAGGTATGTTTCATCTTTCTTACCCCTGTATCTTTCTCTCTCTTGTCTTTTTTCCCTCATTTTCTTATTCAATTTCTTTTTCGTTCACCTACCTAATCTCTCACAATTGTATTTATCATCTCTCTTATTTTTCATGTAGTGTTTACTTAATTCTTTGTAAAGTTGGGTTGTTCTATAGTATGGCTTTTGCTGCTTGATGGCTTGCCTAGATTGGAGTCTTTTTTTAAATTCTTGTACTTTCTCCATTTGTCTCTTGGAGTGTCAGAGGTTTAAACTCTCCTATAAAAAGACGAAGGGTTTTAACACATCTGGCTAAATTAGAAGCTGACATAGCTTGTATATAAGAAGCTCATCTCACGACAGAGGAATCTTTAAAATTGAACAAAGGATGGGTAGGGGAGGGGTTTTTTTCACCAGAGGATGGTAAAAGAAATGGGGTTTTAACTCTTTGTCGTAAAACGCTTTCTGTTAAATTACTTTCCCAGTGTTCTGATAAAGATGGACGATGGTTATATACCAAATTGTTGGTTGGGAATGCTCCCGTTTCTTTACTCAATATCTGTGCTCCCACCGCTGGAGATTCCTCTTTTGGACATCCCTGGCTCAACAAATTACACATTACATTGAAGATAACTTTATCCTTGCAGGCGATTGCAACCAAGTTATAGACCCCTTCATAGACCGCAATTTGATGGTCACCTTTGTCTCACATAAGGCTCATAAACTTTATGTTCAAACTTTTAAACAGTACAAGCTTATCGATGCTTGGAGACTCTGTAACCCCACTCCAAGAGAATACACTTACTATTCACCGGCCCATCAAACCCAATCACGAATAGATTATTTTTTTATATCCCATAATATCTCCCAATCCTTAAGGGCTGCGGATATTGGCTCTATTCTATTATCCGATCAAGCTCCTACCTCCAGCTTTTAAAGCAGCAGCTCAAGACTTTATTATTGGTCTTGTCTCCAAAAAACGCAAAACTTCATGTGAACTAACCAAAGACCTCTTAACTAAGATAAAGAAATTGGAGCACTCCTACTACTCTTCGAAATCAAAGGATTGTTTATCTGAACTTATGAATGCCAAGATTCAATTTAATAAGGAATCGACAATTAATGCCTCAACATATTTATTAAAGTCTAGGGCGAAATGTTATGGTGGCCAAAACAAAGCTGGGAAAATATCAGCTAATTACTTGAAAGTTAAACACAATAAACTTAATTTAGAATCTATTATGGACGAGCAACAAACATTGAAGTCTAAAGATGACGAAATTTCGAACAAATTTCTTCTCTACACATCAGAAAATCCTCCTTCAGAGCTTCATATCTCTCCGTTTGTTCCTGATATTCAGCAGCCCTCTGATACTAAGCTAGATTTCACATTCTTGGAATCTGATCTCTCACAAAAGGAACTCCTCACTGCCTTACAGACACTAAAAAATGATAAAGCCCCAGGTCCAGATGGTTTCACTGTCGAGTTTTTTTCGCACTTCGCACAGTTGCTACGCCCCAAACTACACAATCTCCTAGACTTTTTTCAACACTCAGATGGATCCTCTGGTTCTTTTTCAGATGCCCTAATTTGCCTTATTTCTAAGGAAGGAAAGGACTTAAGATACTGCAAAAATTACCGGCCTATTTCACTAGTCAATATCGACTACAAAATATTTTCAAAGGCTTTGGCCATACATTTGGAGTCCTACTTACCCGAATTGTTAGGCATGGAGCAATCCCGATTTGTTAAAGGCCGTCTCATTACAGATAATACTCGTTTATTTTTCGACATTCTGTCTAAATCCTCCCACCTATCTCAATCCCTGACAGCAGGGGCATTAGACGCGGAAAAAGCGTTTGATAGAGTTGAATGGCCTTATCTTTTTCATTCACTTAAGTGGTTTGGTTTTAGTCCAAAAATTATATCTTTAATATCAATTCTTTACTCAAGTCCACGAGCAGCATTATGTGCAAATGGCAACATGTCTTCATATTTTGATCTAGGCAGAGGTGTTCGTCAGGGTTGTGCTTTATCCCTGTTTCGCTTTAATTTAGCCTTAGAACCTTTTTTGTCCAGAATTCATCAAAATCAGCATATACATGGATTTGATTTTAAGAATACACAAATTAAATTGGCAGCATATGCTGACGATTTATTATTATTTATTTCACAACCCCAGTCCTATATTCCCGAATTCTTACAGGAAGTTGAATCCTTTGCCTCTGTTTCCGGGTATAAATTGAATAAGGACAAATGGGAAATATTACCTTAAGTTAAATATATTTTTAAACATAATTTTATCCTCTTCAAACTTCACATGGAGCCCTCATCACATAAAATACTTAGGGGCATATTAGCAACAACAGGCGAAAATTATCGCAAACCGCGCTTAGCGCGTTTTTTTTTAACGCCGCCTATCGCTGGATATTATCGCGGAGATAACATGCTATTAGCAACGTTTATCTCCAATGCAATAAAATATCCAGCGATAGCGGCGAAATGCGTGAATATCGCTGGAAATCCAGTGATATTCACACATTAGAACCATGGTGGACTTAGCCTGACAATCCACCTCCCATTCAACAAACAGGTAAGTCATGTTTTTAGCAGGTGTTAAATTCTAGCGATAATCGCGCTTAGCGCGAATTTTTTTATCGCTTCGCCTGCGTTGCTAATAGGGGGAAGTTGTGTTAGCGACTGTTTTCAGTCGCTTTTAGTTGGGAACGCCTACCTTGCATGTCATTAGCGATATTTATCGCTGGCATGCAAGGCGATGGGAAAACCGGCCGCTATCGCCAGAAAGCTGTCGCTAACGCCTGTTAGCGACAGCTTGCTGATAGGGCGATAAAAAAATCGCCGCTTTTGCGGCAAAAAGTGCCACTAAAGCGGCGATAAAGCCCTTGCTAATATGCCCCTAAGGTTTACATTTTACTCCTTGCATCCCAGATACACTTTCCCGTTGTATGGATAATTGTATACAAAGAATTTCCACATTGACTGCTAAATGGCACCACTTATATTTATCTTGGTGGGGCCGTTTAGATACTATAAAGATGATGCTGACCCCCATAATACTTTATACAATTTCAAACATTCCAGTACCTATTTCTTTAAAAAAAATTAAGAAAATAAATTCTGTGCTATCCTCATTTTTATGGAATAACAGAAGACCACACATGTCACTATTAAAACTGACACGCCCAAAATCAGAAGGTGGTGTTAACTTTCCTGATTTCCCTACATACCAAAAATCTTTTTTACTCCTTCAATCCTCGAGATGGCTCTCTGAGTCTTTTGTGGATTGTCCTTTGTGGGTTGAACTTGAACGTTCTTTTCTTTCCCCCTTCTCATTTCAAGAATATGTATCTTTCACACGCAAGCCACAATCTCTATCTACTCCTATACTTAAATACACATGCAAAATTTTGGAATCCAATTCGCCGCCACTTCCTACAGATTTAGGCTCTTTTTTTGTATCCACAATATGGCATAATAAGATGGTATTGATACACGATAAGCCTTTGTATTGGAGATCCTGGAGACAGAAAGGTTTAATTTGGGTACATCAACTGTTTGTACAAGATGAGATCATGCCATTTTCACAAGTTAGTAGACTTTTTGAGCTGCCCACGTCCTTTCAGTCCAAATATAACCTTCTGAAGCAAGCCCTTCAAACTGCATATGCTCAATTTATACCCCCTAGCACTCATACCTCCTCCTCTGTTAATAAGCTACATACTCTTCTTCGCACTAACCCCAAAGCTTCTATTATTTATAATCATTTACACACTTCATACAATGCAAGAGAAAAACTAAAGTAAAGCTTTCCTGGGAGCAGGATTTAGAGGTATGCTGGTCAACTTCCATATGGAACAAAATATGGACTAAAATCAAGATATCCTCTAGAGCAGCGAACACCACACAAACACTCTTTTTTATATACAATAGACTTCTGATATGTCCGGTTACTTTAAACAAAAGGCACTCTGATCTTCCTGATACTTGTTGGACATGTACTTCCCCACTTGCAGATTTAAGCCATTTACTGTTTACATGCCCACTTGTTCATTACTTTTGGAAGAGTGTTTGGTCTCAAATTAACTTAATCTTTGGTTCCAGATTTTCCTTCTCCATTACTCATGTGTTTTGGGCAGTTTATCTTCTGTCTGGACCAACTGCAATTCTAAAACAAAGATTATAGACCTGTTTTAGCAGTTGTCTTTCAACAAATAACCAAAAATTGGAAAGATTTTACCAAATTATCTTATCAAGCCTGGGGGTACGCTGTCTGTCATAATCACAGATTAGATACAGCCTTTGTACACCCTATTCACATGGCTACGAAACGCTTAAATTTATGGTCACCTATCCCATTGTTCATTGATGCTAGTGCTAGACGCTCCTTTTCCCTAACCCCAATCCAACAAGAAGTTTCTCAACCTCCATGACTTTCCTCATGTTAATAATATATTAATTTGTTCATTTCAATTTTTTTTAATGTATTCCTTGTACGAAATGTAATTCTTTTCTGTATACACCAATTTAATTCACCTTTTTCATTCTCTCCTTTAAGCCATGTTAATCTGACTTTTACACCCAACTATTTTGTTCCAATGTTTTATTCTGATTCATGTGATTATTTATTGCCTTATTGTATTATGTACTGATATTTTAAATTCCTTTAATAAACTTACTTCTGAACTTAAAAAAAAAGTATAATATGGCATGACCTCGTAAAGTAATTTTCTAGCACATGAAAAAGTGATCGGGTAGGTGTTTTACTTTGCTCTCCTTCTTCCCTCCATTGCACTTCTTAGCACTCAAAAATGCTGAGCAAGCACCTCGAGTGGCTCCTGCTGGCTAGTGTGAGCAGCGGACCTGACTCAAAGAGCTGCAGGGGCTCTGATACACATGGGCCTTTGATTGGACTAATCAGTGTCTGCAAGTCTCCTTGTCCACCTTAGGCTGACGCGACATCAACAGTTCTAATGTGCTAGAGTGTGCTGTTCATCGAGGTCACAGGAGGACAGCTATTTAGAAAAAGTGCATTTACTGGAAAACACCCAAGGTTTACAAGTAGTGCACTCGCAGAGAGTGTAGTTCTCACTAAAGGGCACACTAGCAAGGCAGTAGGAGCAGAATGTGAGAGAGCTGTGTCTTGCCTCCACCTTATCCAGAATAGTCATTCTTTGCAGTCTGGAACTTGTAGTCCTATTTATCTCATTATAAAGTCAATGAAGTCAGGACTTCATGTACTAAAATTACTTTGAAAAATATGGAATTGTTGAGCTTCTTATGCACAGAAACTTGGGAACTCTGCCCCACACACTGACCGTGAGCAGCTGCCTATGAAAGGTCAGCATTTGTTTGCATGGAGGTAAGAGCTCGCAGCAAAGAATGTGTGATTTACAGCATGACTTTAGAAACATATAGATTTAAGATACTAATAATAATGAGGCTGTATGTAGTGAAGCTGCTGAACACCAGCCGGCGACCACCATTGATACTGAAATGTAGCTGGCCGGATGATGTCCAAGTAAGGTTAATGGGCTGTTCACTTGTGAGGCTGATAATGCCAAACCTTGGTCCGCAATGGTCCAGTCAATGAGTGCTCTTCTGAGTATCCCCATGGAATAAATGTACATGCAAAGGGAGAGATTTACATGTACTTTGCATTGGGGTAAGGTGTTTCAAAGGAGCACAAGGTCTCGGAAGGTTGTTTGCTTTCACTGCAAAGGTATTTTGCACTAAAAGGTACCCCTTTTTCACCATAAATAGTGTTTCACACTGCTTTGCACCACTTTGAGTCAAGGTGGTATTTAATGGATGTGATCACCATAAGCACCGATATTTTTTGATGCAATCTACTATGATAGTCAGACTGGAATTTACGTAAAAAAAGTGTGCCTCCTTAAATGAGCTGCTAAATTGAAGAAATGTTTTTATTTCTTCTAACATTTTACATATTGCATGTCTGCCTCACTGTACTGCACATTCCCATGTTTGGCATATTTCAGAATGTGTCTAGGCACAAGAGTTTGTACTGAAAAGCTATGCTTCTAGTACAAATTCTAGGCTAGACATCATGCATACACCTCTGTACCATGGTGCAAAATTTGTACATGGCTCTAGGCAGCCTGTTTTTGCACCAGCACGGAAGATGAGAGCACCAGTAGGCCATTTTAATAAATGTGTCTACACACTACTTTCTTCCTCTTGTGTAATGTGCACCAAAAAATAAAAATCTGCTCCAAAAATCTGAAACAGTAAATATTTATACATCCAGTAGTTATCCTGAAAGTCTGGCATGGATCCTGCCTTCATAACTCAGCACTGGAAACTATTATAATGTCCTAGTGAGCAGCAGGAGCTGTCAGAAGCAAAGGAAGGAGAGCGAGATAGGTTGGTTGTTAGACAGGGTCAGAGGGTCTTCAGGTGGTCAAAAGTAGGCTTCTTAAAAAGGGAGATAACCCTTGAATGCCTCCATCTGGCGAGGACTGAAGCTGAGGTAACAACTGACATGAGTACGGAGCTATCAGATCATTATCCAGTCCAAGGATGTGGGGAGGGCAAGGATCAGTAGGAGATCCTGAGTGACTGGTGACGAGTACCGATAAAGTCTCTGTAATAGAGAGTACAGGTTTAAGAGGTTGGTCAAAGTGGAGAAAGTGAGAAGTTGAAATGAAACTTCTGGACGTTGTGGCAGGAATTCTTAGTAAATGTCTGCTATTTTGTTGTGAAAACATTTAGAAAGACCGTCACAGAAATTTGGGGAGAAGTTAAATCCTTGTGGACAGGCCTATGAGTTGGAGCATGGATTTTACAATGGGTAAAATTTATTTAGATGAGTTGGATGAATTGACTATTTTGTCTGTATAGAACAGCCACGGCCGCTGCAGGCAAAAGAGGTGGGGCGGTGGGGACATGTGGGGGGGGGATTTCGAGTGACGACCATGAGGGAAAATTAAATATATAATTAATTTTTCCTCCTCGTGGTCGTCTCTTGAAATCCCTCCTCACCTGGCCCACCGCCTCACTACTCTTACCTGCCGCGGCTGGTATAGAAGCAGGCCTGCAAAGCATATATTAATATGTGACAGAATTTGCTGGCCTGATAATATTGTTTTTTTAGCATCAGAGTTATAATCTTTTCTCTCAAAGACATTCTAGCTTTGTACATTTTTTCTTCATCTCTCTAAGGGTATTCAAGTACAGGTGGAGGGGTCAAAGATATGTCTAGAATGACTGGCTTTTACAGGAGCTATTGGGCTCAAGGCTCGGGTATCCAGGAGTTAAACTTTGACACCTCCAAAGTGATAGAGTCTTATAGTAGGGATATTTTTGGTTGAAGCAGCAGGGCAAGAGTTAGAGTTCACCTTTGACCAGCATCTAGATCAAAGATGAACCCTAACTCTTTACCTGCTCTTCCGTCAGGAATAGTGTGGGCTATGTCAGGAGTGGAAGAGTTTTGATAATCATGTTTTCAAGAAAGGCAGTGTTGGCCTTGTTAGACACTATAAAATCCCAGATATCAAGTCTGTGCTTGGGAAGGGATCAAACAGCAAAACAGCAGCAATAGCAGCACAAAATGGGTCTAGGTGAGGTGTTGACAATGTAGGGGCCCTGAAAACAGACAAGTGGAATAATGGAAATACGGCAGGAAACTGGGCTTTCCAAATTAAAAACGGGCATATTTATGAGCACCTTTGCTTCCCTCTTGCATCAGGCAAAGGGCTGCAAGAGTGACGCAAATGCAAAATGAGATTGATGAAGCCCTGCGTGGCTTCATAAATATCGAGTAATGTCACTGCATTGCATTACTCTGAGCCAGGGAGGCATTTCTATGTGTGTTGCATGAGTGTTTCCACTCAGCATCCATGGGTTTTGATGCATTCCTGGATTTACAAGAAAAGGTAAACCTGAGAATGTGCCAATAAGATATGTCTCCCTAGGAGAGACGTAACAAGGAGAAATATCTTCATTTCTCCTAATTTTTTCCTCTCTCTATATGTGATGCAAATTGCCACTGTTTAATTTGAGTCGGTGGTTGCCATTGGGTTCCACTGGCACTTATTTGTGGGCACTGGAACTTCAGTTTCCACATCAGTTATTTACCAAGAGCATGAGAGGGGAAAACACGGATCAGGGAAGACAGAGGAAGAGAAAGCGGGAAAAACTGTCACAAAGGGCGAAGGCGGGAGCCTGCAAGAGTGAGAAAAAGATTCAAGGAGTGCATGCTGTTTAATTGCACTCACTGCAGAGTTCTAGAACTTCGGCACTGGCACTCTTTCTTTTAAAAATAAGGCACTGGGGAATCTCACATTACCGCCTCATGGAGTCCTCCTCGTCCCGGTCCTTACAATTGAGGGACAACCCTCAGGTGTAAAGACTCGTACGAGGAGGACATTTAATCAGGATGATGAAGATTGATGATAAGTAGCAGATTCATTAGCCCCTTATGGGGCCCTCCTCGTGCCAGTCCTTATACCTGAGGTATTCCCTCAGGTGTAAGGACTGGGACGAGGAGGACCCCTAATCAGGGTAACGAAGATTACTGGCAAGTAATGGGTTCATTTGTTATTGTGGTGCAAAGGAATCAAGAAATAGTGAGGAGATTAAGGACTGGTTGAGGATATTATGCAGGGTATCATTTAACGCTTCTGGTAATACAAATTCCAGCCCATATTTTATTCTGAACATGAAGACGGAGAACGTGTGTAGGACAGGAGCACTGTTCTGAACTATTTTCTGTGAATGTGAGCAGCAAGGCGGAGACATATGTTTGATTCAATGAAGAGTTAGGTGGGTCAATAAATCAAAAAAGGAGGGAATGATGTTTTATAGAAGTCCTACACCTATGCTCCTACCAGAAGTAAACTCAATAGTTATCATGGTCGGGGTAGTTCCTCTTTGGCCAGGTGGTCACAAGGGGTGGAACCACGTGGCTGTTACTGCTGTTGCGGGGAGACCTGGAGGTCAGATCTTGTAGCCCTCACACACCTGTTAGGGTGCCATGCTTCATCATTGAGCGCTCCTCGTCTGGCCGGCGCTGAAATGCCTGAGGGCCATGAGAGTTCTTTGTCGGAGATCTTTTGATCCGAAAAACACCGTTTAGGTGAATGCATGTGAGAGGGCTCTGCAAGAGTGTGATGAGTGAAAAGTGAGGGGTGTCTAAAATAGTTTCTGGTACCCTCAAAACAATTTTTATAAGGAAAGAGTACCAGGACTGAATAATAACAGTGGTGCTATCGTGTGGTCTCAATATACCAAGATAGCTGTGAACAGAGTGAGGTCAACATGTTTTGTGCCTAGAAAGCCCATGGGTCGGGCGGCACTTCATCAGGACCAAAAAATCTAGTGACTTGGCGCCCCCTCAGGGGCATGAGACCTCCTTTCTAATAGAGGATGGCCAATCAATGTTAATGATACTGCACCTGGATGGTTGCAGCACAACAATTCCACCTAAAAGAGAGAGAGACAAAAAGTAGAAAAACATATGCGAGAGGATGTTAAAAATGCGAACCAGTATCCACCGTGTAAATACAATAGTAAATTGATTAATACAACCCGAACAAATGGTGTGTGCCTGCATGGCTAGAAAGTAAGGTGAAAATTTCTAAAAACAAAGAAAAGACTTGAAAGGCACGCTCATTTAATAACTCAGCAACGCATGAAGACACCATAGAATAATGTCACAGGCTCAATCATCCGACATATTCACGTGGTGCGATCGCCATCAGACATACTCTCGTGGTATAACATAGAGCACGTTCAAGTGCAGTATTAACTTACCCCAAGGACTTTTTGGGTAAGAAGTATGATGTGCTACGTAGGGATCAACAGGAATGATGTCTCACAGAATCAATCTCCAAAGTTAGCTGTCACTCAGAAGAGGGAACTTCTCAAGATGGGATAAGAGCTCAAGGGCCTTTTTTAGACAAGTTTTGTTTGATTAACTGGCTCAAATATTCAATCAAGAAACCAAGGGGGCACTCAACAGCAGGAAGTGCTATCAGAGGAAGAGACCAAGATGAGGAAGGGGCTGTAACATTGAGAAGGAACAAAACACCTCATGGGAAGAAACAGATTGCATCCAAGGAAGTCAAGAATCCATGAAGGGTTAGACCAATATGACTAGTAGTCATTTATCTTCCCATAAATTGACAGTAGCTGAGAAATCATTCAAAGAAATAGGCCTTTCTATACATCTTGATACTAACTTTGTTTCACGATTCCACCAGAATTGATCTGACCCTCTTTGTTAGAAAATGTAAGCTTATAAAATCACATAAGCTATCGAGAAATGTCTCAGTGGTGACACAAGATGAACTGGACAATAATGGTTTATGTTAGTAATGTAGAATGCTTGATTTGCTAAAATTACCTAAAAATAATTAGGAGGATTTACGAGAGGAGCATGAAATGTTAAGTGATATGGGGCTTGAAATAAGTAAAAGTAGCAGGGGTGATTTTAAAATGGAGTTGAGATGTAGTCCTAGCTTATCCTATGATAATATTGATGTTCTTCATGATTTAGTGATAACGGAGTTACCTGATTTAACAATGAAGGGTACTTGGAATGTCTCTAGATGAATGGCAAAATTAAAGCCATTATGACATTGCAGGAGAAAGCCAACATCATCATAAAACACTCCGATAAAGGGGGCAATCTGGTACTGTTAGAATTGGATCACTATTAGGAAAGAAGCATATCATCAACTGCTTGTGTCAGGATATTTTGGACACATTGATGCTAGAACTTGCAAACTATTTCTAACTACCATGAATTGCCAAGAGATTGGAAGGAGAAAGGTTTGCAGGATTTTGACAAGTATTGCTTTCTTAAGACAGACAGATCTACTGCGCCTTGTCATTTTATCTACTTCCTAAGGTACACAAAGATCCCAAAAGTCCACCTGAGAGACCTATTGTGTCTTCAAATGAAGGTCTGTTAGAGAATTTTGTTATTTATTTAAATGATTTCATGTTTCCTATTGTATTAAGTCTATCATATTGTTGAGAAAGAACTGCTTTTCTAAAAAAGATCACAGCCATCACTTAAGACCTATTCATTCAGTAATCACCATAGACGTTTGTCCCCTATTTGCAAGCATACAACATGGGGAGGGACTCCGGACCTGTATATATTTCTTTAGGAGCAGACCACTTTCTATGTATGACTGAACTATGATGCTAGTGGATATGATGGATTCATGTTTACTGAACAACATTTTCTTGTTTGAAGATCAATACTTTTGATAGACATCAGTAACAATGATGGACACCTGTTTCACTCCCAGCTACACAAATCTTGGGCTGATTGGAGGAGCAGGGAGCATTGTCCATTGAGGAGAAAGGGGAAGTTGTTCGCATTATCATGTGTTTCTCTTACATAGATGACGTATTCATTATTTGGATTGGAAGCAGAATTGAAGCAGAGAGGATTATTAATAAATCACAGGACAATGAGTTTAATCTGTCTTTCACATGACAAATCTCAGTAATCAGTTTAAAACATTATAGAAATTAACTAATGTAACTTGTTTTGGCTATTTACAGCCTTTCTCAATCTAAAGGTCGCCATTGTGATTGCTCATTCGGTATGCAGTTCTTCACTGATACAGTAGAAATACTGCTCAATTAGTCCTCTTGCAGACATCTGCATCATGATACAGATTTATTTAAATACATCCGACTGCTTAAAATTAGTCCCTTGTTCCTCCTACATATGGCACAGCTTATTTGCTCAACCTTCAATAGTTTCAAATGTTTATTGCAGTCTCAAAAGGTATTCATGGTTGCCACAGAGAACATTTCCAACATCAAAGCACTGAGAACGGCTGTTTCCCTGTGGTCTGCGCTGCCCTTATTCACCACCATATGCTCAAATAAACATTAAGCTCACCAGCGTCCAGCAGTATTATGTATTTCTTTCATTACTAGAATATCAGTCTGGCCCTCCACGGTAACAATATAGCAATTCATTAGCAGATAGAGCGGTGTAATTTGATAATTATCACCACTTATCTTATGAAGTATGTTCTGCTTAAAATCAAGAGGTCTCCCTCCTCACCGCTTGGCCAATGCCTTCGCAGTGCCCTTCTTTTGTATCCACAACAATCCATGAGCAGGGACAGGCTTCTTACCGGAGCAGCAAAGTCTTCGCCACAAGAGTCAATCCACTCTCAGCGTCGCACTGATGCTCCCGCCTTATCCCTCTTTCCATCTCACGTCTTCCTCCTGCCCGCTGCTTACATTCCTCCAAAATTTGCGGTCTGCCAGCCAGCACCAGATCACATCAAGTGCACTGTGAAACAAAGAAGTCACTCATTAGAAGTACACAAAGTATACTAATTTAACTTTTGTGGTACCTTAGTATATATGTTTAACACACTCACAATCACTGGATGTTGTCACCAGTGATGTCAGTTGAGATGTCATCAGTGATGTCATTAACCATGTCATAATGGTTGTAATATGTGAGGTCATAAGCAGTGCATTGGGGTGGCATAAGTTATAGTTAGTTCAGGTAACTATAACTGCTGAATTTGACTTGTTTTGTACGAATGAAATCTGAGACTTTGGTATTTTCAGTGAATTTCTAAGTTTTGTTTTGGTTCTATTTCCTAACTATAACATCCCTGTAACCTTTGGATTTTTCAGTGAAGTTCTACGGTCTTTTAAATTCTATTTCCTAACTATAACATCCCTGTAACCTTTGTTTTTTAAGTGAATTTGTAAGCTTTTTTTAAATTTTATTTCCTAACTGTAACTGAGTGTGTGAGTGAGTGCATGAGTGCCTCAGTGGGTGTATGAGTGTCTGAGTACGTTTGTAAGTGGGTGTGAGAGAGTATGATTGGGGCTGTAAGTGGGTATATGAGTGTCTGAGTGGGTCTATGAGTGGGTATGTGAGTCTCTGATAGAGGCGGGCGGTAAATTCCACCGGCAGATTTTGCAGAGTTTTGTCACTCCGTTTGGAACATGGAGTTCAGCAAAAACTCCACCAATCGCCGGCAGAGCGGAGTTTATCGGCACGCTCACCCCTAGACTTCATCCCCCAACTAGTAGTGCACCAGGAGGCGAATTTGCAGAGTGGTTGAGGAAGGGGGCAGGGCTTCCAGAAAGGACTGACCAATCCCGCTGTGGGGAAATTACTTGTGGCAACAATAGGGATTCTTGGCCTCCAACAACCCTCAGCAGCCAAGGGAACTTCATCCTCCAACCAGCAGGGCACCAGGAGGGGCATTTGCAGAGTGGTTGAGAAAGGGGGCGGGGCCTCCAATGAGGTCTGAGCAATCCCGCTGTTGAGGACTTACTTGTGGGTGTTATTTAGCCTTGGGGAGGTAGTGGTCCCCGGGGCTCGGGGGTCCGTGTGGCCCCACAATGAATCTTTCTTTAGCCCTGGGGAGGTGGTGGACCACGGGCTTCAATAAGCCTCAGGAGGGGGGCCCCGTGTGCCCACCTCCTTTGATTTTCTATTAGCACACATGTCCCCAGGTCCTAGCCCACCCGCATTCTTTTTCCATTTTTTGGCAGGAACTGCGGATCCAACATGACTCCTGCCAAAAAACAAAAATCAAAATGCTTTTTTGCCCCATTCTGGGTCCGTGTGGGAACCCCCCCCCCAAAGAGGCCTAAGGAGTCAGGGTATTCCTACCTTGCCCCCTTCTCTTTTTTTAAAAAAGTTGGCATCCAATCAGATTTCACCACAGGGACTGTCTGATCCTCGGAGGATCCACGTCCCTAAATATACAAATTTAGTTTTCCCTTAATTTCTCAAAAACTACTGAAAGGATTTATACCAAATTAGAAAAAGGCACTTCTCTGGACCATTATCTACCTTTCTGCCAAATTTAGTGTAATTCTCTTTAGCAGTTCGGGCTGTAGCTGTGTCTAATATCCCTACGGTAAATTGCATGTGGAAAATGCATTTTAGGACGTATTTTAGGACCCCCCTTTTTCTCAGCCCCCAGTTGACAGATGACCCCAAAACTTTCAACACAGCAGCTGAAGTGAGTGGCAAACTAGTATTGAAAATTTTGTGAAGATTTGTCAAACTGCACTAAAGTTATTGGCAAAAGAATAAACGCTTTTTCTATGGAAACTAAGTCCTAACTACAACTACCTACTGGCGACCGCCAGTAGGTAATATACACACATATGTGTGTATATTACCTACACAAACACATATCTATATATATATGTTTCAGTATATATTATAAATATATATATATATATAGATAGATATGTGTTTGTGTTTTATATAAGTATATATTTATAAATAGTATTAAATATTTGTGGAATTTATTTAATTTACATTATATTTGATTTGATTATTAATATATAAAGTGTGGCATTTACCCACAGGCATCAGGATGCCGTAGTCACAAAACTCTGATACAGATCAGTGTCAATCAAACCACCATTTTCGTTCTAATAAAATGCTGCCTAGATGGTATAACGCTGGTATAAAATCAGGAACTGAGGAAGCAAGTTCCAGAGTCTGGCAGCAGCGACTGAGAATGCTTTGCCCCCCCATCTCTTCCTCCAAACCCTAGTCACAATGACCAAATTGCGATGGACTGAGCAAAGGTTTTTACGTGGAACGTACTGATGTAACATATGCCAAATCCCAGCAGGACTCGGATGGTGGAGAGTCTTGTGTACAGTACAGATAGCCTTACATACAATGCACTTTCTGATGGGGAGCCAATACAACTCACACAGCCCTGCAGCAGCTGACTGGCACTTAGGAATGTCAAGGATCACTTTAGTGAGCACATTCCGTACCACCTGGAGTTCTGCCTGGGTGCTGATATTAGAATCCAGATAGAGGGAGTTACAATAGTCCAATCTGGACATGACCAAAGTTAGTGCGACCCACTTTTGCGCCGATAAAGGGATGAAGGGAAAATTTTCTTTAGCTTCCTTATAAGCCAGAAGTAGGTCGCAGCTCTGCAATTGGCCTGCCCACAAGGATTGACAAACGCTTGACATATGCATCTGATTATTACATTCATGGGTTGACCTGCCCTTATGTTTTGTAATATGAAAAGAACGCTATATCTCTAGAGGTGGGTGTAACTGACATAATTCTCTCTAGCATCATTACTCATAATTACCGCAAAATTATTCATACTTATGCCTAGTTAGGTGAGAAGTGTAATCCAGAATTTAGCACTATTTTCTTAGTACAAAATGCACCCTTATGTCCAAAATGGGCTTGAGGATGCATTTTGCACTAAGAAAATAGCGCTTAATTATACAGGACATGAACAACAGTAGCCAGCAGCTGCTCGCTCTCTCTTAGGGGCATATTAACAAGGCGGCGATAAACAATTATCGCCGCTTTTGCGGCGTTTTCGGCCGAAAAGCGGCGATAATTATATCGCCTTATCAGCAAAGACACGCTATCGCGTGTTTTGCTGATTTTGCTCCCGTTTCCAGCACGCCTGACTTCGCATCGATAATGAGATGCAAAGTAGGCGTGTCTGTGGAAACAACATGGGTAAATATCGCGAAGGCAGCTTCGCGATATTTACAATGCGAGGAAGCGATTATTTTAATCGCGTTAAGTATGCCTTAACGCAGGAATTTAACGTCTGTTAAATTCCTGACTAAAGCATACTTAACATGGGGGTGGATTCTGTGGCTAAGACCACAGGCCCTATCATCTAGGATATCGCCGTTTTCCCATGGAAAACGGCGATATCCACGCTATCTCTGACATTTTTATCGCCTCGGCGATGCGCGTTGTTAATAATGCGCTAACCGGGCGATAAATTCCAGAGATAGCCGGCGATAAATATGCAAGCGCTAAGCGCGCTTTGCGATATTTATCGCCGGCCCTTGATAATATGCCCCATAGTTTGTTGTTCCTGTGCTCCTGCTGTATGATTTTTGCCCCAAATGACTCTTAATTACTCAAGCTGGTGTAATAACATAATTTCGGTAATTTTGCATCACAATAGCAATGCGTAATTAGTGAAATTAATCAGATTACTCCAGTGTAATTAACATTTTACCTAGGCCTATATACTTTAAATTAGGAAAAGAGGAATGACGCTCTGAAGTGCTATTAACAACAAGAATCAAGCATACGCTGTTCAAAGGCATTTTGCAAACTTACGTAATGGTGATGTTGATTCACTTGAATTTTTTCAGTATTGGTAGAGTACCACCACATATGATAATGAGACAGGTAGAACTGTCTGAGAAAGACAGAATCCAGATATATATTTATGCTTAGCCTGGAATAAAGCACTCATGTGGCATAAAATGGATGAAGATTTGTCGATTTATGTTGGTTGACAGTGTTATGTCTACTCTTCTAGGATTAATCCCTGGATGAAATATGAGATACTTTTTGTGATTTACTCAAATGGATTCACTGTGGTAAATTGTTGGTTCATGGCTGTCACATTGCAGGCTGTGTGCATATATGCATTTTGTATCTATAACTTTTGCCTTTTCTGAACTTTTATCATCTGGCGACCACATGATCTTTTTTCCCTCCAAATGTTATCTTTCCTTGCTCTCTCTTCTTTAAAAATCTCATCTTATTCTCCTCTGCAGAATTGAATGACTCCTCAAGACATTGAGTGCTCGCTGTGGGTTGAGGGAGTGTAGCAATATGCTTGCTTTATTGAGTGTTACATTAGGCATGCTTATAGATGTATCCCATGGATATCATTGAGATTGATTTGTGATATATGCCCACTTCGGCTGGATGGAATTGAAGATAATCTTGCTCCAGAAAATAGGGGTCAAGATTATTAAATGGGAGATGAATGGAAGCACTGGCCACTCATTATGTCACAACTTATGCATCCACCTTACATTTGATATGATGAGGAGTGGGGAAGATATCACCAGTATTGAATAGAAAGTATTCTGGTTTGGGTGTTTTGGATAGCCCACATGCCTAGATGCTTATGATGTTTCATATTTGACTTTTCATTTGATTTTCAAAGATGGAAGTCTGATGTAGGGGACTAGAAATGTGAACCATTTATTGATTGGCATTATTAATCTAATTAGATGCCCAAATTAGTGACAATATTGAATATAAATCGATACATGTAATTTGATATATTTGTGCCTCCTTTGTTCAGCTTTGATTTTCATGATTTCCGTAGACAGAATATGTTAATCTGATGTATATATTCTTTTTTCTCTGTTTTTACTATTTATGACTGTGATTGATTGGGCAGAGCACTGTTTTGGGAAAGGCCATCTAGACGAAAAGCATAACCAGCAATGCAGGATTTCTTTCTCCACCTTGAAATACCAGTGTCTTTACTCTGTTCAAGAATGCTTAATTGGTGGAGCAGTTGAAGGGTGTGATTTGTTACTGTTATAGCCATGCAGACAATGGGAATGACTCAAATAACTGTAGTCTACTACCTGTCCTTGTTATGTTGCTAATGAAAAATGAAAATAAAAATATTAAAAAAAGAATTGTTAATTGATTATACAGATGGGATTTACATCTGTCGCTGTGATACTGCCATTGCATGTGGTGAGACAACTTTTTGGATTTGAGAAGGGTATGTTTTTTTTTCACAGTGTATTTCAACACCCAGACTGAGAGGAATCACCCATTCATTACTACAGTGTAAAGGTCAAATTGAAGTTTATTACTGCAGTGCAACCAAACTGACATTAAAAAACATGGTTTATTGTCCCACAGATGTTCATGTAACAATTATTTACACAGGGAAAGAACTCTCCTAATAGTCTCCAGGCCTCTTCAATGTGATTTTAACTCAATGCACACATTTAACTAGTTCAATCCTCTTGTAAACAAATGCACATGACAGACTGCAAAAGCATAAACCAAATATGCACATTTTCATGACACACACGTATATATATATATATATATTTACTGAAAAAACCAAAGGTTGCAGAGACGTTATGAGTGATGTAATATGTGAGGCCATAAGCAGCGCATTGCGGGGGAGCAAGTTATAGTAAGCTCAGCTAACTATAACTGCTGAATTTCTCTGCTTTTATACGAGTGAAACCTGAGCCTAACTATAACGTCTTTGTAACCTTTGTTTTGTTCTGTGACTAAGGTTTTTTCTATTCAATTTCCTAACTATAACGTCACTCTAACCTTTGTTTTTTTCTTTTAATTTCTAAGGTTTTCTAAATGCTAATTCCTAACTATAACGTCCCTGTAACCTTTCTTTTCTTCAGTGAATTTCTACAGTTTTTTGGTCTCGCCTAGGCAGCGCGCATGCACTGTCTCTCCGAGACATCTAGTGATCTATAAGCATGGGGAAACTCCGCCAATTACTTAGTAATTTCTGGCCGCTTGCCATTAGTTAACTTTTTTCATTTTTTTGTTAGCGGGCTTATTATTGGCTCTTCTGCTGACACGTAACTTCCGGTTATTCCGGAAGCAGCACCGCCTAACTACAGTCTTGTTACGTTCTCGTTTAAAATAGTGCGCATTAACATGCGTGCGCTACTTTACATAAATGCGTCTGCCAGGACACCTCCATTTATGCGGCCAGGACGGCATCCAGTTTCTCGCAGAATTGCGCCCGAGACCGCAGCCATTTTTGCACACGTGAAGCGGTGCCGATTGCAGCAGTTTCTAGTTATAGCTTCCAACTAAAATGTGCTTCTCTGCGCTTGAAACGCGTGCTGTGCTCTGCTCTGGGGCGGAAGCACCTACAACAGTGTCTCCGCCAAGCCCCCATCTCCGGCGGTTTGTTTGTCTTCTGTTTCCAAGTTCGTTCGTCCCTGAGTTTGTTTGAAAACAAAAATAAGAATACTTTGTATCCTCATTGTATGATCTAGAAAGCTCTAGTAATCGTGTGTGGGTGGTTTGAAGCTCCCCAGGTCTCCCAGTCTCCGGGGTGTCTCTCTGCTAAGTGGCCTTCAGATGTTCCGTCAGAGCGGGCGCTCTGCTCGGAGGGCCATGCCCATGCAGTGCCAGTGTGTCGATGCCACTTGTTTTTATTTTTGTTTACTGACCTAGTTTCTGTGTTCGGTCAACGGATGCCGCCCAGAGAGGCTAATATTTTTTCTACGTGTCGATAGTGTTGATAATTTTATGTTTCCGGTCTCTCCTGTCCCTTTCTCGGAGGAGAGAACAAACAAGCCGCATCCGTGCTGAGCAGGCCTTTCCAGCGCCGGCTTCCTCCAGGCCTGCCGGGGCTCCGGTGATGTATGCGCGGGCACAGGGCGGCCTCCTGCACCTGCGCAGCTCCGGAAACACCTATTGTTTTGCCCAGGGTACACTGCTTGGCAGGCTCCGGGCATGCCTTCGCAGTCATGCCTGCAGCGTGTCCTGTCCCACGCACACCCACTCCACCATATCAGGACATCAGAAGTAACTTGTCAGCTAATATACCACTGCTGCAGAGGGGGCCCCACGGGCCCTCCCGAATTCAAACATTGATTGCCACGGGGAAGTAGCAGTTCCCAGAAGTTTGCGGGAGTTAAGTGACCACCCCACTTTGATTAATAGCCCTGGGGAGGTGGTGGTCCCCGGGCCTGCCAGGGGGCCAACGAGTCCCCCCACAGTTCATGAAATATTTACCACGGGGAGGTGGTGATCTCCGGGGCTGCGGGCGGTCCAGTGGGTCCACCTACATAAATGATTAAAAGTGTCCCAGGGAGGTAGCGGTCCCTGGGGCTTTGGTAAGCCCTAGGAGGAGGGCCCAGTGTGCCCCCTCCTATATTTAGCACATTCTCCAGGGACCTGGCCCACCCGGGGGTTATTCCAAAGCAAGCGCAGGAGCCCGTGCATGTTTTTTTTTTATTTTGCAGCTGATTTGCAGATCCACCTGCAAGTCTGCCGCAAAATTAAATAAAAAATAAAATGCTTTTTATCCCTGACAGGGTCCGTCCGGGAAGGACCCCCCCCACCATATCAGGGGGTCAGGGTATCCCCCCTTTTCTTTATTGTTTACCTTTTTGTGGGACTTGGCTTTAAGCCGAGTCACAAGATGGCTGCCAACACTTTTTAGTTGAAGTGTTGAAAGCCAATCAAAGTTTAGTAGGATCCGCGAGTCCACTGCAAGGACTCGTGGCACCAGATATCTATATTTTTTTAAGTTAGATATTTGAAAAACTTCTGAATTAATTTACACCAAATTGCAAAAAACACACTTTCTGGACCAGCATCTAGCTTTATGCCAAATTTGGTGTATTTCCGTTCAGCAGTTCGAGCTGCAGTTGTGTTCAAAAAATGAAAAATCCCCATAGACTTAACATGGGGAAAACGTGTTTTGGGGCCCCCATTTTTTCTCGGCCCCCGCTTGACAGATCACCCTGAAACATTCAACACAGTAGCTGAGACAAAAAGGGGAAGTTGTGGGACAATTTTGTGGAGATTCGTGAAGCAGCGCCAAAGTTATTGGCAAAACAAACAACACTTTTCCAATGAAATATTTGCTCCTAAATATAAGTACCTATATATAAATATATATATATATATATCGTCTTTTTCACGACAGCTGCTGCTCGCTGTGGTTCTCCTTATGAAGAGCGTGTCGGCTTACTCCGGAGTCAGTAAGCTCTGTATCTCACTTTCCAGGTTATAGCATATTCTTGCTAAAGAACTGCCAACAGCGAGTGGGTGCTTCTTTCTCATCTTTCTTTTTATTTTCTTAGATAAAGTGGTAATGTGCTTCCATAGGACGCGTTTTGGCTGCCACGCAGCCTTGTTCACACACAGAGGCACTATCTTGTTTCCTCATATGTAAGGATAAATCACTTCCTTCGATAACGGAAAGTAATTACAGACTTTACCCATGCTTTTACCTTCATAATACAATTTGGCAGCATCATCTTGTGTTCAGTACCAAGCGTTTCATATTATATTGTGTTCTGTTTACTCAATAGAAGGTTTACATTTTAAAACGTCTTTTACTATGGGGATACTCCGTTTGTTTCACCCAAAGTTTTGAATTGCATCTATCATAGCATGCAATTCAAAACTTTTTAACAATGTTCCATACTGTATTGCCCACTTGGGCAAAACAAACGGTGTATCCCCACAGTAAAAGACAATTTAAAATATAATTGTTCTTTTGAGTAAACAGAACACAATATAATATGAAACCCTTGGTACTGAACACAAGATGATGTTAAAAAATTATATTATGCAAGTCTGTTGTTACATCAATAACCAAACCAACACTTCTTTCTCCGCATGGGTGCCTTGACCTCTTGCAGCGCGGCCTCGGCGTTAGGGGACGGAGCACCCCTACCAAACATCCAACAAATCTTCTTTAATCCTCCAAAAGAAGAACGCCGCACACCCAACTTCCATAGAAACAGACGCTTTGTTTAATCACAACAATAGGCAGCTTAGTTCAATCCTGACGCGTTTTGGCTCGTATGAGAGCCTTGTTCACAGGTATATATATATATATATATATATATATATATATATATATCAGCATGTGAATCCCAAAGTATCCAGCCACAGCGGTGCAACACGAGGGCACAGACTCCAAGGCAGTGATGATGGCAAAGTGTCTTTATTTAAGTATCAATGTCCAAAATGACGCATTTCGGCCGCCAGACATGCGGCCTTGTTCACATAGTGCACTGCATGTGAAAGGGTGCTTTATATACATAGGTGGTGAGTAGTAGTCTTTTTACAGTGTTTAACATTTTACCACATGAGTTGGCACTTTTACTACAGTAAGCTACTTTACTGTAGTGATAGTTTACTGCTACAGTGTTTAACATTTTATCACATGAGTTGGCACTTTTACTACAGTAAGCTACTTTACTGTAGTGATAGTTTACTGCTGCAGGTGAGTCAGCAGTTAACCAGGCACTGTGCAGTATATCTACATGGAGATAGAAGACATCTGTAACGCTTGTGTGTGTGGGAAGGTATGAGCGTTAAAATGGCTGTGCATGTTGCAGAAGTTGCCTGTCTATGTGTTTTGTGGCGCCACTGCGTTCGCGATAAGGTTTCATGAGTCCTAAAACCGTGGCAATACGAGGCAAATGCGAAGATCACGGTAAGTGACCCGTGTGTGAATGGAGTGTCACAATGGTCTGGCGTGATCTAACTCAAAGAGGCTGAGTATAATTGGGCAGGTTAACTATTGCCAAGTGTACACTCATGTATTAGAGTATATCTGTTGCCGGGTGATCTGTCATACCTCAGTGAGTTATGCCGTTTGCGCTATATTTAATTAATATAAATTAAATTTAAGTTTAAAAAGCGCCGCGAGAAAATATATATATATATGCCAGCCATAATATGTTACTTACCGCTTGGTGCCAGGTGTGGGGAAAAAAAATGTTAAAAAGTCAACTGGTACTATTCATACGTGGATGCTGATAGTGTGTAATGTGAAAGGGAGGGGAGTGTTGGGTTAAAAGAGTGAGACTATGTGTGAATACTAATTGGCAAAATTGGGCGGAGCAGTATGGTCCAATGTGTTAACTGGATATTCACACACAGGGTATATGTGTAATCAAGAAACTAAAATTATTTCAATTATTAACAAAGTCCACTTAACATAATCACGCGTGGCTTTTCATAGTAGTAGATTACAAATGACATGCTCAAATTAAAGTATATTAAGTCATATGCATACAAAACATAAGTTAATCAGTGTACTGAAAAAGAAGTTAGGTTATACAAAATTCATGGCACAAATGCACAAATAGTACAGGGTATCAGAGATGAGAACCAAGGTTACAGACAGATGTGGTTCTGATTTATCTGAGATGTTTTACATGGGTTCATGAATTTAGTTTGTTAGAATGGACACCATAGACCTAAATGCTATTAGATGATATGGGATGTTTTAGTTTAAACATCATATGTGACTCCGTTTTATAGGAAGTTGTGCATATCCTCACTGATGTTCAGTCCTGCGGGGCACTTAGTATTAAATTCAATGATGTATTTGCTCTCTAGTTGTCGCAGGAGCTTCTCCCGGTTGCCACCCCTCATAAGTGCTGGTATGCAATCAATCACTGAGTAATGTAGATGGTTAAGGTTGTTACTATGCTTTTCCTTGAAATGTCTCGCTATAGGGTATGCTGAGTCATTATTGACTATGGCCCTGAGATGTTGTAGGATGCGTTGGTGTACTGGGAATTGCAGTACTTAGAGCCTTCGTCAGCACCTGGTAGTTTCTATGGGGCGTATAAAGGCAGGTTGTCAACGCCGCAATTTGCTAGAAGCCTTACCTGTGAACAAGGCTCTCATATGAGCCGAAACGCGTCAGGATTGAACTAAGCTGCCTATTGTTGTGATTAAACAAAGCGTCTGTTTCTATGGAAGTTGGGTGTGCGATGTTCTTCTTTTGGAGGATTAAAGAAGATTTGTTGGATGTTTGGTAGGGGTGCTCCGTCTCCTAACGCTGAGGCCGCCCTGCAAGAGGTCAAGGCACCCATGCAGAGAAAGAAGTGTTGGGTTTATTTATATATATATATATATATATATATATATATATATATATATATATATATATATATATATATATATATATATATATATATATATATATATATATATATATATATATATATATATATATATATATATATATATATATATATATATATATATTTCCCAACAATGATCCTTCAGTTCCGAAAGCGCTCACCAGCGGGTGCTCTGCATGGGGGCCGGATCCAGGCCCAATGTATTTAATCGTAAAACAAAGGATGCGGCACTCTTAAGCAGACTTTTTCGTTAAGGTTTATTTTCAGATCGTCACTCCACCAACGTGTTTCAGCCTCACTCGGCTTTTCTCACGGTCAGTGAGTCTTTCTTCTACAAACATTTTTATACTGCCCCACATGGCCTTCAGGTGGCATTGTGGGATTTGTAGTTTGGAAGAATATAAAACTTTATACATATATATAAGAAAGACACATAGCGCCTTATGTCAACCATATTAGCAGTCATATGTAACATTATATCTTGAATAATTCAGTTTGCTTAGTTCAAAACTTGTCATGCCATATACATTTTTTTAAAAGTTTTTTTAAAACTTAAACGTGGTATAGTACCAAAAGTGTTCAAATTTGATAAATAATATATCAGTCTGCATTGGTATTTTGTACTGTATGATAGAGTATAGTATATATATATAACCTACTGGCGGTCGCCAGTAGGTAGTTATAGTTAGGACCTAGTTTCCATAGGAAGAGCAATTTTTCAATTGCCAATATCTTTGGCGCCGTTTGACAAATTTTCGCATAGTTTTCAAAACTAATACACCACTCTCTTCAGCTGCTGTGTTTCGGGGAGCGGGGTATGAGAAAAAGGAGGGGTCCCAAAACGCTTTTTCTCCATGTTAATTTCCATAGAAAACTTTAGACACAGCTACAGCCCGAACTGCTGAATGGAATTACATCAAATTTGGCAAAAAGGTAGCTCTTGGTCCAGAAAGCACTCTTTTTGTTAAATGGTGCAACTACGTTCAGTAGTTCCTGAGCTCCTGGAGCCAGAAATGGCCCTGGGGACCGCCATCCCTCAGGGCCGGCTTCAGCAATGTCCCGGAGTGTCCACCCCCGGGACATTGCATTTTGCTATGGGATGGTGGGAGTATCCCATAGCAAACAAGTGTGCTCGCTATGATCAAGCGAGAGCACTTTCCTCTCGCTTGGTAAAGCGAGCACACTTTGCTTTTTACACCCAGGGAGCTGCATCTTAGCAGCTCCCTGGGGATAAAAAGCAATTTCGGCTCCTGAAGGAGGCGGGAGCCAGCCGGGACCGCAGGGGCCTTCAAGCACCCCTCCACGGTCCCAAAGGAGATGGCCATGCCCCAGAGGATGGGGTCTCGGGGCCCGGAACGGGGACCGATCGCCATCCTCCCTTTTAAGAAAAAAAACAGAAATGGCTGGGCCCCAGGGAATGGGGTCCCTGGGGCCGAAATCAGACTGGTAAGGGGGGTTGCGCAACCCCCCTCCCTGAAATGAAATTTAAAAAAATACAAAAATTGCCTGGCCTCGGGGAATGTGCTCCCGGGGCTGAAAATGGCCCGGGAGGGGGTATGCTTGGCCTCCCTCCCTTGAAATCTTTTTTATAAACAAACAAAATGGCTGAGCCACAGGGGATGGGGTCCCCGGGGCTGAAATCAGCCTCGGGAGGGGGGCCATGTGGCCCCCTCCCTTTTTTATTTTAATACAAAAATAAAAAATGGGTCAAGTCCCATGGGATGGAGTCCCCGGGGCCCAAAAAGATCAAGGGAAGGGGGGGCCACACAGCCCCCCTTCCTAAAATAAAAAGAAAAAAGAAAGCCAGCAACTTCCCGTAGGCCAGCCACCTTTCTCCACTACTCTGCAAACGCGCTTCCTGGTGCGCTCTTGGTTGGGGGATAAAGTCCCCTTCGCTGGTGAGGGTCATTAGGGGCCAACTAGCCCACCTGTTACCTCTAGTAAGCCCCACACAGTGGGATTGCTGAGAGGCGGTCGGAGGCCACGCCCCTTTCCCCACCACTCTGCAAACGCACCTATCGGCGCACTGCCGGTGAGGCGATGAGGTCCCCTTGCTCCGGAGGGCCTCAGGACTAAAGTGCAGTTCATCCCCCAAGCAGCAGTGCACCAGGAGGCACATTTGCAGAGTGGTGGAGAAAGGAGGCGTGGCCTCTGACCACCTCTCAGCAATCCAGCTGTGTGGGTCTTACTGGAGGTAACAGGAGGCCTAGTTGACCCCCAAAGATCCTCAAGAGCCAAGGGGACTCTCAGTCACTGGATGATGTCATTTGAGAAGTCATCAGTGATGTCATCAGTGATGTCACTGGTCATGTCATGAGTGATGTAATATGTGAGGTCATCAGCAGTACATTGCGGGGTTCGAGTTTTAGTTAACTCAGGTAGCTATCCCGGCTGAATTTCTCTGGTTTTGTATGAGTAAAATCTGACCCTAACTATAACGTCCCTGAAACCTTTGTTTTTTTTAGTGAATATATATATATGTATGTAACCTACTGGTAATAGCCAGTAGGTAGTTATGGTAAGGACCAAAGTTTCCATAGGAAAAGAGTTTTTTGTTTTACCAATAACATTGGCGCCGTTTGACGAATATTCATGAATACTTAACAAACTTCCCTTTTATAGTTCAACGGCTGTGTTGAAAGTCTCGGGGTGATTTGTCAAAAGGGGGCCAAGAAAAAAGGGGAGTCCCAAAATGCGTTTTCCCCATGTTATGTCTATGGGTTTTTTCATTTTTTGAACTCGACTACACAAAATTTTGCAGAAAGCTAGATGTTGGTTCAGAAAGCGTGCGTTTTGTGATTTGGTGTAAATCCGTTCAATAGTTTCAGAGATTTTTAGGTTTATCAAATATAGATATTTGGGAGCCCAAAATCCGAATAAAATCCTCCTGAAATTCAATTAGGTGCCCACACTTCAACCAGGAAGTGTTGGCAGCCATCTTGGGACCAAAATACATGATAGCACCCTATTGAAATGCATTGTAGTGATTGGGCAGGCTTTGAGTGTCATAAAAAGGAGAACGCATAAAGGGTGATAACAGATTTTAGTTACAATATAAATCATTTGTTGATGGTACCATACTAATTGTAGGAATCGTGGTGTGTTCTAAGGGGATTTTACCATGTGGAAAAGCCTTCTGCTGGGATTTCAGGAATCATGTTTGAGAGAAAACTGTTTTCTCATGATTTCCCCTATTAGGTTATGGAAGGTGCTCCAGAAGCTAAAATGAGAGCATATTTTCTGTAAACACACACTATATTTTTCAGCCATATGAAAATGAAGTCTGACAGTTGATTCCCTTGTGTTCTACTGCAGCCTCCTAGAGTGTTCTAAAGAGCAACTATTGCGCTAACGGTGTTACTTATGACAAAAGTATAGTACGCCTGAAGCCATGTTGATTGACTCAAACTGGTAAAACCTAAAATATTAAATTTAGAAAGGAACAAAAAGAGGGGGTTCAGTTTGTCATAGAAATTATAGTTAGTGCTGTAGAAAGAAAAATTAAGACACATTTTAAGTGAGTTCTCAAATATCTTCATCTTCTATTTAATTGAAACATTCTGACATGCAGACTGAAACATGCAGATTTAAACATGCACTTTTAACACAAGCACACATGCAGCCTTGAAAATGCACTTTCAACACCAGCAGCAGACTGCCAGTTAACTCCCTGGTGATCAGCAGTTTTACTACAGTGTTCTAATGAGCAACTAGAGTGCTAACATTCTGAATGTATGCCTAAGGTGTGGCACATATGAACACCATCTTGATGGAATCAGAGTAGAAAACTGAAAGCATTTTCTACTGAGGATACTACAGTAAATGATGAAATTAGGGAGCTTCATAATAAATAATTCTTCCCAGATGGCCACCGGAGAGAAAAGAGCACAAATATAGCACAAATATCACCCAAATGTAGCCCAAGTGTAGCTGAATGACGGAAGTGTGCAAAACAGTTAGGGGGTCATCACGATGGCACCTCCGAGGTGCTGGCGGAAAACGTCCATTTAGTTACTCCGGAAGCGGTGATCGCGACCGCCATATTAAAATGGGCAAAGATAGCCCATTTTCCGGCCGTCACGGTGTATCCAGATCTGCCAGAAATGTTGTTACGCAACGGTGCCGGAGGGAGCAAATAGAGAAAGCCCACCATGTGGAATGACGTTCGGACCGCCAAACAGATCACAATGCGTCAAAGAGCCCATCAGTATGTGGCGGTAAAACCAGCTCATCTGAGATGGCGGAAGCACAACTGCGGAGAGAGAAATTCGAGTCTGAGACACCTCTACACGTTCCTGCCCATCATGGATCCTGCTCTAAAAGCCCTGCTGCTGTTGTACCTGATCAACTACCAGCAGATAAGACGCCGTCGCGGTCAACAGCAGAGGTAAGTTCAAAACATCTCCCCGCATGCAACCCCAGTACAACAACAACACACAACAGTCACACTGAAATATTTTTAATATCTACATCGTACACCCTGGTGGGCACAGGAACATATACCATAGTCACAGTACCCATGTCTTGCACGTAGGTACATTGTCACCTCAGCATCAGGGGCACCCATCTCCATAGAAATGATGGCATCTAGCCCGGTCGTGGCGATCACGTCACAGCAGCAGTGAAGCGGCGTAAAAACTTGCCCACAATGTTGTAGAAGTCCAGCACATTGTCCCAGGCTAGCAAGATCCTCATAACAACCTCCACCCTACAAAAAATCTAAATGAGCCTCCAGTGAACACAACATAGCTGCTGCAAGGAGTCATGTGCAGGCACACTGTCTTCAGTGACATCTCAGTAGGATCATTATCAAACAGGAGTGACGGATGAGGCAAGAATCTCTTTAAAGGGACAATAGTCATCATTGCAGTAAAATAGTCCACATCCAAGGTGGAACAGAGGAGGCCAGAGCAAACAGGGTGTATATGAGGAGTTCACAGTAGTAAAACAAGGTGTTGGATAAGTCAGAGAGCCAAGGTAGATGACATATGAAGATAGCCACCACTGCCACATAATCACAGTTCAGCATAAACCCTAAGCAGACATTGGTAGGCTCATCACACACAATGGTAGACCATACCACATAATGACAGCCCATACCATGCAACACTGTAGAAATTTACTGACTCAAACAGCAAAGTCAAAGTAAGCACCAGTGTGCATTTGACTCACTTGTGTACTGCTGCACTAAATGGCCCCATGTGAGTATGTCCTATACATCAACAACACTGACTACACTGCCACTTCACTGAACACCTCCACACCATAACTCCACCTCAACAAAGGTAGCACCAACTATAAAGTATTGAATGAATGCCAAAGTGTCAGGAAGAGTCCATCTTGATAGCAGTAAACTCTGACCTGAGACTCATGACAACCTTCCTCTTCCTCACACCTGCCTTCCACTCATGTGAATAAATGTGAGTAATTGAAGAAATGAAGAGTCACTGTGCTGATTGCCAACCTTTGAACTGGTCAGTCTGCATGTTAAGTCCTTGATACAGCTCACACACTCTTACTCTGCCTCATACACAAACTATAAGTCAGCAGCACTGTATGATAACAAGTAAACTATTCAAAAGTTGAGGGCACAGTGCAGGCAATGCATGGAGAAATTACTGGTACCATATGTACACGGAGCACGCCTACCGCGACGTTCAAAAATGAAAGGCACTACAGCAATGGCGGTTCCCATAGGCTGCACTGTCACTCGCATAGGCAGTGTCACACCGCAGGGGTCAGGATGTCTCTACCGCTATCCTGCATCATTCAATTGGGGCCAATGCCTGTGACCGCAGTGGAGGAGCACGCCTACCGCGACGTTCAAAAATGAAAAGCACTACCGCAATGGCAGTTCCCATTGGCTGCAATGTCATTCGCATAGGCTGCGTCACACTGCGGGAGTCAGGATGTCTCTACCGCTATCCTGTATCATTCAACTGGGGCCAATGCCTGTGACAGCAGTGGCTGACAGCTACCATGCCTGTAAATACATTGTGCATTTGCATTCTTGCCTTGCGAATTGCATCACTGATCCCAACACATTTAGCAAAACTAATTTCAGCACCTTGTAAAGGGATTGGAGAGTGTGACATTTAACTTGTCTGCCCACACATGTTATAGCAGTACACATGTGATTAAATGCATTGGTCTGTTCGTACTCACATGTCATTTTCATCCACGTGGGCAGGTATACAGATTACAAGTTGAATTGCCTATCATTTTTGTGAACATGCCAATGTGTGTAATGCAAACTCCTCCCACAGTCATGATGGACTGACCATGTAATGCGCATATATGTCTGTACTCAGTGCTGTATTTATATGGAAGTAGTCCAGCTTACACTCACTGGACTCATTTTGTAAAGATGTTGTGCTTAGTGGGACTCAAGGTTGAGGCTGTGCAGTGACAACAGCTACATACAACTCAGCATTGATGCTGTTAGCCACATGTGCTGTGTCAGCTACCCACAGGGCTGGGGACACATGATGTAGCAGTGTACCATACGCCAAACAGATAGTCTGATTTTGATTTGACAGTAGTTAGTATGTACACACTCGCTACCTGAATGACTACAGGAGATCAAGGTGTCTATGCATGTCACTTGTGCATTAAGCGGGTTCAACAGTCCTGTCAATGTTGTGGTTGTGTGTCATTCTGTAAGCTGTTAGCCACATCTCATCTTTGACTCATTTTTACATGTGTCCCCTGCCACAATACATAGGAGAAGATCACCTGTGTATCGGCCTTTCCCAAACATGGTGACAATGGAGGATACCGACATCATTAAGAAATTCTGTCTGAATCGCCTTGCCCTTCAAGAGCTATGTGCTCAGTTGGAGCCACATTTGAGGCCTCACAGAACATATCCAACAGCTTTGACATCAACAGTAAAGGTGATGGCCGCCTTGCATTTCTTTGCCACTGGCTCCTTTAGGAACACGGTGGCCATCGCAGGTTGGATGTCTCCACCTATGTTCAGCATGGTGTTGTGTGATGTCCTGTCCGCATTGTTGACCTACAAGGATAGCGACATTCACTTTCCAAGGAGACATGAATTTACAGATGTGAAGGGGGAATTTTATGACCTTGATCACATACCTAATGTTGTTGGAGCCATTGACGGCACACACATTGGCCTTGTTCCACCACAGGCACGTGAGCACATCTACTGTAACAGGAAGCATTACCATTCAATAAATGTGCAAGTGATATGCCAAGCAGATCTGATTATCTCCCACGGGTGTGCCAAATTTCTGGGTTCTGCACATGACTCCTACATACTGCGGAACAGCATCATCCCACAATTGATGGGAAATCTGCATCCAGAGCAGGTGTGGCTTGTTGGTGAGTGAGCTGTGTCAAGTAGTGTGGTGTATGTGTGACATGCTGGTCTCCTCAACTAGTTCCATTACATTGTTGGTCTGTGTTTCTCAGAACTAGGTGACTCAGCGTATTCCAACCGGCCTTGGTTGCTGACCCCACTGAGGAATCCAAGGACGCCCGGGGAAATCCACTTCAATGATGCCCATGGGAGGACACTTCGCATAGTTGAGCAAGCTTTTGGACTTCTGAAGGCTAGATTAAGGTGTCTGGACAAGAGTGGTGGTGCACTACTCTACTCTCCCCAAAAGGTGTGTCAGATCATAGTTGCATGCTGCATGCTCCACAACCTGGCCTTGCGCAAACAGATCCCCCTGATTCAGGACGATGATGATCAGCAGGAGCCCCCTGCTGCAAATCCACACATGTCCAGTGACAATAATAGTGGTGAGGAGGAAGGTCTTGACCTGCGTCAACAGCTCAACCCCAACTACTTCCCTTGAGTGTAAGTTAGCATTGAGCAACTATGACTGTGTCTGTTTGCTTTGCTGTTAGGGCAGAAGCATTGATGATGTGTTGTGATGCTGGCTGTTGTTGGCACACTGCTAAGGGCTAATGTGTGCGGCGCTGTGTTTTTGTTTCCACTTACCTCATGTCTATGTTGATGGTGTTGGTAAGTGTTATCTGGAATGAATCTTGTACGCTGTTGACTAGTGGTGTGTTGTTGCTGTTATGCCATCATATGACAACTCAATGTTATCTTCTTGTGTCGTTCTAGGTTCCTCCGCCCTATCAATGGATAGTCACAATCAAAGCTTGTGGTACATTGGAATCAGAGTTTACATTGTACTTACTGTGATAAACATGGAACAGACACAAAGGCCTAGGGGTGTCAATTGTGTTTATTTTCTATCATATTGAGTTTATTTTACAGTGAGTGAGATGTTAGTTGTGCATACAGTGTGTTTCAGTTGTCAGTGATGGTAACAGAGACAAATAGAGAAGTCACCACAATAGTGGAATAACACAGTCCAACAGACTTGTGCCAGCAACATGGCAATGTGGGATCAGATGATCAACAAAGTCAATGTTCAGTGCAACACTGGTGACATCATGGCTGGCTCAGCGACCTGGCTTGGCTTGGTGCTTTGCCACGTGATCCTCCTGTGGTGTTTCTCGGACGTCCCCTCTTGCGTTTGGCAGGGAGGGCCTCTGCTGCAGGCTCTGAGGTGTCTGAGGAGTCATTGGCTTGCAGCCCACCCATCCCTGTGGCCGCAGCTGAGGGGGGGCGTTATTTGAGCAGCATGTATGTCCCTCAGAACACCCACAAGCTGGCCCATGAGCTCCACAAGTTTTCCCATTCTGGTGTCCATGGACCTCTGCAGCAGGCAGAGCTCATACAGTTCCACAACAACCTGGCCCATCTGTCCCTGGTTCTGTTGCTACGCACCAAGGACTCTTTCGACGGTGGCCAGGGCTTCAGTCTCAGTGTCCTCCTGTGATTGTCCCCCAGTTGCCCTCCCACCTGCCCTGCAGACACGGACCTGTGGCGTTGGCTGTCCATGCACCTGCACACTGTCCCCAGCATCCTCGGTGTGGGTGTTGGTGTTGGTAACCACTGAGCCAGGGACAGTGTTGCAGGCAGCGGTGGTGATGGTGGAGGTGGCTGCTGCACAGGTTGTTGTAGCAGGGGTCAGCGTAGTTGTTGTTGTTGCTTTGTTGAGAGTAGTGGTGGTGACAATGAAGTCCTGAGACTGGGTGCGCCCTGGCAGTCCAGAGGGGCCAGGTTGGTGCTCCTCATCCGAGAAATGGAGAGAATCTGCATCTGAGAGTTCAAGTTCCAGGGGGGGGGGGAACTGGCTCTGTTGGATGGTAGTGGTCTTGCCAGCTGTTATTTGCGATTCACCTGTTGAACATAGGTTAGATTGTCAGCATGTTAAGTACACTCCACAACTTTGGTGACCCTGTTTTGGATGTTTTAGTTGAGAAAACCAAACTTTTTACATTGCATTAACTTGGCATTTGTAACAGTTTATCGGCATTATGAAATGATGTAGAGGTACATACATTACTTGTTAGCAAGGTGACATACTCATCCAGCGCGGCAAATATAAATTCTTCTCCTTTGGACATAACATCCAGGTAAAGATCATTCACAACAACTATACCATATGACGGTGGGGCCCATAACACCGCATAATCATACACTCTCTCAATTATTCCCTGGATCACATCCACTTTCACTTTGGAGAAGAACGAAATTGCTGGAGGAACGGAATACCTTATTAAAGTTAACAGGATATTACCTTAAGCATCATACATAATCAGTTTAATCCTGTCGGTTCTAAAACATCAAGGTATTCCGCTCTTTGGTCGATGGAGCAACTAGTAGAATAAGTTGATGGTGATTAAGACCAGCTCAATCACATTCAAAACCTGTTAAACATTACACTTATTATTGAGCTAAAGAACCACAGACTTGTTGTTTTAATTAGAATAAAGTTTTATCTATTTTCTTAAATGCATGAGTGAGATTCAAGTTTATTAATCATTTTAATACATTTCAATAGCATATAAGAAATAAGTCTTTAGAAAGGATTTTATGCATACCCCTCTCAGATGGAGATTGAAAGGTTCACCAAAGCAGATAAATTGTAGATCACAGCATGGAACTCCCAAAACTGACTGTCTGTCCCGCTAAAGGCCTCCTCGACGGACCTCCCATACAGGTTTCCCGCATCGGTCTCGTTCCTTTTCCCAGTCAAGTTTAAAGTCCAAATGAATATTTCTATAAAGAAAATGGCCTATAGAAAATAGTAGTAGCTTCTTCAGCATCAACACTCAGTGCTCAAAAATTATGCAGGAATAGCGCTCCTCCTACTTAAGAGTAGGTCCTCTTATACCCTACTACTAGCTTACTAAACGAAAAGTTACAATCTTTGGGGGCGAGAATCACGCTAATTGGTCCATTGGAGGGGTGGCAAGAATCACCTCATTTCTCTCCTTGTTCAAACTGGTTCTAAAATTGTTTAGGGATTATACTTTCACACGACCTTTGGGTAATAGCAGTCCAATTGACAGTTCACTAAATGTTTCACTTTTGTTGGGCACATTTTTAAGCAGTCTATTGTTAATTCATTTGGGTTCAGCTTCCATTCTCACGGATGCGTGCTGAGTCTTTCTTGGCATTCTCCTCAAGTCAGGTCAACCTGACCTTGACACTTCTCACTCTGGGCTCGAGCTGTACCCACGTGGTTTAGCTCTGTGGCCTTCTTCCGCTTAGAGGCCATCTTTGCGTCTGCGCATTGACCTCATCTGCCTCGGCAGCCATTTTCGCAGCATGGCCTAGCAGGCCCGAACGAACTATCATGAAAACAAACACAATAATAATTAAAAATAAAGAAAAGAAGCCTTTCTGTTTCCCACCCGTCATTCTAAGAACCCGTGTTAGGTGTTACCTAGCGGAAGCGACATTTAAAGCTAATTTTACTTACCATCCACATTCTTTTGCCACAATACAATTTTACTACATAGCACAAATCATGCAATTTTGCTCTAATTAGTACGCAAATCACTATATTAATATTACTTTACTTTACAATTGTAAATAAGTTAAATTTGCACATAAATAGCGATTACCATTTGTGTAAATGTTTACCAAGGGTGTAAATTGTTGGTTAGTCCATCAAACAATTAGTAACATTAATTTATTTGTGTTATTTTAGGGGGTTCCAAAATTATTTTATTTACCTTGCTCTATCAACTCCCCCCTTTAGTGATTTTTAATATCACCACAAAAACCCATGTTACACAATTTTCAGATAAAATGTTTCTTGTCCACTTGCTTTTGTTAGTTCACACATCAGTGTCCCTTTCATCTTGTCTTTTTCTTCTTTCATACATGTTTTCTTTTAGTTCTTCAAGTTCTATTTCTCCCATTTCTCGTTCTCTTTCTTTATTTATCTTATTTTCTCTTTTTATTTTATTTTATTTTGTCTTTTTCTCCTTTTAATACATACATAAACTAATTTCACTAATATTACTACTGTTGCTGATATTAGAACTTTCCCTATAATAGAACCACCTATTTCAGTGAGCCATTTTGGTATTGAGGAAAAACTCTTACCAAGTTTCTCCCAGGCACCTTCAACCTCCAGTGGAGCAAGCTCTTTGTGCAAATTAGTAATATTCTTTATATACTTCTGTATATTTTCACTTTTATCTGGAATGTAAGTGCAACAATGTTGGACTTTCAGCATTCCACAGACTCCACCCTCTTTTGCCAAAAGAATGTCAAGGGCAAGTCGATTTTGCATCACCATAGCTCTCATGGCAACCATCTCGGTATTTACCATCAAGAACCCTCCAGCAGTATTCGTTGATAAACGATCTACTACTGTGGACAGTTTCCGAATCTTAAATGCATTCAAAGATATACCCACTGCTGGTATCAATGCTCCAAAAATGTCACCAACTATTTCTGAAAAACTTTCCCTTTTCCTACGTGTTAATGTTTCACCCATTTCGTGTGTTCCTTTCTCTCCTCTCTCCACATGAAAAATCTTTGGAAAGACCAGGCCTAAATAACATGACCCATACCAATGATCCGGCAACCTGTAATAAGCTCTATTTCCGCAAATATAATAGATCCCTGGAAATATTAGATCTTTTCCTCCTTTGAATCCCCATCCTCCTAAAATTTTGTAAGTGTCTCGGCATTCACTGGAACCCACGAAATAGTTATCATACCTAGTCCTATTTCTACTAATGCACAACTTTCCCTGTTGGGGCCAATCTAAAGTCATAGCTGCATTTGTCTCTCTCTTATCATGATTTTCTTCTTCAAACGCCCAAAGGGGTGTTTTTGTCTCTTCTTCTATTATTTTTCTTTGAAACTTAACTCTTCTGTTTTCTACCATTTCTAAAAATACCTTTTCTTCTTTCTTTAATTCACGGGTAAGATTGTGCCTAACTACATATTCTAATGTTAAATCTTTATTTTCTAGGAAAAATTCACCAAACATTCTTGCTTCTTTCACCTTGTTCAATTCAGGGATTATAGGAACTTTCGCAAAAACCTTATTTATGTCAGTATAATAATATTCTAATCTACCTGTTTTATAAAATAGACTAGCTAGAACACTACATGTTATCCCATACGTCAAAGGAAGGTGATGATAGGTCACACCTTCTGTGACAGACGCAGGTAATTGCATACAAACATAACAATCCCTCACATCCATTGTTTCTACATACTCATATAACAATTTTGTGAAAACGTTCTTAGAAAAATCAGTTATGGATCTATCCTTATGTAACTCAGTACTATCTATTAGTGTTGCTGTGTTCTGTGTGTTAGCTTCTTTGTCCTTTTTCGTGTTATTCCCTAATATGGACGTTTCCTCTACAGCTAACCTAATTGGAATTGTGATTGCTAAAATAAGCCAGATAAACATCAATAAACCTGTACAAAAGAAACACATTCTACACCATCTACGTAAAAACTCACATCTAGATTTCCTATTCTCTGTGTCTACCATTCTGTTCTATTACCTAGCTATATATATGTACAGAAAATGTGTCACCACACCTCAGAATGACGTATCAGCCACTCTACCCTTTCACTTTGTCTCGATTGGTACTTTCTTCAGTTCTTTTCAGAACTCTTCCTTGTCTCGTTCAGGTTTTGATGTCCAGTCCGGGTTTTCTCTTTACCTTTTCAGACTTGTTGCACTTCACTCTCACCCATTGGTTTGCAGCTTTCTTCTGGGCTTTCGTGAGTGTTATCTTCTTCTTTGATGTCAGTCAATGCGATGTATAGCCACTCAGGTGACTTATATTTCAAATTAGGTTTCTTCACTCTCTTCGTTTTCTGCAATTGTTTTCCACTTTGTTTTCCTTGTTCCTTTTGACTTGTTATCTCATTTACCTGTTCTGCATTATTTCTATTTAAGTTTATTATCTTGTATCTCAGTCTTTTGACTTTGTGGGGCCAATTGTCTCCTTTTCTTGGCCTTTTTGGTTCACTTTCCTTTTCCTCTCGTTCAGTTCTCCAAGTCCTCTTTCTTGGTCCTAGTCTCTGTTTCCTCTCTTCTTCACTTTCTTCTGATTCTGTTTCAGACCTTATTTCACTTCCTCTTATTTTGAACTTTATGATTTCCCCTTCATTGTCTAAATCTGAACTTTCCTGTGCCTTTTCTGTTGGGACACTTGTTTCTATCCCTCCTCGAGTTTCTTCTGGATTCTCATTGGTCTTTCTGTCTGTTTCTAAATTTCCCTGTTGTTCTTCTATTTGTTGGTCTGTCCCTATTGCTCCTCGAGGTTCTTCCGATTCTTCTTCTATCTCTCTATCTGAATCTAACCCTCCTTCAACTAATTCGACAATCTTTGAAGGAAACCTACCATAACTTGTGCTTGGCTGATCATTGTCACTGTCTCTTGGTTCAGTTTCTTCGTTTATAATGTCAGTTTTCCATTTATTCTTTTGCTTTTCATCACAATCTGACTGGTCTGTTTCAGATGCCGAACTAGTATCTGATATTTCCAGATGTCGACTTTCAGGTCGATCTTCAAGTTCTGGAACTTTTGTTATTTCAAGTTCTTCTTCTGTTGTCAAATTTGTACCTGGGTCTTCCAGATGTCGACTTACAGGTCGAGCTTCAGGATCTGGAACCCTGCTTGTTTCGACTTCTGCATCGGATGCTGAACTGGTATCAGATATCTCCAGATGTCGACTTACAGGTCGAGCTTCAGGATCTGGAACTCTGATAGTATGGCTGGCATGCACCCAGTTTTTCACTCCAGCACATTTGACAGCAGTTGTTGTCACCAGGATCACTTGACGTGGTTTATCCCAGCGAGGAACCAAACAGTTTCTTCTTCTGTGGACTTTTATGCGGACCCAGTCTCCTGGACTCAAATCATGAGCTGGTTTTCTTTCAAGAGTGGTCGCATCCGGTCCAACCTGATGAAACACAGAATGTACCACATCAGCCAATCCTTTGCAATAATCCAATACGAGATCATCAGTTATAGTCAGCAGTTTGTTGACAGGTACATGTGCTTGTCTCATTGCTCGTCCCATGATTATTTCGTGGGGACTTAGACCTGTTTTTCTGTCAGGTATGCTTCTGATAGTCATCAGCACCAATGGTAGGGCATCAGGCCATTTGAGTCCTGTGGCTTGACACATTTTCCCTAACCTATTCTTTATTGTTCCATTCACTTGTTCTACTACTCCAGAAGCCTCTGGTCTGTAAGCACAGTGTAATTTCTGTTGAATGTCAAGAGCTTCACATATCAGTTGAATTAGTTCATTTTGAAAATGTGTTCCTCTATCTGTTTCAATCGTTACTGGAAAACCATATCTTGGAATGAATTCTCTCAGCAGGAGCTTAGCTACAGTAACTCCATCATTCCTTCTTGTCGGATAGGCTTCCACCCAACGAGAAAACAAACAAACGACCACAAGAACATACTTCAGTCTATTGCTTGGGGGCATTTCAATAAAGTCTAGTTGCATTCTAGTAAAAGGACCTCCTTCCCGCCCTATTGTTCCTAGACTCACTACTGTTTTTCTTCCTGGATTTATCTGTTGGCAGGTAAGACATCTTTGACAAAGACTCTCAGCTATAGCTCTGAATTTTGGATTATACCAGGTTTGTCTGAAAAGTCGGATCATGGCGTCCCTTCCAATATGAGCTTGTCCATGGTACATCCGTGCCATGTTAGAAATCATGCTATCAGGCATAACTGGTCTTTCATCTCTATAAACCCAAACGTCATCTTCCTCCCTTTTTCTGCATCCTGCTTTTATCCAACCATCTTTCTCCTCATCGTTTGCTTCTTCCTGTAATTGTCTTACTTCATCCCATGTTTCAACAATGTTAGTAAACAGCAAGGGACATGAAACATTCTCTCTTTCTCTTCTTCTGTTTAACGAAACCATATTTTTAGCACAATATTGGGCTATTTCGTCGGCATACCTATTACCCACGGTAATGTAATCCGCCTCATTTTTGTGTGCAGCACACTTCACCACTGCGATCTGTTTAGGCAGCTGTATCGCCTCAACCAATTTCTTCACAAACTCACCATTTCTAATTGGAGTTCCTGCAGACATCAAGAAACCTCTCTGAGACCAGATCTGTCCGAAATCGTGGACCACTCCGAAGCCATACTGGCTATCTGTGATCACCGTAATTCGAACATTCTTTCCCAGTTTGCACGCCTGAATCAGAGCAATCAGCTCAGCCACTTGGGCTGAACGTATCCCTCTCAAACAAGATGCTTCCATTATTGCAGCTACTGTACACACAGCATACGCCGCACTCAAAACTCCTTCACTCGTCCTCAGACATGAACCATCCACAAACATCACATAATCTGATTCTTTTAAGGGCTCATCTTTTATATCCGGCCTAGGTTTCGTACAAAATTCAAGCACGTCCAAGCATTTATGATCGACTTCATCTTTGTCTCCTACACTCCCTTCATCTGGCAATGATGTTGAAGGATTCACACTTGTGCATCTGTCAATGGTTACATTGTCTGCACTCAAAATCACCTTTTCATACCTAGTCAGCCGACTATGTGTCATGAATTGAGTTTTGGTTCTTGTCAAAAGAATTTCAACAGAATGTGGAACATATACTCTCAATGGATATCCCATCACTATGCCTTCACTCTGTTCCAGACTTACACAAGTAGCAGCTACTGCTTTCAGACAGCCAGGCAACGCTTTTGCCACCGGGTCTAAAACAGCTGAAAAATATGCAATAGGTCTTTTCATCTTTCCATGTCTTTGCACTAAAACTGAAAGTGCACATCCATCTCTCTCACTACAATACAGCTCAAATTCTTTTTCATAATCAGGCATTCCCAGTGCCGGTGCTTCACACAACCTTGTTTTTAGTTCTTTGAAGGCTTTCATTTCTTTGTCATTCAATTCAAACGGATCTTTAACATCCTTTTTTGTCAATCGCTGTAAAGGTTTTGCAATCAATGAAAATCCACTTATCCACTGTCGACAATACCCAACCATTCCAAGGAACATTCTCACCTCTCTCTGTGTCATTGGAGCTCTCATTCCTCGGATAATCTTTATTCTCTCTGTTGTTACCTTCCGCATCCCCTTCTCAATCTTGTGACCTAGGTATTGAACTTCCTGCTGACAAAATTGTAATTTAGACGGAGACACTTTGTGTCCTCCTTCGGCTAAGTGGTTCAATAAAGCAATTGTGTCGGTAACACATGCTTCTTTGGTCTTTGATGCCACTAACAGGTCATCAATGTACTGAACCATCACAGATTTTTCAGGCATTTTTAAATCTTCTAAGGATTTCTTTAGGATCTGATTAAAGATTGAGGGGCTTTCTGTATACCCTTGAGGAATTCGGCACCATGCCAAAATACGCTCTCCGAACCGGAACGCAAATAATGGCTGGCTATCTGGATGTAATGGAATAGAGAAAAATGCATGGCACAAATCAATGACTGTGTACCATTCTGCATCATGTGGAATCTGATACAGTATTACAGCGGGGTTTGGCACAATTGGACAACAAGGAATAACAATTTTATTTATTTTTCGTAAATCTTGCACTATCCTATATGTCCCATTTGGCTTTTTCAGTCCCATTATAGGTGAATTACATGGACTGCTCATTATTTCTTTCAAAATTCCCTGTTCAATCATTTTATTGATTACGGGTGTTATTCCTTCAATAATTTCTGGCGTCAATTTGTACTGTGGAGTATTTGGGTAATTTGTTCCTTCTCTTACAGTAATTTTTACAGGGTCTACTCCTCTCATTAACCCAATGTCTTCGCCTGTAAAATCCCATACATCAGATCTGACTGTTTCTTTTAACTCAATTGGGATTTTCTCTACATCAAACACAGGAAACATGTCATTTACTCCTGGCTCTAGTTCTGCCATTGTCATTTTATATAGTACATCTTCATCTGGTGTCTGAAATGCAATCCCATCCGGGGTACAATAAATGGTGCAATTCATTTTACAAAGCAGATCGCGTCCTAGCAAGTTTACAGGACTGCAATCACACACCACAAATCGGTGCATTTCTCTGAATGGTCCAACTTTCACCTCTACTAGTTTGGTAAGAGGCGCCTTAATCTGCTGGTTTGAAACACCTACGACTTGGATATATTCACCTGAGAGAGGAAGGTTTGGAATTTCCACTGATCTAACAGTAGAACGGGTAGCTCCAGTGTCCACAAGGAATGTAACATTTGCACCATTCACTTCTCCATCCACAAATGGACCTGACTGATCTACCTCTAGAGTTGCGCCAAGTACGCACTCTTCCTCCTCTCCTAGGCACCGTCATAAACTTTCATCCGATTCATTCCCATCCTGTCGTAACCAATACTGCGATATTGCAGCTGCGCGCGGCAATTTTGTTACCTGCTCTCCTCCGTAGAATCCTGTCTCTGCACTGTATCTCTGGGGGTTTACACTCTTGGGAAGAGGTGGTTGTGGCACCTGACTCTGTTGAGTAACTACCTGCGGTTGCTGCAGCTGTTGGTAACTCACCTCACTCTGCACCTGTGGATTTAATGATTGATTTTCCGTATTAGCTTTTGGAGGAAATTTACACTCGTTTCTCCAATGCCCTAATTTTCCGCAGTTGTGACACGGCCATTTCTTTTTGGCCTCTTCTATACTCATTTGACCTTTACCTTTACCTATATTCGGTTTGGATTTAGTCTGTCCTGTCTCACTAGTCTGATTATTCATTTGAGCTTCTTGTTTTTCTGCAACCTTTACTTGTGCCCACATCGCCTTTTCTTTTAATTTACGCTGTCTACACTCAATGTCATCACTACAATATTTAGCATATCTCAACACTTCGTCCACAGTGCTGTTTTGCCAACACAACATATGTTGCTTAATCATTTCACTTATCTCTGGTTTCAATCCATAAACAAATCTATATACAAAATGACTCATGTCCTTTTCACTCAAAGTCTCATAACCGCTATACTGTTTGAAAACCAAAAGTAGCCTTTCATAGTAGGCGTGTACAGATTCCTTACTCTCTTGTGTAGTTCTGTCAATCTTTACCCAATCAGTTTCTTTGGGTGGAATTTTGTTTTTCAAAAATGTAATAACCTGTTCATATTTTCTCATTACTTCTGGACCTGGCGCTCCAGTTTTTGCATCTCTAGGATATTCTACTGTTGGCCAATCAATGGTAATCTTACATTCTGTCCATAAATCTGCTGGTACTACAATGTCAAATAATCCATCCAAGTCTACCCACAACACTTTTGAAACTTTGACAAACCTTTCCACTTGTCTGTACCATTCTACAGGCTTTTCTCTTAATTTCGGAAAATCATTTGTAAATGACAATATATCTTGTCTGGACCATGGAACATGTACATAGCTACCTCCTGGAGTTTCTCTCATTGGATACTCCCGTACAATTGATTCCCTGTCTTTCACCGTAAAAGCCAAAGACGCTTTGTCGGTTGTTCCCTCTTTTCTTTTGGTCCACCTGCTCCTCCATCTGTCCACATCTCCCCATTTTCTCAACAAAACGATCAGTTCTTTTATCTGGGTTAATCGTCCTGATGTGTTCAGATTTTCTATATCTTTTTCACAAAAATCTACCCTATATGGTTTCTGCAAACTCCTGACTTTTACAAATTCTACTCCTAGTTCATTCGCTGTCTCTTCCAATTTTTCATGTAAATTTCTAGCTCTCCAAGTAATACTCTTGCATAAAAACATGATCTCTTCATCCTGATATGTTTTCAATTTTTCTGTACCAATAGTCCCTAAAATCAACTCTTCCATGTCTATCTTTAGCCTGATTACATCCAATGGTTGCGGTTCTGTATCTTTCTTTTGCAAATTTCTCATCCATTCATTTAATTCTTCTGGAGTTGGACCTACAGGTGTACTATTTATTTCTATCCAATTTTTGATTCTCTCTGGCGTTTCAGATGCTGACTCGGTTCCCATAGGAATCCTTTTTATCTCACTCTCATTTACTGTCAGGTTAGTAGGCGGACTCGGTCTATATGAGCTGACCAAATCTCTTGTCTCTCTAGTTTCTGTAATTATCCCTTCTCTCATTCTTTGCATATTCGAGTTCATTGGGATGGTTAAGGAATGCTCATCTATTCTTTGGTTTTCAAAAACTGGTATTACGGGTCCTATTGTCACTGGCACAGTCACAGCTTCCATGTTCATTGTTAACTCTCTTATTTTCTCAGTCAATTCTCTTGTGGTTTTTGCTAACTCAGCTGCATTACCATTGTCGGACTTCTCACTTTGTGGAGTTTCTAACTGTTCATTTGACCTATTTATATCGTATCTTCGTTCTGGGCTTTTATTCCTCCCAGTTTCCATTGGCGGTGCATTGGGTGTCACCACCGCAGAATTCTGTTGATATGGAGGTGGTTTTCTGTTTAAAATATCTTCCAGCAATTCATCCTCTGTTTCGCTACCTCCATACCCATACCTTTCTGTAGCTGTATGTTTCTTTTTCTCTGTACACTTCCTTCCTGCAACCTCTTCAACTGTTATGGCTGGAAACAAACCATCTGTCATATTAGCATATCTCCAACGTCTCATCCTGTCCTCATGATTCACTCCCCATACTCTTCCATGAACTAAACTATAATTCTTTGCACCTCTGTGTCTTTCTCTTTCATACATCTCGTCTTCCCATTCACCTAACGCTTCAAACTGTGTTGGTCTAGGTTTTGGCTCAAGTTTCATCATTTTCTCTCTCAAATTCCGAAGTACAGCCGTGCTAAATGAACCATTTTCTGGAAAAGCCAATACTCCATCATTCTGAGTATATTTTGTCCAATTCTCTAACCAAATGCAAGTATGATAACCATATTTCAGCATCATATGAGAAGCTGGCGTTTTCGGCGGAGGAATTACTTGTCCTTCTCTAGTCACTACCTTCTTGTCTTTCTTGAAAAAGTTTTTAATTTTCGCCATCCATGACGGTTTCTCTCTACAATACTCATAATAAGCCATATTTCACGATACTTCCTTTCTGACAAACTCACAACTCGGTTCTGTTTACTGTGTGCTATTCTGACCTATCCCAGCGCGTCTCACACTAACGCACCAATCAGGACGTTCTTCGTGTTTCCAAGCACTGGCCAATCCCAGCGCGGTCTTTTGTCAACGTCAGTCCTACTCCTGACCCCTCCTTTACAAAAATGATCGGCACTTTTCTTGACTAAATCTTATTAGTTACAACGTAAAACACATTTCCATTGTCTGTTTTCGCTAAACAAAAGAGATAGCTTATTCTATCTTGCAAGAATACCAATTCGTTCGATAAGTGTAGCACTTCCCTCTACCTTACCCTTCTTTCAAGCAAGGGGTAAACCCGTTTCTCTGGGGATAAAACACATGTGGAGACTACACTGCTCCTGAGAATTAAGGCCAGAGTTTCACAAGAAAACCGGTTGCTATTTCACTCATACACGTTTTATACATGAAATGTCCCTATCATAACACAACCTGTGTTATCACCACTTTGAAAATCAGACAATGCACTATTCCATGTGACTTCTCTTGCCACACGTGTCCACTTCCTACTTCCCGGAAGCTTCAAAATTTCCGACTTACATATAACATAATACAATTCGACATGAAGTGTTAGACATGAAATAATCAATAATCAATAACCAATAATCACCAAACTAATCTATAGTAACCATAACTCTGCTACCAAGAAATCTGATCCAGCGCGGCTAATATAAATTCTTCTCCTTTGGACATAACATCCAGGTAAAGATCATTCACAACAACTATACCATATGAAGGTGGGGCCCATAACACCGCATAATCATACACTCTCTCTATTATTCCCTGGATCACATCCACTTTCACTTTGGAGAAGAACGAAATTGCTGGAGGAACGGAATACCTTATTAAAGTTAACAGGATATTACCTTAAGCATCATACATAATCAGTTTAATCCTGTTGGTTCTCAAACATCAAGGTATTCCGCTTTTTGGTCGATGGACCAACTAGTAGAATAAGTTGATGGTGATTAAGACCAGCTCAATCACATTCAAAACCTGTTAAACATTACACTTATTAGTGAGCTAAAGAACCACAGACTCGTTGTTTTAATTAGAATAAAGTTTTATCTATTTTCTTAAATGCATGAGTGAGATTCAAGTTTATTAATCATTTTAATACATTTCAATAGCATATAAGAAATAAGTCTTTAGAAAGGATTTTATGCATACCCCTCTCAGATGGAGATTGAAAGGTTCACCAAAGCAGATAAATTGTAGATCACAGCATGGAACTCCCAAAACTGACTGTCTGTCCCGGTAAAGGCCTCCTCGACGGACCTCCCATACAGGTTTCCCGCATCGGTCTCGTTCCTTTTCCCAGTCAAGTTTAAAGTCCAAATGAATATTTCTATAAAGAAAATGGCCTATAGAAAATAGTAGCAGTTTCTTCAGCATCAACGCTCAGTGCTCAAAAATTATGCAGGAATAGCGCTCCTCCTACTTAAGAGTAGGTCCTCTTATACCCTACTACTAGCTTACTAAACGAAAAGTTGCAATCTTTGGGGCGAGAATCATGCTAATTGGTCCATTGGAGGGGTGGCAAGAATCACCTCATTTCTCTCCTTGTTCAAACTGGTTCTAAAATTGTTTAAGGATTATACTTTCACACGACCTTTGGGTAATAGCAGTCCAATTGACAGTTCACTAAATGTTTCACTTTTGTTGGTCACATTTTTAAGCATTCCATTGTTAATTCATTTGGGTTCAGCTTCCATTCTCACGATGCGTGCTGAGTCTTTCTTGGCATTCTCCTCAAGTCAGGTCAACCTGACCTTGACACTTCTCACTCTGGGCTCGAGCTGTACCCACGTGGTTTAGCTCTGTGGCCTTCTTCCACTTAGAGGCCATCTTTGCGTCTGCGCATTGACCTCATCTGCCTCGGCAGCCATTTTCGCAGCATGGCCTAGCAGGCCCGAATGAACTATCATGAAAACAAACACAATGATAATTAAAAATAAAGAAAATAAGCCTTTCTGTTTCCCACCCGTCATTCTAACAACCCGTGTTAGGTGTTACCTAGCGGAAGCGACATTTAAAGCGAATTTTACTTACCATCCGCATTCTTTTGCCACAATACAATTTTACTACATAGCACAAATCATGCGATTTTGCTCTAATTAGTACGCAAATCACTATATTAATATTACTTTACTTTACAATTGTAAATAAGTTAAATTTGCACATAAATAGCGATTACCATTTGTGTAAATGTTTACCAAGGGTGTAAATTGTTGGTTAGTCCATCAAACAATTAGTAACATTCATTTATTAGTGTTATTTTAGGGGGTTCCAAAATTATTTCATTTACCTTGCTCTATCAATACCAACCATTTGACATGTACAGATAGTGTGTTTACAAGGAGATGTCATCATCTACCAACTTGGTGCTCATCCACTTTAGTTTAGGCTGGGATATTGTAGACTTTTCTGAGAATCTGGTTCAGCTATGCCGGAACTTCCTAATTTCTGTTGTTCATTTTGCATTGATATCATGTGGTTTGGGACTGAGTGTCCATGCATGTGTTGTGTTCATATGAGCCTTCATGCTTTAAAGCAATGGGAATTACACATTGCATTGTGTGCATTGCATGATTGGGCTCATCATTTATTTGCATGGGACTTTGTGATTGAAAGTGTGAATTATGTGACATATACGTGGGCCTAGCTGTGTGCGCACTGGATGTGACATATGGAGCTGTACAGAGTTGGCTTCCAAGTGAGGGATGTGGTGGTCATATAGCTCCATGCAGTTTGAGAAGGAGGCCAGAGTGCATGAGCTGACTACCTACCTGTTAGGAGGCACTGTGGAGGGAGATGGCTGCCACATGGCTCTGGGGTGGGGAGAGTGCTCCATGCTGTTTGGTAGGGAGGCCAGAGAGCTTTGTGGGAGTTGTGGTGTTGTTGTCAGATCCCAACAACCCCCTCCCTAGTGAGCTGACTACCTACCTGTTATGAGGCACTGTGGAGGGAGATGGCTGCCACATGGCTCTGGGGTGGGGAGTGTGCTCCATGCTGTTTGGGATGGAGGCCAGAGGGCCTTGTGGGAGTTGTGGTGTTGTTGTCAGATCCCAACAACCCTCTCCCTAGTGAGCTGACTACCTACCTGTTAGGAGGCACTGTAGAGGGAGTTGGCTGCCACATGGTTCTGGGGTGGGGGGAGTGTTCCATCCTGTTCAGGGGTGATGCAAGAGAGCATGAGATGGCTACCTACCTGTAAGGTGAAGCAGAGCAATGAAATGGCTGCCACATGGCTCTGGGATGGGGGAGTGTTCCATCCTGTTCAGGGGTGATGCAAGAGAGCATGAGATGGCTACCTACCTGTAAGGTGAAGCTGCGCAATGAAATGGCTGCCACATGGTGCTGGGGTGGGGGGAGTGTTCCATCCTGCTCAGCTGTGAGGCAAGGAGACCTGTTGGGAGTTGTAGTGCTGGCTGCCTGTCCCCACGCCCCTCCCTGGTGAGAAGGCTCCCTACCTGTGAGGTGGAGCAGAGAAAGGGAATAGGTAACACGTGGTTCTGGGGTGGGGGAGTGTTCCATTCTGCTCAGGGGCGATGCAAGAGACCATGAGATGGCTACCTACCTATAAGGTGAAGCAGAGCAATGAGATGGCTGCCACATGGCTCTGGGATGGGGGAGTGTTCCATCCTGTTCAGGGGTGATGCAAGAGAGCATGAGATGGCTACCTACCTGTAAGGTGAAGCAGAGCAATGAAATGGCTGCCACATGGCTCTGGGATGTGGGAGTGTTCCATCTTGTTGAGGGGTGATGCAATAGAGCATGAGATGGCTACCTACCTGTAAGGTGAAGCAGAGCAATGAAATGGCTGCCACATGGTTATTGGGTGGGGGGAGTGTTCCATCCTGTTCAGGGGTGATGCAAGAGAGCATGAGATGGCTACCTACCTGTAACGTGAAGCAGAGCAATGAAATGGCTGCTGAATGGTTCTGGGGTGGGGGAGTGTTCCATCCTGCTCAGCTGTGAGGCAAGGGGGCCTGGTGGGAGTTGTAGTGCTACCTGCCTGTACCCATACCCCCATGGAAATATGGTTGCCTACCTTTAAGGTGAATCAGAGGAAAGAAATGGTAGATATGTGAGACATGTGTTGGAAAGAGTGTGTTGTACATAAGTGCATTTTGGTCTTGAAAGTGTAGCTCTATGGTTATGCAAGACTGTACTGGGCAGTGTGAAGGGATACATTTGTTGGTACTTACCAGTCTCCACTCCCCCGGCTATTCCTGTGAGACTCTCGGGATGCAGGATGGCAAGCACCTTCTCCTCCCAATCAGTGAATGTTAGTGGTGGAATGGGAGGACCACCGCCAGCTCTCTGATCCGTCTTATGGTTCCTGTTGGCACTGTATTTCACCCTGGTCTTGAGGTCATGCCACCTCTTCCTGATGTCACGCAGTGTGCGCAGGGTGGTCCCTACTACATTGACTTTGTTGACAATCATTACCCACATTTGATTTTTTTTTAACAAGTGGGGTCTGTTGGACCATGCTTCCAAACAAATGTGGTTCTACTCTAATTATCTCATCTACCATCACTGACAACTCATTGTCTATGAAAGCATGCATTTTATTCTGTGACATGGTGTATGCTGTGCAAATAAGAGACAAGTGCAGGGAGGAAGGTGCTGGTGGAGATGTGCAAGGTGTGTCGGGTGTGTGTGTTAGAAGTGTTGGTGTGTGTTGATGTTGGTGGGTGTGATGGTGTGCTGTGTGATAATTTGCCTCTCCTTACAGCTGTGGTGTATGGCCCTTCAATGTTGTAGTTATGCAAAGGTCGTAACGCAATGATCGTTCCGCCAGGTCCGCCATCTCATCCTAATTTCACGTGCGGTCATACCGCGGCTGAATCGGCCTTTTTAATGCATTCCACAGCTTCTGCATCCAGCGCGGTCGGATTTTCTGTATTTCCGGACGTTCCAGGTGTTTTTTTGTGGAATCCGTCCGCCACGGTTGGATTTTACATGCCTCGCATCGTAATGAGACCGCCAGATTTGCCGCGGAACATGCCAGCGTTTTTTTTCCGGGAGCACGGCGTCGGAGGGCTTTTCCGTCCGCCATGAATGAGCCCCTTAATTATGTGGTTTTTTTTTGCAGTTTTATATAGTGCAGACTTGACCCAAAGTTATAGGAGTGTTTTGCATGAGCATCAGTTACATGCCCCAGGACACATTCATTTTGGCTTCAGGCATGGGGAGATAAAGTGATTTGCCCAGAATCACAGGATGTCGAGCTGACGTCGAAACTCAAACTTGGTTCCCCAGTTGCAAAGTCTGCAGCTCTGGCTCTAATGCCACATCCTCTCCCTTAAGTGTAACATATAATCAAGTGATCAACTGGATAAAAAATACCATAATGATAGCAGATTATTTAAAAGTGCTTTGTGGCTATTTGAGAACTCAGAAAATATGTCCTCAGTTTAGTTGTTTAGAGCGCTAACCATATTTTCTATGGGAATAAGACCCTCTCATGGAGGAGGGTGCAGAGGCAACAAGTTGACCACGAGGTGCAGCTGGGAGGGGCGGTGGCAGCACAATGGACCATGGAGGGTGGGGAAAAGGGGGCAGGGGCAACAAACCATTGATGCAGTACAGGCATGTAAGGCTGTGGCAATATAAAAAACCATTGACGGCAGAAGGAAGAGAGTCCATTTCCTCTAACATGGCAACATATATAGACTGGATTCCTCTGACATGCATTAATTGAATAATTTTGTTTTCAAGTTGCCATTTATTGGTTCATGAAAGCTATTGACATATGGTCCTAAAATTTGAATCTTCTTAGCTCTTGGTTTCTGTCACTCCTTTAAGTGCTTCCTTCCTTACTAATGGGAGGGTGGCCTATTGAAGTTTTCCCTATGTTATCCTAACTGCACCACACAGGCCACATTAGCTTTGCACACGTTACGTTTGTGCTACCTTATATTTTCACACAGAACCTGCAGTTGTTTTCTAGTTCTGTTCTTTCCTGGGATTTATTCTGAACAGCAGACAAAGTCAAACAACAATGGCTCTTGTTATTATGTTCTTTTCAGGTATTCTCACCTAGACACAACACAGAAATGCAGCTGTTGTTTATGAATGTAACACACAGAGAGAGATCGATTTTTCCTGAGAGAAGATCACAGCTGTATCTGAGATGTAATACATTCATCTGTGTAAGCTAAGGTACGGGGTATGCTGCAAAACCCAGAGATCTTTGTTGTATAATCAGTTTTGCTTCTGTAGAAGGGAAGGGGGTTTAGGCAATTCTGTCTCATAATATGACAGGGCTTTTTTATAATATACTGTTTATTGACAATGCTGATGGTATTCTTTCTAGGCAGTTGTTTTCTAATTGTGGCACATATACTGCATTTCAGAGCACAATAGTTAAAATAAACATATCAAACTTCCTTCGTGTCTCTTTCATATCTTATTGTGGACAAGTACGAGTGTGTGAGCGAAAGGGAGTGTCCTGTCACCGCGATCCCTGAGAGGGTCGGAAGTATTGTATTCTTTGGTGTCAATTAGCTTGTTCCTCTGGTTATGAGTAGGAGGGCAAGTGAGACACTATAGCGAGTTGGACTCGGGTTCATGGTACTGAGGTGGTATGGTGACTCGGTCCCTAACTGCTGATGTTCTATGGTCCCAAGCATTGTTCTGTTCCTGAGCAGAATCCCTGCAACAAATCTACTCTAGTCTACGCCACTCCACTGCACACCTTTCCACTGTACAACACGCCACTGCCCTCTACAACAATCCACATCAGTGTATAACACTCCACACCACTCTACTCTCCCGGCCTGACACTTCACTCTATAACATGCCACTCTAGTGAAACACATGCCACTCCATTCTACGCCACTCCCTGTATGCTATTCTACTCTACGCACTCCACTGTACACTAATTCACCATACACCACTCTACTCTATGCCATTTCACTCCATGATGCTGCACAGTACACCACTCCATTATACAATATTCCACTCAATGTCACTCTACCCTAAGCCTCTCCACTCTATGTTACTCCACTCTACGCTATACTGCTTTTCACCACTACATTCTATGCCACTACACTGTACATCACTCCACTCTATGGTATTCCACTCTACGCCACTCTACTCTACTCTACTCTACGCCACTCCACTCTATGCTATTTCACTCTGTGCTACTCTATGCCACTACACTGCATGCCACTCCACTCTACGGTACTGCACTCTACGCTATTCCACTCTATGCCACTCCACTGTACGCTTGACACACTACTCCAGTTAATGCCACTCCAGTCTACAGCACTCAACTCTATGGCACTCCACTCTACTCTACAACAAGCCACTCCACTCCACTTTGCTCCACTCTGACACTCCACTCGACAATAGACTGTATGAAACTCAAATCCACTGTACTCTATGACACTCCAATTAACAACACTCCACTCAATGACACTTGACTATACGATCTAAAAAAATATTTATTAAAAAATAAAAACAATTGAAATCAATGACAAAACCAACGGTTATGGATAAGTTATAATTAGGAAAACTTTATTTAAGTTTTCTATACAAACCCAACTGAAATTACACAAATGTCAGGAATTCAAAAGCTATAGTTATAAATGCCATTGGTATAGAATTCACCACTGTCCAGTGTTTTGTGATAAATCTAATCATGCAAGGTAAGCAAAACCTAGACATTCTAATTACAACGATATATGGCCACAAAATATTTTGGGGCATATGTACAAGGAAATAGCGCAGCGCTGCGGTATATTTTGCAGCGCAGCGTAATTTCCAAAATGCAGGGGTGCGCTGTATTTACAAGAATACAGCGCACCCCTGTATTTTCCCTTGTGCCGGCGCTAAAAATAGCTGCCTAGCACCATCACAGACACACTAGCTCTATAGTGCAAGGGTGCCTTCATTGCAGGGATGACTATGATAGAGCGCTTTATATTATCATCTTGTGCGGAAGCATAAAGCTTTTTCTCATTACTGGAACAGCACTGGGCCCTTCTATGATTAGAGTGAACTACACTGCATTTAATACTCTTGATTAATCTTTTGAGATGACAGGAGGGGTGATTTTCTAGAAAACTATCAAGCCTTATCATTGGTCTCCCAATCCGACCCTTTCCCAGAACTCCCAATATTTGTACAGGTCAATGAAGTAACATTGACACAAATAAACGTCACAGACCATTTCAGTTAGAAAAACACTCGTTTTAAACAAAACTTTCAGCATTTATGCAAGAAAGTCAAGCTTCAGAATACAGAGGTATAGAGCCTTTCTACCATTAGGTAGAAGGATAGTTCTCCAAATCTAACAAGAAATTACTACTCTAATCCAGGCATAGGAAATTACATTTTCTATGGACATTGTCCATCAACTAAAATGAGAGAGAGAAAGTCTATCTCAAGATCAGTTCCGGTTCTGCCAGGCAAAGCTCAGTCCATCTTCTATCGTACGGAGCATAGAGCCATAAATCTAAAAACTAATTCTCAAATTCTCAAAGGATCAGTCAGCTTCAAAAGTGCATCTGCCACTCACAAAGGAAAAATGAATTGAGTACTTTGAGCCTCAAGTGGAAAAGGAGTGGGTGTCTTCCGTGCCCCTCCTCTGAGGTTTGTCCTTTATAATATTTCTTGCAAATGTTAAAGTCAGGTGGTGTCATGCCACCATCGAAAGACCATAACCAGTTCAGGATGCAGAATTAAGTCATGTAGGAAATGGAAACTTCACTGTAAATCCTCATGCATTCCATGAGAATGGAAAAGTACAAGTCCATATCTACTGCTGAAAAGAGACATAATAGTAACATACATCCTACAGCAGCATAACTTCTCAAGGTCTCAATATTCTCATGAGAACCGAATCACATACTGTCCATTGGGATGTTAACTTTGCAAATATGAAAAATAACAATTTCTAATATCACTAGCCCTTTGTTAAAGCTCAAAATGAGTTTAAATTAGTCACCCTAGCACGAAGCATTGCTCGATTTCACATTTGCATTATTATTTTCATAACTATCATTACACTCATTTAAAATCAAATCAATTTCATGAATCAGAGTTAATACTCACATATTTTGATAGCTACACGTTATTCATACCTCGGTATTTCCAATTACTGCAAATCTTTACTAATACGTGTAAATTGCACGTTTTTATATTTTCACATTTTCAATATTGTTCAATATTTTCATAATCTATATCACTTCTAACATCATCATCTAAAGTTTCACCTTCTAGCACGTATTTTAGCATCAATACCACCACATTTTCTTTAAATATAGCACAGAATTATGACATTAGCCACAGCTTTTACTTGATATATTATATGTAAGTGTACAAAATATGCATGTATACTTATCTTTATTTTAGAAAAACACTTTACTCTTTTACGGTGCTTCTGCAACTCTAAACACCTTTTTTCAATAATTTTCTATCTAATGTGTGCAACTTGTAAAATCTCCAAATTAGTGTTTCATGTCAAGAGCTCGCTCAGCTTCAATCATCAGGCTGCTAAAATCTCAGCCACTTGCTACGGCCTTTTGAGGATGCTTCGCAAGATCCTTCCCCTTCTCCCTTTCCAAGCGAGAAGATTATGGTCAAAGCTCTTATCCTCTCTCGCCTGGACTATGGGAACTCCCTCTATCTGGGAGCCCCCCAATCCACCATCCATAGGCTCCAGATCATCCAGAACTGTGCTGCCCATATGCTCCTTCAGGTCCCCCAATGGCAATCTGCAAAACCTGCACTAAGGAGCCTGCATTGGCTGCCAATCAAAGCGAGGATCCAGTTTAAGGCCATGTGCTTGACCCACAGGGCCTTCTGGAAGAAGGGCCCTGCGATAATCCAATCCATGATTACCCCCTACCAACCTCCTAGAGATCTCCGCTCTATGTCTTCCTTTTTAGTCACCACTCACCGAATAAGGAAAGCCAGATGGGGTGGGCGCTCCTTTTCTCACAACGCTGCCAACTCTTGGAACGCCCTCCCATTGTATCTGCGGAAGGAGCCTAACCTGCTGTTATTTCGAAAGCTCCTAAAACCGTTCTTTTCAATGACTGTACCTAATCCTCTCCTTGCCTGTCTCTCTGTGTTCGTCCGCAGCGCTGGGAGGCCTCAGGGTAGCCATCGCGCTATATAAATTCTATTTCATTCATTCATTTGCTCATTGAAAAAATGATTTCAAAATTCATGCCTATCAATTGTTTATGTGCAGGAAGGTGTCCATTCCTGCACATAATCAATCAATAATGGCGATTTGCAACCCTCTATGAGTGCTGCATTCGGCAGCACACATAGAAGTAGCAAATTACCATTATTTAATGATTGTTTTTGTGCAGGAAGGGACACCTTCCTGCACAAAAACAATCATTAATGGCATTTTGTCTTTCTATGTGTGCTGCACTGCAGCACACATAGAAAAGCAAAAACGAGGAGAAATAAAAGTTTTCTCCTCCTTGCGTCAATCGAACAGCTGCTTTTGCATGGCATTCGTTTTTGGCGCTGCCTCAGATTTACAGATCCTTGTAAATCTGGAGCAGCGTCAAAAAGCAATGGCTGCTGCGGTGGAATGCCCACAGCAACACCCATTGCATGCTCCTTTCACGCAGATACCTGTGTGAAAGGGTACCATATTTACAAAGCGGAGTTAAGCCATGCCATGTGGCTTAACGCCGTCATGTAAATTTGGTTCTGGGCATTGCGCCACTGGAACGTCGAAAAAAGTGACGTTCCGTTGGCGCAATCCCCTTCTACATATGCCCCTTTGTTTCTAGTGCAAATGGATAACAGTGCAATAATACTTAGACAATTTGAGATATATTTTGCGTTTTTGCTGCAAAATTTAAATAGCCTTGCTATATAATTTGGACCTTCATTCTGCTTCATCCTAGTAGTCCTTACAGCGGAAAATCCTATAGAGTAGCTGAGGTCAGTCTGTATGTAGGATGAAACCCATATTGTATGGGGAACCATGAAATATATTCCATATTTCACATGTGTAGGTGCATATAATGTACAACATGCAGTGATATGACAACCTATATTTCACATGGAACTGTGGTATTTCATGTATATAACCGTGTTCTTGTGAAATATAGTTTTCCTTCAATCTGAGTCTTAGTCTGAGTGCACTTAGATAATGACAATCACAAACCCATCAGCTAAGATTTACTAATATCCTTTGTTTTAAACTCCTTCGGATCAGCAAAAGTAAACAAAACCTAGCATTGTATTTGCATTCAGAGAACATTGTTAGTTAATGCCAGACAACGGCCTCAACATTCTTGCACTTCTACAGACAGGTGGTATTTGTTTTACAAAGAAAAACGATTTTTTCTTAAAATGTAGCTTCTGAGCTCCATAGGCCCTGCCATGACCTTTTCCTGTGCTGAGCAAAGCCCAGAGCCTGGTTTATGCACCTGCAGTGCCTAAAGTGAATTCATTTAACTCGATGTTTCTTTGAGTTAGTGCCTTATTTTCAGACCCGACAACTCAAAAACAGAAAGAGGCAAACCTAGCTCCCTGTCTCCGAGATGTACTATCTGAAAATAAAAACAAACTCAGAGCAACGTCAGGTAAAATAAATTCACTTTATGTCCTGCAGGCGCATGCGCCAGAAAAGACCATCATGATACTGCCCCTGATTGAAACATTGTTCCATACTTTTTATTACAGACAAGCAAACGTTATTACTTAATATTTTCATTTCCCCAAAAACATAACTTTCATGCTAAATACACTAAATGAATATGTAATAAAAATGCGTAATGAGAAACACATGCAACGGTATCCAATAATGCCATAAACAAATGCCTCAGCGTTTGAATTCAATATCTCTCTTATTAATTTTACCAGAATTAGATGGGTTTTGTGTGCTGTATTTTGGATGTTTACATTCATTTATTTTTTCTTGCAATACTATGGCTTTCCTAATTTTATGTGCACATGAATTGCATATATTGTATAAATTAGAGCTAATGTCTGTGATACAAGTATACTTTGTAAGTATTTGCTTAGTGTAAGTCAATACTGTCCAGACCATTATTTATAAAGCTCATTATTGCTATATCAATGTTGTGCATAGCTATGCCTTAGGCATTAGTTTGCTGGGGCAGATGTGTATTAGTGAGTATATGACACATTCTGGTTAATCAATTGAATTCATTTATCTAGTAATCAGTTCGCAAAAATCAGATGATATACTCAGGGCCTCATTACTATGTCGGTGGGACTGACACCGACGTGCCTTCGATGTCGGTCCCACCAACATCTATATCCACGGTCAGACCGCCGCATTGCGATGCGGTCGGACGGACCGCATTGCTCCAGGGACTGACTGACAGCTTCTGATGGGCTCATGGAGCCCATCAGGCGGTCGGTCAGATCAAATTCCCCACAATGTAGGCAGTGCCTTCTCAGGCACTGCCGTAGGGATTACGATCCACCTTTCCGCCAGCCATTTCATGTTGATTCTTCCGACGTAAAAAGCCTGGCAGAAAAGCTTTTTTATGGCCCCTAGCAGGGCCCCTGTCCCCCTTGGCCCTTCGCTATGGTCTCTGGAGGACACCTGTGGTGCCCCCCTAAACATCCCTGCATCGTGCCACAGGGTGCAGGGATGTTTAAAACATGCCTTTTGGCATTGGGGCTTGTGCTGCAGTCCTTTTCCGGGACGTAGCACAAGCCTCAATGCAAAGAGGCATGTTTCCTACTGCCTCCAAGGCGGTTGGATCCTAATTTGGCGTTCTGGACTGCTGGTTGCTTTACCACAACGCTGCCGGCATGTTGGTTTGCAAGGGATTGACAACAGTCCCTGACAAACGTTATGGAATGACTTGGTTTCTGACCCATCCACAATCCTGGTAGACATAATGGGGACCAGCATTTCTTGCTCATGGAAACCTCTCTTGCAGTGGTCTGTGATGCTGTATCATCTTCTGAGGCTATTCCATTCATAGGAAGATAAAGTGTAACAGGCCTCCTAGAGGGATCAACTAGAAGCAGGTCAGTCTGGCTCTGGTGGTCTTCCTCAGGTCCATTCTCACCCTTCTGGAATACTTCCCAAGCATGGCCTTTCTTATAAGTAATCCTAGTGTGGGTGAAGAATACCCATCTCACTTGAAGGATCCTCTTCCTAGTGTTCTATACTCACAAGACTGATTCTCTCTCAAAGACCACCCTGACACATCCTAAACCCTCACCCACTTAGACAAACTGAACAAACACTCTCTCACGAGGGGGACTTTAGCTGCCTGGCACAGCTCATGCGGGTCACTAGACCACAGCCATTGCAAGGATACCTGCCAGTTATCCCAACTCCTCTAACCCATGTACAGCCCAGCACCAAAGGAAGAGAACTGGAGCATGCACCCAGTTTATGTCCACCCTTCCAGAAAGGACATGCACACCAGTGACATACTTTTTTGCCTCAACACTCACCCTGCAGGGAGATGCTGCACCAGCAGTCAACGTAGTCAACCAAGGGACTGTGCTGAATCCCTAATGATTAGCAACAAAATGCTCTATTATCTTCTCCATTGCTGTAAGTAGTGCAAATATGTACTTTCAATGTAGACACCTCCCTCATGAGATATTTAGCAATGTTAATATGCTGCACAATGTGAAACAATTAATTTTTTAATTTGGAAGCGATCCTTAACAGCAAGTCCCACTATGTCACAATCGCCTTTAAGTGGATGCATTATTTCTTTCATCTGTCAATTAAATGTGAGTATCAGAATGCATTGAGCATCCACCCAAAACTTGAACACTAGCCTTTAAAGTGACTCATTTAAAAAATAATAAAAAACGAGGAGATCATCAATACCTCTGATGTGTGGTCACTGGATTTTGGGTCCCTTTCTCCACAAGGAGTGCAAACTCTATCTCCATTTGCCATCCTTTAAAATCAGTGCAATTTTTGGGTCCATTTTGCAGCTCACCTCTGTCTGTTTTGGAGGTGCCCTTGAGCTGGTTCCAATGCAGCTTTCACATGCACTATGCGGGCCCTGCAACATCCTGAACCTGCTGTAGATAGACAGCATCTGGGAGTCACTGCAACCCATTGAATGACACTCATATAGTAGTTAGTGGTTGGAAGCCTTCCACTCGGACAGGAATAGAACTGGCCTACAGCCAACCACATGTATGACAGGTAGAACAGAGAGCGAAATGGTTGGGAAAAATTCCCACACGTTGAGTTCATCTGTTTGCACTCATTGACAATAAGGTAGTTGCTTGGAAGAGCACACAAGGTTAATTGTCTATGGATATCTCACGTCAACACTTGAATCTTGACAGGGTTGATAGAACTGTACAATGCATAAACCTATGATGGATGGTTGTGTGTATCTGCTTTCACTCCACAACATGTGCCAAAAGGATGACCAACAGGCATAGGCCACTTAAATGGTGAGTGGAAGAGACTCATACTTGAATTTGGTGATGCCATCTTACCAGTTTGTGGTTTAAACCTTCATTTCCAGATGGCAGGTAATTAGACACTGGGGCCTGGTAAACCAGATGGTACACCCCCCCCCATGCCCCTAATGAAGGTATCACACGTTTTGGGCCCAAGAAGCAGGATAATATGCCAGAACTTGAAATACCAGGCCATTTGTTGTATACAGTTCCTGATTTCCTGATTCTGGCACTTTTCCACAGACATTCTCCACTTCCTTTGAGCAGGTGTGAAATGTCCAAGGAAAAGTATTTGGCTTTAATGGGTACAGTCCCAGACCTGGTGAAAATGTATAATGGGTTGAAGATGGGTATAAAGGGACACCTTTTGGATGGGCACTCCAATTGTTTGGGACTCACCTGCTGGTTATTTTGGACTTTTACATTGGGACACTGCAATCCAGTGCCCAGTGTATGTACTCTGGCCCCTAAAACAAAGGTGAAATTGGCTTAAAATCCAATATGGCATATTTCATTTTACTATAAAGCCATTGTATGTAGTGTAAAAAAAACTAAACGTTAAATGTCATATGTGGAGTAAATAACTATTTGTGCCATCCAATCTGTTAACAAGTAAACATGACACAGGCCTCTACTGAGTCCTGCTCCCTTGCACCCTGCAAACGCTCATATTTGCAGAAGGACCGGTAAAAATATACTCATTTACATGCCTAAAAACCTGCTTATAAATGCTAAACAAGTCACCACTAAAATCACAAATATTGCCCATACGTTAGGATGCATAGTGCCTAGAAGTAGTCCATACCTAAATCAATGTTAGCATGTACCTACAATGAATAAATCACTGATAGCTATTTACCCTATGGTAAAGCAGATTACATCATTATATCAGCATTATCCAATAGGAAACAGCTACAGAGCTAACTGTTTTAATCAACCAATTTAGATGTTTTCTAACTAGTTAGGAATATAGCTTTCAGAAATATTGTATTTACTTGCCTGAGCCACTACAGGCTAATTATCCTTCATGTGCAGCTGCTGGCCTGTCCTGCCCTCCCTGTAATGAGGTGTTATATTCCTTCCAGAAGCCACAACATAGACCACTTTGATTGACAGGTTGACCTGAATGGGCAGGGATAGCTCATAAGAGCTCAGCAGAATATTCAGGATGGAGGCTGTTGCCCCTCCTTTTGGGACAACAGTGTCAAATCTTGCATGGCCGCCTGTATCAGGCATATGTAAACAGGGGCGTAGCTTGGTCAGTAGGATGCGGGGTGAGCTTCAGATTTCCCAACAATCACGCTGGTTAAAATACATTATATGAGAAGCAGGGCAGAAGGGGGGGCTTAAGGAGCAGTAGGAAAGGGGAGGAGCAGGGACTGTGAGAGGTACTTAAAACTCAATATTTTGTAAAATAACATTTTCTAAGACCTATGAAACAGAGATGAGAGTGTGTGTATGTATGTTTTGTCTGCATGTGTATGTTATAATCCCAAGTGAAATCCAACAAACACTTCACCATACCCACCTTAAAACACCTTTACCCACCTATTTATTACTAATTATATATATATACAGCCCTCCCGCCATCGTTTTTTGATAAAGCCCCAGGGGGTGGCGGTCCCCGGGCTTGGGGGCCTTAGAGGCCCCCCATAAACAATAAACCCACCCCCCGCATGCCCCCGGGACTTGGGCCACCCGGGGGCAAATTTGCATCGAAGCGCGGGAGACCGCGCTTTGATTTATTTTTTTTTCGGCAGGATCCGTGCACCCTAAACGCATCCTGCCAATTTTTTTTTTTTTAAATGCTTTTTCTGCCCAGGGGTCCTTGTGGGACCCCCTGAGCAGACCTAGGGGTCAGGGTGTTTCTACCCTGCCCCCTTTGTGCGTTTGCACACTTGCAATTTTTTTCTCGGCGGGATTCGCGCACCCTAAGCGCATCCCGCCGATTTCTTTTAAAAAATGCTTTTTTCTGCCAGGGGTCCTTGTGGGACCCCTGAGCAGACCTAGGGGTCAGGGTGTTTCTACCCTGCCCCCTTTTGCGCTTTGTGCACTTGTTTCTGTCCCTCGGTTCTACCGAGGACAAAATGGCTGCCAACACTTCCTGATTTGGAGTGTTGACAGCCAATTAGCATGCAGCTCGTGATCGGGAGGGTACGCGGACCCTACTCGGCCATAGATATATATGTGATTTTATTTGTGATTTTCTCAGAAACTACTGAATGGATTTACACCATTTAAGCAAAAGGCACGACACTGAACCAAGGGCTACCTCTTTGCCAAATTTGGTGTAATTCCGTTCAGCAGTTCGGGCTGGAGCCGCAATGAAAGGATCCTATGGAAAAATGAATGGGGAAAACGCGTTTTGGGACCCCCCTTTTTTCTCGGCCCCCGCTTGACGAATCAACCCGAGACTTTCAGGGTAGGAGCGGAGCGGAGTGCCCCAACAAGTTGGAAGCTTTCGCGAAGATTCGTCAACCGGCGCAAGAGTTATTTCAAATAGAATGTTGCGGATTTCCTATGGAAAATAGGTTTTAACTATAACTATCTACTGGCGACCGCCAGTAGATAATATATATATATATATATATATATATATATATATATGTATATATATATATATATATATATAGCCGGATATCCAGGCCTCATCGTAATAAGGCCCTTTGTCTTACAAGACTTCTATCACATTTTTTTTTTGTGGAGCTGGACTTTGGTGTTGGCATCTGTCTGATATCCTGATCATCTTTCAGCACCTTCCCCTGCAGTCCAGGGGTGCCTTTAAAATGCCGTCCTGTGGTTGTTTGGGCACCAGAAGAAAGTTTGGAAACTTTTAAAACTCTTCCTCTAGAGCTCAAGAGCTTCAGTGGGACCTGCCAGAAAAAGTATCAGACAGGCAGTTCCCGAGTAATGGACTGAATTTCAGCTTAATCCCATGAGAAGATCTCCACACTTCCAAATAAATGACTAAGTCCCATTCTGAACTTAAAAGCTCCAGAGCGCCAGCAGGACCAACCTGCTTCAGGTATCCAGTCTTCAGTTCCACGGCAGTGGTACAGTGTTCTGTGCAGAAAGTATTTTTCTTCTCAAAAAGTGACAAAGTCCCATTCTGTGTTGGGACATAGAAGTATTTTCAACAATTTTCTTCAAAAAGTGACAACGTGCATTACTAAAGTGGGACATAGCAACTTTTTTTAAATTTTGGACTTCCAGATTTTCACCTGGACATATACACTTGGTTTATCTAACCCGACTCCAACATTGTCAGCCTGAAATTGCAACGTGGTCCTGGTCTTCAATAACTTACCTTGAGTGCTTTGATTTTGATTTGTTTTACTTTAATTCCATAAAAATTCATATCTCTGGTTCCCCTGATGTATTTTTGATGTTTTGGTCCTACTTTACATATAAGAATTTTCTCTTTATTTTCAAATTAGTTGTGGAATTTTATTGTGTTTTTTGTGCCTATTTTCTCTGTGCCCTGCTTAAATAATTTACACATTACCTTTGATTAAAATCTGACTTCTTTGTGTGACTTTAACAGGGATTGAGCTGACTTTGATTTCATCCTGACTTTACCAGGGATTGAGCACAGTTTTATTTTCTGTAATATTTGTGACATCTAGCAGGGGTGGTCTTATCCTTTGAGATAGACACTTGTCCACCCCAAATAATATTCCACTTTCCTAAAATGTGGTATCCACCTCCTCCCTGAGGATACTATTCCACATGATTCCTAATGTGGGATCTGAATAAGCCCATCTGGAAAGTCGGGAACAGTCTAACAACAGTCCGCTGTGCCAGCATAATGTTTCCATAGACCATATGCATGTACCATTGGTGTTCTGTAATACAAGAGGAACAGTCACACACTCTCCCTCAACCTTACAAAATATCACAATTTGAAAATTAATTTTAGTAGATATAGAAAGACATACCTACAAACAGCACAGATGCACACAAATGTTCTCTCTCACACACACGCACACACACGCGCACACACACACACACACACCATAACAAACCTATTATTATAAGGACCAGCCATTGACCGTAATGAAGAGTGTATTTACTATTCTATCTCCACGTGAGCTTTGATAGTAGGGCAATGTGAGAAAGTCGTCGTTTTTTCCTTGTTCACCCCCAATTTTTAACTGATACTGGTGGTTACTGCCTCTGCTTGTGCCCTGGTCTCTGCTAACCAGAACCAGGGACAGTGTTCTGTTTAAAATGTATATGGTAATTAGGTGTAATTACAATTGGCATGATGACCTACCTGTAAGCCCCTATTATATGGTAGGGCATGTAGGTTTAGAGGCCCAGTAGATTTAACGCCCATTAAGTGTGCACTGCTGCGCTGCCTGCTGTCATTTTAAAGGCAGTCCTGCTTTCAGGCTGCTTTTAAAATGTAATTATATGCAAATTCGACTTTGGAAATAAATGTACTTCCAAAGTCACAAACTACCTTATTTTTACGTATACGTCAACCCTAAGATCTCCCCTAGGTGCCCCAGTGGTAGGGTGCCTTGTAACTATAAGCAGGGACATTTTAAAAGCCCTGCTGAGGGTAAATCTGCCAATTTCATTATCCCCATTGTAGCTCAATGGCTTCATAGACTAACGTTTGATAGAAGTGAGCATGCTAAAAATATACTTCAAAGTATCAAAATGATAGAATAAATCCAACAACTCTTCACTAATTTTGAAATAAAAATTGGCTACAATTGGCACTATTTTGAAACTGAAACAGAGTGATAAATGTTTATCAAAAGGCCCCGTTGCATCACGTTTACCTACTTGCCGCTATGAATAATATAATAGCCATCTTAAAGTAATTAGAAAGATACAAGGACAACCCAATGTGCCAAATATGAACCTTAGGCAACTTCAGTATAAGCAGAAACCATTTAAACAGCAATTCATACTTGATAGATAAAAAGCTTCGCTAGCAGTCCTTAATCTGATTGCATGTGTGTCGATAGTGTTTCAACCTTGTATAGACATTTAAACGGTCATCATCAGGACATAAGCTATTCAAAGCACATCATGTTTGTGAAATCAGGAATGTCCCTAACTCACCAAAATATTTGGGGCTGTAGTACATGCAGTGCCTCAGGGGCACAATAGGTATGTGTGCGTGATTTCTGCACCCTAAGGGCACTGTTCTATTGTAGAAGGGGCTGCAGATGATTGGCCCCCCTTTGTGTAATACTGATAGCACGGGTGCGCATACAGCGCTGGCACTACCTCAAGGGAGTGTTCCATCATTTGCATGGCGGTGTAGACTCATGATAAAGAGAAAAACACTTTGCCTGTGTTATATTATGGATGTGGAAACTGAGATAAAAAATGGCCTTCAGGGGGAGTACTGACTTTGCTTCAAAGAGGTAGTGCACAGTCAGTGCTTCCACTGAGGGTGCCCCTCTGGAGGGGCCAAAGGGGGTCCCATGGACCTCCTGATGTCACCTTGGAGGTAGATGGTGTCACTCACTGCACCTGTATGCAGGGAGATGTCTGTTCCCACTTTGAATTGCAGGTGCATGCCGTCTCATTAGTGAAAGGCAGAGTGGCAACTACAACAGTCACTACATCTTTCTCTAATATGCTGCCCCAAGCGCCGGCATGTGTTTGTAGATATCCTGGGTGCAGCGCATTGATTGTAATAGGGCACAATGTCCCTCTTTGCTCACAGTGTGTCTGTTTAAATGTCTGCCCTTGTGCAAACAGACGCCGTTTAATAATACGGGCCCTGGTGGGCAAAGTGGACGTCAGAGGTGACTGTCAGCCCACACGTGCAGATCTAGTTAAATTAAGGATTGGTAACACAGTATTCAGTATTTATGTATTGCAATTTTCGAATGCCCTTCGTGTTGTTATTCCTTGATTGATTGTACATCTTTGTCTGCACACACATCAAATGACGATCACAAATGGACATTAAGATGTCTTAGTTAATAAAATTGTTTTCAATTTTGCAATAAGGGCTTTTGATCCTCTACCTTGCAATTGATATTGTGGTAATTGCTTTTGCCTACCCGGAAAAGTTATCCGGTTAAATGGTGTTTCCTGAGCGTGTTTCTGTTTATATGGTAATTTCAGAGTCATAATGTCTAAAACCCCTGCAAATACTGGGAAATAGCTGGGTTTTTTATTTGCCATTCAAACCGAGCCCAAGTAGACGTGAAAAATGAAGTCTCAGTTTAAATTATTCAATGTTCCTGAAAATAATCAGTTGTGTTCCCTCAAGATACTTGGGGGAAAATAGATCAGGGTTGTCGGGGGTGGGGGGGGGTGGGTTGCTACCACAGAGCCTAATTGGGTCTCTGCAAAGAAAACAGGTGTATTTCCTGTGATAACACTGGCCACATTTAAAGTTTGAAATGTGGATTTTCTGTGTGCTTAGATTTGTTGGATTCATGTGGACCTCGCACATTCTGAAAGTTTCAGGCCACTGGCATCTAACACAAACTCCAATGGAGCTTGTGCTAGGGCGCTGAGCAGTCGCACTGTGCCATTATAATCAATATCCTTGGAAAAAGATTGACAAGGGATGAATCTTTGTCAGAGTCCTTGTTACAGGATTGGGATAATTTCCTTTGCAGCCCTGCAGACCCCTTAAACTCAAAGGGGAGCTCAGTCCTACTTTCCTACGGATTTCCTTCCAGCACATGGAGCCTTTTAAATATTTGCAGGAAAAAGCCGGTGTTCAGAGAGAACATGCTTAGATCAGAACGGATTTGAAATGCTCTGCTTAGGCGAGTCTGGATAAAGAAAGCCTCGTGCTTAGGCACAGCCAGCTCCAGATCACTGCATCAAGCTGATTGCAGACCAAAGCCGCATATTGTTTGCTGAGCTCTCCCTGCAATCCCTGGCTTCCCACCCTTCGGTGTTCTCTTTTCTTTCCCTCCCGGCTCAATTGTCTTTTTCTATCTTGCCAACACTTTTCTAGACATGCTATTTTCTTGCCTCGGACAGTTTATTGATTGTTACTTTTCAGTGCGATGGGATATTAGTATCTGAAGGGGCCAGCACCACTTCTGTCAAATTAAAGAGCGCCGAAGCTTGCAGGACGATGAACTGCTCAGAGAAGGGGCGAGCAGAGACTCAATCTATTAAAAAGGATGTCCAGGTGATCTAATTGCATTAGCATCGAGACAGGTTCTTGAGACACTGCTGTGGCACCAGGTCTGTGACTTTGATGCAAGGTGTCGTTTGTTTTAAGCATGTTTGTGCAATGGGTTAGCCACGACGCGATAGGTCGTCATGCTGCAGCTGTGCATGAAGGTTCTAAAACATGCTACCACTTCATGAAAGGGGTGGACCCTCTGCAGGTTTTGCAGGATACCCTTCCCAGGTAAATCTACACGTAAATTCTTGTTGTAGTGCTTTTCTGAAAATCTGGCATGGATCCAGCCATTCGGGCCCTACAACTACATTCAAATCACTTAGAAATCATCCAAATGGGGTTGTGATATGCACTTTGACAACTAGAATTGTGTAACTGAGAAGTGCAGGAATTATTTGCACACCTTTGTATGTGCGCATCTGGAAATATGCATATGCTAATACGTGAAAGTTTTATTTGCAGAAGAAAATCACTGAATGTGTGCACTGTCCGCATCACCTGTATCAGGACCTCACACATCTGATTCACTTGCATCAGCGCCACTATTAATGTGAGAAAACATTTACATTCTCAATGCGCAGAACGAGGAATACTGAATACTTGCGCTCTGTCAAGCACTATCAGGGACCGAGCAATGTACTTACCTTAATGGTAATTACATTAACGAGTTACACTGCCTGACCCCTGACACTCCGTGAAAGCAGGGTCCACAGGAGGAGAACCTGTGTGAGGCACCTGTCTGCTATTGTACCAGGAGGGTTCTGCCGGCAGTCTTCCCTGCCAAGGAGTTGCTTTCAAAAGACAAGTGCAAGGGTTGGGCAATAGATTTACCTTGTTGAAATGAATAGTAATGTCGTTACAGTACCCAGCCCCTTAAAGTACTCCTAACATCTACTGTGTTGCACTTAGGGTTTATGTTTTTTCACCCTCAGAGCAACCCTAATTCTACTCCACTTATGAAAACATTTACATGAATTTCGCCCACCCCAACAGTGTGGCAGCAATATTCAAGTGGCATTGCCTTCTTGAACCCTTTTAAGCATTGACTTACTGGAATGCAGTTCAAACATATTGCACAGATATTAGGGAGTTAGGGTAAGCTGAATCTTTTATATGGGTGATGAAAGGTGTAGCATCCTCCCCAGCCCTGGTACTCACCAATGACTACACCACACATTGAGCTTAGCATAACATGTTGATGGAGCAAGGTTTTGCAGAAAGAAACGTGCTCGAATTAACTCCCCCATAATACTTAATAACAGTGTGCAGTGAAAAATTAACAATGCAAATCACATGAACACGTGGGAAACCGCTTTGCGCATGCGTGCACTAATGTGAACTAAATGCATGAAAGAACAAGGCCTCATTTTACATTGCGTTTCGAAAGAAACAAAGCTAATGCATGTTTAGGCCGCATTTCGCATCTTGCATCTTGCTTTATACGATAATAAATAATGCCGCTTTGCATGAAGCTTATGCTAAGAAAAATATTAATAGGGGCAAAAGTGGGTGGTAAACAGTGAAAAGTGTATTACCATGTAATTAATGAATGCTTATGTTCTATTTGCCGGAGTGAGTCGAATGGGCCTGAAATCTCTTAAGTTGACTGGATAGATGAAGGGCTGGAGAGTGAACAAAAATGACATGACAAAGAAGACTGAAGCGTTGAGCGCTGCAGAGAAAGTGTAAAGGTTCAAGGCTAACCAGCTCAAAGAGCATTGTTCGCCTGCCAAAGGATGAGCCTGGCCGTGGGATCCAAGACTTCTTCTGCGGACGTAGCAGAGAAATACATGTGAATTAATGTGAAAGTATCAAGTATTGAATTAAACGAACGAGTCAAACATGATATAATGAGAGAGGATATAGAACAATGAATATACGGAAATTGTGGATGGGAACCTGGTGGTGTGATACACCACCTCCTAAACTGACAGATAGACAGTCGAATCCAGTGAATTGTTTCAACTAATGTGGGTTGGACATGTAGGTTTTAGGGTATAAATGAGGGTCCATTTGGGGGTGTGGTTAGGTTAGTCATAGGTCAGATGCAGAGGAGAGAGGGGTGATTTCGTCGCTGTCCGTCGGTTTGCAGAGAGGCCAAGCCGTTCCTGTCCCTCTCCTGTCCAGTTCCTGAAATCTTTGTCTCCTGACTCTATTTCAGGAGACCCCCACTACTCCCTTGGCCAGGGGGGTAGTATTTCACAGATCCTTTGGGTTTGTATTATCTTTCTGACTCGTACTTTGCATAATTTACTTGCAAATGTATTTTTGTCTCTGAAACTTATGTCTCTTCATCTATCCACTCCGTCATATGTATATTTTGTTTCGCATTATTTTGCTGAAACTTATATCTCTTCAGCTATCCACTCCTTCATGTGCATTTCGTTTATTGATGATAAGCATGACACTGTTTGCATTGTTGACTGATTTTCTCTTCCTTATGTGAGATTCTTTGTTTGCATTGTAACCTGTAAGCGATGAGCATTGATCATTTACATTTATTTGAGATAAACTTTATTAATGTTATCGAGAGTCTGTGATCATTTAACTGACTAGATAGTTAGTTAGTTCTATTATTACCATCAACTACTCAACTAATTGGTCCGTCGACCAAGAGGAAAGAGAGTTGATATACAGGTCTAGTTATGTATTTAGAAATGATAAACATGAATCTGTGAAGGAAACTATTTTTCACGTCAATACAACTTGACCCCCAGAGCAACAGGGATTTATGAGGTGGGTGAATGTGTATGGGCCATTTGTATGAAAATATTGATGAGTATTGATCCCTGATGAAGTGTAGCGCTGGATCAGTTTTCTGGTAGCAGAGGATGGTTTAAATTATTGATTAGTTTTGTAATAATTATTGATTATATGCTCTTAACATGGAAAGTTAGTGTCCTGTTCTATGTTGTCTAGAAGTACAGGTACGGAGTTACCTGAGGAATCCGGGGAATGAAAATTTAGCCTGAATTAGGCAGAAGAAGAGTGTGGATAAAGAAATCACACTGCAGAAGTACTTTGTCTGTTGTTATAATACTGTACGGCGGAAGGCTGTAGGTGTTATATTTAGGGAAAATTTCATATGTGAGTAGAGTGTCTGAAATAGCGAAGGGTCCAATTCCGAAACTCTGGCCTTATCCGCAGAAGAGTACCAAGGCCTCTTTTACACCACAAATGCCTCTTGCGAAACTTTGGCCTTATCCCTAGAGGAGTACCAAGTCCACCTGTAGCTTGTCTGGGTGTAAAGTAATGCTGGTCGTTGTTTTACTTGAAGTAAAAGAATTTCTTGTTTTGAAGTGAAAAAAAACCTATCTCTTTATTTAGAGGAACAGACAAGGTAGCATTGTTTTGTGTTGTTACTAACGAGAATTTTGATAAAGAGAACTTAGAAATATATCGCCGTATTATTTTGTAAAGGGAGGGTCAGTAGAAGGAGTAATACTGATGTCACAAAAAGGCCGCGCTGGCATTGGTCAGGCAGCAAACGTGTAGTAAACTCTGATTGGCCGGTTGGTGTGAGCCGCGCTGGTATTGATTGAGATAGCAGATACATAGAGAGCCGTGATTGGACAGTTGGTGTGAGTCACGCTGGTATTGGATGAGAACTGACAAATAAAATAGTAGAATTACGGAAAGGTTTCCTTGTTTGTTTTGCTGAGATACATTAGCGTAAAAAGTCTGAAAAATGAAGTTTCTAAAGAAAAGAAAGAATTTCTTTAAAAAGGATAAACCAATAGTGACTAGAGAGGGAATTCTTATTCCACCTCTGGGAACGCCTGCTTCCTATATGATGTTAGAGCGAGGATACCATACGTGTACTTGGTTAGAGAATTGGGTGGAATACCCAAAGGATGATGGTGTTATAGCTTTTCCACAGCATGGTTCGTTTAATATAAGGATTTCGCAGAATTTGAGAAATCGAATAAATTCACTAGAGCCAAAACCCAGACCTACCCAGTATGAAGCGCTAGAGGAATGGGAAGTAGAAGCATTTGAAAGAGAAAAATATCGAGGCGGTAGGAGATACAGAAATTTAATGACTAGATATCCTTTTGAGAGAAGAGAAGATATGATGAAAAGGTGGAGGAGAGCCGTGGTAACTGAGGGTTTGTACCCAGTTTTAGTTGCTGAAGATCAGACAGGAGGCAAATGTAAAGAGAAAAAGAAAAATATAGAAACTTCAAGTTTAAGACAGGACCCGAACGAATCTGATGATGAGTTGTTAGAAGACATTATGACCAAAAGACCTCCGCCATATCAAGAAAATTCAGTTGAGGTGACTCCGAGTGCACCACTAATGGGAACTCCATTAACTCCACAGATTACGGACATAGCTAGAGTATTGCGAGAAAAAGAATTGGACATATTAAATAAGACAAGAGTAGAGCAGATCCAAAAAATAAATCAGTTAAGTCTAAATGCAGAAGCATTGATGGTACCGGTAACAATTGGTCCTGTAGTTCCATTGTATGGAGAAAAACAGAATATATCAAAAGTACATACATTGGCAGTTCCAAAGAGTAGCGACAGGAGTGGAATGGTGACGGTAGCGAATGAGGATGGACAGGCTGACACAAATACTACATTGTTAGATCTTCCGATTTGTGAGATGATACCAGAAACCCCTAGAAGAAGTATACAAATAGATCCAAGAAGAATAGGGACAAGCGTCATTCCAATGACAGGGAGTTCAGCAGGTCCTTCACCAGAGGAATTAAATGATTGGATAAAGGGAATGGAAAAGAAAAAAACCTCAACCACAGAGTATAAATGTGAGCCAATTGAAAGTAGATTTGGCAGAGATGATTATTGGTACAATAAGTCCAGATAGACTAGGGACTTACCGAGATGAAGAGCTGTTGTTTTTGTGTAAAAGTATCACTTGGAGAGCGAGGAAACTTCATGAGAAAATATCAGAGGCTGCTAGTGAAAATGGAATAGATATAGAAAAGTCAAAGGTGCTGCAGAAATCGTACAGATTGGCCTTTACCGAAAAAGATTTGGAGAGTTTGAATGCGTCTGGAAAAAGATTACAGATAAAAGAGTTGATGAATATTCTGAAAAAATGGGGAGATGTGGAATGGTGGAAAGGCAGATGGACGAAAAAGAAAGAAGAGGCAGCTGTTAAAGGAGCATCGATGTTTCCGTTAAGAGAGACGGAACAAGTTGAAAGGGCGTGTCCAATGAGAGAAGTTCCAGGTGTTGGATATGTGCACGTCCCTTGGACAAGGCAGGATATATTGTCTTTTACGAATGATTTTCCCAGGTTAAGGGAGAAACCAGTTGAGTGGTACAAACAAGTAGAGAGGTTTGTGAAAGTTTCAAAGGTTTTGTTAAAACGTTTAGATGGTTTGTTTGAGATTGTCGTACCAGCTGACTTGTGGACAGAATGTAAAATTACTGTCGATTGGCCAAAAGAAGAATATCCTAGAGATCCTAAAACAGGTGTATCATCTGAGGAGGTGAGGAAAAAGTATAATCTGGTGATCACCTTTTTGAAAGGAAAAAGTTCCCCTAAGGAAACAGATTGGGTTAAGATAGACAGAACAACTCAAGAACCAAAGGAGTCAGTACATGCCTATTATGAAAGGTTGTTGCAGGTGTTTAAACAGTACAGCGGGTTTGAGAACATTGGACACAAAGATATGGGACATTTTGTGTATCATTTTGTGTTTGGATTGAAACCGGAAATTAGTAATATGATTCAGCAGCATTTGATTTGTTGGCAGAGCAAAACAATTGATGAAATTTTGAGGTATGTGAAATATTGTAGTGATGACATTGAATCAAGACATAAAAAGTTAAACGAGAAAATGATGTGGGCACAAGTAAAGGTAGCAGAGCAGCAAGAAGTAAGCAACAGTTCTCAAGCAGGTAATCAAATGAGTGGTCAGAATCAAAATGGACAGGTATCCAGTGGAGGTAGAGGTAAAATGAGCAAAGAAGAGGATAAGAAAATGTTTCCTTGTCATGCGTGCGGAAAGTATGGACATTGGAAGAACGAGTGTAGATCTGCTCAAAAGAATAATGGGGTAAATCAAAATTTAAATCCACAGATGTAGAATGAGGTGGGTGTGAATCAACAGCAGCAGCAGCAGGTAGTTGCTCCACAGTTGCAGGTGCCACAAGCTCCTATGCCCAATAATGTGAATGCTCAAGTGCAGAGGTACAGTGCGAACACTGGATTTCACGGAGGTGATCAAGTTGGTAAGAATCAAAGTGTGCAAATGGTTCCGCAATACTGGTTGCAGTGCAATGAGCGTGATTCAGACTCATCTCAATGACGGTGCCTGAGGGGGGAGGAAGAGTTCGTACATGGCACATCCTTAGCGGTAGATCAGTCAGGTCCATTTGTTGACGGAAAGGTGGAAGGAAATAATATTACATTCCTAGTGGACACTGGTGCTACCCGTTCTACTGTGAGAGCAGCAGAAATTCCGAACCTACCCCTCTCGGAAGAAACTATCCAAGTTGTAGGAGTCTCAAATAAGCAAATTAGAACACCAGTCACAAATCCAATAGAAGTTCATATTGGGAGTTTCAGAGACATGCATCGTTTCGTGGTATGTGACTCGAGTCCAGTAAATCTCTTGGGAAGAGATTTATTGTGCAAAATGAATTGTACCGTCTACTGTACACCTGATGGTATAGCGTTTCAGACACCTGATGAGGATGTTGAATTCAAGATGATGTTAGCGAAGCAAGGGACAGAAGTGGATGAGTTGTTTTCACTTCTCACAGAAGAGAATTTGCCCGAAGAATTAAAAAGTACAGTGAGGAGGGATGTATGGGATTTTACAGGAAAAGAGATTGGCCTAATGACAAATGTAGATCCGATTCAGATTACAGTGAAAGAGGGTACCATATATCCAAATACTCCTCAGTACAAAATGAGTTTGGAAGTAATTGCAGGAGTCACTCCTGTGATTGACCAAATGATTGAACAGGGAATTCTGAAAGAAATAATGAGTAGTCCTTGTAATTTGCCTATTATAGGAATTAAAAAGCCCAGTGGAAAATATAGAATAGTGCAGGATTTAAGAAAAATCAATCAAATCGTAGTACCCTGTTGTCCAGTAGTACCAAATCCAGCAGTAATCCTTTACCAAATCCCATGTGATTCTGAATGGTACACAGTGATTGATTTGTGCCAAGCATTTTTCCCGATTCCTTTACATCCGGAAAGCCAATATTTGTTTGCATTCCGGTTCGGAGACCGTGTTTTGGCATGGTGCCGAGTTCCTCAAGGGTTCACAGAGAGTCCTTCAATTTTTAATCAGATTCTGAAAAGATGTTTGGAGACTTTAGTCATGCCAGGAAATTCAGTTTTGGTTCAATATATTGATGACCTACTAGTGGCATCAAAGACACGAGAGGCATGTGTGACAGATACCATTGCCTTACTGAACCATTTGGCAGAAGAAGGACACAAAGTGTCACCAGCAAAATTACAATTCTGTAAACAGGAAGTCCAGTACCCAGGACACAGAATAGAAAAAGGAGTCAGAAAGGTGACACCAGAAAGAATTAGTGTAATTAAACAAATGAGTCCACCAAAAACTCAGAGAGAGGTTCGAATGTTTTGGGAATGGTTGGATACTGCAGGCAGTGGATCAGTGGTTTCTCACTGATTGCAAAACCTCTACAGAGATTGACACAAAAAGATGTGAAAGATCCGATTGTGTTGGATCATGAAAGTATGGAAGCTTTTACTAAACTGAGAAATAGTCTTTGTCGAGCACCTGCATTGGGATTGCCTGATTATGCAAAGGATTTTGCATTGTATTGTTGTGAAAGAGATGGGTGTACACTTTCAGTTTTAACTCAAAAACATGGATTGGCACGACGTCCAGTAGCATATTTTTCTGCTACTTTAGATTCAGTGGACGCAGCATTACCAGGCTTTTTGAAAGCAGTAGCTGCCACTTGTGTGAGTCTGGAACAGAGTGAAGCAATTGTGATGGGACATCCAGTTAAGGTGTATGAGCCACATTCAGTTGAGATCCTTTTGACATGCACAAGGACACAGTATATGACCTCTAGTCGTCTGACTAAGTATGAAAGAGTGATCTTGGGTGCTGAAAATGTGACTGTGGTAAGGTGCACAACCATAAATCCGGCAACCCTGTTGCCGAATTCATATTGTGAGGAAGTGAGAGAGGAGGCGGATCATGATTGTTTGGATGTGACAGAGTTGTGCACAAAACCCAGGCCCGATATTGAAGACCTCCCATTAGAAGAATACGACTGTGAGATGTTTTTTGATGGATCATGTTTAAGAAATGAGAAAGGGGAATTGTGTTCTGCCTATGCTGTTTGCTCCATAGCGGGAGTTCTAGAAGCATCCTGTTTAAAGGGGGTAAACTCTGCCCAAATTGCTGAATTGATAGCTCTGATTAGAGCGTGCAAAATTGCCAAAAGCCTGAGGGTAACCATATTTACTGACAGTCAATATGGTTTCGGGGTTGTCCATGACTTCGGTCAGCTATGGATGCAAAGGGGATTTCTGACTTCTTCAGGTTCCCCTATAAGGAACAGCAAAACTGTAAAATATTTATTGGATGCTTTACAATTGCCCAAAAGGATTGCAGCGGTCAAATGTTCCGCACATAAGTCAGGAGATGACTATGTGATGAAGAGCAAACAGATACGCAGACCAAGTAGCGCGTTTCTGTGCATGAAATTTAATTGCCCTAAACAGAGGGATAGAAAAAGAAAATACCAATTGCCATCTTATGTTCTCTTCTTCATTTGAAACTTGGGATGAAATTAGACAGCTACAGGAAGAAGCAAGTGATGAGGAAAAGGGAATTTGGATAAATTCAGGCTGCAGAAAGAGAGCAGAAGACAAAGTGTGGGTCTATATAGACGAAAGACCAGTCATGCCAGATAGTTTACTATCCCAAATGGCAAGGGTATACCATGGAATTGCACACGTTGGAAGAGATGCAATGATCAGGCTCTTCAAGCAATCATGGTATTACCCAAAGTTCGGGGTCATTGCAGAGAGTCTCTGCCAGAGGTGCGCCATCTGTCAGCAACAAAATCCAGGCAGAAAGACAGTTGTTAGTTGGGGACGAATTGGAAAGGCAGCAGGACCATTCACCCGACTCCCGTTGGATTTTATTGAGCTCCCCCGTGCAATAAGCTGAAATATGTGTTGGTTGTCATCTGTTTGTTTTCTCGCTGGGTGGAAGCCTATCCAATGAGAAGAAATGACAGTCTAACAGTCGCCAAACTACTTCTAAGAGAGCTAATACCTAGATTCGGATTTCCTGTCACTTTAGAAACGGATAGAGGAACCCATTTTAACAATGAGATAATTCGGATGATTTGTGCAGCATTACAAATTGAACAGAAGCTGCATTGTGCCTATTGACCCGAAGCATCTGGAGTGGTTGAGCAGATAAACGGCACAATAAAATCTAGGTTAAGAAAGGTGTGTGCATCCACAACACTGAGATGGCCTGACGCTTTACCCCTTGTATTGATGAGTCTTAGAAGCATTGCTGACAAATCCTAAATCCTAATATCTGTCAGATCCACTACTCCTGCTGGTAACTGTACAATGAATTCTTGCTACTTAGCGCCGTGATATCCTTTGGGATGATTGTTAGCGCTCTATAAATAAATAAATAAATTGAGTCCTCACGAGATCCTAATGGGAAGAGCAATGAGACAAGCATTTATACCAGCGAACAAACTGAATGATCTAGTGCTTGACTATTGCCGAGGATTGGCTGATCTGGTGCGTTCTGTGTCTCACCAGGTTGGAGAAAATGCCACTACAACACAGCCGAATCAAGCTCAAGATCTGAGTCTTGGGGAGTGGGTTCTCGTGAAGAAACACGAGGAGATCGTGTTTAGAACCCAGGTGGAACGGACCTTACCAAGTAATTCTGGTGACGACGACAGCAGTGAAGTGTGGTGGTTTGCCCAACTGGATTCATGCGAGCCATTCCAGATGAGCCCCAAGTCCACTTGAAAGACAAGAAAGGCAGCAACTGGTAAACCAAAGCCAAAGACCAGAGGCTGAAGTATGTGAAGCTGAAGAATCTAAAGTGACAGATTCTGAAGAACAAACAGATGGCGAACAGCCAAGCACAAGTCAAGTAGAGTGGGCACCAGTTACTGGGTCTCATGAGACTGCTGTAGAACCAGAAGAAAGGGAAGTTACTGAAAGTCAAAAAGAAAAACAAATAGAAGAAAGGCCAAATAAAAGAACCTGTGAACCAGATGAAGAAGGTGAAAAAATAGTTCAAACTAAAAGACCGAGAAATGGTGACAATTGGCCAAGTGGAGTGAAAAGACTGAAATACACTCTTGCGAGGAGAAAGTCAAAAAGAAGACCAGAGCAACTTAATGAGGTCTCAAGTCAAAGCGAACAAGAAGGAGAAGGAGAAGGAGAAGATTTAGTACGAAAAACAAGGAGAGTAAGAATTCCAAGCAAGAAATACACAGCACCGGAATGGACGTACGTGATCTTGGAAGAAATCGAAAGATCAGATCCAAGTGAAGCAAAAGATGGTACTGACACTGAGCAAGTGGATGAAAGCAAATTGAAACCACCTTAAAAGAACTGTGAAAAATTAAGGTGAAACCTTGCCAGACGAAATGAATGGAAAGACTCAGAAGACTTAGAGAAGAGAAACAAATGAAAGGGGTAAAAGAAGAAAGCCTTGAAGTGTAGGATTACAATATTTTTTAGACATTTTTGAGTAAACTTAGAGTTTTTATAGATTTAGATTTTTAATTTAGATTTTTTTAAATTTTTAGTAGAATACAAAAATGGCCGAAGCAAAAGTGACTGAAATCCAAGATCTAGCCTAAAACGTAGATGTATTAAAGCTGGCTTATGTAGTGTCTTTTTACTGACATTTATGTGGATATTATTAACAGTCGTTGTACCTATTCTAATGGTAACTAATACTGGAAACAATACTAATAATGTAATAAGTGAAAGAGTGATGTTACTAAAGAAACCCCTAATACTAACATAGAACAGATAGATGGAAGTATTTTCCATCATGATAAATCAATTAGTGATTTCTCGTTAAATGTTTTTACAAAATTGTTGTACGAGTATGTTAATACAATGAATGTGAGTAATTGTTATGTGTGCATGCAATTACCTTCGTCTGTCTCAGAGGGGGTGACCTATCATCACCTACCTTTAACATATGGTGTGTCTTGCAGTGTTTTAACCAGCCTATTTTACGTAACGGGAAAGCTGGAGTATCATTATTCTAATATAGATTTAGTATTTTCAGAGATACCTATTATAAAGGAACTGAACAAGGTTTTAAGTTGTAAAAATTCACGTTATATGGGAGAATTCTTCCATATTACTAAGACACTAGATATAGGAAATGCTTACAAAAACAATCTAACATGTCGTTTGCAGGTTGAAGAAAAAGTGTTCATAGATATGGTAGAATATAGAAGAGAAAGTTTCCAAAAGAAAAGCTGCTGAACAGAAGTCACAGGTACCACCATGGGTATTTAGAGAAGGATATTATGAGAAAGGCGAGACATATGCTGCAATGGCCATGGACTGGTATCAAAAGGGAAAAATATGTTTGCTTAGACTGAAAACTAACTATAATAATTATTTCATTGGTTCTAGTGAATGTGAACATACGTTCCAAATTACTGGAGGTTGGGGATTGAAGGGTGGAACTGATCCTGTTTTCCCAGGAGTTTATTATGTGTGTGGTAAGAAAGCCTATTACAGGTTGCCTGCACATTGGTATGGTAGTTGTTACTTTGCAATTGTTTTCCCAAAGGTCTACCATGTAGACAAAAGTAATAATAGAATCAATGAAATAAAACAAGGACTACCATGTAAGTGGAGAGCTAGTTTCTCAGAAATAGTAGGTGATATTTTTGGTGCACTGATACCATCAGGTGGAGTCGTTCTGAATTCGCATAAAATTCGAAAATTGTCCACAGTGATTGATCGTTTATCGATAGATACTGTTGGTGGGTTCTTGATGATTGACACCGAAATGGTTGCAATCAGATCAAAGGTTTTGCAGAATCGACTTGCCCTTGATATCTTATTGGCAAAAGAGGGTGGAGTCTGTGGCATGTTGAAAATTCAACACTGCTGTACTTATATCCCTGACAAAAGTAAAGGTATTGAGGGATATATTAAGAATTTTACGAAATTACATGAAGATTTGACCCAACTGGAGGTTGGCGGTGTCTGGGAGAGACTTGGTAAGAGTTTCTCTTCTGTAGTTAAATGGTTTTCTACCTTAGGAGGTAGTTTATTAGGATAAATAATAATGCCAATGATTTCAGTAGCTGGAGTAGCCTTAGTAATAATAACAATATATAAATGTTGTAAGTGTCAGTGTGGAAGAAAAGAGATGACAGAATCAAATAAGAAACGGAAAGCAAGAAAGAGAAAAAGAGATGAAATAGAACTAGAAGATATGAAAGAAGATTACTATGACGAAATGAAGGAGTTAGATAAGAAGTTAATGAGAAGAGAAAAGAATACTGATCTTTAGATAAATAAAGATGGCACTTGGTATGGTGGGTATTTTATGATGGCTCCAGGAAGCCATCAGAGGGGATTGATGGAGCAAGGTTTTGCAGAAAGAAACTTGCTCGAATGAACTCCCCATAATACTTACTAACAGTGAGCAGTGAAAAATTAACCAAGCAAATCACATGAACACGTAGGAAACCGCTTTGCGCATGCCTGCACTAATGTGAACTAAATGCATGAAAGAACAAGGCCTCATTTTACATTGCGTTTTGAAAGAAACAAAGCTAATGCATGTTTAGGCCGCATTTTGCATCTTGCATCTTGCTTTAAACGATAATAAATAATGCTGCTTTGCATAAAGCTTATGCTAAGAAAAATATTAACATGGATAGTGCAAAAGTGGGTGGTAAACAGTGAAAAGTGCATTACCATGTAATTAATGAATGCTTATGTTCTATTTGCCGTAGTGCGTCGAATGGGCCTGAAATCTCTTAAGTTGACCGGTTAGATGAGGGGCTGGAGAGTGAACAAAAATGACATGACAAAGCAGACTGAAGCGTTGAGCTCTGCAGAGAAAGTGTAAAGGTTCAAGGCTAACCATCTCAAAAAGCATTGTTCGCCTGCCAAAGGATGAACCTGGCCGTGGGATCCAAGACTTCTGCCGTGGACGTAGCAGAGAAATACATGTGAATTAATGTGAAAGTATCAAGTATTGAATTAAATGAACGAGTCAAACATGATGTAATGAGAGAGGATATACAACAATGAATATACGGAAATTGTGGATGGGAACCTGGTGGTGTGATACAACACCTCCTAAACTGACCAATAGAAAGTCGAATCCAGTGAATTGTTTCAACTAATGTGGGTTGGACATGTAGGTATAACTGAGGGTCCATTTGGGGGTGTGGTTAAGTAAGTCATAGGTCGGATGCAGAGGAGAGAGGCGTGATTTCGTTGCTGTCCATCGGTTTGCAGAGAGGCCTAGCCGTTCCTGTCCCTGTCCTGTCCAGTTCCTGAAATCTTTGTCTCCTGACTCTATTTTAGGAGACGCCCACTACTACTTGGCCAGGGGGGTGGTATTTCACAGATCCTTTGGGTTTGTATTATCTTTCTGACTCGTACTTTGCATAATTTACTTGCAAATTTATTTTTGTCTCTGAAACTTATGTCTCTTCATCTATCCACTCCGTCATATGTATATTTTGTTTCGCATTATTTTGCTGAAACTTATGTCTCTTCATCTATCCACTCCTTCATGTGCATATCATTTATTGATGATGAGTATGACACTGTTTGCATTGTTGACTGATTTTCTCTTCCTTATGTGAGATTCTTTGTTTGCATTGTAACCTGTATGTGATGAGCATTGATCATTTACATTTATTTGAGATAAACTTTATTAATCTTATCGAGTCTGTGATCATTTAACTGATTAGATAGTTAGTTAGTTCTATTATTGCCATCAACTACTCAACTAATTGGTCCGTCGACCGAGAGGAAAGAGAGTTGATATACAGGTCTAGTTATGTATTTAGAAATGATAAACATGAATCTGTGAAGGAAATAATGATTCACGTCATTTAAACTTGACCCCCAGTGCAACAGGGATTTATGAGTTGGGTGAATGTGTATGGGCCATTTGTATGAAAATATTGATGAGTATCGATCCCTGATAAAGTGTAGCGCTGGATCAATGTATTTATTCTTCTGCTTGTAACCGCAATCTCAACATTCTAAACCTGCAATCAATTCACTATGATCTAATGCTTACGTCACAGTTCTAAGGAGTCCATCAGGAGCCACAAAGGTTCCATCATTACAAGCTCACACAACACTACATCTCCCCCATACAATCTTATACAACTATATACAATTAAAGCTCTTTGATGAGTCTTCGTGGTACTTGGATCACATGTTCCGACCGTGTCTTCGGAAACTGGGAACTGGCAGTAGAAATGTCCTTGACTGGTGTTGGTGATAGAGAAACAGCAGCAGTCAGTGGCTCTTTACTTGTCCTTTCAGGCCCAGTCTCTACAATGAAATGAAATGAAATGAAATTTGTACTTGTAAAGCGCACTTATACCCCCAAAGGGGTGTCCTGGCGCTGTACGCATACCGCTGTGGAACCCTTCCTGGCTTTTCCCTGTGAAATGTCCACTCCTGGGCACCCCCAGGGTGAAGCCAGGCATCCCAGCGCTGTTGGGGCCGTTGTGCCTGACGCGAGATGATGTCGGCAATATGAGGAGTCTCACGTTCTGGACTTCCCAGGACATTGGGTTGTCACAATATGTCCTTTGCTGGTCCCAACATGAAATAGTTTAGCATCAAAAGGAGCATCAGACTTTCATTTTCTATGCTGACAAACAAGCACTCGATCTCCTCTAGTGAACGTGACATCTTTTGCATGTCGACGTTTGTCTGCATAAGCCTTTATTTCCCTCTTACAGTCCAAGTCTTTCGTGTTCCTTCCTCAGTATTTGCTCTTCTGTTGGTCCATTGAGGTAATTTAGTCGTCCTGTCTCTCCAGAACATCAAGGTTGCAGGGCTTTCACCTGTGGTCGAGTAAGGGGTCGGGAGGTAAACTTGAAGACTGTAATTCAAAACAGCTTTAAGGTTGAGCTTTTCTAGTACAGCACGCTGGACAGCTCTCTTAGAGTACTCATGAAACGTTCGACAAGGCCATTGGCCTGTGGCCAAAAAGATGTGATCTTCTGACGCTTCACATTAAGATGACTGAGAAAGTCTCTGAATTCTCGACAGCTGAAAGGTGGGCTGTTGTCAGACTTTAAGACTGCAGGAACACCCCAGGTCATGAAGATGCTCTTTAATCTCTCAATCACATCTTCTTGAGTGACACATGAAAGATCTTTAATCAATGGAAAACATGAGTATTCATCAACGATCACAACAGGTGATATTCGTTGTCAAGAGGACCGAAAAAGACCACGGTAATTCTTTCCCATGCATGCATTGGCAACTCTGACATGTTTAACGGATGTTGAGTGGTTTTCGATGACAGGCAGTTGCATAGACGACAGGCCTTTAATTCTCTTTCAACTCTCTCAATGAGTTGTGCAAACCAGACTCGGTCTCAGAGAGCTCGTTTAATGGCAACAATTCCAGGATGTCCTTCCTATGCCACTTCAATTATCTGTTGTCACAGAATCTCGGAAATTACAATTTTCGAGCCTCTTAGAATAATACCTTCTTGAGTAATGGACAGTTGATCTTTGACATTCTTAAAATTTTATATTCACTGTCATTGGTAAGAGGTCGAGGGTGCTGGTACCAAGACTGATGTGCAATAATGTCTTTTAGTTTCCACATGTCACTATCTTGACTTCTGGCAGTGACAATTCGTTCCAATGAAATGGCAGCTTGGGTGTTTGATTTCACTATGAAATTTATGTAAGCTTCTACCATCTAAGAATGGGTGCCAGGGCATTGTAGAGGCACTTGTGAGAAGTACTCAGCAGGGTTCTGAACTTTCCCTGGATGATGCACGATGGTGAAAGTTGTATTCTTGCAATTGCAGACCCCAACTTTAAATGCAAGGAGACATTTTTGCTTTTGGATTGCAAAAGATAGTCAACAATGCTTGATGGTCGATCACAGGCATGAAGGGGTACCCATACATGAATATATGGAAATGTTGACAAGCCAAAGCAAACACAAGGAGATGATGGACGGAGCGCTGAAACTTTTCAGACATTCACCCCCAGTCACAGATCTGGGTTGAATCCATCATCATTCTTTAGCTCACTTCACCACTCCAGTTCAGACACAGCTATATGAAAATCAGTCTTGGCCCTGTGCCTCATGGGAACAGTCCAGCCCGAACTGTCAAGCCATGTCTTCCCTGGACTGGCACAAGCATCCTGGGACCGGTTTCGGGGTAACACCCCTCTTCAGCCAGGCTAGCTTGAATCCAGTGGCAAAGTGAGCAAGGGACCCACGTCTGGGCATACCCTGCCAACTTAGGGAGAACCAAGCAAACACAAGGAGATGATGGACGGAGCACTGAAACTTTTCAGACACTCACCCCCAGTCACAGATTTGGGTTGAATCCATCATCATTCTTTATCTCACTTCGCCACCCCAGTTCAGACACAGGTATATGCAAATCAGTCTTGGCCCTGTGCCATGTGTTCACAAGCCCACACCACTGCTAAGCTTTCTTTCAATACGTCTTCAAGCATTTGGGTGTCCACTGTGCTGTGCAAGGATGGTGCCCAACCCAAAAGGGCTAGCATGAAAAACAACCTCAGTATGAAGCTTTGGATCAAAATATGCCATTTCAGTAGCATTCTCCATAGCTGGTTTGATTTTCTGGAAGCTCTGCTCACATTCATGTGACAAAAGAAAAGTCTCTTAATGGGGCACTGACAATGGCAAAGTCTCTTATATATCCAGAGCAATAGCTGGCTGTACCAAGAAATGAACGTAACATGGAAACTTCTTGTTGGGCACTGGCAGTTGACAGCGCTTGCACTTTAGCTGGATCGGGTGTCATGCCTCCATCAGAAAAGATATGGCCAGAGAATTTTAACTTTGTTTATGGAACTCACATTTCTCGGCATTCAAAGTGAAACCAGCATCAGCGAGCAACTGACACACGTGCGTGAGATGAGAGCTTTGTCATTCTCCTGTGTAGCTCCAAAAACCAGTATGTCATCACTATAATTGAAAGCATACATGACAGGCTGTATGATATGTCTAATTATTATATCCACACACATTTGAGAGGCAACATTACAGATGAACATGAGTAACATGAAAGTGACATATGTATGACCAAAACAGATAAACAGAGAGGTTCTTCCATTGTTTTTTTTTCAATCTTTTTTTGAGATCTTCTGTAAACAATACAGTTGTGCACAGCCAATGGATTTTGCCAGGTTCTAGGCTTGCTCAGGACAAAGAGATCCGGTGTTGTATTCCGACACGTGATACAGGGCTCAAAACCACACTGTGGTATGATTCAGATGCGATTTCTCCCAAATACAATCTTGGGACACAATCCAACTAGTAAGCCCTGTCTGTTGGTTGTACGTGTAAATCCATGATGCCAGATCAGGTTCACCACTGGCCTCTATTCATCCGACGCTGTGTACGGCAGCCAACAGTCAGCACGTCCTCAGGCAGCATCTTCCTGCACAACCAACAGACACGGCTTACTAGTTGGATTGTGTCCCAAGACTGTATTTTGGGAGAAATTGCATTTAAATCATACCACAGTGTGGTTTTGAGCCCTGTACCATGTGTTATAAACAACACAGGTTCTATTTTCCCTGAGGAAGCCTAGAACCGGGCGAAATGCGTTAGCTGTGCACAACTGGATGGTTTACAGAAGATCTCAAATCAAGATTGAAAAAATCAATGGTAGGACATCTCTGTTTATGTGTTTTGGTCATACATATATCACTTCGATGTTACACATGTTCGTCGGCAATATTGCCTATCAAATGGATGTGGATACACTTAATTAATGGCGCACTTAGCAACAAGGCATATGAGGTGGGCACAAGTTGTTCAAGATAATAGGAAATAACACACTTGGGGCCAGATGTAGGAAGCCAAATTGCGATCGCAAACGCAGAAATTCTGGGAATTTCGGCGTTTGCGATCGCAATTCAGCTGAGTCCAATGTAGAAAGGCAAATACCTACTCGCAAAATAAGGAATCGTTAAAATTGCGATTCCTTATTTTGCGTAAGCGTTTAGAGAATCGCAATTTGCAATTCCCTAAATGCTATGCTAGTAGGCATCGCAAATTGCGATTTTGCCTTAAGGAATCGCATATTACCGCCAACTTCAAGTTGGTGGTAATTTGCAATTTACTTTAAAAAAGCACTTTTTTGCTTTTTTAAAAGTGCCACGTTGCACACATTCATGCCCTTAGGGCATGTATGTGCGCCACATGTGCACACATGCACATTTCAGGGGTGCATCAGGGTGTCCCTCTGGAACCCTTGCACCCTATTGGGTACTCGCAAATTGCGTGCGCAATTCCCATTCATTCCTATGGGCCTCTAGGCTCATAGGAATGAATGGGAAGGTATTCCTTGATTGCAAATCGCAATTTGCGATTCACAATTAAGGAATATTAAGGAATCACAAAAAATATTGCGATTCCTACCTACATGGCATTTTGCGAGTCCTTAATAGCGATTCCCTAAAAATCGCTAATAAGGACTCGCAAAACTGCTTTTACCTACATCTGGCCCTTGGTGGTGCGTCAAACAGGTCCTCTGGTTGCCAATGCATGATACGGCAAATTACATCTTGGAATAGCTCTGCAGCTGATGACACACCAAAACTTAGCAACATATTTACAAGGGGAGTGCGCCACCGGTACGTAACTTTTACCGACGTTCCGGTGACGCAATGCCCTGCACAATATTTACAAAGTGGTGTTATGCCACTTTTTGTGGCTTAACACTGCTTTGTAAATATGCTCCCCTTTCACGCAGGCATCTGTGTGAAGGGGGCGTGCAATGGGTATTGCTGTGGGCGTTCCAACTCAACACCCATTGGTTTTTGACACTGCCCCAGATTTACAAGGATCTTTAAATCTGAGGCAGCGCCAAAAACGATGGGCATGCAATAGCAGGCGTTAAAATGGCGCAAGGAGGAGAAATACTTTGTTTTCTCCTTGTTTTTACTTTTTCTATGTGTTCTGCATTCTGCAGCACACATAGAAAGAGCAAAACGCCTTTAATGATTGTTTTTGTGCAAGAAGGGATACCTTCCTGCAAATAAACAATCATTCTCTGCAACGCTGGCACCCTTGCTGATGGTGCAAGGGTATCTGTGTTGGAGCTAGGCAGCTATGGTTAGCGCCAGTGCTAGGGACAACGGAGGGGTGTGCCGTATTGTTGTAAATATGGCGCATCCCTGCATTTTTTAAATGGTGGAGCACAGCGCTGTGAAATTTTCTGCAGCGCCTACCATTTCCTTGTAAATATGGCCCTTAGTCTCTGTAACGCAGCAGACCGACATGTGGAGAAAAGTTTGTACTGTACCTGCAATTCTCCTCGAGTTCCAACTGATGATATCCTTTATTCAGATCCAGGTGATAAAATGCAGTCGCACCATTCAATTGTGTTATCGGATGCGAGGGCAATCTGGCTGCTACGTCTGTCACCCCATTGATCGCTAGGGTTGATTTGTCTGATCTGGCTTCTAGGCGGGTGTCCCCTTCGTCCCTCACTGCTCCCTGTGTGTCCCTCCCGCAGCAGTGCGCTCGGTCGCAGAGGACCGCTCCTCCCCAATAGAAGAACCGGTCTCTGGTCTGTCTCCTAGGTATACGAATAGCCGAGCTCTCCTGCTAGAATATCCAAACAAGGCTTAATTGCGTTATCATGTCGGCAATGTGCGGACTTGGATATTGTTGTCTTTCAATGGCCTTGTTCCCTTGATGCATACCCACACAGATGCCTACAGCTCCTTCACTGTCCTTTTTGGGATACTACCACTATGGGAGAAAACCATGAAGTTGGACCACTGGAATGCTCAATGATATCGTGTTTGAAAAATGATTCAAGTACTTCTTCAACATCTTCCTGTAAGTGAAAAGCAATTCATCTGTGTCTTTGAGCAATAGGACGGACGTCCTCATTAATGTGTAATTGGATTTTCATAGTCTTCAGTTTTCCCAACCCAACAAATTGAATTTTTGTTTTTATTTTATTTATTGAGTCTTCGCAACATACATCATAACAATATAGATTGCATTTCAGATAATACTTCACATAGTCCACCAAATGGTAGTGTCATTCAAGTAATGCAATGTAAATCAGGGGAAAGGAAGACTATGGGATGGAGGGGGAGTGAGATAACCAAGAAGTTAACTGTCAACTTGCCACTCAGAGGGTATCCGTCCCACTAGATAGGCTAAGACTGGATTAAGCACATCTGTTCAGGGCAGATTGTTAAGGCGCCTGTCGGAATCATTGGGGCAACAATGAAGTGAATTTACTTTCTATTTCATGATGAGCATTCATGTTATAGTTCACGGATATCAGTCCCATATCAGCAGCTGTGCCGAAGCTGAGTAAACAAGTGCTTTATGCCGTACCTTGAAGTACATTATTGGGTGCTTATAATTTTGTTTTCATGTGCATCATCATTGCTATAAATGAACCTTGACTTTTAGTGGCATCAATGCAGCCCACATATACACTTTAATTTTCGATGGTGTAAGTCGAGGCAATAGAGACAGTTCATTATATTTCTCCTCAGGCATAATATTTATTGATGCACCTCTATCTGTAATGAAAGGTTTTGAACACCCATTGACTTTTAGTGTGGTCTTTGGACACTATTTGAATGACTAGTGATTTGTCATGTCGATTTCTCTTGTACCGGTGTTTTTCCTCACTGGCGGCCAGTCCAACATGCGCATGCATCTCTGACATGAACATCGACATGGCACACACATTTCCTCACTATCACTTGATATTGAGACAGAAGAACTGTTTGACGAAGATTTAGATGTCGATCAACTTTGTTTGGTGTCAATTTGCCTCAGCTGATGTGGTCACTTGGCCCTATGGAAGTGTGTTAAACATCGCTTCTGGAACATTCGAGCGTCCATTTTGCAACTGGTAAGCAAATGACCGTTTCTTGTATCACTTTGACTTTAGGCATCTCTTTGTGCTGTCTGACACCTGGTTGATCTCTGACTCACTGCACTAGTGTTTTCTTGCGCATTTTTCTGCTCTTTCAAACCCTGGTTGCATCTTCCTATAGCTTTATTACTCCGCGTAGTACCTCTCTTTGCGGCCTTCCCCGCAGGTTCTCAGCCACCGATGTGTAGACTTCTTAATGAAGCTTTCATTAACTTCAAATGCCTTACATGGAACTGATGGTGCACTTTGACTCCACATATGCCAAACACGAATTCTGCACTTCGACAGAGGCATACGTGACACGCATGAGCAGTTTGCTGGACCACGGCAACCTCGCTGGGAGAGCACTGTCAATCTTCGTGTTACTTATCCCCTATCTCGTCGCCAGTTTTGGGGTCCTCTCCAGCCTGGGAACAGGCCAATTACTATGCCACACACTAAACTTATTATAACATATCTTTATTCTTCTGCATGTAACCACAAACTCATCAACATTCTTAAATCTGCATTCAATTCACTACGCTCTAATGCTTACGTCACAGTACGTCTGAGTCCATCAGGAGCCACAAAGGTTCCGTGAATACAGACTCACATGATACTACATCGGGCTGATGAAAGGGACATAAAATTATCATAACTGTGAGGATATACGTCTCTTTGTGCCAAATGTGCATTGATTGTTTTGTACCAGCTACAAGAAAGACCAGTCCCACTCTTGGCCAGGTCATAGTGTGTCTCTTAATGAGGCTCTTGCAGTGTATTATACTGTACATACATGCATCCACTTTTGGGCATGGCCCACTCTCAATAATGGGGAAATCTCACCATTTCATAGGTGGTAACTCATCAACTGCTGTCCTGTGTCTCACTTTACAGGTTAATTACACATTACCATTAATGAAGAGGTGGTCAGGCCCTTGCCTTCCACTAAAGCTATGTGCTTGAGCGGGCCTGTTACCAGAACACCTAAGGTTGCTTGATCCACAGGACCTAAATATTGTATCTCTTTAACTGGCAAAGCATCAGCAGGAACTCTCATCTCCTTGATGCCTGAGAGAGAGACGCCTTGTGAGGCACACAGACAGCTGGATCACACATACAACTGGATGACCCAGCAGCGCTATCTTCACTTGAATTGAAATGCCCATCTGTATGGTTGAGCACCGATGATGGAAAGGTCTTATCAAGAAAAGCTGCTAAAATATAGTTGTGTTGGAAGGGGTTGGTTTTTTTCCGTGACGCTTGGCTTCTTGTTACATCCTCCTGGGATGCAAACATTCCAAGTTTCTACTTTTGCAAAATGTTCTGTCAATTCTTTCCTGGTTCTCCAAAGGTTTTAGGAAGGCTCACTACACTCTGTTTCAGAGCCATTATAAAAGGTTTAGCTACAACTGCCTCTGGAGTTCCAAAATAGCCTAGCTTGTGGAGTCCACTGGACCTGGGCTTTCCGTAAGTTCATTTTATATTTAGGTGGTATTGTTTTTATTTGAATCTTAAGAAAATAATTTGAATTTAATTTAGTATATAAAAACAATTACATATTTAATTACAATTAGATTAATTAGCTGTAGCATGTCTTTTTTTTCTACAATTAAAATATGTATTTTGAATTAATTTACCATACTATTTAAAGTTCAAATAGTTTTATTGATTTACTTTTTCAGTTTAATACATTTTTTAAAGTTTTCATATAATTTACCAGAAAGAGCTCTCCGTCCATGTGTGAAAAGTTACAAATAGTAACTTTACCCTCATAAATTGTCATTTTGCCGAGATGCAGCCCAGACTGCCGAGCACCGGAGCATCGAGCACTGAGCAGCGAGAGAGCGGCAGAGGTCATCGGAGCGAGGCACAGAGTGCATGGCGGAGGCGGTGGCGGAGGAGAGCCACCACCAAACGGCAGAGGTACTGTCTTTCTGCCCCCTCCTCCCCTTTCTCCCCTTTTGCCTGCTTCCGAGGAGTGCTTCACCCCTTCTCAGCTCCACTTTCTGAGCTCAGCTCCGAGCACCGAGCTCAGCCCTCGGGCTCAGTCTCCACTGTCTGAGCTCCGAGCACTGAGCACAGCCCTCAGCCCTCAGCCCCTCAGCCCCCCCATGGGCAGTCTTGGGCTACGGCCCTCGAACATCGGCAGCAGCAGTTCTGGAGGGCTCAAACAGTGGCTCAACAGTGGGCCCAGCAGCCATAGTGTCTGCCCACAAGACAAGTCAGCTTGGGCAAAAAACAGTGCGGCAATCGTGGTGGGTGAGTGAGCACAGCGCTTCACGAGGCGCAGAGGGGCGGAGAGGCTAGGACCCTAGAGGGAGAGACTGACACGAGCGGAAGCAGTCGGCGTTAGGCGGATGCGGCTTGCTTAGTCGCCAGTCTCTCCCCCCATTGCCGCCAACCTGCTACACCATTGCTCCACCACTCCACCTTCTACCGCTTACCTTTCTGCATCCTGCCAGGACTAACGTGAGCGCAAGCTAAAGTGATATAGTAAGAGATGGAGTACAGCGCACAGCGCATAGTGCAATGAGGATAGTTGTGCACAGTGCACAGGGATAGTGGACAGTGGACAGCAGGCGAGCAGAGGCAAACCACAAGGGCCTCCTCATATACATCAAGACAGGAGGGAGCACTTTGAGCCGGAGCCTCCACCAATGCAGGGATCGCCACTTAGCAGCGGCCCACAGTCACCCCCCCTCCGGGGGCTATTCCAATTATAAAGCACAAAGCACCGCACACCGAGCACCGGGGCCCCAGAAAGCCTGGGGCCTGTCTGGCAGCACCGCCCGTCGGATCTCACTGCAAGGCTATAATCCCCAGCACTATTCACCAGGCCTCAAATGAGGTCAGGGAGAACCAGGGTGGCCATTCCTCCTAGGCCAGGGGGGGAAAAGGAAAGAGTCAAAGGACATGTCAACCAGTTCTGCACAATGCCCACTCCTCACTAATTGCAATTGACTCGGATTCAAAAGATGCGGCGTCTCCAAGCAGTTCAAGCCATTACATTCTCTCAACTCATTCAACTCAGCCAAAAATTTACACGAAATTCAGCTTTCTTAAAGATTCAGGCTCCGTTCCTTATTCAAGCAATTCCACCCTCAAGGGCCAGCAAATCCCTCTTCTACCTTTACAACCATAGCTTCTATCACTCCTTCTACTGCCGCAGGAAGAGGCCTGCCCATGCCCCGAAGACCAGGCTAGCCTACTTCCACTATCACACAGCAACTCACTGGAAAATGTGCTTGTCTCGACATCAAGCACAACGGCTCTAGTCTCATGCTGCCCACCTTGTTCCAAACAGCCTGGGACCTCAATCGCCACGCTGGAATCTGTGAAACAAAATCTGCTTCCAACTGGGCAACTAGGGCAACCACGAACCTCGCTACTAATACTTCAAAATTCAGGACCACAACAAGACCAAAATAAGCTCCAAGCCATAACTCTCCCAGCAATTGACCTAGCGTTTGATCTGGCTTCACCATCGTTCACAGAGGGGGGACAGGTACACCCTGGGTGCTCACCACGCTCAACTCCGACTCTAAAAACAGCCAGGCCAGGGGGGCCTACACATGAAGGACTCGGCTATAACCAACCTCACACAGACACAGTTACAGGAACAGAAAGCATTGCTAGAAGCATGCAGAAAATGGAGTTAGAGATGGGTCAAGAGGCCGGCTCCACTCTGCCGCAAAACGAGAACAGCATCATAGGACTTAAATCCTTTGAGAGGAGTACACAGAACCATCAGGCAAAATCCAGACCCGATGCCATCCCCATCTCACCATCGATCGGCAGTAACACCACGCCGGTAACAACACCGCAGCCTCCTAACACAATCACATCAATGCCTGCAAAAGCCTGGCCGACAACCCACCCAGGCAGGCCACTTGGAGGGAAAGGGTTAGGATAGCCTGCCGATCTAATCCATGAGGAGGAAGGGAGGACGATCCTTTCCTACCTGAACACGCAAGAATGGGAAGACATGCTAGCTGCATACTCGCCCGATCAGCAACATAGGGCACCTACGACCAAGGAGAACAAAGTGCATTCATACCACTACAGCCAAACGACTAGGGAGGCGATGGAGGATGAGCCCAAGGGGAACGTAACCTCTAAAGAACAAGCTGGCAGCACCTGGGTCTCCCTCCTAAACACCATGCAACTGGCCGTTGAGGCGCTTCAATTCCAGTCTGAAAACATGGATATCCAGCTCACCCTCTTAAACACCCTGGCACTGTATACCACAGGCGTTGATGAGAAACTGGGAGATCTCAACGGTCTTGTAAAGAGAGCTCAATCTGAGGTCCAAACCAACTGCGGCTGCAGCGTCATAGTTGACAAACTATCCACTCTTCCATCAATGCTATGTGGCATGTTAAAGGACATGAGGAGCATAGCTTCAGCTCCCACAATGGCACCGCCAATAGGATGCAACATAGCCACCGGGGCGATCCAGGGACAGCAAAACAACTTGAACAACCTGGAGTGGAGCCAACACAGTCAGCAGGCGGCCTCAGACACCACCTGGACCACAGGATTGCTTGGAGCATCACCCAAGGCACCTCCGGAAGACGTTCACGCCCGAAGCTCAATTCGAAGCAATGCCGCCAGCAGAAAAGGAAAGGCCGCAATCAGAAAACTTTACCAGACCCCACACCTATCTTCCCCATCTTCTATGGACAAAGCACAAAAGCAGACACTCAGCCAGGGGCTCTAAGCACCGAAAACAGGGACTCCCTCCCCTCACAAAACACCGGACTGTCACGTACCCAAAATAAGGACGAAGCCGGAGCACTGATATCAAATGAGAAGGCATCATGCGAGAAGGCTTCGCACAGCAGCAGCCATCATCTGCCCCATGGTCAAGATCTCAGCCTAGAGACCCCTGCTACTCTCACCACCCGAGAGCATCCCCGGCGGCAGCAGAAACGGTGAGATACATACCAGCACCAGCACCAGCGCCAACAGCCACAAACGGCATGGAGACAAACAAAGCTTCAAGTAATGGGCTCGGCTATGACTACTCAGGCAACAAAACTGGGCCACAAAGAGATACTGTGCACACCACTGGACATTCGGCTCCACTCACCAATGAATGCCAGAGCCAGCAGCACACCGTCCAGACAGAACGGAACCCCTTGCACTCCACCGAGCTGGCATACCCCAGGACGATTGCAAGTGAGACAAATCCTGAGATAGTAACATCAAGATCACCTGGCAAGGGGGCGATAATCCACCCAAAGTTAGCAACTAACTTTATACGTCAACACGGAACAGGGGGGTTTGTCAACAAACCATCCCAACCAACACAACCACAGAGTATTATGCAGCGGGAAACAAACTCTATGCTCTTTAAGCCCATGTACATTTCTAAAGGGTACTCTGAACAGAGGGAACATCCTAAGGCTGCTGCAAGCAATCCCAACCCTTGCTGACCTAACCTCAACTGATTTACTCTCAATAGAGTTCATTCGCCCTGCAAACCCCTCATTGCCAGAGAACACCAAGGTCACATGGACAACATCTACAGTCGCCCAGAGAGTACTAGCAGAATATCGTAATTTTAATGCTTGGGGAATTGACATCGCCCCTCACCAAAACCCAGGATACCCGTCACCTCTACTCGCACAAATCCCAAGTGAAGCAGGGTCCCGTTTTACCATATACAAATCCCCCATGCAGAATCCTGCTCTGCTCAGGCAGCATGACACCCACATATAGGCCCCACCAATCAGAACTTAAGAGGTGTGTTAACGTGACCATTTTATCTCAAACATTTAGTAGGTTCCATAACAGTTCACACCTCTTTAGATACATACACACATAGGCCCAAGCCCACCTCCTTCAATGCACACACATGTAGGCCCAAAACATTAAGTCTCGTAGGCCTCTCTGCCCTCACAACAGGGACCTGTGCCATCCACCGCGACACCAGCCCCCCTTGGAAATTTTCCACAGCTGCAAGAATAGCTCAGATAACACGTAGGCAAGGTTCGGCTGGTACATCTTGGTCTTTCACAAGCAATGTTTGCAAAATTGTTAGTTAAGAAACTTTCCAAGCTTGCTCAAGCGAAACCAGACGAGGGCTGTCTGGCTGCCTGGCTGCCTGGCATAGAAATAATGTATAAAATAATAATTTCCGAGCATCTTACGATGGAAGTTATCTTTTTTTAATGTTTGCGGTCAAGAGCACTGACCACCTGCAAAAAGCCCCTAGTTTCACCATGATACCACTTCTCTGTTCTCTCACAACTTTCCGAAGTTACAGTAAGCGTGCAGTCAAGAACCCACGTCAGACGTGGGTAGGAGTTCTGCATTTAGCCATATAAAAGGTCTACACCTAGGCCAACGCCCCGAACTCCTCCTATAGTGCTCAGCACTTGAGTTCCCGGTCGACCGATCTATCTAGGGCCTAGAAGCCTATTCTGAGGTGGTAATGCTCTTCTTTGATTACCAGCCTTTTGGCTTTGTCAGCCCCTCTAATTTAGCTCATCCACACCCAAGTCATTGCATTTATCCTAGCTTAAATTGTGTACTCTTGGATGGCCTCTTGCTCTGCCCATTCGTGACTTAGAATATGATCTATATGATTGTTGATTCTTTTATTTTCATCCTTCTCATGTGTTCATGAGAAACATTCGACGATGAACAGTTCCTTGTTTTATTGAATTGCTTAATAAAGTGCCATTATATTTCACACTGTTGTTCCTTTTTTTCTCAGAGAATGCGCAGAGCGCAGGTCTTGCTCTCGTGAGCTGGTAAGCCATGTGTGACCACTGCAGTGTCTCTCCATTTACCCTCCATCAGCTGGTGACCACGAAGGTCTCGTGCGGACGGTTCCTCTGCAGCGTGGACCTGGGACACACCTGCGGCTGCCCTTGGCCTCTCCCCGCCTCTCCCCACCACCAGCCGGGTAAGTCAGGGACACTTTTTTCCCCTGCCTTTCCTCCGGTCTCTGATGTGTGTGGTCCGGTGGATTGAGCCCTCCGGGGTGTTGCTGTGCCCCTCCCTGGTCCCCTGTAGTTTCTGTCGTGCCACGACCACCGCCCTCTTCCCTCTGTGTGGTTGGTCACGCCTCGAGGGGGTTTTCCAGCTCTTACCGTTCTGCTGTTATCGGCTCCCTCTTGGTTTCCTCCTGCTTACTTTCTCTTGGCATTTCTCAGTATTGGTTTGTAGTGCTTTCTGCCGTCATGTATACTATGAGTATGTTTTGATTGTGTTTTAAGTTGATGTTCTTTATTCGAAGAAATGATGTTACATACATGGCTTTGACGTTTGGGGTTTGAGTCCTACACACATGACGTTTGAGGTTTGAGTCCTAGACACATGGATATCTAAAAATTCTATAGAGGTTGGAAGTCCTTGGCACCGCTTAACGGTGTCGAAAGCCCCTCACAGGCTTGAGTCCTGCGCCAGCACGTGGCTGGCCAAATTCTGACACATGTTTGGAAATCCTTGATACTGTCCATGCTGTCTAAATTCTGACACAGGGCTTTTGCGTCCTTGGCACTGTGCACAGGTGGCACACGTGTCTAATTTGTTTTTGCTGACTCCAGGGTGGGGTCCTCCTGCTTTGTGCTATTTGTGGTGTGGTCTTTGTCTTGTTACTTGTTTTCAGTCCTGTCGGTTGTCCTCTACATCTTTTGTTGGTTTCTTGTGTTTCCTATGTGATCCATGGCTCTTCCCCCCATCCCCTGCCCCTCCCCGTTTGGTCTCTCATGTGTATTTCTTGATTGGGTGCTCTTTTAAGTGCGCCTTTGTTTTTTTAGGTTTCTTTTCGGTGCTTTCACACCTTTTTTTCTCCCTTTCTGCCGTCTCCTTCTCTTTTTCTTACGATTCAATTCTGCATGGCTTGGGTGTCTTCTTATTGTTATTTTTTCGGTTCATATCTGTCTCTGCCAGGCGCACCTCTCGGATTTTCTCTGCGCCATTCCAATTTGAGGAAGTGCCTCTCTCGGAATCCCTGTGCCCTTCGCTGCTTCACCTCGCCCCTCCCTGCTCTGTCCTCGGCAGCTGCTCTTCGCCTCTCCATCATTAGGTCCGCGTTTAGTATTGTGATCACAATTAATTTGGCATATGCCTATCCTTGATGGAATGCTTGTTTGTTTATTGTCCGTTGTTTCTGTTTTTTGTGCTTCTGTTTCTTTTTGAGCCTCTGTTTGCCCTGCAGCCCCACCACGGTTGCATCCCAGCCCCGCCCCATCTGTTGCTGCCCTGCCAACTCCACAGTCATTAGCCGAGTGACAGGGCTGCCAGTTATTGCTGTTGTCTGAGTTGCCCCCCCCCCCACTCTTTTCCTCCCCATTAGCGGTGACTCCGCCAGGTAGCTGTTGTCTGGGTTGCTTCCCTCCGGGAATCATTTCACCCTTAGCTTCTGCAGCCCCGCCAGGTGACTGCTCCCTTGCTGACTCTCACATTACTATTCATTGCGCTTCTTTTTCTGTCCCTCACACTTTGTGCCTACCATTTATCCTAGCCAATTGGTAGCCAAAGGGGGGTGGAGTCGTATCTCCATTCCTCTTGTCAGCTCCCTTATCCCCTCCATCTATCTGATTCTTCCATCACTTCCACTTTAATATTCAGATTGTGATTATTCCGTGTTCACATGTTCTTTTTGTGTAGTTTTCAGTATCAAGACCGGTGGCTTGTACACCGATTTAATAACTGTATTTGATCTGTTTTAGTGAGACAAGAATAACTAGGACTGCAAATGTATTTTTAAACATGCAAGTTGAGAGTCCTTGAGTTCACCGTAAATATTATTGTTATATTAGTATATCCTGTTTTCACAGCATTACGTGTTGCTGAAGACTCATCATCATTCGATGGCGATGAGACCCTGCTTGTTAGAATACCAAAAACGTAATTAAATAAATAAATAATTAAAGTGGCGCAGTATCACAGTTAATATTACATTTACATTTACGGTCCCATAAGTAGCTAAACTCCCTGATTAGCTAAAGCACACAAAGACGCTCCCTGCTCCATGTCATGACGGTAGGTTATAAATGCTTTGAAATACATTGTTACGTTTAACTGGAAACACAGGCCTACAATTCCTGTTAATAAAAAATTAGGAATTACAAAAATAGGCTCACGAGTGGAAGGAAGTACTTAAGAGGAGAACATTGGAACGGAGCCAAAGGGCTACCACTCGGTTTACGTTGTTGATGAGCACTGGGAAGGCTCACACACGTAATGATTGATAACTACCAGGAAAAACAAACATATAGATGCATTTACACTGCAAAATACTGTGATATGCATTAGCAGGCAACATGCAAGGTGTTGCACCCCACATGCAGCCGCAACACAAGGCAAGTAAGACCCAAATAATTTACTCCTACCTGCGTCCAATTCAACAGCCCAGGCAGTGAAAAGTGCCACCTCTTCAGGCACGAGCAGGTAGCCCGAATACAAGAACAGATCCAGGAAGTACAGCTACAGAACACCCACAGTTGGAGTTAGCTAGTAGAAAAGATTTTGAAATTGTGTCTCGTGGCCAAGGAAGTTAGTGACATTGGACTAAGAGCAACATACATATCGGAGCAGATGGTAATTATTAGAGAGAAAAGAGGAGACAAGGAGACAAATTCATGGAATGGAATGCACACTTACTACACCCATTTTTTAATAAATGATAAAGTAAAAAGAAGTTTATGAAAGAGATGTAAAGTCCCCGAAATTCACATTTCAACAAATTCACCCTTAAAATAAATAAGATGCTTCCAGTGGCTAACAAGTGGACTAATGGGGGGAGTAGAGAAGATGAAGTGCCAAGAAACGGGAGAGCGGTACCATGAGAAAGGAGGGAGAGGTAGTGCACATTGGGGTCCACCTCTGAAACTGGACAAATTAGGAGAATAATTTGCAAGCACCAAATGAGACACCATTTGTACTTGTCTGATGGAAAATGTCTTGTGGCTCCCAGTGAATAGAAAAGACTGAAATTGCATTTCATCTATGGGAAGCCGAATGGTATGTTAACAGCCCTGTCCTTCTCAAAGAAAATGTACTGCTACCCAAAGAAGGTTAAAGGTCAGTTATTGCCTGGACATTTTACCTTTGATACAAATACACAGATTAATTCAGCTATATACAACAATAATATGATTAAAAATATAGGTCCAATACAATTATTATAGGCCTTTAGGAGAAAAGACTAGAATATACGGCGTTTACACAACGTGCATAACACACAGAGAACGTGCGTGAGCCTGTGTTTGACTTGATGGTCACAGGTTCATATGCTACTAGGTCTATTGAACATTTCATCCTTCTAAGGTGGATAGATGTGGGGTCTGATCAACCCTTCATCATTCTGAGGTGGATGAAATGAGTACCATTGAGTTGAGGGAACAATAAGGATCTGCTGTTTAGCGTCAAAATAACATTCTGCGTGAACGTGCGCTTTACATGTTATTTCCATGTTATTTTAAAATAAGATATATATATATTTTGCATATTACAATTAAAGACAACACATGTTTTTAGATATTAAGTGGTGCTGAAGGGTTAAAGGATTTCTCTTGGGCTGCCGTTATATTAACGCTGGCCGCAGAGTCTGGGCGTTGAGCCAGGCAGGAAAAGAAACAGTGAATACGACTTCCTGAGTTAAGAAACAGAACAGGAAAGTTGAAAATGAATATATATATATTTTTGTACACAGTTGACAGAACGCAAAGAGCTGTGTGACTGAATGAACAGCATTGTAAGGGAGAGAAAGATAGGTTTAGTGTATAATTTCCTTGTCCAGTAAAACAATTTATGTCAAGTGCGTTGAGAAATATTATTATTATTAAAAGAAATAGTTGTGTTAAAGAACGAATATGGGGAGAGACTGATTCTCTTCCCCCACAGTGGCAGACATGCATATATTGAACTTGGGGTTAAGTTAGAAAAACAGGAACACAAGAACAAGAGAAGTAAACTGCCCAGGATCACGCAGTTTAGTAACTGGGTATGTGAATATATATATATGTATATATATACTTCGCTCCCCTAGGACACACTACTGCCCAGCGACATCTTTGCCTGGCATCAATTAAATAGGTTAGAGTGGTGATGAGGAAAAGTGATGGGTTCGGGCGCATTACCTTTTCTATGGAGAGAGTGAGACATCACTTATGCTGAGGGCAGATCAGCTCTGACAAGATAGGCCTTAGATTTTGGAAGTACTAGCACGGGGTGGACAAACAGGCGTGCTGTGAAATATAAAAGAGTATAAGTAACACAATTGTTTTAATGATTGATACTCTGCCCAAAGGGGACAGCAGTAGCATTGTCCAGAATATGGTCCACCATCGAATTCCAGACACACATCCATCTAGATTGCCACTCTTCAACTTTTCCTCTATGAAATAAATTTGGATTCCTCGATATTTAAACGTTTCCAGACATATGATGGGTGGTGTTCAGTATCAGGATTTATCACAATTGCCTTTGAGGCCAGGCCCTACTACCAAAATTCCAGCAATAACAAGATTAGTGGGGATACGCGTGTTATTGGGTCCCTAAGAATAGGCAAGGCATCATCTGTACCTTGGTAATAATCAAGAGAAGAGCGAGGAGATAGGGGCCAGTTCACTTCCCCTGGGTATAATATAAGTATCAAAGGGAACTAGCTACTAACTAGGAGCTCCTAGTATGTGTATGTATGGCGACACATATGTGTTTTTAGAAGACCCTCACTCACCAACCTAGTTGGTGACATGCTTCATCATCGGGTCCCACCCAAGGTACCGAATGTACCTTGGGTGTGCTGCGACGCCTGGATACAGCGGAGCTGGTTCTGTGCAGTGAGTGTGCAGTGAGAGTGAGATGAGTGTGGTTTAAAAGCTGTCCGTAGGGTCCCGTTCAGGTAACAGAAGGACTATTTTAATATATGGGCCCTCGGCAGTGGTTAAAAAGAGAGGTGGATATCTCTGGAGTTAATTAGGTTCCGATATCCTGGTCAACATGTTTCAGCCAGTCTCTCTATACTGGGCTGGCTTTCTTCAGGACCTTATGTGTGTGAGGTTAAAAGGTGGTCTGGAACAAAGTGTGTAAGAGACCATCTATGTGGTGCACTCGCTAAGGTGCATTATGTGATGGAGGATGATTTCCTCTGGCGACGCATACCTGTTATAGGGGTAAAAAGACGATAGACAAACATACACATTGATCCATTTAGATGTTGTTGTTTAAGCACATCTATTATTGTGAATCAGGAGCGTGGTGTCCGTGCTCTAATCGAATAAATTGCGTAGTGAGGACGGACCGTGGCGTTTTGGTGCATTGTAATTAGATCAAAACAATGTATACGCCTCTTATATATGCGTTAACAGGTGAAAATCAATATGCGATATTACATGGTGATAAATAAAGGGATAAAAGGTAAAACCATGTTTGCTCACTCAGGAATTGTCTGAGAAATGCCCCATGAGTGTGACAATAGGTCGGGCCCCCCACGGAACTCATGGGGCATTTCTCAGACAATTCCTGAGTGAGCAAACATGGTTTTACCTTTTTATCCCTTTATTTATCACCATGTAATATCGCATATTGATTTTCACCTGTTACGCATATATAAGAGGCGTATACATTGTTTTGATCTAATTACAATGCACCAAACGCCACGGTCCGTCCTCACTACGCAATTTATTCGATTAGAGCACGGACACCAGCTCCTGATTCACAATAATAGATGTGCTTAAACAACAACATCTAAATGGATCAATGTGTATGTTTGTCTATCGTCTTTTTACCCCTATAACAGGTATGCGTCGCCAGAGGAAATCATCCTCCATCACATAATGCACCTTAGCGAGTGCACACATAGATGGTCTCTTACACACTTTGTTCCAGACCACCTTTTAACCTCACACACATAAGGTCCTGAAGAAAGCCAGCCCAGTATAGAGACTGGCTGAAACATGTTGACCAGGATATCGGAACCTAATTAACTCCAGAGATATCCACCTCTCTTTTTAACCACTGCCGAGGGCCCTATATTAAAATAGTCCTTCTGTTACCTGAACGGGACCCTACGGACAGCTTTTAAACCACACTCATCTCACTCTCACTGCACACTCACTGCACAGAACCAGCTCCGCTGTATCCAGGCGTCGCAGCACACCCAAGGTACATTCGGTACCTTGGGTGGGACCCGATGATGAAGCATGTCACCAACTAGGTTGGTGAGTGAGGGTCTTCTAAAACACATATGTGTCGCCATACATACACATACTAGGAGCTCCTAGTTAGTAGCTAGTTCCTTTGATACTTATATTATACCCAGGGAAGTGAACTGGCTCCTATCTCATCACTCTTCTCTTGATTATTACCATTATCAGCAGCGCACAGCTGTAAGAGTACATTTCCATTATCACCGCCATTTACCATGGCGGAGAACCTCGGCCTAACTTTCGCTGAAGAAGAGATCAGTGAAATTCTTTCTAACCCACCTCTAATGGCTGATGTTAACATATCCCAAGTAATAGCCCAGACAACTGACTGGGACAAACTCACTGAACAAAAGCGCAATAGAATTCGCACCATTTTACATGGCGTAATCCTTACAGAGTATCTCCGTACCAATACAGCACCTAAGGGCTTACTAGTGACCAATGCTCCCAGGATTTTCCTGGAGGATGCCTCCTTCAGGAAAGACTGGGCACAGATAGCGTGGCATTGCACCAGGGACTGGTTAGTGCTCATTATAAAGAACGCTAAACGCCTCTCTGATGCCATGATTATTGACATTCAAGCAACCGAGAACCACTTTAAAACAACCCTCACATGTTTCAAGAAAAAATTGGAAGAAACCAATAGGGAAGTGACAGAATACAAGGAGTACCTTACCCAGTCCAAAATCAACAAATTCCAGAAGGACCTCAAACGGTTCTCTTACAATAAAAGCTTATCCATATGCTGATGAAAATTACTCTATACCCCAACGACAGGAATCCAAATCAGATAATTCAGAGGATGATAGTTCTTTCTCCAGTGGATCCAGTACTGGCAGTGCAAACAACACGCGAAACAGAGGAAGAACACCAAAATGGCGACAACCATGGGGTACATACCATCACCAAGGCCAACATTATGGCCCACCACTATACTACCCACCACCACAGAACCCATTCTTTGGATGGCCACCAATGTACCAACCCGGTCCACAGATCTACTACCAACCCAACCAACGCCCCCCTTTTTTAGGGAGAGGCCATCGTACCAGAGGAAGGAGACGAAATCAACCCCAAGTACATTGGTCGGACGAAGAGGGACCAGCAGGGGCAACCAGAAGCAAAACAAGGGAACCACAACCAGGACCCAGTGGGATGAGATAAATAAAACCAATCAACACACACCATCCCTGGTGTTTAATCTGTCAGATACTTCACTATCCATGACGGAGGAAAGGGTCCTCAACAAAGGACTCTCATTTGTGCCCACAACCCGTCTAGACAAATTCCAACTTCAGGTGGAATTGGCCGAATTTTTCCGTAAACTAAAACTAAAGGCATTCTTTGAGAAACAGCCGCCGACAGAGACTACACGCCTAAGCAATGAAACAGGACTTAGACCTAAGTCCACTTTCTTACCACCACCAGTATGTATCCCAGTTGAAGTAGCCGCCTTTGAACAGGCGGTCTTTAACCAAATTGAGGAACTGAAACAACCCAAACCTTTTAACAACTTCACCAAAAAGAAAGGGAAGCTGTACACAATCTCCAAGACAACCCCCAGATTGTCATAAAACCAGCGGACAAAGGGGGCGGTATAGTCATCCAGAACAAAATGGATTACACCAATGAATGTAGAAGACTACTGAGTGACGCCAGAAACTATAGACGCCTCCAGGAAGACCCTACTACCACACTGCAGAACACCATTATCTCACTGGTAGAGACAGCAGAGGCACTTAATAAAATCTCTAAACAGGAGGCAGACTTCCTCTGCATCAAAAAGCCGAGAATACCATATTTCTACACAGTTCCAAAAATTCATAAGGAAACAAGACCACCACCTGGTCGCCCAATAGTGTCAGGAATCAATTCCTTATTGGAACCGCTATCACGTTTCTGTGATTTTTCCCTAAACCCTATGGTGCAAAAGTCGTCCACGTACATCAAGGACACAAAACATCTACTGAACCTGATTCAGGACATCGACTTTGATCCCGAGTCCCAACTCCTAGTGGGACTGGACATTGAAAGCCTATATACCAGCCTCCCACAGGACGACACTATTAGGGTCCTCAGAACCATGTTACAAGAATCCACTTGGGAACACACCACGCCAAGAGAATTCATTTTGCAATGCGCAACTTTAGCCCTCAAACATAATTATTTTGAATTTGAGGGCGATTTCTACTACAGACGAACGGCACGTCTATGGGCAGTGTTTTTGCTCCCAGTGTGGCTGGACTTTACGTCTACCACTTTGAGAAAACACACATTCTACCAACTAATAACCCATACAGCCAAAACATTCGATTCTGGCGCCGTTACATAGACGACATCCTCCTGATATGGACAGGATCAAATGATTCATTGACCTCCTTTCTCACATGGCTGAATGGACGGGACCCTTTCCTACGATTCACCAGCAGTGCCAGTAATTCCAAAATCGCTTTTTGGATCTCAACATCATGGCCATAGCGGGCAAACTCCGGACAACCACCTACTACAAACCAACTTCAAGAAACTCCTTGCTTCAATTTGGTAGTTTCCACCCCAGGCCTCTCCGGAAAACCTTCCATATGGCCAATTTTTGCGCATACGTCGCAATTGTAGCCAAATAGAGGATTACAAAACACAATCATCAGCGCTGGCAAAGAAGTTAGGGAACGTGGCTACCCAGATAAAATCATTCGGATCACCAACAAACGGGCACGTAACCAACCAAGAGAATCCCTTTTGGAAGACAATACACGGGATAATACTCCAACCCCACTTACCTGTGTCACCACGTACAATGCAGCCTCCAATCAGGTGGCCAAAATAATTAAGAGAAACTGGCGCTTACTCAATACTGGTAACCTCTCTTGGGACCCCCACTTTTTGCCTATAAAAAGCAGGTAGCCTCAGGGACCGCTTGGTCTCCACAAGACCAAAGGAAAGACCTACCCCCATGACAAACACCATACTGAACGCATGGAGCCTCCCAGCGATAGTAGGTCACTATCCCTGTGGTGATTGCAGCGTCTGTCACTTGACTAAAGCAACTAAAACCTTAAATCTAGAAACAGACAAAACCTGGCACCAAACCAAACACACAAACTGCAATTCTAAAAATGTAATCTACCTAATCGAATGCCCATGTAAACTACGTTATGTAGGCATGACAAGCCGTAAAGTAAGGACGCGCATTGTGGAACACCGCAGCACCATACGCTGCAAAAAGAATTTGAGCAAACTTACAGACCATTTCCTCACTACAGGACATACACCTAATGACATCAGGTGGACGGTCATAGAACAGATCACATGCCATAGTAACACTCATGAGAAAATCCTTCTGCAGAAAGAACAACGTTGGATATATCGTCTTTCCACTAATAACACAGGATTGAATGACAATATACCGTGGAATAGTATTCACGTTTGACTATATGTACTTTTCTCACTACACAAAAAAAACCCTATGTTTTGATTAATAGCCCTCAAATACCTATGTGTCCTCATCATGACCACTTCCTTATTTACTACTTATTTATACACTGCACCATGCAGAGAGTAATATATGCACACCCGATCCAGGCATATAACGAGTCTTCAACTAACAGGCGTCCCACTTAAAATCGGCGACCCACAAAATATTGCTAAAATATTCTGAACATGTGTACGATACCCACATGCGGGGCACCAACACGTGTGCATATGGTTAAACGTCCCCTAGGAGGCAGTCCCAGCACGGAGTCCTGTCTATCCCCGAGGAGATATACCCAAACAACCAACATTCTAGCGCGCGTTCCTCAGTACAATACAGCCTTTTAATTATAAAGTTAAGTAATACCATAAAGGGAATTTCCAGACATTTAACTTATTCACAAGTATTCCTAATTTAACTTTATCCATACGCAGCGTAAACACACAAAACACGTGCGCACGCTTTCTTCTCTGTTTATCCTCGCAGGTGCAAGGAATGGAAACTGATCACCCGCACCTGGAGGTCGTTAGAGAAAACCTGCTTTTACCGGCAGAATCTGCTAAGGTATTTAAACTCCCCATCGCGTACCAGTCATTCACCGTCGGAGTTCCGATGCGGCCAGACTAGGTACGGAGACGGGCCCTTGATCTTGAAGAAGTAAGTGGGGCTCTGTTCAGTGGGGTTCCAGCCAGAGAGGGACTAATAGTCCTGCAGTAATATGGCACGCCAGCAACTTACGATGCATGTGCTTTTACCGCTTACTCCTTTTCATTTTTTTCCATTTTCTTTCCGAAAACATACAGAGTGTGACAATAGGTCGGGCCCCCACGGAACTCATTGGGCATTTCTCAGACAATTCCTGAGTGAGCAAACATGGTTTTACCTTTTTATCCCTTTATTTATCACCATGTAATATCGCATATTGATTTTCACCTGTTAACGCATATATAAGAGGCGTATACATTGTTTTGATCTAATTACAATGCACCAAAACGCCACGGTCCGTCCTCACTACGCAATTTATTCGATTAGAGCACGGACACCACGCTCCTGATTCACAATAATAGATGTGCTTAAACAACAACATCTAAATGGATCAATGTGTATGTTTGTCTATCGTCTTTTTTACCCCTATAACAGGTATGCGTCGCCAGAGGAAATCATCCTCCATCACATAATGCACCTTAGCGAGTGCACCACATAGATGGTCTCTTACACACTTTGTTCCAGACCACCTTTTAACCTCACACACATAAGGTCCTGAAGAAAGCCAGCCCAGTATAGAGAGACTGGCTGAAACATGTTGACCAGGATATCGGAACCTAATTAACTCCAGAGATATCCACCTCTCTTTTTTAACCACTGCCGAGGGCCCATATATTAAAATAGTCCTTCTGTTACCTGAACGGGACCCTACGGACAGCTTTTTAAACCACACTCATCTCACTCTCACTGCACACTCACTGCACAGAACCAGCTCCGCTGTATCCAGGCGTCGCAGCACACCCAAGGTACATTCGGTACCTTGGGTGGGACCCGATGATGAAGCATGTCACCAACTAGGTTGGTGAGTGAGGGTCTTCTAAAAACACATATGTGTCGCCATACATACACATACTAGGAGCTCCTAGTTAGTAGCTAGTTCCCTTTGATCATCTGTACCTTATCATGCATGTACTTAGTATGGGTGACAGCAGACACCTCTGTCTGGAGGTCCCACTGGGGCCCCTGAAAATATGTCCTCCAGTTGAATACACACTACCAGGTACGAACACTGGCCATCCATAGTATATATAACAACTAGATCTAGAGCAATAAGAGGCCAGGAAGCCCTGTCTGTGTCAGTACCACAAAAAGATAGGGCCACACCAATGTGTTGAACGTTTTTTATGGTGTTAAATTCAGAAGGTAATAAGTATAACTCCGGAGCATTTCCGCCTACTGGCTGGTCTATAGTGAAGTTGCACCGCCTGCACCTCTAGATTTCAATTAAGTAAAGCTGCTTGTTCAGCAGTGGTGGTCTATATTGGGTTAGACGTTCTGTAATGCATACTTTGTTTGTGAGGGAGAAAACAAGTTGCCCTGTACAAATTCTGATAGGGAGTTGAGAATGATTTGTTTATATCCATCTGTGTGGTCACTAAATGGCCTTCTAGTGCCCGTATAGCACAGATAGGTCTACTTGATGTCTCATATTAATTAAAACAAAATGCCAAAAGATAGCTTGCTGTATCACCTTCATTATATTGGCACGTGATGTATGTGTGATACAGACACTGTAACTTTTATATCAAATCTTAATTCACTGGTGTTCTAAATTGTGACACTTAGAGGCCATCCTAACACAGGGGCACTATCAGTATAGCTGTGTGGCAGGAGGGAAGGAATAAGTTGTGGGATATGTGCAGCTCTGTGCAGCATACAAAATATGAGAGAACGACCAGAGATTCGTAGGAATAGATTACCACAGATAGCAGCCAAAACGACTTCCTCCACACACGCCCCAGTGCTAGGAAATGTGAGGAATAAATAAAAGTTCATATATAAAGTGTATTTCAATGTAGAAGGATAATATGATATTCAGTGCCAGGAACCACTGAGCAATGTGTGATGTTTGAGACAAAAACGATTTTTGCTTTTTGCCAATGTTTGTTATAATGGTGAGGGCCCAGCAGCTCCCACACCAATGAGGTTTCACAGAAATATTGCCAAAACAAGTTGCGCATTGACAAAGCCAAAAGGCTGACCAACAATTTCAGACCTACCGGCTTTACCAATGCTTGTTTATTTTTATGTTGCAAAGAAATGGTACCTACCTTATTCCAGTAGTTTACCGAGCATTCTGAGAGCAGTATCCATAGCCTCACATTGCTAAATATTGAAAACGTATGTACACTTTTTTCTAACAACTGTCAGTAGTACAGTCTGAGCTTACACCATTTACTTAGAGCGCTTACCCTAATAATAAAGCCTTTGCATTAATGAACAATAAATACAAGTTTGACCAGCATTAACATATGTACAAAAATATTACCTTCACTGCAGACTATGCCTTTCCCTGATCCATAATGTGGTACTGTAAACTGGCAGCCAAAGGGTTTGTGCTGTAGGGGGTTGGGCCTACTTGTCCCAAGGACAAAATACGCATGAAAACTTGTTGCCCTTGACCTCAAACAATATGTCCTGGGCGTGGGACTATAGGGATTCCACATCCCTGGGCACAGTTTGACCACTATGAGTGTTTTGATTCCTAAAGGTGTTACTGTAACAGAGATTTTCATCTGTGTTTGCTGTTGGGACAAGCTATAGTACAATGCTTTAAGTCTTCTTTTGCTTCTGGAGATAATGAATTTCTTTTTAAGGTCTTGTACAGGGATTGCAATATAATTTTTAGGTTCTTTCCTTCATTTGGAGTCCCCTCCTTACCTCAGCTGGCCAACAAATGCAGCGTGTACCATTGATAGCTCACCTATTGCAAGACATGTTGCTACCAAAGTTTCAATTGTAGAATGTGCTGCACACACCTCCTCCAAGGACTATGTATCAATTGGTAAATAATTCATTGATGCAGATGTACAAAAAAGGGAATAGCATTAACTGGTTGTTAGTATACAATGGTTCAGATTGCTTCTACTACACATGATATCATGATATAAAGATAAAGGATGATGATATGTACTATGACCCTAAGTATATTATTGAAAGGGCTGGGTGGAAGAAAAGGCAGAAGGGAACAGGGGAGGATGTATGCAAAAATAAATGGAATACGGATAGGCCCAAATGGAAAGATATGTTTACCAACGATAATGCTTGCTCCCATGGCCCGTCTTTTTCATGGTTCATCACTTGTAGGACGTGATGGGAAGATCAGACTGTTTTCCTAATGCTGTATTTCCACTGCCCCAGGCCACTTCATTTCCCCACATTAAATGGACTTCATCAGCTTCCCTCCAACTCAAACTACAAGTACGTATTGGTTATTGTGTGCATGATCAGCAAATGGACTGAGGCATGCCAATCCAAGAACAGCAATACACAAACTATTGCCAAATGCCTCCTGAAAGAGTTCATACCGCGCTTTAAAGTACCTATGCTTATGGGTTCTGACAATGGACCGGCGTTCATCTCACATGTGATTGAGGGGTTGTGCAAGGGGCAAGGAGCCACACAGAAAATACATGTGTTCAACGGAAACTACCAAGTGGGAATGGTATCCCAAGCTCATCCTGAAGGGTTGCACGTGCTAAAGAAAAAGGAAGAGTGTGTAAGCGGACACCAACGATACATCAACTAAAGACGTCTGGAAAAATTAATGCCCCAACCCCTCAGTCTACAAGTTGTGACAACGAGACATCTTTACCTTTTTCATCACTTTGTTTTCCTCATATCGAATGTGCCTAAGTAATAGAAGTGCTAGTAACCTCTCAAATTACTTGAAGACAGGCACCAACGGTTACTTTTTCTGTTTGCAGGTATCATCTCTGAGGCTCTACCTTATTCCTCAGCAGACTTTTTGAAAAGAGTAAAAGTACAGCAGAAAATAAGACATTCTTCCAACTAGTCACACTAGCCACACGTACCAACGATTGGAACAATGCCTCAAGACTTGCTCAAGACTTTCAGAACAATTAGAGAAAATGATCATGGGTGCTGCTAGCACCATTGACCACCATTGCTGCCATTATAATGACTACGCTCCTTACAGTGTGTTATGATCACAGTATTATACCTGAGATACTACTTAAATGACAGAGAGATATTGTACCAAAGTGAATAAATAGCCATTGATAAAGACGGGACAGGGGGACAGTTGACAGGGCAGGATGTTACACACCGGCCTACAGACACAGAAAACAGCATGTGTTACAATGTCATACCTGTCTCCAAATACATGGGCTGTGTCCTAATGTACAATATGCTCTTCAGTCAGCACACCATGTCCTAAGGTGCACCTCCTGAGAATAGCAGAATTAGCAAAGGGAGAGCAAGGATAGAACAGGGAATGTGAGTAACTTAGCACTTATAGAAGTTGTAGAAGTGACAACAATGGGACTACGCTAAATGCAAGAATTTTGTTCAAGAAATTGAACAAGAGGAGGGAAATGAAGCAGGGCCCCGTTTTACCATATACAAATCCCCCATGCAGAATCCTGCTCTGCTCAGGCAGCATGACACCCACATATAGGCCCCACCAGTCAGAACTTAAGAGGTGTGTTAACGTGACCATTTTATCTCAAACATTTAGTAGGTTCCATAACAGTTCACACCTCTTTAGATACATACACACATAGGCCCAAGCCCACCTCCTTCAATGCACACACATGTAGGCCCAAAACATTAAGTCTCGTAGGCCTCTCTGCCCTCACAACAGGGACCTGTGCCATCCACCGCGACACCAGCCCCCTTGGAAATTTTCCACAGCTGCAAGAATAGCTCAGATAACACGTGAGGCAAGGTTCGGCTGGTACATCTTGGTCTTTCACAAGCAATGTTTGCAAAATTGTTAGTTAAGAAACTTTCCAAGCTTGCTCAAGCGAAACCAGACGACGGCTGTCTGGCTGCCTGGCATAGAAATAATGTATAAAATATTAATTTCCGAGCATCTTACGATGGAAGTTATCTTTTTTAATGTTTGCGGTCAAGAGCACTGACCACGTGCAAAAAGCCCCTAGTTTCACCATGATACCACTTCTCTGTTCTCTCACAACTTTCCGAAGTTACAGTAAGCGTGCAGTCAAGAACCCACGTCAGACGTGGGTAGGAGTTCTGCATTTAGCCATATAAAAGGTCTACACCTAGGCCAACGCCCCGAACTCCTCCTATAGTGCTCAGCACTTGAGTTCCCGGTCGACCGATCTATCTAGGGCCTAGAAGCCTATTCTGAGGTGGTAATGCTCTTCTTTGATTACCAGCCTTTTGGCTTTGTCAGCCCCTCTAATTTAGCTCATCCACACCCAAGTCATTGCATTTATCCTAGCTTAAATTGTGTACTCTTGGATGGCCTCTTGCTCTGCCCATTCGTGACTTAGAATATGATCTATATGATTGTTGATTCTTTATTTTCATCCTTCTCATGTATTCATGAGAAACATTCGACGATGAACAGTTCCTTGTTTTATTGAATTGCTTAATAAAGTGCCATTATATTTCACACTGTTGTTCCTTTTTTTCTCAGAGAACGCGCAGAGCGCAGGTCTTGCTCTCGTGAGCTGGTAAGCCATGTGTGACCACTGCAGTGTCTCTCCATTTACCCTCCATCACAAGGACCACACCAACAAATCTACAAGGGAACACTAACTCTTAGAGGGGCCTTGGGACAATCACCCCAATGCAGGGCCAATGCTATGGTGGATCCACAAGATAGACCCTGGGCAGCACCAGCGCCTCGAAATAGACAGCCAGGCCTTGGACTAATCACTAGAACCATTACCACCATTTCGGAAACTCAATGACGGTGCATAGAGAATGGGGGTGTCACGAGACTCAAGGACCTCACACTCCGCTTATGGTCTTGGAACGTTAACGGTCTCCTAACCAAAATCTCGGACCCGGAATTCCTACTGTATATAAATACATTTGATATAATCATGTTGCAGGAAACATGGCTTGCTGACCCACACTATTTACAAGGCTTCACGTGCTTGGCCACACCGGCCATAAAGTGCTGCACATTTGGCCACCGATCGGGTGGACTGGCAACCTACGTTTCCCCGATTAGCATAACATCAGCAACGCTAGTTAGCTCTTCTTTGGCTGGCACCATAGCAGTCAAGATCACCATCTCCCAGTGGGGAGGACAAGATGAGGTGGTACTAGTCAGCACATATATTCATCCAAAACATAAAGTCAAGGACTCAGAAAAGCTAATAGGCCAAGTAACTAATTTCATAACTGAGATAGAAACCCCCAAATTTCATTCTTTCTGGGGACTTAAACCAGTACTTATTTGGCTTGACAGCAGGCAAAGAGGCCAGCACCCAAACCTCACTCTGTAACATCCCAATTCAATGCGCACCGCTACACAGAAGTAAGAGCCGTAAGAACAATCGCCTCTTGGAAGACCTAGAGCATCTCAACCTTAGAGCTCTTAATGGAAGATTCCCAGGGGACTCCCTCCCGTGCCATCACATTACTCCTCTTCAACTGGCTCATATTAGACTATACGTTTGTGAGCCTATCACTGTTCCCATGCATCCATGGACTTAGAATGGGTTACAAAGGAGACAGTGATCACCGACCACAAGAAACTCTGTTAATAACAACTGCACCCTTTTCCATCCACAGAGAAGCGGCCCTAGGCACTAGTTACACCTCAAACCTTAGGAGGATCAAATGTGTGGTGTCAAAGGTGGATTTCATAGCTACAGCAGCAATAGACCTCTTTCAGTCACAAACAACAAACACGAAGGACCACTTAACCAATTGGGAACACTTTACTGCTACACTCCTTAATCTCTTTGCCTTGCCATCTGGAAAACATCATCACCAGGCATTCAGTTGGGGAAACAAGATCCCGAAAGCTCAAAGGGTCTAACTAAAACTCCTCAAAAAATCTGTAAATGGTACTTTAAGATCTCTGAGAGCCAGGGGTCTCCAGTCTCCGACTCCTCCTGCGACTACAAAAAAACGCACTTAAAAAACTGAAATGGGCAATTAACAAAGAACAAGTAGAAGGATCTTCGGCAAGGCTCTTGCACGATATAAACCACAATGACAGTGCCCACTTTTGGAAAACAGTGAACGTCATAATTCACCCTCATCACGAGGCCATCTCGTCACACATTTCAGAAGAAACGTGGGTAATATTTTTAACCAAGCATTTCAATTATCAAATTGGGGGTGACCAAACAATTAATCTAAACAGCCTGTCATCAAGGGATCATCAAGGTGCAGACCTAAAGGAGGCACCCGGGTCACCCACACCTGCTACCGAACACACATCTGAGCAGGAGGCCTGTGCCTTGATGACACTCTCAATAAAGAAGCAGATTGCCAAAGGGAGAAGAGAAGAGAAGGGGTGCCGGGCCCGAACAGCGTTCCACCAGGACTGTTCAAACAGAAGGCGGCTGATTGGGCAAGTATCTTGCAACCCCTCTTCTCTGAAGTCAGATTATTAAATGGAGTACCAGAGTCATGGAAGGGCTTGATGCATGTACCGATCCATAAGAGTGGTGACAAGGCCTTGCCGGGCTATTACCCCGCCTAGTGGCACTGATCGACAATGAGGAAAAATACTTTGTGGGGACCTTACTAGAGGACCTGACAGCCTGGGCAGACACAAACAAGATAATACCCTTAAATCAGACTGGTTTCTGCAAAACATCAGGCACAACAACGAATATCCTCGTAATTTCATTACTAATCGACGCAGCCAAAACTGCCAACCATCCATTACATTTATGCTTCATCGACTTCAGTGACGCCTTTGATAATGTAGAGAGGGGAAGATTGTGGGGGAAGTTGGCAAGCTGGGGAATCCCACGAAATGTCCAAGACATCTGGGCACTCCTCCACACAGACACCTGGGTCCAGGTAAAACTGGGGGGGCGGGGGGAATCTCACTTCTCTAGAAGAGTGCCCACAACCAAAGGCCTGAAGCAGGGTGAATGCTCGCACCCACCCTTTTCAACTTGTTCATGGCCGATCTCCTGCAAGCACTTAACATCTGCAACTCGCATGCACCAAGGCTAGGAGGCAATACACTGACCAACCTTATATATTCCGATGAAGTAGTCCTGCTCAGTCACACCCAGGTAGGTCTGCAACACCTTCCAGATGAACTGCAGGATTACGCCATAGAGAACACCCTAACAATTTACTTCAAGAAAACAAGGACCATGACAATCAGCAACAAAAGGAGTCGGCAGAGATGATGGCACCTGGGCGGAACACAAATAGAACCACCCACCGACTATAAGTACCTAGGCGTCATCATTGATAAGAAAGGGCCGTTTGCACCCCAGAAAGAAAAAATGAGAAGGAAAGGGGTGGTTATAGCAATAACATTGAAATATCTCGCTTCAAAACTGATGGGGCACGCACTAAGCCCCCTCCTAAAAGTAGCACAGGCCAAACTATTGCCCATGATAACCTATGCCAGCGAAGCAATGCGGGGCCGTGGACAGCACCCTAGTCAAAGCGTATAGAACTATGTTCGGCCTCCCAAAATACACCTTGCCCGCCCAAATAAGGCTGGAGTTTGGCTTATTAAAACAATCTCTGTCCAGGCCTGGCGCTTACATCATCTGCTGGAACAAGATCAGATCCTCCACTCCAAATACTTTAAACCAATGGCTAGAACTCCAGCAGAGGTATATCTCCCCTGCAAGAAGCTACCTGCATGAATCTCTGGAAACCGTTGGGTTTCCCAACCCTTGGAATACACAGCTCCCTCACTCAACTTTCAAAAAACTGGTTTGGAAGTCCGTAAAACGACTCTCACTGATAGAGGACAAGGCTACTTTTTTAGCCAGATCACATGCATGGATGACCCTCAACACTCACGAAAAGCTTGAATCTCAAAAATACTTTAATCAGGGCTTCCCAAAAACAATAAAAATTAAATTCCTTAGGCATCGACTGGGCCTCCTCCCATGCACTCAGAACCTTCCACCTTGGCTGAGGGGGCCGACCCAATCTGCTTGCAGTCTCTACGACATGGGAACAGGAGGCATTCTGCACTTAATCTGTACCTGCAAGGAGCTACTGAAAGAAAGGAAACAGCTGTTAAAGGCACCCTTCAAACAGAGGGGAATTCGCTCAAGGAGGCAAGCGGTACTGGCATGTTTCGATCCGGGGGATACACAATTGAACTGCTGAGTGGCAAAATGTCTCATGCTAGTCGAACAAAAAATGCCACAAGCTCTGACTATAGAAACGGTCGGGCTATCAGCTGCAGATGCTCCTGGAAGCTCACCACATTGTACGCACAGGCAAAGAACTTGGCACAAGGCCCTCTTGCCAAGACCCTTACTTTTAAAAGAAACTGTTACGTCTGCAATGGCATCAAAGCAAGAACTGGCCTGATTGTCCCTAGAGCACATCGTGCCAGGGACACAAACCTGGGAGACCTTCTACCTTTCTTCCCCCCTTTTTGCTCTTCTTTCTCTGGTCCTACTCTCTACTCTCCTGAACTGTGAGCACATGGCAAATCATCCGGTATCAGGCGGAAGGGTCTGATCCAGATTCAGATGTATATGCCCTTTCAAAACCACCTTGCTGTAATAATAAAATGTGCTACAATGTGCTATATCCCAGCAGCCCTATGCCTGCCAGGGTTTACTTTCAAAATATGAATCAGCTGCATTGCACTTTACCGCGGGATTTAAGCTGACCGCGAAGAAACTGTTTTATCATCTGACAAAGCTGCCATTTCTTCTTATTCCCGCTGCGCAAACAAAAGTCTGCTCAAGGATGCACAAACTTTTACTTACTTGCCACCTGTTAGATGCTTTTACCAGATATGTATGTGTGGCACCGCACCTCATAGTGTGTATTAATGGTTTTTAACAATGTGTACCAATGGTTTCACTGACTGTTTTAACGTTTTGAAATGGTTTTTAGTAACTATGCAAAAATAAAAAGACTTGAAGCTCATAAATTGGGCTCCGCTCCCTCAGTTCAGGGAGTGGGGGCATGTAAGCCTACACTTCTGAATAACTTTGCACTTGTAAATGGTGAATAGTCAAAAGTAGTAAACTTGCTCACAAGTGTAAGAGCAAACTTACACAAGTAGATTTCTTCACATGCAATTTTACCTTTGAGACTGTCTCATGTGTTTCTTCATTATGATAGTGTATCCTTTCCTTGGGCTGTTTTTTTAACAATGTTTTTGAAACCATAACACATTTGAGATGTCTTTATGAAAGCGTTAAACTATGTTGCCTATATATCCGCAGAAACTTGTGAACTATTTTTTAAGTAGGTTATCTAGTTATACTGATAAAGTCTTTTTGATGACCATAGTATGATATTTTTATGACATTTTTAACAATTCCATTCCTCACAGGCTGAATAGGTAAGGCTGATCCTGCAGTGTATGACATATTTCACACTTTTTGTTTCACCTTAGTCCTTTTTGTTACTCAGTACTAATGGTAATGGGTTTGTTAAGATAGTTCAACCCCAGATTGACAGAATAACAATAAAGCATTTGGCTAGCATGAAATCTTGGCAACAAGGTGCAGGAATTTTCCACCTTTGGTGACTATCTGGGGGTTGACATACTTCTTGGTTAATCTATCCCTATGATTAGATATATGGACAAAGTCACCTAGGGTTTCAATGCATATACCCATACAAGGAGATTTGAGCAGCCTATTACTGTTAACCATAATATGCTTCAGGGATTTTCTCATCTCTTGAAAATCTATTGTTGTTTTTTTCACTGACTGATGAAAACTGAAGAGGGATACCTATTAATGTTAGATTACATGCCACAAAAAGGTTCATAATCCAAAATAATGGAGATTCTAGTCTTAGCAGAGCTGCTTATTTTCTTTATTACACCTATGGACCTATTGAAATAAATGATACTATAAGAAAACAAGATTATGTAATCACAAAGTAAATGGGGGGGCAAGATTTTGTTATTTTAAGCTCAAACAGTGGAGGGATGATACTTGTCTCTGTGTCATTAATAAAATTATGGATTTCCATCATGGAATCTAGGAAAGAATCCATCTTATGTCTTCGCTGAAGGCTCATATTGTTGTTTAAAGCAAGTTTATGACTTTCGAAGAAACAAGAGACACAGGTTTACAATAAATAATTTTACAAGTAGTTGCTCTAGTTTATACCAGTCTGCAGCTTTAAAGAATATCTTCCATTTTGGAAGCAGACTGATCCTCTGCCTAAGGTAGGGGAAAAAACAGGAGCATGCAGTTTTTGAGTGGCACTATGTAAATGAGCCAATGACATCCTTAATGCTATTCTGGATTGGTATTCTTTTAAACAATAAACAATATACACTTTTAATTGAGAGGAAAACATGGATATTCAACTGAAATCACTGGGTCTTCGTTTTTCTTTAAATGTGAAAACACACTGAATGGTGTAAAATATCTACCTGTTATTATTAAGGTGTTGATATAAAAAACTCTTTCTAAAGAGTCTAGGCAAAGTAATATAGTTAATTAGGCAGGGAGAAACTTTTCATGAAATATTATGGCCCCAGTTTAATAACTACTGGAGAGTCAATTTTACAATTCTACATCTCAATGTAGAGTAGTTAAGAGAGGGAGGTCTGCAAAGTCAAAGATCATTTTATAAGTGGCAAGCCAAAGAATGTTCCCCAAAGGATTGTTATTGCCTGCAAGCCAGTGCTCCTTTTTCTACAACATCCCAGGCAGTTCTCTTATGGCAATGCGCTCCTCTGCACACAATGCGGAGAACCAAACTAAGACTTGGACAGTGTAATGTGAAAGCAAGGAGGATCGAAATACCAAATGAAGGAAAGCATATTCAACATATGGCTCTTTTTATTCCTGCTGACTCATGGAAGTGCCAATGTAACGTAATGTAAGGTGGATTTGTAGAGCACAGCTTGTCTCCTGTGAGTGTATCCAGGCACTGAGTAGGTGAAAGTAGGCATGTGGTGAGGCTGAGCCTCAGTGCAGGCAGTCTTGATGGTCCTGCAAGAAGATGAATTGAAAAGCAATGTCTTCAGCCTCTTTCGAATTTCACTAAAGAAGGTGTGGCTAGCCTTAAATCCATTCATCTACAAGATGGTCACGATGACAGTGTTTGTTCTCAGAGTTTCCCAATCCAAAATGCGGTCAACTTTTTTTCCTGCCAAGACTATATATAAGGAGGCCTTAGTCAGACATGGTTGTGTTACAGTGCTATTGTATCCCTGTTTTCGGTACGTTCATCCAGCACATCGATACCTTTCTTTCTTGATTTTTGTTTCTTTTTTTCTGCAGTGGCATTCCTAGCTGGATAGCTGGTTTTTCTCACTTGGAAGACTTTTTGATGGGCTCTTTCTGAATCCTGACTTAGGGTAGTTTTGGTCCCTTACCTTTCAACCTCTTCATCATTCATCACCTAGAATCAAGAACAATCCACCAATATCGTCAAGAAGAGTTTTTCTGTCTTCTGAGATTTTTCCTCCTAACTGGTACCTTCCCAAGGAAACACTTGACACCTTTCATGTGTACAGGAAGTGCAGAGTAGCATCGTGCCTAGTGAGAGGAGTGGCTCTTTCTCCTGGAAATTAAGACGGAAACTAGAGATATCTTCAGAGTGTACAGTCCTTTTCAAGAATGCTTGAAATACTGGATGGCAGTGCAATATGGTATTCTGGTGTGACTGAAATATTGTAGGTAAAGCATAATTCCTAGACTTGTTTGTGGTTTCTACATGGATTCCTTCATTTGTGTTCCCAGGATGATTAATATACAGAGAGCTTAAATGTTGTTCATTCTGAGGAAGAGGGGAGAGTGAGACTATCTTTTTGCAAATGTTTGCATGGTGAAAGAGCAGGCAGTTCTAAACAATGTATGTGCAGATGAGGCTGCACCTGAAACCATTTTCCTCCAGTGGGGAATCGGTGGTGCTGGGCTCCACATCCTATTGTTCTTGTATCTGACTGTAAGAGTAGATCAGGAAACAAATTGCTAATATGTTTTAAGCTTATAGGTGGTCCTCCACCATTTTGCCTTCTCCTAGATTTCTGTATCTAACAGACCAATGTCCAAATAAGATAAACCTTTTCTTTGGTGTTTGATTTTTAGTGTTTGGAAGGCTCTGTAATGAAGGGGACCCACGAAGAATACTTGAATGGAAAATATCAGAAGAATACTACACTTACTAGTTGTCTGAGTGAAAACTATGCTTAAAAAAGGATATTTTTGATTCTTTCTGCATGAAACAATTTTGGAAGGATGATTTGGAAACTGCAAAACAATCAAATGTAAAACCTATAAATTCCATTTTTTTTGAGTGAGGGAAAGATAGAATTGTTATAGATTGATAATAAAGCCTAGACCTTGTAGAAACAAAATGGCATGATGAAGCAGATTTTGGGGATTCAATGGTCGTGAGCTAAGAATAGTATGTTGTCTAGGTAAACCAAGATGCAGAAACCCTGTCACCTGAGAAAGGCATGAAAAGGTTTTAAAGCATCTTGTTGAGGTTTGGAAGACACCAGCATGCAAAAAGAAGACCAAAAGATGGAAAAATAATTGTTAGTACGTTTCTTAGCAAAAGAACTGGAGATTAATTATTTGAGAAGAATGAACTGGTGCTATAAGGTATGCATCTTTTAAGTCAAGTCTCCAGCCATCTAAAACGGCATTCTTCAGACAGATTTTGGTTTCCATTATGTTTATAAAGCACAAAATCATTCAATTGACACATCTGTTTTTTAGTTTTCATTTTTGGTATAAATGTTACTCAGAAATCAGTGTAGCTGTGGAAGACAAGCTTCTGTTTTCCCTCTAAAATGTAACATTTTAGATTTCTTTGGAAATTTACTAAAACCTTTGAAGAAAAAAACAAGGGAGAGTGTGAGAAAGTCATCCTTTTTGCTTGGTCACCACCATTTTTTGACTGATATTGGTAGTAACTGACTCTGACTATGCCCTGGGCTCTGCTAACCAGGCCCACAGCCAGTGCTCTGATGAAAAAGGTATATGGTAATTAGGTATAATTACAATTGGCAATGGAAGACCCCTGTAAGTCCCTAGTATATGATCCAGCAGGTTACTAGCAACAAGCATTCATACACAAAATACTCACCTGGGCCCATTCATTCACGCTAACTAATAATCACCGCTGGTAGGAATCAGTTGTACTCTTTATCAAAATCCCTGCTACCAATGACCTTTTCTGATTGAAGAGTAATGACTTACCAATGGACCTTTGATAATTGGGGATAAAATGAGATCATACAAAAACAATTTCATAAAACACCTGAAATAACCACTGACTCAGGAAATTTTAAAATGTTTATCTAAATATTTTAGCCGAGTAATATACAAGCCACACGGCACTTAATCACATATCAAGGAGGAAGTACACTATAATATCACGTATTAATCACAAATGACGGTCCCTCAGAAAGGAGAAGATAGAGACAGCAGTACAAACTAAAGATTACGCTTTATAGTTACCTAAAAGCGTGAGAACCAAACCCCTTGGCCAAGGAGTTGGAAAAGGGTCCCAAGAAAGATGAAGACCAAAGACCTCCGGACCAGATTCAGGACAGGATAGGTGACCTCTCTACCAACGACGCATGCATCGTTTCTCCTCTCTGGCACTTCGTTCCTCCTCGATTCTTCCATGTCTTCTTTCTAATGGAATCCACTGCCCCCACCTCAGGACCTCTTTGGACAGCGGTTCAGTCTGCAATCGATCAGCTCGTTCTGTGGTCCTCAAAACTGTCAGCCTCAACGCTAACTGCTCCTAAGCTGTGCTCCTGTGCTAACTAATTAGCTAATTCTATATCTATTATACCCTTCTACACCCAGGTACCTCCCATTAATGTTTCAAAATTATGGGCCCACTACTTCTGATTGGACAAAGGCAGGGGGGTTGATCCTCACACCATGACAATTTAGTTCGATTTCTTTAAGCCCATTGTTTTAAAATACCACCCCTCACAATTAATACATTTGCTTTATTTCCCACCCGTCTCACGACAAATTTTAATATAAAGTGTATACAAAATGTTTCAATTGGTAGGACATCTCAGATATACACTGAAGGTGATCAGCGGGTCATGTCCTTGGACATCTTCCAAGTTGACTTCAGCGCTTTGTCTTGTTAGTTTCAGAGCGCATGCGCAGGTCACATGGCTCTCGAGCTGCTGTTCAGTTAACCCAGGCCCATTTTACGAACTAATAGAAATCAAAGAAGAAACATATTAAAATCAAAAATAAATGTTTTCACTGTATACCCCCTACTTCTACTCTATTCCCATTTAATTATAAAATCTATCCCACATTAATAGCGTTAGAATACCACATTATTAATTGCAGCAACGCGAAAGCTTTAGCATGTGAGAACATAAAGCAGCCATTTTAGCATACACTGCGCAGAAGCAAAAGATTCCCTCCAAGCAAAGAAAGACGTCATACCACGTGATATGGTTGACACATGCGCAGTTGAGTTCCCGCGTTTTAGCAGCCATTTTGGATTAGACAAGGATTACTTATTAGTGGAAAACACATAGGCAAGCATCATCTGGATAAAAAAAACGTTGTGTATGCACTTATTAATAAAGACGTTACAAGGTTTTAGTACAAATTAATTAATACTGTGAGAAGATTGCTTACGAGCAAGTCTCATTTTGAGTCCTTGCTCCATCAATCCCCTCTCTGATGGCGTTTCTGAGCCATCAAAACTACCCACAACCAGATGCCAACTTCTAGCATATTTCTGTCACAGTCTCATTTTTACATTGTCTATTCTTATCCTCTCCTTTCAGTTTCTTGTATATTTCACTTTTCAGATCTTCTAATTCAATTTCATCAAATTTCAGTTTCTTGCCTTTTCCTGTCACCTTATATGTTTCGTTCTTTCTACAACATTTGCAAAATATCATTATTGACAGTACTATTATTGCTATCCCTACTAAGGGTACTATTATTTTACCTATAGGTCCTTTTCCTACATTAGTAAACCAGGTACCAATTGACGCAATGCTATTTGTCAATTTTTCCCATACACTATCAACTTCCAGTGGTTTCAGTTCATTCTCAAGTTTTGTTATACTCTTTATATACGTTCCGATTTCTGCACTTTTGTCAGGAATATACGTGCAACAATGTTTCGTTTTCAACAATTTACAGACTCCGCCCTCTTTTGCTAATATTATATCAAGAGCAAGTCGATTTTGCATAACCATAGATCTAATCGCAACCATTTCCGCATTAATCATTAGAAATCCTCCAGCAGTATCTGTTGATAAACGATCAACCACTGTAGACAATTTACATATTCTCCTTGAGTTCAGAATTACTCCCACTGAAGGTATCAATGCACCAAATATATAACCTACAATTTCTGAAAAACTAGCTCTTTTACTACGTGTTAATTCACTATTATTTTCATTGTTCCCAGTGTTTCTTTTTACGTGGTATACTTTTGGAAAAACTATTCCAAAATAACAACTTCCATACCACCGTGCAGGAAGCCTAAAGTAAGCTTTATTCCCACACACATAATAAATTCCAGGAAAAACTGAATCTGTTCCTCCTTTTAGTCCCCAACCTCCAAGAATTAAGAAATTATGTTCACATTCACTGGTACCGATGAAAATATTGTTATAATCAGTCTTTAACCTATGTAGACAAATTTTCCCTGTCTTTACAAAATCCAGAGCCACAGCAGCTTGAGCCCTGCCAGGTGTGTAAATACCCTCTTTCTCAGCCCAAGGTGGAAGATGAGCTTTATGCTCAGACGCTTTCTCTTGGAAATTCTGTCTTCTATTCTCAACTAAGTTCAAAAATATCTTTTCTTCTTCATGTAATGGTAGATTGCTTCTATGTGCATGTGTTATGTCTATCGACTTCATTGTTAAGAAAAATTCTCCCTTAAATTGTGCATCTTGACTACTAAGCACTGGGTTCAGATTCTTTCGAATAGGAACCTCTGAAAATATCACATCTATATTTGAATAATAATACTGAAGTTTCCCTGTTCTATAAAATAAACTAGTTAGTAGACTACATGATATGCCATAAGTTAAAGGCAAATGATGATATGTTAAACCTTCTGCTACTGATTCAGGTAACTTCATACAGACATAACAGTCACTAACTTCCATTGTATCTACGTACTGAAACAATAATTTAGTGAAAACATTTAAACTAGTATCATTATCTGTTACCACGTGATGAAACTCTGGTTCATCTTCTGCTTCTATTTTTACTATATCACCTTTCAAGTTATCTATTCTTCCCTTTGTTTCGTTGTTAATCTTTTTATCCATTATCATAAGGTAAAGAATTGCTACAATCACGACTAACCACACCATAAGCACCACTAGCAGACTACATATGCATATAGCACAGCATCTTTTACAACATTTCCGTTTCGGTCTCCCAGAAACTCTGTCATCAGCCATTTTTACAAAAGAAGATTTTTTTCTTTTCTTTTTCTTTCAAGACTTTAATTTATCAAGGTGGTTTCACTTCTTTTCATAAGTCAGTTCTGCACTTGTTCTTTCGTCACCACTTTCACTTGACTCTGAACTCTCGTAGTCTTCAAGGATTATATAAGTCCAATCAGGACCTTTAAACTTATTGTTCACAAGTTTCAATCTTTTGCTTTTTCGTTTTTCAGTTCCACTTGTTTGTCCAGATAAGCTTGTTACTTCATTTACTTGTTCTGGATCTTCACTTCGCGTTTCTATATGGTATTTTACTCTTTTAATGACACTACGCCAATGATCACCTTTTCTGACTTTCTTTGTTTGCACTGTATCTTCACCTTCTGAGTCTTTTCCAAAAACTCTTTTATTTTCAAGATGTGGCACAAATTGATTTTCCTCGATTTCAGTTTTCTCTTCCATCTGCTCTTGTTCAGGTCTTGTTGTTGTTTCTTCAGTTGCCTGAGTGTGAGTTTCTACTAACTGACCCTGTTCAGGATTTACGTTTTTGTGCTTGATGCTTTCTTGCTCGATGTTTTCTTGGTTTTCTTCTCCCTGAACGTGTTTTTCTTGTTCTAACTGGTTCTGATCAGGGCTTATTGCACTTTGTCCTTCTGCAGCCTGACCGCGTTCTCCTGAACCTGTCAGTCCCTGCTCAAACTTTGTTGTTTCGTTGTCAATTTGAGCCCAATTTCCTTTCCCTATCTGGGCCTGCTCAAGTTCTTTTATTGTTTCATTCTCCCTATCCTGAGCTGCTTCTTCTTTACCTATCTGGTCCTCACTAATTTCCTCTAATCTAGCTCTACTTCTTGTTTTAATGAAAACTTCTGGTATATCAACCACAGGTATCCAGTCCTGACTTGTGCTCGGTTGTTCTTCTTCAGCTTCTTCCGAATCTATCACTTGGGATTCTTCAGCTGGCCAACCTTCAGCTTCCTCAGCTATTGATGCTGACTGAGGATCCTTTCCTTCAGGAGCTGGCACCCTTTTGGTGTGGCTTACATGAATCCAATTAGGCAATGCTGCACATTTCACTGCTGTGTTTGTAACCAATATAACCTGACAAGGTTTGCCCCACCTGGGTGATAAACACGTTTCTCTGGTGTGATGCTTCACTACCACCCAGTCTCCGGGGTTCAGATCATGCTCTTGTTCAGGCTGCCTGGAAACTGCGTCTTCTCCAACCTGGTGAGAGACAGAACGCACTAGGTCAGCCAATGCTTTGCAATAATCTAGAACCATATCATCAGTTATGTTCAGCAGTTTATTTCCAGGTACATGTGCTTGTCTCATTGCTCTTCCCATGATGATTTCATGTGGACTCAATCCTGTATTTCTATCAGGAATGCTTCTGAGTCCCATTAAGACAAGAGGCAATGCATCTGGCCAATCTAACGATGTAGATGCACACATCTTTGACAATCTTGATTTTATTGTGCCATTCATTTGTTCAACCACTCCAGAAGCCTCTGGGCGGTACGCACAGTGCAATTTTTGTTCAATTTTAAATGCTTCACAGATTATTCGAATTACATCGTTATTGAAGTGACTCCCTCTATCTGATTCCAAAGTTACTGGGAAACCGAACCGAGGAATGAGTTCTCGTAACAACAGTTTTGCGACTGTAATGCTGTCATTCCTTCTAGTAGGGTAAGCCTCCACCCACCTTGAAAACAGACACACTATGACAAGTACATATTTCAGTCCTTTACATGGTGGTAACTGAATGAAATCTAACTGCAATCTCACAAAGGGACCCTCAGCCTTTCCAATTTTTCCCAAACCAATTACTGTTCTCCTTCCTGGATTATTCATTTGGCAAGTTAAACACCTCTGGCAAAGACTCTCTGCTGCAGCCCTAAACTTTGGATTGTACCAACTTTGTCTGAAAAGTCTAATCATGGCATCTCTCCCTACATGTGTGTCTCTGTGATACATTCTGGCCATTTGTGAGATCAGGCAATCAGGCATGACTGGTCTGCCATCTGAATAAACCCACACGTCATCATCTGTTCTTCGTCTACACCCTATTTTTATCCAAACATCTCTTTCACTCTCCTCAGTATCATCATGCAATCATTTCACATCATTCCATGTTTCAGGTGTTGAACATAGCATAAGTTGGCAGCTGATTCCCATCCTTTCGACTTTTCTGTTTACTGCCAATCTGTTTCTGGCACAGTGTTGAGCAGTTAGGTCTGCGTATCTGTTATCAGCTACCACCCAGTCATCTCCTGACTGGTGTGCAGCACATTTCACCACTGCCAATTCTTTTGGTGATTGTATTGCCTCCAATAATTCCTTTACAAACTGCCCATTTTTGATTGGGGATCCTGAAGAGGTCATGAAATCCCTCTGCATCCACAGTTGGCCAAAATCATGCACAACCCCGTACCCATATTGACTGTCCGTAAATATGGTTACTTTTAGATTTTCCCCAATTTTGGATGCTTTGATCAAAGCAATTAATTCAGCTACTTGTGCAGATTTGACTCCTGGTAAATAGGATGCTTCGACTATTCCAGAAAGTTCACATACAGCATAGGCTGCACTCAATTTGCCATCCTCATGTCTTAGGCATGAGCCGTCCACAAACAGCTCCCTGTCTGGGTTCTTCAGGGGCATTTCCTGTATGTCAGGACGCGGTTTTGTACACAACTCTGTGACCTGTAAACAGTCATGTTCTGGATCGTTCTTAACTTCTTCACAATATGGATCTGGCAATAATGTAGCAGGATTTACAACTGTGCACCTAGCTATGGTCACATTTTCAGCTCCTAGAATTATTCGCTCATATCTTGTCATCCGACTAGGGGGTGAGATGCTGAGTTCTAGTTCTTGTCAACAGGATCACAACTGCATGTGGGACAAACACTTTAACAGGATATCCCATTACTATTGACTCACTTTGTTCAATGCTCATACAGGTAGCAGCAACTGCTTTTAAACAGCCTGGCAATGCTGCAGCCACTGGGTCCAATGTAGCAGAAAAATATGCTATAGGACGCCTGTCTAGTCCATGTCTTTGGGTTAGCACTAAAAGTGCACAATTTTCTCTTTCATAGCAAAACAGTGTGAATTCTTTTGTATAGTCAGGCATGCCCAAGGCAGGTGCCTCACACAAAGCATTTCTTAATTTTACAAATGCACCGGCACTTCATCATCCCATTCAATTGGATCTTTTGCTTTCTTTTTGGTTAGCTGAATTAAAGGCTTTGCTAGTAGTGAAAACCCTATAATTCATTGTCGACAGTATCCTACTATTCCAAGAAACATTCTCGCTTCTCTTTGTGTTACTGGCATTTTCATTTGCTTGATTATTTTTATTCTTTGAGACGTTATTCTTCTTTTCCCTCTTTCAATTTGGTGTCCCAAATATTTAACTGCCGTTGTACAGAATTGTAACTTCTCAGGTAACACTTTGTGTCCTTCCTCAGCCAAATGGTTGAGTAATGCAATTGAATCTGCAACACAATCATCATGTGTTCTTGATGCGACCAACAAGTAGTCTATGTACTGCACCAAGACTGAGTTCCTGGGCAGTACTAATTTTTCTAGACACTTTTTCAGTATTTGATTAAAAATGGAGGGACTTTCTGTGTACCCTTGAGGAACACGATTCCACACACAGACATGGTTTTTGAATTTAAACGAAAACAGATATTGGCTATCTGGATGCAATGGTATTGAGAAAAATGCTTGGTACAGATCAATCACGGTAAACCATTCTGCATCCCATGGTATCTGGTATAGGATCACTGCAGGATTTGGTACTATAGGACAACAAGGTACCACAATTATATTACTTTTCCTCAAATCCTGAACGATCCTATATTTTCCACTAGGCTTTTTCAAACCCATAATTGGCGAACTACAAGGACTACTCAGAACTTCTTTTAGTATGCCTTGTTTCACCATTCTGCCAATTTCCTCAGTAACTCCTGCTTTTACTTCTGCACTCATTTTGTACTGTCTGGTATTTGGGAAAATTGCGCCTTCTTTTACAGTGATCTTTACTGGGTCTATTTTTGCCATAAGTCCTACTTCTTTCCCAGTAAAATCCCATACCTTAGAGCTCACTGTAGTTCTTAATTCTTCTGGTAATTCATCTTTGGTTATCAAGGAGAACATCTCATCTACTTCAGTACCTTGCTTGGCTATCATGAACTTATAAACATGTTCTTCATCCGGGGTCTGTATTGCAACACCATCCGGTGTGCAAAAAATAGTGCAATTCATTTTGCACAGTAAATCTATGCCCAGTAAACTTACTGGACTGGAATCACACACCACAAATTGGTGCATTTCTCAGAAGTTTCCTATTCTTACTTCCATGGGCTCAGTAAGGGGTGTTCTGATTTTTTGATTTGCTACACCTACAACTTGCGATACCAAAGGGGATGATGGACGGAGCGTTAGAGCAAATCAAACACTCACCCCCAATCAACTGATCTGGGTTTAATCCATCATCATTCTTTAGCTCACTCCACCACCCCAGTTCAGACATGGCCATATGCAAATCAGTCTGACCCTGTGCCTCATGGGAACAGTCCAGCCCGAACTGCCAAGCCATGTCTTCCCTGGACCGGAAACAAGCATCCTGGGACCGGTTTCGGGTTCAAAACCCTCATCAGCCAGGCTATCTTGAATCCAGTGGCAAAGTGAGCAAGGGACCCACGTCTGGGCATACCCTGCCAATTTAGGGTGAACAAAGCGATACCAAAGGGGATGATGGACGGAGCGTTAGAGCAAATCAAACACTCACCCCCAGTCAACTGATCTGGGTTTAATCCATCATCATTCTTTAGCTCACTCCACCACCCCAGTTCAGACATGGCCATATGCAAATCAGTCTGACCCTGTGCCTCATGGGAACAGTCCAGCCCGAACTGCCAAGCCATGTCTTCCCTGGACCAGAAACAAGCATCCTGGGACCGGTTTTGGGTTCAAAACCCTCATCAGCCAGGCTATCTTGAATCCAGTGGCAAAGTGAGCAAGGGACCCACGTCTGGGCATACCCTGCCAATTTAGGGCGAACAAAGCGATACCAAAGGGGATGATGGACGGAGCGTTAGAGCAAATCAAACACTCACCCCCAGTCAACTGATCTGGGTTTAATCCATCATCATTCTTTAGCTCACTCCACCACCCCAGTTCAGACATGGCCATATGCAAATCAGTCTGACCCTGTGCCTCATGGGAACAGTCCAGCCCGAACTGCCAAGCCATGTCTTCCCTGGACCGGAAACAAGCATCCTGGGACCGGTTTCGGGTTCAAAACCCTCATCAGCCAGGCTATCTTGAATCCAGTGGCAAAGTGAGCAAGGGACCCACGTCTGGGCATACCCTGCCAATTTAGGGCGAACAAAGCGATACCAAAGGGGATGATGGACAGAGCGTTAGAGCAAATCAAACACTCACCCCCAGTCAACTGATCTGGGTTTAATCCATCATCATTCTTTAGCTCACTCCACCACCCCAGTTCAGACATGGCCATATGCAAATCAGTCTGACCCTGTGCCTCATGGGAACAGTCCAGCCCGAACTGCCAAGCCATGTCTTCCCTGGACCGGAAACAAGCATCCTGGGACCGGTTTCGGGTTCAAAACCCTCATCAGCCAGGCTATCTTGAATCCAGTGGCAAAGTGAGCAAGGGACCCACGTCTGGGCATACCCTGCCAATTTAGGGCGAACAAAGCGATACCAAAGGGGATGATGGACGGAGCGTTAGAGCAAATCAAACACTCACCCCCAGTCAACTGATCTGGGTTTAATCCATCATCATTCTTTAGCTCACTCCACCACCCCAGTTCAGACATGGCCATATGCAAATCAGTCTGACCCTGTGCCTCATGGGAACAGTCCAGCCCGAACTGCCAAGCCATGTCTTCCCTGGACCGGAAACAAGCATCCTGGGACTGGTTTCGGGTTCAAAACCCTCATCAGCCAGGCTATCTTGAATCCAGTTGCAAAGTGAGCAAGGGACCCACGTCTGGGCATACCATGCCAATTTAGGGCGAACAAAGCGATACCAAAGGGGATGATGGACGGAGCGTTAGAGCAAATCAAACACTCACCCCCAGTCAACTGATCTGGGTTTAATCCATCATCATTCTTTAGCTCACTCCACCACCCCAGTTCAGACATGGCCATATGCAAATCAGTCTGACCCTGTGCCTCATGGGAACAATCCAGCCCGAACTGCCAAGCCATTTCTTCCCTGGACCGGAAACAAGCATCCTGGGACCGGTTTCGGGTTCAAAACCCTCATCAGCCAGGCTATCTTGAATCCAGTGGCAAAGTGAGCAAGGGACCCACGTCTGGCCTAGTGAAGAGTATTCTAGAGATTCAAAGACAGGTGCCCCATCAAATGATGTGATGAAAAAGTATCACCAGGTAATAACTTATTTGAAAGGGAAAATACCACCAAAAGAAACAGATTGGGTGAAAATAGACAGGACTACCCAAGAGGCAAATGAATCGGTACATGCCTACTACGAACGTCTATTACAGGTGTTCAAACAGTACAGCGGTTTTGAAGATATTAGAGACAAAAATATGAGTCAGTTTGTCTATCGATTTGTTTATGGTCTAAAACCAGAGATTTGTCAGATGATTAAGCAACATATGTAATGTTGGCAGGGAAAACCTATCGATGAAATTTTGAAATATGCTAAATATTGTGGAGATGATATTGAAGACAGACACAAGAAACTACAAGAAAAGGTGATGTGGGCTCAAGTGAAAATGGCTGAGCGACAAGGAATTAATTTGGATAATCCAACAGATAGTCAGGGAAAAGAATCTGGAACGAATGGTGACACAGGGAATGGTGGAAAAGTGAGAGGACGAATGAGTAGAGAAGAGGCTAAAAAGAAATTTCCTTGTCATGGATGCGGAAAGTTGGGACATTGGAAGAACGAATGTAAAAGATTCAAAATAATAATGGCCCAAATCATAATTTAAATACACAGACGCAGAATGACTCACAGCAGGGTGTAAATCCTCAGAGTCAGTTGCCACCTGCCCCTATACAGGGTAATGTAAGCAGAGCAAAGCACGGTACAGACGTCGGATATCAAGGAGGAAGTGGTAAGAATGAATATGTAACTTCACAGTTTCTTTTACAGGAGGATTTTAATCCATATAATTATCAATGACGGTGCCTAAGAGAGGGGGAGAAGGAGTGCGTACTTGCCACATCCTTGCCGGTAGATCAGTCAGGTCCATATGTTGAAGGGAAAGTAAGAGGTAATGATATCACTTTTCTTTTGGACACTCGTGCTACCCGTTCTACTGTGAGAACAGCAGACATCCCAGACAGGCTCGCCCCACACCCGCTGTGTCGACCAATCCCAGCGCGGCGTTTGTGACATCAGCTTCTACTCCGACAGCTGACCCTCCCTTTACAAAATCGTACGCAAAACTTTATTTTCTCTACGCTTCTTATTAAAATTCAGTAACAACATAAAACATTCGCTATCGTGCCAGTTTCTCTAAATTGGAAAAGATAGTTTTTCTCATACTTAGTAAAACCTTTCCGTTTGCTAAACATACACTACAAGTAAAACTCTTCCGTTTACTCTTCACATAAGCTTTGGAAATACCTGCTACTTCTTCAATGTTACCCTTTCTAGGTGATAACATCAAATTTTCACCAGCGTATTCCTTTGCTGTCACTCACACACACAGAGTCCCTAACAAGTACTGATAGCCCTGCTTAACTTTTCAGTACTATTTCTGCCTTACAGATAACCTCACTGCAGTATGGCTTCCACTTACCATCCGCTATTCAATTTCCCGGGGATTCTAGACAACATAAAACAAAACTTTTAAACAAACGGATGTTAGTTCATAAAAATTAAATTCTCATTACCCAATTAACAAAGTGCAACCATCCTCTGATAACCAGAAAACTGATCCAGCGGGTTACTAGCAACAAGCATTCATACACAAAATACTCACCTGGGCCCATTCATTCACGCTAACTAATAATCACCGCTGGTAGGAATCAGTTGTACTCTTTATCAAAATCCCTGCTACCAATTACCTTTTCCGATTGAAGAGTAATGACTTACCAATGGACCTTTGGTAATTGGGGATAAAATGAGATCATACAAAAACAATTTCATAAAACACCTGAAATAACCACTAACTCAGGAAATTTTAAAATGTTTATCTAAATATTTTAGCAGAGTAATATACAAGCCACACGGCACTTAATCACATATCAAGGAGGAAGTACACTATAATATCACCTATTAATCACAAATGACGGTCCCTCAGAAAGGAGAAGATAGAGACAGCAGTACAAACTAAAGATTACGCTTTATAGTTACCTAAAAGTGTGAGAACCAAACCCCTTGGCCAAGGAGTTGGAAAAGGGTCCCAAGAAAGATGAAGACCAAAGACCTCCGGACCAGGTTCAGGACAGGATAGGTGACCTCTCTACCAATGACGCCTGCATTGTTTCCCCTCTCTGGCACTTCGTTCCTCCTCGATTCTTCCGTGTCTTCTTTCTAATGGAATCCGCTGCCCCCACCTCAGGACCTCTTTGGACAGCGGTTCAGTCTGCAATCGATCAGCTCGTTCTGTGGTCCTCAAAGCTGTCAGCCTCAACGCTAACTGCTCCTAAGCTGTGCTCCTGTGCTAACTAATTAGCTAATTCTATATCTATTATACCCTTCTACATCCAGGTACCTCCCATTAATGTTTCAAAATTATGGGCCCACTACTTCTGATTGGACAAAGGAAGGGGGGTTGATCCTCACACCATGACAATTTAGTTCGATTTCTTTAAGCCCATTGTTTTAAAATACCGCCCCTCACAATTAATACATTTGCTTTATTTCCCACCCATCTCACGACAAATTTTAATATAAAGTGTATACAAAATGTTTCAATTGGTAGGACATCTCAGATGTACAGTGAAGTTGATCAGCGGGTCATGTCCTTGGACATCTTCCAAGTTGACTTCATTGCTTTGTCTTGTTAGTTTCAGAGTGCATGCGCAGGTCACATGGCTCTCGAGCTGCTGTTCAGTTAACCCAGGCCCATTTTACGAACTAATAGAAATCAAAGAAGAAACATATTAAAATCAAAAATAAATGTTTTCACTGTATACCCCCTACTTCTACTCTATTCCCATTTAATTATAAAATCTATCCCGCATTAATAGCGTTAGAATACCACATTATTAATTGCAGCAACGCGAAAGCTTTAGCATGTGAGAACATAAAGCAGCCATTTTAGCATACACTGCGCAGAAGCAAAAGATTTCCTCCAAGCAAAGAAAGACGTCATACCACGTGATATGGTTGACACATGCGCAGTTGAGTTCCCGCGCTTTAGCAGCCATTTTGGATTAGACAAGGATTACTTATTAGTGGAAAACACATAGGCAAGCATCATCTGGATAAAAAAAATGTTGTGTATGCACTTATTAATAAAGACGTTACAAGGTTTTAGTACAAATTAATTAATACTGTGAGAAGAATGCTTACGAGCAAGTCTCATTGTGAGTCCTTGCGCCATCATATACAATAAGGCAAGGGGGATTCAATCCACCTATAAGTCCCTAGTATATAATAGGGCAGGGAGGTTTTGAAGACCAGTAGAATGTGCACTGCTGTGTTGCTGCTGTCATTTTTAAAGGCAGCCCTTCTTTGCAGACTATCTTTTAAAGTTCATTATATGCTAATTCAACTTTGGAATTAAAGTTACTTCTAAAGTGGTAATCTACCATTTCTTTACATATAAGTCACGCCTACGGTCTGCCCCAGGGCTGGGGACCTTATAACTATAAGTAGGGACATTATAAAAGATGTTTTATAAGCTCTGGGGAGGGAAAAACTGCCAATTTAGTTTTTCCCTATTGTAGATTATTAGCTCAATTGGCTAACATTGGAATATTTTATTTAAGTATAAATATTGCTAGGAAGGAGCTCAAAATGCCATTCAAGGACTAAAACGATTGGCAATGATAAATCCAGCAACTTGCCACTGTTGAATTTATCATAACTGGTACAAAAAATAAGTTATAGAACTTTCTGTGAGCCAAATTCCAACCTTTTAGCAGTCTCTCCTGATTGGACAGCCCTAACAGCCTTAGCTAAGCTGCTTTGATGAGGTAATAGGTGGTCTGCATAGAGCAGATATTATCTGATGGGGGAGCTCTGCAGCTGCAGAAAACAGGCCAGGTCGGAGGCTGGGTAAATCAAAGTGGGCTTCAAAGACAGCAGTACAGTAAGGAATGCCAGCCAAGTCTTCAGCCAGATGGCAGACCTAGGAATGGAATTTGCAGAAGATCAGGAGGGGGAGTGTTAATGTAAATGAGCCAAACCCGTAGGTTGGTTTAGCCCGGTCTTACTCTCCTGGAAAGGAATTCTCAATTTTTAATTTTAAAGGGCAGTGCTTTTTGGGACAGGAATATGCCACACTTTGGAGGAAGCTGTCATGCTTTTGGGTGGCACCCTGCACCTCATTGGACAGGGGTTCCGCCCCGCTTGTCGCCCTAGATCATTGAATAAATATGTGAGAGCTGCATAGCAACTCAGATCTACTGCCTGATACTACAAGGAGAAGAAGAGCTGCCCTGCTGGAGCACTGGTCTGTACCCCAAAGGCTTGCCCTCTGAAGAAATGCGCCTGCTGCACACTTGGAACTACGGCCCTGAGGACTTGGTCTTGATTCAAAAACGATTAAGGAGTGGAATTCCTGAAAGCAACAGGTTAACAGAGCTTCTCTGGACCATCTACCTCAAGAAGTCCTCAGCATCAGGTGCATCCAGGGGACTTTTAAGGATTTAGCCAGTTGCATTCTGGGAATTGAAGTTTCAAAATTCCAAAGGCCATTTCAGAGCTTCTAGACCCTTGGATTTGTGTTTTGGACACTTTGAACCCTCAAGAGAAACTTCAGGAAGAAGTTCCATAAGTTCGGGGCAACTTTTGACAAAAAGCGGGGGGCGCTAGGTGGCGCACGACCAAGATGGCCACACGCCTGTGAGACTCTGGCAGCTTGGCTACCTGATCCTTCATTCATCCTCCGACACCGCTGCATAATCTGGCTGATTACAGTGGGATTTGGCGATAGAAACTGCCTGCTGCCTCCGGTGCAATTTCTGGACGCGAGCGGAGCTCAACGGGGATACTGGAGCACTAAGAAGATTGCAGCAGGAAACCCAGAGTAGCCTGCCTGGGAGTCCGTGCGGCTGCGGCGGACACTCGAGCGCCGGGGCTTCCATGTGGTCGGCAGGGCCCGGCTGTGCTGGTGAGTCTCGGAGCGGGACACAGGCATCGCGGACTCTGATCCTGCCGCCGCACATTCCCGGAGCTTCTGCGGCGCTGCGGGGGCGGTGAGTGCCGCTGCCGTGAATGTATTGGAGTGTATTCGCGGCTCGCGCCGCCCGCAGCTAGGGACCCGGAGAGTGCGCTTGGACTGCTGCTTTTGCCCTTCCCGCCGGACGGTACCCGGAGTGATCGGGGATCCTGGAGGCGGTTGGTGGTGTGGTGACCTGATGTTTGGGTAACCCCCCCTCCCTCGACTCACGTGAAGATCGCCTCGCTCTTGGGCACCCGCAGAGAACTGTATGGGACGTCTGGGACCCCGGTGCCATTGACTGGCTGCGGTCTGGGGATCGCCGAGTTTCATCGCCTTAGTCTCCCCCCCTCCACCGTTTGTGGCCTGATTAAACATATCCTACGGGTGGAGGACAGCGGGCGGGGACGACGGCCCTGTGCCACACCACATCTACGCTGGAGCGTTGTCACGCGTGGCCTGGACGCCCGAACTGGATAGCGTGCGGCGAGTCTGCAGTGCGGCTGGGTGGACACCGTGGGCTCAGCTTGTGAGGCGGCCCTGCCAGCCTCTGGCCGCGTTGTACGCGCCATGCACCCGATGCTCCCATGTAGCTCACTGGATCTCTGACTCTCTACTGCTGGTTGCACCTCAACAACTGGGCTCATACTTTGGATGTAAACAGCACTGGGACCCGCTGCGGGTGGTTACACCGCCTCTTGTCCTGCCACCCCTCCCCACGCTGCTCCCTCGCTTGTTTGGATTGCCTCTGGTGCTTGCGGGTTGTGCGGGCCGCTGTGGATCTGGGGAGTTGTGGTCCTAATCTGCTGCGTCGGCACGATTGTGGAACACTGTGTACCCAGTGCTTTAAATGGGCCGGTACTCACCGGTACTGAGTACCGGCACTTCTCAGTTTTTTCCCCCTGAGTACCGGAACTTATTTTCGGGCAAGGAGAGTACCGGTACTCCATGAAGCAGCAGGGCTCAGGCCCTGAAGTACGGGTAAGTGCAACAGATGGTGCGTGTTGAGGTGCTGCTCTGGCTGGCAACAGCCTGTGTATTTCTGTGATGGGGTGCTCCTGCAGTGTTAGGTTCTCATCAGGCGAGCAAGCCCATTGGGATCAAAGGGCTTCAGACACCCCACCCCCCCTCCCCCATCGTGTGGCAACCCGCGATGAAACAGCTTACCGGGCGCGCACACAGCCGCACCCGAGTACTTCACAGGTCTTTAAAAGACCAATTGCTTTTTAACGAGGCTTTGTTGTTTCTCACCCCTTCTTAGAGCCCCTGCATCTCTGCTGCCTATTGCTGAAAGAATTAGCCCCCCCCCCGAAATTTGACTCTAGTTGCGGCTCTGTTCTCATTGGCATCGCAACAAGAATGAGGATATGGTCGGAGGTGCCGAGAGTTGAACTGAAGAACCAGGGTCGAATCCCGATGTCCGCTCATCATCCTGTGGTTCTGGACAACTCCCTTAACCAGGGGTCTTAAAAAAGTAAGCTTTAATGCAGATGTTCTGATTGTATGTAAATCGCTTAAATGCCCATAGCCCAAATTCGCGCAATATCAAACTGCCAAAAATTAGGCTCTGTACGTATGACATAGAAGCTGATGCTTGCCATGTCTCTTATGTAAGGAGGCAGTTTGATTTTGCGCGAATTTGGCCCATGGGCATTTAAGCGCTTTACTTGACAATCAGAGCATTTGCGTTAAAGCTTACTTATGTGGCAATTATTAAATTCCTGGCTCACAGACACGCCCCCAGACACGCCCCTAGACACGCCCCTAAATACCTACCCAGTCTAATTAGTGAGTACCGGCACTTCTAATTTCCCATTTAAAGCACTGTGCGTACCCCCTTCTATATCGACAGTGCACTGGACCATTTGCTCCTGCTGGTGCGACGCGGACCTCTCTGCTGCCATGGGAAAACCTGATGGCCGACAACCTAAGCTGGTATTTGATGCCAAGAAGGTCGCCACCCGCTCGAGTTCGGAGGAAACTAGTCAGGCAGCTGGAGAGATGATGCCCGCACAGACTTCGACTCAAGGGGATGAAGTTAAGTCGCTACTTCTGGCCCTGCAGCACAGCATGTCTGATCTATCAGGGAAAATGGATACCATGAATACTCAGCTGGACTTTATAGTCCAAAAAGTGGACAAGCATGACGGGCAGATTAAAGAAGCCGAAAGGCGCATCTCAGATACTGAGGACACTACCGCGCAGCTGCAGCAGCAGGTAACACACATGGACAAGATACTTAAGGTGATTGCTGCTAAGAATGAGGACCTTGAGGCCCGCAGTCGCCGGAACAATATAAGAATTGTTGGCATTCCAGAAAGCACCAACATGGGCCGTATGGAGGAGTATGTTGAGCGGCTTTTGAGAGGAGCCAGTGACGAAGATCCGTTTTCTGCCCAGTTTATTGTGGAGCGGGCGCACCGCTCCTTGGGGCCGCATCCCCCACCTGGAGGCCCCCCCAGACCAATTGTGGCCCGTCTCCTCAATTACCGCGACCGAGATGCCGCCCTCAAGTTGGCAAGGGACCGTAAAAACCTGCGATTTGAAGGAGTGGAGTTTACCATCTTCCCGGATTTCACTGTGGCGGTTCAGGAGGCGTGCCGAAAATTCATTGGAGTGAAGCAAAAGCTCCGTAAAGCCCAGATTGAGTATGCACTTCTTTACCCAGCACGTCTGCGAATATCCTACCAGGGGAAAAACGCCGTCTTCACCAATCCGCAGCAAGTAGAGGATTTCCTAAAAACACTGCATCGCCGCTCCCCTGGAGGTACATCCGAGGACCGCGCGTCTAGATCGTCTTCCCCGCAAGTGGACTGAAGTTATCCTCTGGAGGTGAACTGTTCCGCTTATCTCCTGTACCCCTGAGGGTATAACAAAGCTGTTCTTGTTTGGCTGTTTCTAGTTCTGGAGACAATCCTCCTGGCGGGTGAGATGAGATCACCCCCCCCCCCTCATTGGGAGCTGCTGTGGAGACGACAGACTGAAGGACTCGGCTAAGATATCGCAGACATGGCAGGCTTGGTGATCTTTTTCATTCCTATGTTTATCATATGTCTTGTATTATTAATAAATGCCTCGGAGGGTTGGACAATATTACGAGCCAAGCGCACCTTCCCCCCCCACCTCTCGCCTGTTCTGTTTCTAATGAGACACTATGACTATATCTTGGCGGGACTATGGGAAGGGTGGTTCTCGTGTAGCCGTGGCGACCCCCCGTATGGGCACTCCCCCTCCTTTTTTGTTGATTTTCCTTATGTTGACATTTAGCTCTGTATCTTTTTGTTATGCAAATTTATTGCTTTCTTGGGGTTTTAGTGGGTGGTACTATCCCGGCACGATTGGGGTGCTGCTGTGGGTGGGGGGGGTGAGTTGTTGTTATTCCGCAGAGGTTCCAACTTCATGTATCAGCTACGGTACCTTTCCTTACAGGGCAGTGCATACACATCAATGTATTCATATGGCATTACTAGTTATTCCCAAATACTTGTGAGATGGCATTGAACACGGACTCTCTCCATATTAACTTACTCTCATGGAATGTTAGAGGCCTAGGTGACCCCCGCAAGTGCCGCCAGATTCTGGCATACCTAGACAGACATCATGTCAATATAGCAGTACTTCAGGAGACACATGTTGACCCACGTCGATCGCCCTGTTTTGGAAGTAGATGGGCGTCAGTTAGGGTCTTTTCATCTTACTCGTCATACTCACGGGGCACACTAATATTAGTTAAGAAGGGTACACCGTTTGTGCTGGGGGGCTCTCTGGGGGATCCGTCTGGTAGGCATTGCATACTCTGGGGTGTACTGGGAACACAATCTGTTACTGTGGCTTGCTGTTACAGACCAAACAATGTTGACCCGGACTATTACACCTCGCTTTGGGGACAAATTCTAAAAGTGGGATCTACCCATATCCTGTGGGGTGGTGATTTTAACACTGCTTTATGTCCTACACTTGACCGCTCTCAACCCCAGCCCCATCACTACACAAACACTCAAGAAACTCTCACACAGCTCCTTTCGGCACAAGGACTCGTGGATGCATGGAGGCATGAGCACCCCGGGCAGAGAGAAGGCACTTATTACACAACGGCCAGGGCCGCTTGGTCTCGCCTTGATTATTGGATTGTATCACGAGGTGTGGCGCCTTGGATTGTCTCCACGACTCACATGGCTAGAACGCTTTCGGACCACTCGCCCGTGCTCCTGTGAATAGCCACCCCGAATTCCACTGCCGCCCCTTTCTGCTGGAAACTGGTGCCCGAGGCTCTCCTTGACACGGTCTTTCGGGTTGAATTAGGTGAAGAGATCTCAAATTTCTTCAGTCGCAATAAGGGCACTGTGGAGCATATGAGTACACTGTGGGAAGCTTTTAAAGTTACTATCCGCGGTTTCTGCATCTCTAAGAGCTTTGGGGTACTCCGTGACATCAGACGTAGCTTGCATCGTCTTGATGGGGAACTCAAGCAATTGGAGGCCAATATGTGGCGTGACAATTCAGGCACTCTAAGAGCTGAACTGCGGGACAAACTCACTGAGTATACCAGTGCTGCCGAACGGGAGATTCGCTTTCGTGGGAAATATTTTACCGCACGTCGCTATGGGGAGGGGGAGAGACCCGGTAGGGCGCTCGCCATGGACATTCGGCAACCCCGGTTTTCTAATTACATTCTTGGCATTTTAGACCCCTTGGGTGTGCAACATAGAGATAGTAAGGGCATCCTGGACACGTTCACACACTTTTACGAAGCACTATATAGTACCCAGCGAGCTGCCCTCCCGGACTTTACCCCCTTCCTCAAAGATATCACCTTGGGATGGCTGGAAGACAATCAGCGGGAATTCTTAGCTACGCCTTCTGAGACGGATGAGTTCTGGGAGGGTATTATGGGAATGAAGTCCGGAAGGGCCCCGGCCTCTGATGGCCTACCTGCTGACTTCTATAAGTCCTATACTGAACAACTGATTCCCATTTTGAAGGAGGTCTATGCGGAAGCGCTGGAGGCACAAATTCTTCCTGACACCATGAGAGAGGCGCTTATCATTTCCCTTCTGAAGCCCGGCAAGCCTGTGGATCAATGCGATTCGTACAGGCCTTTATCCCTTATTAATACTGACGCCAAGATTCTTGCGAAACTCTTTGCGAATCGTCTTAAACTCCTAATGGAGAAATTGGTGCTGCCAGATCAGGCAGGTTTCGTTCCGGGGAGGGCAACCTCCCACAACCTACGCACACTATTCTCCGTTATGCATACTGTTGACCCTCAGCTAGCACTTGTGGCAGTCTTTTTAGATGCCACGAAAGCTTTTGATTCGGTGGAATGGGATTTCCTGTTCACCATACTTCAATGCATGGGTCTCCCTAAAGGGTTTCTTTCATGGATACGCCTCCTCTACACCTCCCCCATGGCCCGGGGGAGAGTTAAAGGATACACCTCCCCCCCAATCACGCTGACACGAGGAACCCGTCAGGGATGCCCTCTCTCCCCACTGCTCTTTGCTCTTGCAATGGAGCCCCTCGCAGCAAGACTTAGGCAGCATCATCAGGAAAAGGCCCTCCGCTGCTTTCTCCGTCCTATATTGATCTCTCTTTACGCGGATGACGTTACCCTTTATGTAAAAGACCCCATTTGCAATCTTAATCCGCTCCTGCGGGAATTTGTGCGATTTGGTGGGCTTTCGGGAATAAACATTAATTGGACTAAGTCCCAAATTCTCCCACTTACCCCAGCTGCAGTGCCATTTGCGGCTGATTACCCTATTGAGTGGTGTGCGGATGGAGTGAAATATCTGGGGATACACATCACCAATGACTATGAGGAACTACTGCGACGCAACTATGGCTGTGCTCTTGACCATGTGACCAGTTGCATTAACAGGTGGATTGCCCTCCCCCTCACCATCGCGGGCCGCATATCACTCATAAAAATGATCATCCTTCCCAAATTTTTATATTTTTTTCTTAATATCCCGCGGTATCCTGGTAGGCCGTTTTTTAACATGCTCCGATCGGAGCTCATACGACTGGTCTGGGGCGGCAAACAACCACGACTACAGTGGGACATCCTCACCCGCCCATATTCCCAGGGTGGGTTTGACATGCCTAACTTTGAGCTGTATTACCTATGCGCCCAGGCGCATTTTGCGCATTATTGGTTTCACCCCCCCAGATATACCCCTCAAGTCGCTACGGAACATTGGCTGGCACACCCGGTCCCGCTGGATGGGGTTATCATGTCACTTCCGGTGGGCCGGCCCGGGGGACCGTCCTCTGTCGACTGTACTATTAAAGCCTGGCACCGTATCTCTCACATACTCAAAGCACCGATGCTTTATTCCCCATTGCTCCCCCTCACCTATCATCCCAAAATGCCATTACTGCGAGAGGGCATATTTGCGAAAAACAAAACTAAGTTTAACATTAGCTGTTGGGGGGACCTCTACCTGAATGGGAAATTCAAGGACATGACGCGGATTCCGGGCATTACAGCCCTCCCCTACGGACCACTTCCTATATGTGCGATTGAGGCAGGGACTACGGGAACACACGCCATCGTACCCCGAGGAGCCTCCGACGGTTGGCCCGCTGCATCACGTGTTGCGCGCTGCAGACGCTTCCCACCTTGTTTCTACTTTGTACCACAGCGTATACACTGAAATGGAATACACTTCTTGCCCAGCGCGCGCCAGATGGTGCGCTGAACTGGGGCATGACATTACAGATCAACAGTGGAACTATTGCTGTCAGCAAACTGAGCTCGTCTCCTCGAATAGCAGGCTACGCATTACACATTATAAATTTCTACACCGTTTATATTACATCCCTGCCAGGTTACACCGATATGGGTTGCGGGTCAATGCTCGCTGCGACAGATGCAGGGCCGACGGTGCTGATTTCTTCCATCTGGCGTGGGACTGTGGTGCAGTCCACACGTATTGGCAACAGGTGTTTGCGACGCTGCAGCACATGACTATACCGGACATACCGAGATCCCCCGTTGTTGGCACTACTGGGATACACGCAGGAGATACCTGCAGCACAGCGCAGATTCATTACATTCAGTATATTACTAGCCAGACGGCGAGTGGCTTGCAGATGGGGCAGGGGCAGGGCTCCGAAATTTAAGGACTGGCTGAGCGATATGATCTTATGGCAGGAACAACTGAATACCTACTCTGAACTAATTCCCGTATCCTCCAGACCTCGAGACATATGGGCCCCCCTCACCACTTACCTAATTGAACGCCCGACCTCACCTACTGCGGACTCTACTTTGCAGTCTCCATAAGAGAACCATGCTAGGACACACGTTAGAAGGTGATCACGTTGTGGTTGATATTGCACTGTGTGACAGGGGTCTGCAATATTAGATTTTTTAAATACCCTCTTACTGGGGGAAAGTTTTGTGGGTAAGATATGATTACTTGTAAATGTTCAATGTCATGCATACGTGCCTCTACTGCTTCTCTCATTAATGCATTCTTTCCTGTACTGTGTATAATTATATCTCAGGAAATATTGTTGAATTGGAACCAACTGCTGGAATTGTTTGTTTGCAGAATAAACCAATAAAAAAAAAAACTTTTGGCAAAAAGCTCCATATGTGGACCGACCAGATGTCGAGCTATTTTCAACCGCGACCCGGTCTGGTTTTCAGGTTCGTCCTGCTGAAAGCTCTGGAGCTCAAGACTTCCAGAAGTTGACCAGAAACTCCTGCTGAACCAAGCTGGCGACCTCGCTGTGAATCCGGCCTGATGAAGTGCTTTGCTCGCCGTCAAAGAGAAAATCCTTCAGAAAGGTTTCTAAGTGTGAAGGTAAAAGTTTGACCGGGGCTTACCGCTTAGTGTATTTGACCAGGGCTCCATTCGGGTTAGCCTCAAATGTTGACTTTGACCCGGTCAAGTGCAACCAGATGTTCCAAGTTGGCGCTATATGTTTTTAAGCACTAGAAAGTGTTTATTCTTTAAAAATTCATTTCTCCGGATCCCTCTGGATTTTTGTCATTTTGATGTCATTTTAAAGACAAAAATATTTCCTATTTTCATAAATTAGTGTGGGATTTTTATTGTGTGTGGTGTTTTACTTATTTAATGTACTGGTGTTTTTAAATGCTCACAGCCAGCTACCAAGGGTTGAGCCAGGGGCTTGTTATGTGGCCGTTGGGGTCATTGTCGACATTGTTAGGTTGACATGAGCACGGCTGCCACGATGCTGCTTTTGTGCACGTTACTACATGCCTTTGTTGTGCAAGACTCTGTTTGTGCCTTTCACATGAGAACTGCCTGCTTTCGGCGTTCTCTGCCTGCTCTTGGAGTTTAGTCTGAACATGATGTGCAAGGTCGTTAAACAATGCCCCTTGTTATTCTGTTCTGGTCAGTCCCTAGCATCTAGACAAAACATGCTAACACAGCTGCGCTACTGGAAACTCGTGCTTTGATATTACAGGGATGCATGTTGTTCTGCCACACACTTGGAGAGGGTCCTTTCCAGGGAGAAGAGCTATGCGGTTCGTATGATGTAAAGCTTCCATCTAGGCACAAAGGTAGGGGGTCTGCTGACAAAGCCCAGAGATCTTCTTTTATATAATAAACATCACTTTACCAAGGGGAGGGTGGTTAGGCCTTATAGTTCTTTTTCCACTGTCTATATATAATGACATCCCCCTTTATATTCTATGGAATTGTAACAATGCTAATTGTTCTAAGTTTATGCATTTCGCTGCTGGTAGTGGCTCGTATACTGCATTATAGAGCACAATTGTTAAAATAAACATTTTGACCTATATCTGACCATTCTTATTGTGGACAAGTACGAGTGAGCGAGCGAAAGGGTATGTCTTGCTACCGCGATTCCTGAGAGAGTCGGGAGTGTTGTGTTCTGGGTTCTCTAATCATTTGTAGCTTTGTGGTTTTGGAGGAGAATGAATGAGACACTATAGCTAGTCGGTTTGGGGATTTTGGGTACTAAGGTGGTAGGTTCTTAGGTACTGGCAGGAACTGGCTGGCCCATTTGTATGGTGTTCAACGTGCTCTTAATAATCTCCCTAGAAGATCTCTGGGTGGGCGGACCCCCTACGAACTGCTCTTTGGCATTAAAATGATTGTGCCTGACCTTGATGGTCTAGAGGTTGTGGTGGCTGCCGCAACCTTTGATGTAGATAATCATTCTACTATGTTACAGGACCTACAAAAGACCCGTGACAGCTACAAGACTGAACATTTACCCTCTTCCAATGATGCTGATTCCGGTTACCAGCTGGCTTCCTAAGATAGGAGATCTGGTATTAGAAAAGCTGGAGAACAAGAAAGAATTTGGTCCCTCTTATCGTGCACCGGTCCCGGTTCTTGGATTGAAGGTTACTCGTACAGTGATATTACCACCTTTACCTGGCTGTAAAGACAACAGATATATTTCAGTGGACAATGTCAAGTTACACCGTCTGGCCGATTCTGAATAGTGTAACTCCTGCTGTTTCCTGCAACGCTATCACAATGAATCCGGTGCATTCGTCCACTTCAACTCGCCCTCGTGTTACAGAGATTGACATGGAAACTACTACTGACCTTTCACCTGTCCCCACACCTCCCTGTTCCACTGCAGATGTCAAGTATACCTATCCTGCAGAAGAGTCCCAGAGTGAAGTGCTGAGCGGTCCATATCTACATCAAACTGACACCGCCCTACCGCCTTTGATAGGTATGGGTGCAAGCGGGTATTTTGGGGACCATCCGAGTGTCTCCTATGTCTCTTCCTCCTCGTCTTCCATGTTGGCACTACCACCGACAAAATTAAGTATTTTCAGCTCTTAGTTCAAAAAGACTTACTTGGTCGCACCCTGGACCTACATCTGGTTGGTACTTATCCTGATTTTCCTCTTTATGTCAATCAGATTTGTGACTGCATTTTTCTTACTCATCAATGGTCATTATTTGCCAGAACGCTCTGCTGTAAAATTGGTCGATGGAATTCTGGCCCCTCATACATCGTCCCATATAATGAAACGTGATCAAGCCCTTGTGAACATTTCAGCTTTCCCAGTTCCAGATGGGATCGCTTGGGTTAAAGTAGCATTTGAAATCCATGGTCCGACGGAAGTCCTCAACGTACCATACGTGTTTCGCGTTTCTTTGGGAGACGTGGTAACACCAGACATATATTCCGATGATTGGGATGTACAAGCAGTACATTCATTGTTTTCAGATTTAAAGTATTATGCTGCTTTTGATGCTGAAGATTTGTATTTGAATTCTGCCAATTATGCTGATTTATTCTGTTATCAACATTATGGGCATCATTACTTACACAAAACAAACACGCTACGACCTGTTTTTAATTACACACAATGGGAACATTGTCCAACTCCTTTACAGGGGAGTTCCAAAACACTTAGGGATAAGTTCACCTACTTCACGGATTATTTTCACGTCCCCTCCTGAATCCTATTTTTTTAAATTACAAGTGATATCACAATCGAAATTTATTCTGACCCATACTAAATTAATATACTCCAATTTTCTTCGATCTGAATTGGCCACACAGGGTTATGATCACTGCACTGCTACCATTAATTTAAAAACAATATGGGGCACTAAGGATTGGCAGGTTCAGGGAACTGAGGCTTTACATCGTGCCTGCCTAATACCTGCACAAATGTTATTTTTAAATGATACGGTAATCAAACTACTTGCATTGGCCTAGCAACTGCAAAAAATTTAAATAATCCGTCCATTCCATCTTTGGCTGAATATGATAATTTGCGTACGCAGACGAATTATTCAATAGAGGGTTTACAAACTCTTTTTCGAAATGGCACTTTCAATGCTTCCGGTGTTGACCCTAACGGTTGGTTGCTGTGGCAAACCAGTTCAAATTCATGCCAACTGCGTTTTTATAATATAATGCCAGGTTTTACACAGGCTTGACCGGATCCACGCTTTTCGCACTCACATTCAGTCACAACATATTCGGTGGGTAAATTGTGCCAACAATGGTTGGAACACTCTACGTTGTCCTCCGTTAAACAACACTTGTCTCACTTGTCGAGTGACATCAATTTGGCTGATTTTCTTCTAGGTCCTAGGACCCTGAGAACGAAAAGATTTTTCTATGCTGCGTACAATGAAATATGGAAATTATCGCAGATGGAGGCAGCATTTCATCTACGACAGGTTGACAAAGCTAATTTGGAAAAAGTCCTTGAAGTAGTCGACAATAGCATTAACACACTATCTTCACGCATATATACCTTGGATAATATTGTTTCATCTGTTATTGATATTGAACAGACTGATGTATCTGTGTTATATCATGGTCAAAATCAATTACGATCAGTAATACAGTTTGCATGGACATTACAGACTCTTAAAATGGGTAAAGTACCTTGGGATTATTTCAATGCTTCCGCTTTGTTTTTGCCATTTAATTTAACTGATAAACAACGGTTTATGTCCATGAAAGATGCTACATACACGTTGTTACACATTGAACAATTAGAACATTTGCCGGTCTCTGTGGCGGATACAGATTCAGCTGTATGGTTAATTCACAGGGTAATCTCTCTCGCTGTTTCAATTTAAATCTTGCATGAAACATTTCCCGATTGGCCACTTTGAACCCCTGGGTAGTGCGTTTCTCCATGAGTTATGGTCCCTACCTTTCACTTACAGATGTCATTGAGAGGATAAGGAAGTTTTCCTAACAAGGGAGGACTGCGATTCCACAGTGGGACACTCCCTAGTTTGCAAACACGTTAAGCTGCACGGCGCTTGTAATGTTTCCGCACCTAATCTTGCTTGCTTTTTAAAAGGGAGTCCAGTCCCAGCAATAATTACCGCTTTTACGTTGCTTACTAACGGCAGTTATCTTATTTTGAATAACCATGACTGCTGTGGTTTGCTGGCAGGAATCCCGTATATAGTAACAGTTTCACAACGTGTTACTTGTTGAAGCAATGCGCTTTTTCCGCCCCCACATGAGAAAGTAGATATCTCCATTTGGCCTTCCATTCCAACTTTGAAAACAGATTTCAACAAATTAAGCAGGCTCAAAGTGCTATTGTTTCAACATGATGTGGCTCTCACTTCAGCTCGAGAGACCTTCGAATTACAGGTGGCTAGAACTTTGAGCGACATTCAGTCACTTCTGAACACGAATCTCCCACTTCATTTTGGGGAACTGATACATCAAATATTTCATGCGTCTGACACTGAAGGCCTTGCCCATTTTTTTAAACTTTTGGGATCCGGCCTTGTGACTTCTTTTCAGACGATATTTGGAGTAATACCGGCCTTTATTCATTCAATTTTTTCCAGCATCTTCGGAGGATTCCCATTAATACTGGCGTTAGCTGGTGGAATCCTGCTGCTTCTGTTCCTGCTACGCAATGGCTGCTCATCTTGTGGTACTGCACAGGCCAGGCCAAATGCAGCTGTACCGTGAACGAATGCAACAACTTTTTGGGTGCTTGCCATTGGCGGCGCTTAGCATGAGTTATGGACTAACTTTTCGCTTTGCCTACTTTACTTGCGTGCAACCTGTGTTCTACTGTCAACGGTGCCCCTTCTACTGGGCTTTGGATTTATGCCTCTCCAATACCTCATGTTCGGACCCGGATTATGACCAGTTAATGGGTCCCTTAGTGGCCCATGACCAGGCCTGTTCAAGGAATAGACGTATGGCGCGTGCGGCTGCACTTGGAGTATTGGCGGAATGGGATATCTGTGCGGCTGCGCAGAACCTATTGCAACGGAGCTTTATTGAATATCACGCAAGTTGCCCGGATATGCTCTTGGAGGTATCGAATTACGAGGAGCACGTTTGTTCCTTCGGCCTACTTGATTGGATGGCATCCCTCATTGCTGCTAACGATAGGCATGACTTTTTGGAACACATTGCATTGACAGGGTCACGTGCTTTCATGGATACACCACCTCCATGTTAGTCACGTCCATTTATCCACATAATAATTATATATATTTATTTATTTTTACACTTTTTCCAAATTGGTTTTTTTCATGCGTTGTTGAACTCTGCTTATCCTTGAAATCTGTTTTGGTCCTTTGTCTATATACTATGACCTTACCAAGGAGAGGGTGTTAAGTGGCCGTTGGGGTCATTGTCGACATTGCTAGGTTGACATGAGCAAGGCTGCCATGATGCTGCTTTTGCGCACGTTACTACATGACTTTGTTGTGCAAGACTCTGTTTGTGCCTTTCACATGAGAACTGTCTGCTTTCTGCGTTATCTTCCTGCTCTTGGAGTATAGTCTGAACACGATGTGCAAGGCCGATAAACAATGCCCCTTGTTATTCTGTTCTGGTCAGTCCCTAGCATCTAGACAAAACATGCTAACACAGCTGCGCTACTGGAAGCTCGTGCTTTGATATTACAGGGATGCATGTTGTTCTGCCACACACTTGGAGAGGGTCCTTTCCAGGGAGATGAGCTATGCGGTTCGTATGATGTAAAGCTTCCTCTAGGCACTAAGGTAGGGGGTCTGCTGACAAAGCCCAGAGATCTTCTTTTATATAATAAACATCACTTTACCAAGGGGAGGGTGGTTAGGCCTTATAGTCCTTTTTCCACTGTCTATATACAATGACATCCCCCTTTATATTCTATGGAATTGTAACAATGCTAATTGTTCTAAGTTTATGCATTTCGCTGCTGGTAGTGGCTCGTATACTGCAATATAGAGCACGATAGTTAAAATAAACATTTTGAACTATAACAGTGACTATGACCATTCTTTTTGTGGACAAGTACGAGTGAGCGAGCGAAAGGGTATGTCTTGCTACCGCGATTCCTGAGAGAGTCGGGAGTGTTGTGTTCTGGGTTGTCTAATCATTTGTAGCTTCGTGATTTTGGAGGAGAACGAATGAGACACTATAACTAGTCGGTTTTGGGATTTTGGGTACTAAGGTGGTAGGTTGGTACACCCCTATACACCGAGGTCCTGTTTTCCTGCGCATAGTTCTGTGTATGTGCAGAATCCCTGCAACAGGCTAATGTTTTGAGACCTTGACTGGACCTTATATTGCGTTGGTGGCCTGATTGCTAGTGGTAGGTGTAGACTAACCCCTATTAATAGCCCATTTTCCAACAGGGAGAAAATGAAAGCCAGACTGGTTCTGTAAAATATTTAATTATGAAGGTTTGAACTGCCTGGAACACCAATGGTCTACTGAAAGGTTTAACCAGTTGTGTAAAATCAAACGTATTCTGCTACACTGAATGACTCACTGATGTTCATAGTCTCTCTGGTTGGTTTTCTGTTGAGTTTTTCTGCCTGAATTAATATCTCCTTTTAAGGAAGAAGGTAGGTCTTTGGTGGAAATAATTATCTGGTTGCCCGCCGGCAATATATTGGGACCAACTACCTGAAACAAAATGGCAGCTGCATGGTCGATTCTTCTTCCAGCACAGAAGAAGAAATATCTTTTCAAAACCCTATTCAAGGAGATTTGAGCTTTATATATGGCTGTGGAACACCCTGACATTCTTTGAGAAAGTTCTTACCAAAAAGAAGACCCTGGGCAGAAGAGCCTGCTTTGTGCAATTTATTTTTAATTTTGATTAGGAGACTTCTCCAACAGTTTCACCCTTCAAGTATCTCCACACACTCTTTTGAGGAAACAATATAGCTCGCAAAATGGATTCTCTTTTGAGCAAAAAGGAATTATGGTGTCTTAAACGGACTAAATTACAAGTGTGACTGTGAGGCACAATAAGCAGAAAAGGAGGAGTAGCAAGGTACCTGGTATTTTGGTTGTGGGTGAGGTGTGAATAGATCAAGAAGAGAAGAGCGATGCAAGGCAAGACTTTAGGGAGCTAATGCTTCTTATATTGAGTGGAGCCTCAAGCAAGTAATTTGTTGACAAGGGCCATGGATGAGTGCCTCTGCATGAAGGTACCATGCTGGAAAACTTGCTCAAGTGGAATAGGAGCAGATGGGAGGTAAGCCCACAACAGGAGGACAGTTGTGAAAAGGGAGCTGGAATGGGGAGTGTGCCCTGAACTGGACTGGCTCATCAGAGCAAGTGCTGGTTATGGAACTGGTGAAACAGTAAAGAGATGTGCTCTTAACAATTCACTCGAAATACTATAGCAGATACATCTGAAGAATATGAAGTCCTTAACTGACTGAAGCAGAAAAAAAGACGGCTTGTGCTTTTCAGCTAGACTTTTCATTCTTTGGGCCAAAGTCCTATAGTTCATTTACCCAACCATGCTGGGATTAGTGTTTTGTTTTTACATTTGTAGTGAATGCAGTTACAAATAAATAGCAACACCGAAGCATAATATGAGCCTTCAAGCTTGGCATAAAACTTAGTTTATATGTATATCTATTACCTAGGTCAGCTGTTCCATAGAAAATGCAATTTGCTAATAACTTTTGCAATGTTTGATGAATCGCCAAGAAACTTTCTAAAAACTGTTACGTTTTGACTAGTTTCCGTATGGAAAGTTGAGATAAAAAGGGAGTCCCAAAATGCAAAATCCCCATGCATTTTTATAGACTTCTTTAAGACGGGCTACAGCAAAAACTAAATTGCACCAAATTTGACAGGAAGCTAGACCTTGGTCCGCAGATTGTGCTTTATGTGATTTGGTCCGTTTAGTAGTTTTTGAGAAATTAAGGTTGAAAAATAATTGTGTCCACCCCTTTGGCTTCCTTAATAGCTGATGATCTCCTATTAGGGGGAGACTTTAATTGCATGACAGATGTTACAATAGACTGTTCTACTCCTGCCCCCCCCGCTTGGAGCGGTGGCACTTAAGAACTCTGAAGTCCAACAGGACTGGTTGAGGCACTGGGGGTTGGCAGACATCTGGGGAGTACAGCATGGGCAGACGTGAGACTTCTCATACTATTCACACATCTTTTACCTGCATATCAGACTAGATGTGTTTGTTTGCTCCAACAGACTTGGCCAATATGTGACCCACACAGAATATTTGGGACATACGTTTGCCAACCAGTTGGGGTTCCGACCAGTAGAGGAGCACTCTGTGGTTCCCACATGGAGCCTTAACCTCCTGTCCCCAGAATATAAGTGCTTCAGAGACTCACTCGGCACTGCTATGACTGAATGTTTCACCCACAATCAGGGATCAATGTCAATCAATCAATCAATCATAGCATTTGTAGAGCGCACTACATACCCATGAGGGTCTCAAGGTGCTGGAGGGGGGGGGGGAGTGCTGCTACTGCTCGAAGAGCCAGGTCTTGAGGAGTCTTCTGAAGGTCAGCAGGTCTTGGGTCTGCCGTAGGTGGATGGGGAGGGTGTTCCAGGTTTTGGCGACGAGGTGGGAGAAGGATCTGCCGCCGGAGGTCGCTCTTTGGATGCGGGGGATTGTGGCGAGGGCGAGGTCGGCGGAGCGAAGCTGGCGGGCGGGGGTGTAGAGGCTGAGTCGTCTGTTGAGGTACGCAGGTCCGGTGTTGTGGAGTGCCTTGTGTGCGTGGGTGAGGAGCTTGAAGGTTATCCTCTTGTTGACGGGGAGCCAGTGCAGGTCTCTCAGGAGGGGAGTGATGTGGCTGCGGCGAGGGATGTCGAGGATCAGGCGTACAGAGGTGTTCTGGATGCGTTGCAGCCACTTCAGGAGTTTGGCAGAGGCTCCAGCGTAGAGGGTGTTTCCGTAGTCCAGCCTGCTGCTGACGAGGGCCTGGGTGACCGTTCTTCTCGTTTCGGTGGGGATCCACTTGTAGATCTTGCGGAGCATGTGGAGGGTGTTGAAGCAGGAGGAAGAGACGGCATTGACCTGCTTAGTCATGGAGAGGGTGGAGTCGAGGATGACCCCTAGGTTGCGTGCGTGGGTGTTGGAGCTGTTCCCAGTGCGGTCGGCCACCAGGAGTCGTCCCAGGCTGAGGGGGTAGATCCGAGGATGAGGACCTCCGTCTTGTCCGAGTTCAGCTTCAGTCGGCTGTTCCTCATCCATTCGGCAACGGCCTTCATTCCTTCGTGGAGGTTGGTTTTGGCGGTGTGGGGGTCCTTGGTGAGGGAGAGAATCAGCTGGGTGTCATCGGCGTAAGAGATGATGTTGAGGTCGTGCAGACGGGCGACGTGGGTGAGTGGTGCCATGTAGATGTTAAACAGCGTTGGGCTGAGGGATGAGCCCTGGGGTACGCCGCAGATGATCTCGCTGGCTTTGGAGCGGAAGGGGGGGAGGCGGACGCTCTGTGTTCTGCCGGAGAGGAAGGAGGTGGTCCAGTCCAGGGCCTTCTCTTGGATCCCGGCGTCGTGGAGGCATGTGCGTAGTGTGTGGTGGCATACCGTGTCGAAGGCGGCTGACTGGTCCAGGAGGATGAGGGCCGCGGTCTCCCTGTTGTCTAGCAGGGTCCTGATGTCATCGGTGGCGGCGATGAGGGCAGTTTCGGTGCTGTGGTTGCTGCGAAACCCGGACTGGGATGGGTCCAAGATGCTGTTCTCCTCGAGGTAGCGGGTCAGTTGTTTGTTGACGGTCTTCTCGATGACCTTCGCCGGGAACGGGAGCAGGGAGATGGGCCGGAAGTTCTTGAGGTCCTTGGGGTCCACCTTGGGTTTCTTGAGTAAGGCGTTGATCTCGGCGTGCTTCCAGCTTTCCAGGAAGGTTGCTGTCTCGAAGGAAATGTTGATGGCTTTCCGGAGATGGGGTGCGATGGCGGTGCTGGCTTTGTTGAAGATGTGGTGTGGGCATGGGTCTGACGGAGATCCGGAGTGGATGGTGTTCATGATCTTGATGGTGTCGTCGTCGTTTATGTTGGTCCAGGAGAGCAGGCGGTTGGTGCGGATGTTGGTCGTGGGGGCGGAGGTCTCAGTGGTTGTCAGGGCGATCGTGGTGTTGAAGCTGTCATGGATGTCAGCGATCTTGCGATGGAAGAAGGTGGCCAGCGAGTTGCACAGGTCTTGCGAAGGTGGGATGTCATTGGTGTTGGAGCTGGGGTTGGAGAGTTCCTTCAAGATGTTGAAGAGCTCTTTGCTGTTATGTGCGTTGTTGTCTAGGCTGTCTTTGAAGGAGGCCCTTTTGGCGGATCTGATGAGGTGATGGTGTCTGCGGGTGGCGTTCTTGTGGGCTGCATAGCTGTCCGGTGTTTGTTCACGGTGCCAGTTCTTCTCTAGCTTTCGGCAGGTTTGCTTGGAGGCCCGGAGGTCTTCAGTGAACCAGCTGGCTTTCTTGCTGGTGTGGCTGTTGGAGGGTTTCTTGAGCAGGGCGAGGGTGTTGGCGCAGTCGTCGATCCACTGTCTGAGGTTGCGGGCGGTGGTGTCGGGGTCGGTGGGGTGGGCTCCGGGCGAGGGTGGTGGTTAGCTGGTCTTCGGTGACTTTGCTCCAGCATCGGTGAGGTATCTGTTGGGTGCGGTGGTGTGTGGTGGCTTTCTGGAAGGTGAAGTGGATGCAGCGATGGTCGGTCCAGTGGAGTTCGGTGGTGTGGCTGAAGGTGACGCAGGAGCTTGCGGAGAAGATGGGGTCAAGCGTGTGGCCAGCAGAGTGGGTGGGTGTTGTGACGAGTTGTCTGAGTCCGAGGTTGGCGAGGTTGTCGATCAGGGTGGTAGAGTTGGTGTCGTTGTTGTTCTCGAGGTGGAAGTTCAGGTCCCCGAGGAGGATGTAGTCCGTGGAGGCGAGGGCGTGTGGGCTGACGAAGTCGGCGATGGAGTCGCTGAACTGTGGTCGGGGTCCGGGGGGTCTGTAGATGAAGGTTCCTCTGAGAGTGGTGTTGGGGTCGGTGTGGATCTGGAAGTGCAGGTGTTCGGCGTTGCTGAGGGTGTCGTCGTTGTTGGTCGAGACTCTCAGAGTGTTCCTGTGGACGATGGCGATTCCTCCTCCTACTCCGTTGGTGCGGACCCCGCGGGAGATCTTGTAGCCTTCCGGGATGGCAATGGCGATGTCGGGTGCCGAGGAGGGGTTCAGCCAGGTCTCCGTCAGGAATGCGACGTCAGGGGAGGTTGAGTCGAGTAGGTCCCAGAGTTCAACGGCGCGTTTGCGGGCGGAGCGGGTGTTGAGAAGAATGCAACTGAGGTAGTTGGGTTCGTTCCTGGTCGGCGGGTTGGCGGGCTGGGTGCTGGTGAAGCTGCAGTTCCGGCAGGAAAAGGGTCCTTGGGTGCGCTTCGGGCGGCCAGGAAGCAGGTGCGCGATTGTCGTCCGGCGTTGAGTGCGTGGAGGGTGCTGGAGTCGTAGCGGAGCCGGGCATTGTGGCATTTGCGGTGGCCAGGAGTTCTGCAGCTGGGCGCGGTCCAGGCGCGGACGGGCGCAGATGGGCTTGCCTTAGGCATTTAAGGTGGTGGTGTGAGGCCACTGTCTGGGGCAGTCAATGGGTGTGTGGAGGGGGCTCAATGGAGTGCTACGGCTGTTAGACAGGAAAGTCCATGACCTAGACAATGCTCTCAGGCCAGATGCAGAGGTGCAGGCTCAGCTTCGGGAAACCAAATAACAGTATAATGCTGCACTTGTTGCAGATACACTTGAACGCTTGAGCTGCCATGACTACAAACAGTATATTACCAGAGCGCACAACGAGAAAGGTAGACCAGTCAGTCTTTTGGCATGGCTGATTAGGCCCAAATCCCGCAGGGCACCAATCACATAGATCCTGACAGGTGAGGGAACACCACTCTATTCCCCTAGGGCGATCAATACATCATTCCGGGAATATTACGAGTCACTGTACTGGCATCCTGACCCTTTCGTGTCGGAGACCCTGGCTGCATTTTTGGATCGCCTGCCCTTGCGGGAATTGAACAGCAATGTTCAGGAAAGCCTGGGTAGCCCTGTATCAACACAAGAGATCAGGGCTGCCATCAGGGACATAGCCTCTAGGAAGACTCTTGACCCGAATGGACTACCTGCTGAGTTCTATGCCTCCTTTGCAGAGACGCTGGCTCCTTGGCTGGAGGCACTATGTGCTGAATCCTTATAGCTGGGAGCCTTTCTGGAATCCACTAGAGACTAAATGGTAATCCTGCTCCATAATCCAAGACACTAGGGGCTTACTCCCGTACTTCCGCCCCTTATCCATACTTCACTGAACCTCCACAGACTCTATCATATTCTTTGTCACCCAGATGTTCTACTCCACCCACATGCTATCATCATGTGCATAGATCTTGTAAAAGCTTTCAATTCGATAAGATGGGACTTTCTCTTTGAGGTCATGCATAAGATGGGATTGGGCGAAGGCTGGATCAAGTGGGTCAGACTACTATACTCGGCTCCTATCATGAGGGTCAAAACAGGTTACGTAATTTCTGAGCAATATAATGTTTACAGAGGCACCAGGCAGGGATGCCCATTATCCGCAGAACTTTTTTTGTCAGGAGGCGTCGGGCTTTGAGGTAAAGATTGAAGGTAGGGAACATATAATCTCCCTATATGCAGATGACCTCCTTCTCTACCTCGACAATGGTCTGGTGGGAGCCGTGAATACGATGACCTTACTGGATGAATTTGCAATGCTTTACGGCCTTCGCATTAACAAATCTAAGACGTATCTGTTCCCCATGACATCAGGAGCCCAGAGGCCTGGGAATATACCAAAGGACCTGAAGTGGTCACCAGCAGCCTTTCGATACTTGGGGATACAAGTGTTTCACTCCTTAGAGGACCTATGACAAGGTAATTTGGGAAAATCCCTTAGATCCCTTAAATCCTGTGTGCCCTTTTGGAGATCTCTGAAGCTGCCTATAATGGAACGGATTTCTGTGTCTAAAATAGTCATGCTACTGAGATTACAATATTTTTTTACTAACCTTCCATTACAGGTACCAGGTTCCTACCTTAAACAACTAGAAAATCTCCTTAGGGAATTGATATGGGATGGCGAACGTCACACGGTCTCCTTGGGAGTCGTTTGGTGCCCCACGGATGAAGGAGGTTTAGGGGCCCCTAATTTTGAACTGTATTTCTTAGTGTCAAAGTTCCAGTGGGCCGCTCATTGGCTTGAGGGAACACATCGGGAAGATCAGGGCTGCCATCAGGGACATGGCCTCTGGGAAGACTATGGACCCGGATGGACTACCTGCTGAGTTCTATGCCTCCTTTGCAGAGACACTGGCTCCTCGGCTAGAGGCACTATGTGCTGAATCCTTATAGCTGGGAGCCATTCTGGAATCCACTAGAGATGATACAGTAATCCTGCCCCATAATCCAAGACACTACTGGCTTACTCCCCCTACTTCCAACCCTTATCCATGCTGAACATGAATTTTAAGATCCTTAGCAAAGTTCTGGCCCTACGATTGCTCTTGCTCATGCCTGCGTTGATACATAATGACCAAAATGGCTTTATTCCCAATTGGAGTACTTCACTGAACCTCCACAGACTCTATCATATTCTTTGTCACCCAGATGTTCTACTCCACCCACATGCTATCATCATGTGCATAGATCTAGAAAAAGCTTTCAATTCGTTAAGATGGGACTTTCTCTTTGAGGTCATGCATAAGATGGGATTGGGCGAAGGCTGAATCAAGTGGGTCAGACTACTATACTCGGCTCCTATCATGAGGGTCAAAACAGGTTACATAATTTCTGGGCAATATAATGTTTACAGAGGCACCAGGCAGGGATGCCCATTATCCGCAGAACTCTTTTGTCAGGAGGGGTCGGGCTTTGAGGAAAAGATTGAAGGTAGGGAACATATAATCTCCCTATATGCAGATGACCTCCTGCTCTACCTCGACAATGGTCTGGTGGGAGCCGTGAATACGATGACCTTACTGGATGAATTTGCAATGCTTTCCGGCCTTCGCATTAACAAATCTAAGACGTATCAGTTCCCCATGATACAGGAGCCCAGAGGCCTGGGATTATACCAAAGGACCTGAATTGGTCACCAGCAGCCTTTCGATACGTGGGGATACAAGTGTTTCACTCCTTAGAGGACCTACGGCAGGGTAATTTGGGAAAATCCCTTAGATCCCTTAAATCCTGTGTCCCCTTTGGAGATCTCTGAAGCTGCCTATAATGGAAAAATGATTTCTGTGTCTAAAATAGTCATGCTACTGAGATTACTATACTTTTTACTAACCTTCCATTAAAGGTACCGGGATCCTAGTTTAAACAACTAGAAAATCTCCTTAGGGAATTGATATGGGATGGCGAATGTCACACGGTCTCCTTGGGGGTCGTTTGGTGCCCCACGGATGAAGGAGGTTTAGGGGCCCCTAATTCTGAACTGTATTTCTTAGTGTCACAGTTCCAGTGGGTCGCTCATTGGCTTGAGAGAGCACATCGGGAAGAGCTGGGCTCTGACAGCAAAACTGCTCAGCCGAGACCCCAGGGGTTCTTCTGACAGTGGCCCTGAAATTTTGGAAGCAGTGCTTACAGAGGAATGCAGGGACCTCTCTTTACGCTCTGGCATTTCCATTAGCTGGACTACCTCATGGAGACCTGCTCTTCTTTTTCTCAGATGTGCAACTGGCAGCCTGGACTGATGCTGGAATAACAACGGTGGGAGACTTCCATCAGCTGGGCACTCTGATCCTGCTTGATGACCTAGTAACCAACTATGGACCACCCCCCGGGCCAGGTCCTAACTTACGGGGCACTGATGCAGACTTTCAAGGACCTTTGGCCAGGAGGCCGAGACGAACCAGAGACACACGCAGTATTGCAACTGCTGGCGTCCATGGGCACTGTACGACAACTGGTGAGCTGGATCTATAGGGCTTTATCAGGAATGGTCAGGAATCTGCTAGTGGCCATCAGATGCCAATGGGAAACACTACTGGGGTCAGAGCTCACAGACTCAGAATGGAGTAAAATACTAGCTTACTCCAATAGAGTCTCTAGAAAAAGGAGGCTGAAGTTTACACAATTTAATTATGTCCATATGACATATTTGACCCCCACAGGCTCCAAGTGATCTATGGAGGACAACTTCGGCCCTGCCCCAGGTGTCCCTCCCTGGATGCAGACTTTGGTCACATGACATGTAACTGCCCCCACCTGAGGCCATTCTGGGACATTCTGGCTGTACCCTCCATTGCAATCTGAAAACCTGCCTTCTGGGGTTGTTCTCCAGATCCCGAAAAAGAAAAGTGGGCACCAAATTCATAGACTTAGCCATGGCTTTAGCTAAAAGACATATAGCAATGATGGGGAAGCCTGCAACGACCCCTGGGATAATGACATGGGTCTCGGGCAGAGGAAAGAGCCCTGATCAGAGAAGTTGCTTGTGGCGTCCGCAGGCGTCCATTGCGGGACTATGGGGCAAGATATTAGAGTCATGGAAACATCTGGGAAGAGACACGGCGCGCGAGGCTGAGGAACAGGGTGCAGAGGTTGAAACAACCCAAAACGACTCTACCGGGGACACAAGTGGGGGCACTGATTCACACTGAAAGAAAACAAAAATAAATGCAAATAAATGACACCCCAGGGAGATAGAGTCATGGTCCAGGTGTAGACCCAGGTGCCCTCCTCCCTCCCCCCTCCCAATTAGCCACCCTACCTCTCACCTGGCAATTTCTCCGGGACCGGCACGAAGGTGGGCCCATTCCTCTCCCCTTCCTTCCCCCACTACACTATAAACCAGTATACAACCCCTTCATTTACTTCCTTTGCGGCCCCCTGATAATATGAAATTGATTCCGGTGATATTCCCCGAGATAACTTGATTTATTGTTTATTCTTTTCTTGTTTAGAGGTTTTCTGGTAATGGCCATTGCAGACTCCCCTATTGATATTATTGCATAATATCATTAGTAACACTAAGGATTAGACATGATTATAACGTCCCTGAAACAGAGAATGAGGATGATCGACTTGATATTGTTATTGTTATCATGAGAGAAACCATGTACTACTGAATACCCTATGTAATTTACGAGAGATGCTTCATGATAAACTGCTAATGTGACGCTGGAAACACTTTTCGAGGTATCTAGGACAGGGCCGGAAGAGCCCATAGCCTCAGTGACAAATGCTTGTGTTACCCTTTTACATCTGACATGATACTAGCCTTTTATTACTCTGTCTAGTAAATTGAAATTCTTTTGTATACATGACTTGCACATTAACCCCTTCGCTGCTAGGCCTTTTCCCCCCCTGTGCTAAGCCTTTTTTTGGCTATTTGGGGTAGTGCGCGCTTAGGCCCCTGTAACTTTTTGACCACATAAGGTATCCACGCCAAATTTGCGTCCTTTTTTTCTAACATCATGGGGATTGTAAAGGTACCCAGGGTTTGTGGATTCCCCTGGAGGGGACCCAGAAATTAACCAAAATACAGCAACATTTTATTTTTGGGGAAAAATGCGAAAAAGGGCTACAGATTAAAGCGTCTTGTTTTTTCCCTGCAAATGGCATCAAAAAGGGGTTGTGGTGCTGAAATCACCATCTTCCCAGCTTTCAGGGACAAGCAGACTTTTGTCAGAAAACCAACTTTTTTACACAGTTTTGGCATTTTTCTGGGACATATCCTATTTTTGCTATTTTTGTGCTTTCAACCTCCTTCCAGTTAATGGTAGAAATGGGTATGAAACCAATAATGGATCCTAGAAAGCCATACATTTCTGAAAAGTAGGCAAAATTCTGAATTCAGCAAGGGGTCGTTTGTGTAGATCCTTAAAGTTTTCCTTATAGAAACTAGCAGTTAAATGAAGGAAAAATTGAAAATTAGTTGAAAAAACAGCCATTTGTGTCAACGTTTTCACCTGTAACTTCTTCTAACTATGACAGCTATTTGAAAGCAATATACCGTTATATCCGCTGGACCTTTCTGGTTGTGGGGATATATAGGACTTGTAGGTTCACCAAGAACCCGACGAACCCAGAGCCAATAACTGAGCAGCATCTTGCAATGGTTTTTTATTATGTACCGGGTATATAGCAATTATTTTGGGAAAATGTATACATGGAAAAATTGTTATGAAAGACACCTATGTATTTCTGAAATGGGAAAAAATGTAGATTTTAGAAACAGTAGATATTTGCACATTTTCGAAATTGGGAGTACCCATACTAGCATGAGAATTATAGGTCATTTTTCAAAATGACTTATTTTTTACACATTGTCTTTCATTTGGAAGGCAGAAATGCATCGAAAGTCAATAGGTAATAACAGTTGCTCTACAATTCTGTGTTACCCTAAGTCTCCCGATAAAAATGGTACCTTACTTGTGTGGGTAGGCCTTGTGCCCACAACAGGAAATGGCTCAAAATGCAACGTGGACGTACCACATTTTCACAATGAAAAATTACCCTTTTTTGAAAAGTGCCTAGCTGTAGTTGTTGAACCCTAGCTCTGCGGGCACTTAGGGAAACCTAGCAAACCTATACATTTTTGAAATCTAGACACCCAGGGGAATTCAGGATGGGGTGACTTGACTGGCTCTCACCAGGTTCTGTTACCCAGAATCCCTTGCAAACCTAAAAATTGGCAAAAAAACACATTTTCCTCACTTTTCTGTGGTGGAAAGTTCTGGAATCTGCGTGGATCCACAAAATTCCACCCACCCCGCGTTCCCCAAGGTCTTCCCAAAAAAATGGTACCTCACTTGTGTGGGTAGGCCTAGTGCCCGCGACAGGAAGCAGCGCAAAACGCAACGTGGACGCACCACATTTTCACAGTGAAAAATGACCCTTTTCTTGCAAAGTGCCTAGCTGTAGTTTTTGAACCCTAGCTCTGCCGGCACTTAGGGAAACCTAGCAAATCTATACATTTTTGAAAAGTAGACACGCAGGGGAATCCAGGATGGGGTGACTTGACTGGCTCTCACCAGGTTCTGTTACCCAGAATCCCTTGCAAACCTAAACAATTGGCAAAAAAAAGACATTTTCCTCACTTTTCTGTGGTAGAAAGTTCTGGAATCTGCGTGGATCCACAAAATTCCACCCACCCCGCGTTCCCCAAGGTCTTCCGAAAAAATGGTACCTCACTTGTGTGGGTAGGCCTAGTGCCCGCGACAGGAAGCAGCACAAAACACAACGTGGACGCACCACATTTTCACAGTGAAAAATGACCCTTTTTTGCAAAGTGCCTAGCTGTAGTTTTTGAACCCTAGCTCTGCCGGCACTTAGGGAAACCTAGCAAACCTATACATTTTTGAAAAGTAGACACCCAGGGGAATCCAGGATGGGGTGACTTGACTGGCTCTCACCAGGTTCTGTTACCCAGAATCCCTTGCAAACCTTAAACATTGGCAAAAAAACACATTTTCCTCACTTTTCTGTGGTGGAAAGTTCTGGAATCTGCGTGGATCCACAAAATTCCACCCACCCCGCGTTCCCCAAGGTCTTCCCAAAAAATGGCACCTCACTTGTGTGGGTAGGCCTAGTGCCCGCGACAGGAAGCAGCGCAAAACGCAACGTGCACACACCACATTTTCACAGTGAAAAATGACCCTTTTTTTGCAAAGTGCCTAGCTGTCGTTTTTGAACCCTAGCTCTGCCGGCACTTTGGGAAACCTAGCAAACGTATACATTTTTGAAAAGTAGACACCAGGGGAATCCAGGATGGGGTGACTTGACTGGCTCTCACCAGGTTCTGTTACCCAGAATCCCTTGTAAACCTAACAAATTGGCAAAAAAAAGACATTTTCCTCACTTTTCTGTGGTAGAAAGTTCTGGAATCTGCGTGGATCCACAAAATTCCACCCACCTCGCGTTCCCCAAGGTCTTCCGAAACAAATGGTACCTCACTTGTGTGGGTAGGCCTAGTGCCCATGACAGGAAGCAGCGCAAAACGCAACGTGGACGCACCACATTTTCACAGTGAAAAATGACCCTTTTTTTGCAAAGTGCCTAGCTGTAGTTTTTGAACCCTAGCTCTGCCGGCACTTTGGGAAACCTAGCAAACCTATACATTTTTGAAAAGTAGACACCCAGGGGAATCCAGGATGGGGTGACTTGACTGGCTCTCACCAGGTTCTGTTACCCAGAATCCCTTGCAAACCTAAAAAATTGGCAAAAAAAAGACATTTTCCTCACTTTTCTGTGGTAGAAAGTTCTGGAATCTGCGTGGATCCACAAAATTCTACCCACCCCGCGTTCCCCAAGGTCTTCCAAAAACAATGGTACCTCACTTGTGTGGGTAGGCCTAGTGCCCGCGACAGGAAGCAGCGCAAACGCAACGTGGACGCACCACATTTTCACCGTGAAAAATGACCCTTTTTTTGCAAAGTGCCTAGCTGTAGTTTTTAACCCTAGCTCTGCCGGCACTTAGGAAACCTAGCAAACCTATACATTTTTGAAAAGTAGACACCCAGGGAATCCAGGATGGGGTGACTTGACTGGTTCTCACCAGGTTCTGTTACCCAGAATCCCTTGCAAACCTTAAAAATTGGCAAAAAAACACATTTTCCTCACTTTTCTGTGGTGGAAAGTTCTGGAATCTGCAAGGATCCACAAAACTCCACCCACCCGCGTTCCCCAAGGTCTCCCAAAAAAATGGTACCTCACTTGTGTGGGTAGGCCTAGTGCCCGCGACAGGAAGCAGTGCAAAACGCAACGTGGACACACCACATTTTCACAGTGAAAAATGACCCTTTTTTTGCAAAGTGCCTAGCTGTAGTTTTTTAACCCTAGCTCTGCCGGCACTTAGGAAACCTAGCAAACCTATACATTTTTGAAAAGTAGACACCCAGGGGAATCCAGGATGGGGTGACTTGACTGGCTCTCACCAGGTTCTGTTACCCAGAATCCCTTCCAAACCTTAAAAATTGGCAAAAAAAACACATTTTCCTCACTTTTATGTAGTGGAAAGTTCTGGAATCTGCGTGGATCCACAAAATTCCACCCATCCCGCGTTCCCCAAGGTCTTCCAAAAAAAACGGTACCTCACTTGTGTGGGTAGGCTTAGTGCCCGTGACAGGAAGCAGTGCAAAACGCAACATGGACACACCACATTTTCACAGTGAAAAATGACCCTTTTTTTGCAAAGTGCCTAGCTGTAGTTTTTGAACCCTAGCTCTGCCGGCACTTTGGGAAACCTAGCAAACCTATACATTTTTGAAGAGTAGACACCCAGGGGAATCCAGGATGGGGTGACTTGACTGGCTCTCACCAGGTTCTGTTACCCAGAATCCCTTGCAAACCTAAAAAATTGACAAACAAACCACATTTTCCTCACTTTTCTGTGGTGGAAAGTTCTGGAATCTGCGTGGATCCACAAAATTCCTCCCACCCCGCGTTCCCCAAGGTCTTCCAAAAAAAATGGTACCTCACTTGTGTGGGTAGGCCTAGTGCCCGCGACAGGAAGCAGCGCAAAACGCAACGTGGACGCACCACATTTTCACAGTGAAAAATGACCCTTTTTTTGCAGAGTGCCTAGCTGTAGTTTTTGAACGCTAGCTCTGCCGGTACCTAGGGAAACCTACCAAACCCACACTTTTCTGAAAAGTAGACACCCGGGGATTCCAGGGAGGTATGGCTTGCGTGGATCCCCCAACGTTTTCTTACCCAGAATCCCCTGCAAACCTGACATTTTGCTGAAAAAATCCCTTTTTCACACACTTTTGTGTGATAAAGTTGTGGCATCACCGGGCTGACACAAATTTCCTACCACCCAGCGTTCCCCAGGTCTCCCAATAAAAATGGTGCCTCACTCGGGTGGGAGGCCCAAGTACCCGCGACAGGCAAGGGCCCACAACGTATTGAGGCGACCTCAAAATGGCCTATCACAAAACGACCTGGTTTTGCAAGGGGGTCCCATGACGTTTTGGCCCAGGGCTCGGCGGCCACCTAGGAAACCTACCAAACCCACACATTTCTGAAAAGTAGACACCCGGGGGATTCCAGGGAGGTATGGCTTGCGTGGATCCCCCAACGTTTTCTTACCCAGAATCCCTGCAAACCTGACATTTTGCTGAAAAAAATCCCTTTTTTCACACATTTTTGTGTGGTAAAGTTGTGGCATCACCGAGCTGACACAAATTTCCTACCACCCAGCGTTCACCCAGGTCTCCCGATAAAAATGGTGCCTCACTCGGGTGGGAGGCCCAAGTACCCGCGACAGGCAAGGGCCCACAACGTATTGAGGCGACCTCAAAATGGCCTATCACAAAACGACCTGGTTTTGCAAGGGGGGTCCCATGACGTTTTGGCCCGGGGCTCGGCGGCCACCTAGGGAAACCTACCAAACCCACACATTTTTTAAAAGTAGACACCCGGGGGATTCCAGGGAGGTATGGCTTGCTTGGATCCCCCAACGTTTTCTTACCCAGAATCCCCTGCAAACCTGACATTTTGCTGAAAAAATCCCTTTCTTCACACATTTTTGTGTGGTAAAGTTGTGGCATCACCGGGCTGACACAAATTTCCTACCACCCAGCGTTCCCCCAGGTCCCCCGATAAAAATGGTGCCTCACTCGGGTGGGAGGCCCAAGTACCCGCGACAGGCAAAAGTAAATACCGATCACGAGTCATAACTGCAGGAAATATGGCCGTTGCCATCAAGGGACTGGTAGACCAATATGAACCCATGGACGGCTTCCTTATCAAACCCATCAAAAAAGTCAAACCCAAAAACTTCTTCATCTCTTCCAGATTTGTGGGACTCCACCGGGTAGCTCTAGAATGGGGCCTAAGTCTGGCACTGTTGTCCCTCAAAAACTGTTCAGCATACAAATTAGTCTGCTCAACAATCTCACCCAAAAATACATCATCCATAAACAACTGAAAATACTGTATAGGCAAATAATGTTCACATTCCACTCTACACCCTTCATAACCACTAAAGGCAGGCAACACCGGCTGCACCATGTTTGGATCAACCCAGAGTCCAGCACTTCCAGTAGGAAGCCTAGCAGCCCCAGGCTGCAATCCAGATGCCTCTTGCACCATCGGCACAGTAGTATCCTCCTCTAAAACAGGCACTTCATCTGCACTGAGAGTACCTTCATCATCCGATGATTCCATGTGAAGAGAAAACTCACTGCCTGAATCTTCCCCTCCCTCCTCTCCCTCAGACGCACTGTCAGTCTCATAATCCTGCTCAGAGGAAGATTCAAGAAGCAAACCAACCACCTGCTGAGCAGTCATTCTACGGCTAGCCATAATGCTTACTAATAAAGGTTACTTGTCAAACAAGTCAACAACAACAAACCCTTTGTAAAAAAAGAAATAAACAAAATGTAGCTTTATCACAAAGACCTATATACTCCAACACTATACCACACACGTGACAGAAGCAGCTAGACTCACCACCACCTACTCTGCACAGACACAGTAAGGATCAACAATATCCCACTAAAAAGAAGAAGAAAAAAATTACACATAAGACAATGCAAAACATCGCAAAGAATTTCATGCTCTGAACACTAACAAATATGCTGCCATTATGACACCACTTACAAAAAAATTCATTCATGCATGACAATAATACTCATTTGGAGTACACACAACAAAAATATTTTTCTTACCAAATAAATGCAATTACGCAAAACTGCAGAACAACCACTGCCGAAACCGCAAACAGGAATCAAAAGCTTTACACTAGAATAAAAAGGAGAAAAAAACATTACAATCACATATGCAAATAATGCACCAGTCCACACACAATCCACCAGCCAAGCTAAGGGGTAGGTGGGCCAAAGAGTATAAATAAAATATTCACCCCCGTAAAAGGGAGCAACCCTTGCCCTTTTGGCCACTCCCCAACACAAAAATTAAAAAAAACTGGTGTCTAGTGGCTTCTGCCCTCCTTGGGGGCAGATGGGCCTAAAAACATACTGCTATTCTGCCACCCAAAGAGGGCAGAAATGGCCACAATCATCCTCCCATAAAGGGGAGCGACCCTTGCCCAAGGGGCCGCTCTCCAACATAAAAAAAACCCTGGTGGCCTAGTGGACCTACAAAAAACAAATCAGCCGATCTGCCCCTCAGGATGGCAGAAACGGCCAAATTAATGCTCCCCAAAGGGGAGCAACCCTTGCCTAAGGGGCCACTCCCCAAAAACAAATCCCTGGTGGTCTAGTGGGCCAAATTTAAAAAAATGGCGACATCTGCCCCCCCATGGGGGCAGACAGCCACAAACAATGCCCCCATGGGGAGCGACCCTTGCCCAAGGGCCACTCCCCACAAAAATCCCTGGTGGCCTAGTGGCCATACAAAAATAAATCAGCCGATCTGCCCACCCAGGGGGCAGAAACGACCAAATTAATGCTCCCCATAGGGAGCGACCCTTGCCCAAGGGGCCACTCCCCTCAAACAAATCCCTGGTGGTCTAGTGGGCCCAATTTTTTTAAAAACATGGTGATCTGCCCTCCTGGGGGCAGACACAGCCACAAATATTGCCCCCAAAGGAGAGTGACCCTTGCCCAAGGGTTCACTCTCCACAAATAAATGCCTGGTGGACTAGTGGGAAGATACCTTTATCTTCCGCACATGATCTCTCCCTACTCAACTCTACTCTCAACTCTATTCACAACTGGATGTTAGCTCACCAACTCATTCTGAATCCCGCCAAAACTGAATTCCTCCTCCTCTCTACCTCTCTCTCACCTCCTCCTGTTCAATCTTGGATGGATCAGCTGAACAACAAACCCATCATTGTCGACAGCGCTAAATCCCTAGGTGTCATTCTTGACAAAAGACTCAACCTAATCTCCCACATCAACTCTATTGCTAAGAACGCACGTTACCAGTTGCGCCTTCTATGGGGGATCCGTCGGTTCTTCCCGGAGAAAGACTTAAAAACCTTGGTACAATCTCTGGTTCTCTCAAGACTGGATTATTGCAATTCTCTTCTGACAGGCCTACCCAAATCCCACCTCTCCCCTCTCAAATCCATCCTCCATTCAGCAGCTCGCTTCATTTCAGGGTCTAAACAAAGCGACCACGTCACTCCTATCCTGTCCTCTCTTCGATGGCTTCCGATCGAGGCAAGATCTATTTACAAAACTGCCTGCATCACACACAAAGCCTTACACACGTCCTCCCCTCGTTACCTGGCGAATAAATTGAAATTGTCCGGTGGCTCTCGCCCTTCACGCATTGCGGAAAAGCTTCTGCTTGAGCCCCCACCCCCCGTCTTCAAAAGGGAAAGATCGATGGCGCAATCCTTCTCAGGCAATGCGGTGAGAATCTGGAACTCGCTTCCCCATTGCTCCGTGCCACCTCCTCTACCCGGATCTTCAAAGCTGACCTCAAATCTCTTCTCTTCCAAAGACACTTTCAGAACTAATACTTTCACTCTCAGCCCCCTCTAGGAAGTTCGCTCTTCATTGTAAATTTGTACTTTTTCCTGTACATTCCACACCCTTGCGTGCTGTGCTGGATTTGTGTACCCTTCATTTTAAGTCTCCTGTTTAATTCACGCCCTCTCTACTCCCTCAAGGAAGTTCTTCCACTGTAGGAAATTCTGTACTCCATGCCTATAGAAGTGCCTTCCCAGTGTGTTCTGAGTGACTGCCACTTATTGCAGTATTATACCTCTATTTGTATTTTGTATCTCATGTATCATGCACACCTGTCACTTTTTCCTCTTGTAACGCATACCTCTTTTTGTATCTTGTTTGTTTTATTTGCACAATTGTCACTTTTTCCTCATGTAATGTAACGCTTGCTTTTGTATTATGCTCACTTGTAACCTTCTACACATGTAATGTTACTGTTCCTATTGTGAAGCGCTCTGACACCTTCGGGTAAAGCCTGGGCTATATAAAAAAAACTGCCCCCCAGGGGGGCAGAGCACCAAAAACATATGGCCCCCAAAAGGGGAGTGACCCTTGCCCAAGGGGCCGGTCCCCAAAACAGTATTTTCATTTTTTTTTTTTTTTTTAATTCCCTGGTGTCTAGTGGGCATTCCTGCTGCACGATTGCATGATCGTGCAGCAGGAATGCACAAAAGAGGCATCGGGGGAAAGGAAAACCCTTTCCTTTCCCTCGATGCCTCTTTTTTTTTTAAACCCCCCCTCCCCGGAGCCAAAACTCACCTTATTCCCCGACGCGCTGGAAGCAAATGGCTTCCAGCATGTCGGGGAACAAAGGGAAACCCCCAATGACGTCAGCGTGCCTCGCGCTGACGTCGTTGAGGCGAGGTGCGGGGGAGGCAGGGAAGCCCTTCCCCTGCCTTCCCCCAAAAAACCAACGATCGGATTCCCACGGGGAGCGCCAGCGCTTCCCCCGTGGGTGGTCTTATGACGAGCTGGACTCGTCATGAGCACACGACCACTGTGTGCCATGACGACTCCAGCTCGTCATAAGCATCGAAGGGGTTAAAAATGCCAATAAAAATATGTTTTAAAACTTTTTTGGAAACATAATTGTATATCTGCATGGTTGGGTCAGCTAGAGTTTTGAGAGACTCTTGCAGGAGTGCCAATTTAAAAATAAATCGTTCTGATTGGCCCAGTGTTAGAAATGTGATTCCTGGTTGGCTGAGGATGCACCCAGGCCAGGCAGGAACCACCACTCTAGTCAGGGTAAGCTAGATACACACTAAAAGATAACCTGTGCTCGCCTTTTGGTAGCTTGGTACAGAGCAGTCAGCTTATCTAAAGAGGCGATGTGTAAAGTATTTGTGCAACACACAGTAACACAAAGAATACACCTCAAAAAGACTCCACATAGGTTTAGACAAATAGAGAATATTTATCTGAGTAAAACAAGACCAAAATGACAAAAATCCAATCAGTAGAAGGTTACTCGAGGCCTCGCTAGACAGGGGTAAATCCAAAGTTCAGGCCGACCGCGATTGATAGCAAGCTGGCTACAGGAGCCAGATAGGTCCCGCTGAAGAAAAACCTTGGCTGGAGCAGGTGTTGACATTGAGAGCCAACTGCATTGTCGTGGAGATGAGTAAGGGCGGTCCTGCATCGTCGTCAAGCTCTGTTGATGTGAATGCAATGCGTCATCGATGCGCTGAGAGTTGTCATCATGCAGCAAAGGCAGTAGATCTGATGTATTCGAGCAGCCTCTGCATTGGTATTGAGGGGCGATGCAGCAGAATTTCTAATGCACTTGAGTTGATATTGTTAGTTTTTGTAGAAAACAGCTGCAGAACCCACTTCTGAGGCACCTCAGGCAAGGGCAGGACTCCCAGACAGCAGAGTCCAGCAGCACCAACAGATTTGCAGGAACTCTTTTGTATCCCTGATACTTCAGAAAACAGGAAGCAAGCCAGCAAGTCTTTGGAGATCACTTAGAGGGAAGGCAGAGTCCAACTCTCCTTCCAGCAGAGTCGAGGAGCAGCAGGCAGTAGGGCAACAAGCAGAAAAGCAGTAATTCAAGAAAAGCAGTGCAGATGAGTCCTTTAAGCAGCACAGCAGTCCTTCTGACAGAGGTTCAGTTCAAGATCTAGAAGTGTCTGATTTTAAGGGGTCAGAGACCCAGTACTTATACCCAAAGTGCCTTTGATATAGGGGGTGACTTCAAAGGAGCTCGCTGAAGACCACATGGATCCCTTTCAACCCAAGTCCTGTCTGCCAGGATAACCCTGGGGGGGGGGTAAATCAGTGCTTTGTGTGGACAGGACACTACCTACTGGTGTGTCAGCCCCTCCCATGTCTCCCTGCCCAGGATACCCATCAGAATGCAGATGAATGCAGATGAGTGCTCAGATGGCAGATGAGCCTCAACTTCTTGTGTTTGTTGCTGTCTAGAGGGGATGTCCAAAGTGTAGCTGTCACCCAACCCAGAAGTGTATTGAAACAAGCATAGAGCAGAGAAACATCCACTTTCTAAAAGTGGCATTTCCAAAACAGTAATGTTAAATCCAACTTCACCAGTAAAGAGGATTTATCAAGACTTTTCCAAACATATGAAACATGAAAAGGCTACTCCTCTCTGATCAGGAATTACAGCTTAAAAGTGTATTAAGGAATTCACAATGCTGGCCTATGAAAGTAATATGCATCACAGTAGTTAAAAATGAAATAGGCTGTTTGTCACTGCCAGGCAATGCAAAACATTAAAGGACATGTCATCCCTTTTACTTACAAAGCACCCTGCTCTTAGGACTAACTAGGGCCTACCTTAGGGGTGATGTATATATAATAAAAGGGGAGTTTATGGCTTGGCAAGTGGTTTTAAATGACAAGTCGAGGCGGCAGTAAACACACACAGGCACAGCAGAGGCAGGCTTGAGACAAGTTTGAAAGGCTACTCCTGTAGGAGGCACAATCAGTGCTGGAGCCCACACGCAGCATTTGAAGCACAGGTCCTGGGTATATGGCATACCACTTTACAAGGGACTTACCAGTACAACAAATATGTCAATCAGATATGCACTAATGTCATCATGTGTAGTGGAGAAGCATATGCACTTTAGCACTGGTTTGCAGTGGTAAAGTACTCAGAGTTCTAAGGCCAACAAAAAGAGTTCAGCAAAAAGAGGAGGAGGAAGGCAAAAGGTTTGGATTGACCCTTCAGAGAGGACCATTTTCCATCACCCAGGTATTTGCCTTGGGCCATCTAGCTTCCAATGAGTCAGACTCCTGCAGGAGCAGATGTTCTGATTGGCTTCCAGCAACATGAGCTAAATGTTGTTGGCAGCCTTTACATTATTCAGGGACTTAGTCCACTGTCCTGATCAAGTTTTTTTTTAAATATAAGGTTGCAGGGTAAGGACACCCTGACTCCCCTAGGCCCCATGGAGGGGAGTCAGAGGGACCCCTCCTCCCCCATGGCCAAAAGGGAAAAAATAAATCCATAAAAAATGCTGTGATCCAGTGGGACTCTCGTGGGATCAAACAAAAAAAAGGCATCCAGCCACATTTACTGTGTTTACGTCCCAGGGAGCCCGACCCTGGCGCTGCGTGGCCCCCCTACCTGAACCTCTAGAGGCGTCCCTGGAGCCCACCCTCTGGGCTGAAATTTTTTATGTGGGGAGGGGGGCTCTCCCCAAGCCTATACAGGCCCTGGAGAGCCCACCCATGGGGCTGATTGCTATAAGGGAGGGGGCCGCGCTGTCCCCCTCCCTGAGGTGAAATTTAACAAAAGGGGGGGCTGCGCGGTCTCCCCTCCACCAGCCAGTAAAGGCCCGGGGAGCCCACCCATGGGGCTGATTGCTATAAGGGAGGGGGCCGCGCTGTCCCCCTCCGTGAGCTATTTATGGCCACAACTTTATTTCCTAGGGCAAGCCCACAAGCTATGTCCGGAGAGCCCATCCCCAGGAAATAGAGGTTTCCCTGCCCACACCGGCATGGGCAGGGAGACCTGTGTTTGCTCTCGCTTGAGCAAAGGCAAAGTCTGCTCCCAGCACGCAGGAGCTTTGAAAAGGCTGCTGGGTGCAGACTTTTGATCTGTTTCCCTGCCCACACTGAAGCGGGCAGGGAAACAGACTGAGTTTCTATAGAAAACGCCGTTTGACGAATCTTCATAAAACATTTGAAGAAAATGTTCATCCACCTCAGCTGCTTCCTGGAAATTCTCAGGGTTATACATCAAACAGGGGCCGAGAAAAAAGGGGGGATCCCAAAACATGTTTTACCCATGCAGTTTTTCATTGGAAATTTAAACAACACTATAGCTAAAACTGATAAAAAGAATTATCTCAAATAAGCTTCAAAATGTATAGATATGTAATAATGCGATACTCCTGAGGGAGTACTGAGAGAAAAAATGACAAATGAAGCATTCTGATCGCTGGTACCGCTGAACTGGGACCAGCCCTACAGAACAGAGCAACTCCTCTTCTGCACTTGCAAGTGGGTCGGAGCGGCACAATATCCCCTGCTTGCAAGAAGTACACAGGGATTGAAGAGGCAAGCCTTTTCCTAGATCCCTATCCCTAGACATGGGCATGGGGGCGGGCAACATGCCTGGCCTTGATCTACAGGTTGCAGTCTGTCTTTGACCTGCTGTGTCATGGGAGATGGGGATCACCTGGGACTCCATTAACTGTGCTTGGCACCATGGGATAGGGTTTCCCAGGGCTGAAGGTTGAAGTTCTGCTCTGGGGGGGTGGGGAGGGCCTATGCATGCTCCCTCCCCAAATGGGGATAATATTTAGAATCATATGCACGCTATGTCAACCCGTGGCAGCTTGGCCCGCCAAGGGGAATTTTTAAAGGAATTTTTGGAGTGCCACACACTCCTTTTTATTTTCCTACAGACAGATCTTAGAGGTGGCATATCTCTGGCCCCATAGGGCCAATATGGATGTCCATTCACTTGTTGTGCTCCTGGAGGCCAGCCCTAGCTACCAGGAGCATTTTCGCCAGGCCGCCTGGCTTCTACTGGACTCTTTCCATGGGGAGGTGGACTCTTACAGTTCCTTGTATCTGACATGTCCTCTGCTGGATTCCTGGTTCCATTCTCCTGCTGGGGGGTCCTTTTGCGTAGCACCTCCACAACTAGCCAGCAAAACCCCTTCTGGCCACACACCCCAGCCCACACAGGCTCCTGGCCTATTGAAGGGCATGGTGGGGGGCAGTGGAGTTGAGAGTCAATTTACGGAAGCTCTAAGGGAACCATCTAGGGTCCTCCCAGTAAGTCCTTTACCCCAACTGGTCATCAGTGGGGCATAATGGGACCAGGAACACTAGCCCTAGAGAAACCCATCCTAGCCAGCTGGAGTCATATCCCTTAGTCCATCCGTGCAAGCAGCAGTGGCTTCTCCTTCTAGCTTGGTATTCCTTACCATCATCACTCCCAGTCTCTCCCTTGTGCAGGCGTTAGTGGGGGTGGAAATTTTAGGGGCCAGACAACCTGGCTAATCCTAGGATGCCACATCATCCCTCACCCCTGTCCCAAACCTCCTACATAGCATTCTGGTACAATCCAAAATGACGACTTCAAGTAGTCTCTGGAAAAAGCTCCTCTGAGAGCCTCAGCTCTGCCCCTTGATGGCACAGCTGCCCACCAAAACATCAAAGGTGTGCCTCTCTAGAGTTAGCTCAGGAGGACTGGGCTTCCTTCTTTGTTCCAATGGGCCTGGGCTGCCTCAGCCCAGGTGCTGTGTGACAAGCTAATCATTATATATAGATTCCCTCCCCACCTCTTTCCTTTCCAGGGAACTTAGCCAAGCAGATAATTGCCCTTTTGTGTGGGGAGGCCTTTGATCCCTCTGCTAGAGAACAGAGTAATTAACTTCACCCAGTAAGGGGACAAAGGCCTGGAATCTGATTATGAGGTGAGCAGAGAAATATGACAAATCTTAAGGTCCCAATAGATATATATGTGGGTTATTGGGACCTGCAAATTCAAACTCGGTTTGCATTGTCTATCCAAATGTAGTACCTGGTCGTACTTCATAGGCCTACATAGCATGAAACTTAGTATAGCATGAAATGTTTAGGAAAAGTAACTTTTAGAAACTTACACTTCCTCTGGCTGAACCTCCATTAGGCAAATTAATATCAGTCTACCTGCAGCGAGGACTTGTTAGTGTGTCCCCTAAATGAGCTGCGGAAACTGCTCCCAGAGCAAAAACAATGGATTTGGCCTTCTGGCAGGAAGACCTGGGTGTGAAATATGTAACTCCTCCCAACTCAGAAAGGGCAGCTGTGGAGGGGTTCAGGAGCTTTATCAGCTTGAAAAGGACCAGGGTTAGGTCTGCCCAATCATAGTTAGGTGTAAAGGAAGACCTGGGGAAGAGAAACCTTTGTTCCCCCAGCATTCTATAGTCAGCTTAGCACCAGCTCAGGGAGAGGAGGAGTGGCCCCAATACTGGTTTGCTTTAGTTGAGGAGGAGGTGACTGCTCAGAAACCTCCAAGGGCAGAAAATAGGTAACATGTTGGATTTTACTCAGAAAAATGCAATGCTGGATAGTTTGTAGTACTGCAAAAGGATGTGCTACAAATGTGTGAAGGGTTGCCCATGGGAACTTTCTGTCGTTGGTTAGGGAATGTCCAGGAGTCAACCACATGCATTGTGCAGTGAATTCTACAAAAGTGCACCCGACCCACAGTTAATGAGAACACATCTGGACTGGCAGAATAACAGTAGAGGAACTGCTATCTGTGACTTGTGTGGAGACCTGAAGTGATCGACTTGCTCCAACTTCTACCCAGGATAGAGAAGTGGACTCCAAGGGTCTCCTGGGTGGCTACCGGGACACAACAATCTGCAAGAGGCCTTTTTCCTGGAGTGACAGCATAGGGCTTGTAGAGCAGTCTTGCTGTCCTATCCACAATCTAATGTAGTGTCTCCAACATGCACCTGACATCTTTATGCCACTTGCTCTGAGCAGGCATCTATACAGCTCACTAGGAGGAACCCAGCGTCATAGAGTTCCTGGTTTGATCAAAAAGATTTGTAAGCCTTTGAGATCGCTCAGCCACTTTCATCTAGAAAACTGCATCTTTCTTCAAGCTTTGAATCACCGGTTGGTGAATCTTGCACTTGGAAAGCTGAAAGCTTCTATTCTAAACCATCCCACACATGTGAAAGTTTTGTGTTGCTCAAAGAGCTCTGTAGATATGACAAGGTCTTCCGCTTATCTAAAAGTCATAAATACCAAACAACTTGGTGCATGTGATAATGGCCAACTTGTAATGAGAGAATATGTATGAGGTATTTATGTAACAGAGAAGTAACCAAAGGGCAGTGAAGTGCTAACAGTGTCAAAGGCAAAGATACAGTGAGCATGTTATAAGAGGGATAGCTTGCTAGTAGACTGGTTTTGCATCATGTTGTAGTGTTCTTTAAAGAGGTGTGCCTTCAACTCTTTTCTGAATCAGAGTACCATTGGCATAATCCTGTTGAATACAGGAATGTTGTTCCAGCTCATAGGCAATAGCTGGAGAGAAACTGTTTCCGTGAGACTTTCTATTCTGCACTTCTTTCAACCAGTCTAATGGTGTCCGGAAAAACTCTGAGGTTTTGGGCTGTCCGCTAGTGTTGTACTTGGCCATTTCTGCAGGGTCATTCCAAAAAGGTGGACATGTACTTTTAAGTTTCACGTGTCCTGGTAGTGAAAACTCTTAAATTCGTTTTTCACTACTGCAAGGCCTTCCTCTCCCATAGGATAATATGGGTTTACCTTATTACATTCAATAAGAGATAACCCCAGACAAGCCTGGGCCAGGGCAGGCAGGCAGGAAATTCCAAGCACCTCTGCTGGTGGAGCCCTCCACAACCTTCTCATACTTCAAAGTGGGCGACAAGTATAAATAATGAACCCTCAGACTCAACACTTCAGTACACTTCTGGACCTGTGGAAGACTCAGGACTGCTAGTGTGCTGCCCTGCTGCGCTGCTGCCCGAATTAGAAGGACTGGACCCACACCTTGAACCCAGGACCAACAGAGCCACCCCAAGGGCTAATTGGCTGGCCTCCTGATCAGACCTTCAGGGAGAGAAAAGGCTCCAACCACCTTGTATCCAGCACCTGTACTCTGTCTGCTGTGAGGGTTACCCCCCAAGTGGAGCCACCCCAGTCCTGGACTCTTGGAAGTGGGCCTGACTGTGCTCTGCCAGCCCAGCTGTGGTCCAGTGAGCAAAAGTGGTGCAGCATGACGCAGCGTAATGCATCTCCAGGCAGTCGCATCGGAAGCACCCCTAAGCGATGCATCCCCGATGCAGACCTTGCATCGCATCCCGCAGTTTTTTTGGAACTGCTGCTCTGCGATGCAGGCTTTTGTATTGCAACCCCCGCATTGATGGCATCCTCAATGACAGGATCTTCTCCCTTTTAGAAAGTCATTGAAGACCTGGCTTTTTCAGCAATAGTGTGACTTATGCAAGATAGTGCTCACGGTTAGCCCCACCCAGAATTTGTAGCGCCGGGACACTCTATTGAGTAGCCGTGCGCTTTATAAGTCCCTAAATAACAAATAACAAATAACAATGCAGGATTCAAATCACAGCCCCGTAGCTTCCTCTGAACCGCCGCTGTGAGATGCATCTTTGACGGCGGATTTGCATTGTAAGCCCCTCGTTGACCACATCCTCAATAATGACACAGGACTTCGCATCTCTTTACAGCCCTGCAGCTTCCTCAGGACTGCCGCTGTGCGCCGCATCCTTGACGTGGGATCACACAACTCTCCGCAAACCAGGATTTAAGGTACTTTGTTCAGCTGGCCTAACTTGATCCCTGTTTCCAGCCCATGCTCCATCGAGGTCGGCCTGAACTTGTGACTTCTTCCTGGTCCAGTGCGATCAGATAACCACTGTTGGCGCTTTGTGTTTCTAGGCACTATTTTCCCTTAAATCTTTAAAATCGCATATCTCTGGTTCTACTGATTGGATTTTTGTTGTTTTGGTCTCAAAAAATGTATTATATTTTACTCTATTTATATTAATTGGTGTGGGATTTTTCTTGTGTTGTTTCACAATTTATTACTCTTTGAAGTGCTGCATAAATCCATTAAACGTTGCCTCTAAGTTAAGCCTGACTGCTCGAGCCAAACTACCGGAGGCTTAAGGGCAGGTTAATTTGGGGTTTTCTTCTGACTTCACCCTGAGCAGGAATTGTGGTTGCTACTTGAGTAGGGTTTCACCCTCCTCAACCAGTAACCCAATTTCCAACATTGGTATACAGCGATGAGATTTGGACTTGTGTTTGTGCAGTGCCATTCAGTGATTTTGTTTTACACTCAAATTCCAGATAAATTATTTGATACCAATTCTGGCGGACAGGAAGGCATAGAGGGAGTTTAGGCTGCAGATTACCAAACTAAAGATGGAGGGGGAGCAACACAAGGCTGAGAAAGCCTTGGAGGAGAAGAAAGTGCCCTTGGAGGAGACGAAAATGGATAATTATTTGTCTCAAAGAGATGAACATCAGAGCCAAGCAAGTGGAGTACAGCAGCAATAGTGGTAGCATACCCGCAGTGCCGGAATGGGACAAGAAGGTTCACATACGTAAAATCTGGTGCCCAGCTATGTGGTAGGGGATGACATAAACAAGTGGTTTTCTCCCTATAAGTTGGTCCTTATGACATGCAGGGTCACAGAAGGGCTTTTGGGATCTCACTCTAGAAACACATGCCTACAGTGGGGAGGGATACCTTGCTTATACTGGATGTGGGGGCCAGATGGAGTGGATTCCCATTGAAACCATCCTTGTCACCAAGTTTTTTTCACCCCAGAAAAGTAGTGCATTAGGTTCAGGGATAGCCAAAACATGGAGAACAGGATTGAATAGAATTTCTTGATTACACCAGCAGGGCACTGAATGGTTGGGTGCGAGGCAGCAAAGTTGATGATTTTACTGTGTTATTTAATCCAGTACTGAGAGAGCACATGCTCAGTGCATTTTTGTGGAGCTGCGCCAGCACCTGGTTGACAGCAAGCTCACTGACCACAGAGAGCTGCCGGCACACCTGCAGCACCGCCAAGAACACGGATCCAGCACAACCCGCCTACAAGAACACAACCGAACCGAAGACCCTGCAATGCATCCTCCTCAACGTCCGATCCCTCCACAAACACGCCACAGAAATCTGGGACCTTCTCGACAGCACCACCCCGGACGTAGCGTTCTTCACCGAAACCTGGACCAACACCACCTCGGGACCGGACATCGCCATCGCCATCCCCCAAGGATACAAGATCTCCAGGAAGGACCGCCCCACCCGCCCAGGAGGAGGAATCGCCATCGTCCACAAATCCAGCCTCCGCCTGAGCACACTCCCCGACGAGCCCACAGAACTGATGGAACACCTTCACTTCAAGATACTGGCCAGCCCCACCGCCACCCTCCGAGGAACCCTCATCTACCGACCCCCTGGACCCCGCGGAACCTTCGCCAACTCCATCACGGACATTATCTCCCCGCAGGCCATCGCATCCACCAACTACACCCTGCTGGGAGACCTCAACTTCCACCTCGACAACCAACTGGACCCCAACACCACATCCCTCCTGGACAACCTCCACAACATTGGACTCCGCCAGATCATGACCGAGCCCACGCACTCAGCAGGACACACCCTCGACCCCCTCTTCACTATAGGAAACTCCATCACCTTCAGCCACACCACCGAACTCCCATGGACCGACCATCGTTGCGTCCACTTCACCTTCAGAACACCCACCATCCACAGACACCAGCACCTGCTTCCACGAAGAAACTGGACCAAAATCACCGACGACCAGCTCACCTCCTCACTCAACAACTCCACCCCAACCATCGCGGAAAACGACGACCCCAACACCGCAGCCCGAACCCTGCATAGATGGATCTCGGACAGCACCAACACCATAGACCCCCTCAACAAAAACAACAATACACGCGCCAAGAAAGCCAGATGGTTTACCACCAAACTTCGAGAGTCCAGACGCACATGCCGCCGCCTCGAAAAGGCCTGGAGGAACACCAAATCCACAGAAGCCCACAACAACTTCAGAGCCGCCACCAACGCCCACCATCAACTCATCAGAGAAACGAGGAAAAAGCGATTGAAGACAGAATCTCCACCCACGCGCACAACAGCAAGGAACTCTTCAGCATCATCAAGGAGTTCGCCCAACCCACCAGCGAGTCTACCAACATCCCTCCCTCACAAGACCTCTGCGACAAACTCAGCACCTTTTTCCACCACAAAATCAAGAGCATCTACGACAACTTCGACGAAGACAACCAACACACTGAACCCTCACCAACCACCCCCAACACCCGGAAACCAGCGATTGACGACTGGACAGCCCTCACCACTGAAGACACACTGAAGACAATGAAGTCAATCCACTCAGGGGCCCCCACGGACCCCTGCCCCCACCACATCTTCAACAGAGCCGCCGACACCATCGCACCCATGCTCCGCCACACCATCAACCGCTCCCTGGCGACCGCCTCGTTCCCCGACGACTGGAAACACGCCGAGGTCAACCCCCTCCTAAAGAAACCCTCAGCGGACCCCACCGACCTCAAAAACTACAGACCTATCTCCCTGCTCCCGTTCCCAGCGAAAGTCATCAAGAAAGCCATCAACAGCCAACTCGCCACATTCATTGAAGAACACAACATCCTCGACTCCTCCCAATCCGGCTTCAGAAAAAACCACAGTACGGAAACCGCCCTCCTCGCCGCAACAGATGACATCCGCACCTTACTGGAGAAAGGAGAAACAGTAGCCCTCATCCTCTGCGACCTATCAGCGGCGTTCGACACAGTCTCCCACCGCACCCTAATATGCAGACTCTACGACGCAGGAATCCAGGACAAGGCTCTCGACTGGATCCGCTCCTTCCTCTCCGGCAGGACGCAGCGGGTCAGACTCCCCCCTTTCCTCTCTGACCCCACACCTACCACCTGCGGAGTCCCCCAGGGCTCCTCCCTCAGCCCGATGCTCTTCAACGTCTACATGGCTCCACTTGCCCCCATCGTCAGAACCTACGGACTCAACATCGTGTCATACGCAGACGCCACCCAGCTCATCCTCTCCCTATCCAACGAGCCCAACACCGCCAGACGCAACTTTCGAGAAGGCATGGAAGCCGTCACCAAATGGATGAAAAACAGCTGCCTACAACTAAACAGCAACAAAACAGAAGTACTTATCATGGGCCCAAACCCCGACGCCTGGAGCGACACCTGGTGGCCCCCGCCCTCGGAAACCCACCAACCCCCACAGACCACGCACGCAACCTGGGAATCATCCTGGACTCCGAGCTCAAAATGGACCCCCAGGTCAACTCTGTCTCGTCTTCCTGCTTCCACACCCTCCGCCTCCTTCGTAAGACCTTCAAATGGATCCCCCTCGAACACCGAAAGACCGTCACTCATGCCCTGGTCACCAGCAAACTCGACTACGGCAACGCACTCTACTCTGGAATAAACAAAAACCTCACCCGTAAGCTACAGAACATCCAGAACGCCGCCGCAAGACTGGTCCTCAACCTGCCAAAACACTGCCACATCTCCCAGCACCTGCGCACACTCCACTGGCTCCCCGTCGAGGCGAGAATCACCTTCAAGATGTTCACCCACGCACACAAGGCCCTCCACAGCATTGGACCAGCATACCTGAACAGCCGACTCAAATTCCACGCACCCCAAAGGACCCTACAATCAGCCCAGCTCTCCTACGCCGTGGTCCCCCGCACCAGAAAGACCAGATCGGGAGGCCGCTCCTTCTCCTTCCTCGCGGCTAAAGCATGGAACGCCCTTCCGCTCCACCTCAGACAGACAACATCGCTCCCCATCTTCACAAGAAACCTCAAAACCTGGCTCTTCAACAGACCCCCTCCTTGATGGAATGGAACCTGCACCCCCCACCACCCCTAGCGCCTTGAGACCCTTACGGGTGAGTAGTCGCGCTTTAACAAACCCCTGATTGATTGATTGAGAGCTTCCAAAGAAGGCAGACCTCTGCATTAGTACCAGAGTGTCCAAGAAGGTACCTGGAAGTGACCCCAAAAGGGTGGTTCAGGTTCCCCTAGCAGAGTGAGGGGATGGTTAAAGATGACCCAGACAAGTCCCAGAGTAAGGTGGGGGAAAGGGTTCCCAAGACCCTTCTGAGAAACAGGGGGGTGGTTCTGGTGGGTCGTGGCCCAGGTTGCCCCATTTCCAACCCTGCTGCTTTGAGTTCTCCCAGTTAGGACACAAGCAGGGGAACTCTGTCTGTCCAAAGAAATCACCCACTTGTGGTACCTCTAGAGTGGTGGCTAATGGAGCCTTAGGGATAAGTAATCACCAGGGGCAGGAAATATACTATGCCCTAGACTACCTTTGATGGGAGGTGGATTCAGAGGGTGAACTGGTGATCCCTGAGGGTGAGAATCGTCACTTTCACCAGGTTGAAGTGAATGGGGTCCCTGCCACTGCTTTGAGGGACACCAATGCTAGCCAGATCATGGTAATGGAAAAACTGGTTTCCCAGGAGCAGTACACCGGGCAGGTGTATAGGGTAACATAAGGCCCGGAGGCAGGACTTTTCGGCCCCATGGCTCTGGTATCCCTGGAGTGGAGTGGGGAGGTGCCCCATAATAATTCCCCAGATGCTCACGGCGCCCTGACAGTTCAGTTTTCTGGAGGTGACACTCTAAAGAAGAGGGTATTGGAGCCCAGATGGAGAGGCAGGATGAGGGATGACTCGCCCCCTCTCACATGCTCAACCTCAGGGTACAGACCCTGGACTAAAAAGCCAGTCTTGGGATATCACCACAGGACTGGTAGGAGGTAGAGACCCTAACACCCGGGGCTGTTGCCCCTCACTTTGAGAAACTTCAGAGGTCAGGGGACCATAAGAAGTCCTTAGGGAACTCCTTGCAAGCCCCAAGGCTAGAACAGAGGCCTACTCAATGCCCCCACTTGGAGCCTCCACCTTGCAGTGGATGAGTCAGGGCCTGGCTCTTGAAACTGACAGCTGTTGGTGGCTTCTGTTGGCTACTGTCCTTATAGGCAGAATTTTCTTTGGGTTAAGGACAGAAGTCTGATACAAGGGGCAGAATGGGCCTCATCACTTTGTTGGCAATGGTGGTACTGCCTGCCTACTGGGATGCATCTGTGAGCAAGTTATGTTTAGGTGCTTAATAGATGGGGTCCACAAATGGAGAGAAGGATGCCCCATGATTCAGTTTGGTGGCTCAGGAGAGTGTAGACAGAGGGATTCAACTGAGTTCAGGGAGGTGATGAACTGGCAAGTGCCCCTCCATACCAGGGCCTTCGTTCATGTTGTATATCCTAAGCAGGGAAGTCCATCAAGGTTTTGATTAGCCTACCCTGGCTTTTGGTTGGAGGGGAGTTGTGTAGGACTTGGCTTTTTCTGTAGGGTCATTCCCAAACTTTTTGTCTTCACTCTCCTGTTTTCTGAACCTGTTTGTTGTTGGCTTTTAGGACTCTGCACTTTACCATTGCTCACTAGTTCTAAAGTTCTTGTGCTCTCTCCTTTAAACATGATACAATTGGCTTACACCCAATTACTTTTTAATAGACATAAGTCATCCCTAGGGTAGGCCCTAAACAGCCCATTGGCCAGGGTGCAGTGTAATTTAAAAGTTGAGCATGTATTTTTTACTTTTACATATCCCTGTAGTGAAAAACTAATTAAATTCATTTTTCACTACTGCAAGACCTAACTCTCCCATAGAACAACATGGGGTTACCTTATTACATTCAATAAGGGATCACTTTCAATTGGGAGCAGCTAAGAATGTCGAGTTTGGTGTCTATAAATTGTTATTTAAAACCCTCTTTAATGGTAGTCAGATTTTAAGTCACAATTCTGAAAATGCCACTTTTAGAAAGCATTTTTTTGTCCTGACCATTTGGTGTGTGCAGCCTATCCTGGGTCACATGACTAGGTGTAGCTGGCAGTTGGTCATTCTGTATTGCTCCCAGACAGTGAAACAAAGGGGGAATAGGTGTTGGCAGGATGGGCCTTCTCTCACTTGATAGGGGGAGGAGTTGAAACCTACCACACTTGCACATCACAAAGGTTCTGCCTGAACATACTCACAAAGAGATTGACACTAGTCTTTTGTGACCCAAGGCAAGCTGGGACGAGGGTAAGGAGGAAGTAAATTCCAGACACTACTGTAGGGGGAGGACTCTAGAAGCTTCTCACACTTCAAAGCTGGCACCAAGTATAAATATTGGACCCTCAGTCTCAGCTCTTCAGTACACCTCAGGATGATTCAGAAGGACAGCTATACTGCTCTGCTGCAAGAGGGATTTCTACTCTGCTGTCATGCTGCCCTGCTGCTTAATTGTGAAGGGCTGGACCTGCATCTTGAACCCAAGACCACCAGAGTGACTTCAAAGGCTTGTTGACTGACCTCCTAATTAAAACCTCAGGGACTGAAAAGGCCCCAACTACCTTGAACCCAGCACTTGTACTCTGCTTACTGTAAGTTTTGTCCCACAAGTGGTGCCACCCCAGTCCTGGACCCTTGGAAGTGGGCCTGAAAGTGCTCTGCCAGCCACGCTGTGGTATTTTGAGAAAAACTGATGCAGCACGGCGCATCTCCTTGCAGCCCCGCAGCAGACCTGTAGCAGCAAGATGCATCCCCGACACAGGACCTTGCATCGCATCGCAGCCCTGCACCTCATCCGTATGCCCGCTGTACGACGCTTCCTTAACGCAGGCCCTTTCATAGCAGCCTACATCTCATCGGAACTAGCGCTGTGTGAAGCAACCTCATAGCATGATCTTGCAATGCCTTGCAACCAGCATTTAAGGTACTTTGTTCAGTGGACCTATCTCGGTACCTGTATCCAGCCCACACTCCATGGTTGGTCTAAACTTGTGACTTTGTCCCAGTCCGGCGAGACCAGCTAACCACAGTTGCCTCTTTGTGCTTTTTAGTACTAGTTCCACTTAAATCTTGAAAATTGCATATCTCCGGTTCTACTGAATGGATTTTTGTTGTTTTGGGGTCAAATAATTTATTCATTCTACTCTATTTTTCTAAATTGGTGTGGGATTTTTCTTGTGTTGTGTTTTGACTTTATTACTGTTTGTGTGCCGCATAAATACTTTACACATTGCCTCTAAGTTAAGCATGGCTGCTTTTGTGCCAAGCTACCAGAGGGTTGAGCATAGGTTAATTTGGGGTTTGGTTGTGTCTCACCCTGACAGGAATTGTGGGGGCTGCTTGAGTAGGTTTTCACCCCCCATCCCCAAACTATAACCCAATTTCCTACGACCCTCTATTTCGCTGGACCAGACACTCCTAATAAACCTCCGAGCACAAACTCCCCTCAAGAGCACGAAAACTGCAAAGCGAGGCCGTAAGGTTGCAATAATCTTTATATTCGATGGAGCTTGTGGCCCCTGTCAGAGCAGGCTTTAGGGGCCCTTCCTGCAACCCTCTTTTGAAAGCAATGACTTTGCCCATTTCCCCCTGGGAATCCGGTCAGCCACCCCTTCCCCTGGGGCCCTCGGCGGTGTGGTGTACGCAGGCTAGCCTTTCTCTTGCGGGTGCTTGGGGTGAGTGCTGAAGCACCTGTCGGGCCCGAGCGGCCTCCTGCCCCAGTGAGCGGACCTCTAGGCACTAAATATGGGGTGAAAGGAATCATAAAGCTTGGGAGTGATAATATACGGGAAGAGGAGGAATTGCAGGGGTTAGAAGAAAGAGGGAGGAAAAATACGGGTGAGAAAAGTAAGAGGGTAGAGAAGAGAAGTGCAAAGGTTAATCTGTGGGACAGAAACGGCAGAAGAAAGAGAAAGGTGACATGATAGAGAAAACAGGCGGGAGATGGAGGAAAAAAGAGAGTTAAAGGGATTGGATTGACAACAGTTGATCGTAAATGGAGAGATGTACAAGGGACGAAGGGGTACCATAGGGGACCAGAGAGAGGAGGCGACAGTGAGCGGGAGAGAGAGGGGGTGCGCGGGAGCACTGCGCATGCGTGCTTCTCATCTCCTCTAAGTGGCCGCTGCCTGCTTAGTTACTGATAGAAGCAGCTGGGGCTGCTGAAGTGAGAGCAGTTGAGCCGCGAGAGCCTGGGGGAGCTGCAGAGAGGAGCACGATCCTGGGAGCCGAGCACCCTCCTTGTGCGTGCAGGGGGAGACGCGCACTCCGAGCACAGGCACGACCCCTCACACGTAGCAGAGACCCTGGTCAGCACCAGCCCACTGGACAGCGTGGATCGGTGGCACGAGCTCTCTGACATCTGCACAGGTGAGTTACACCTTCTCTTAAGACTGTTGCACTTCGCGGTTTATCCAGCGCGTGGACGCTCGAGGCACAGCGCACGATCAGACTCCAGCTCCCACCGCACAGCGTAGGCGCTGCATTTTAAAGAGAGGTGTGTTTGTCCAGATAGGGGGTCGTGCTGCTTGGGGTCTGCTGAAGAGGGGCTGGTGAACACGATTTACTTTTTAAATGCAAAACGCCAAGCATTTCTTTCATGAGGGAAACATTGAGTGTGCGTCACGCCAAGCTACGGGGCTTTGGAATGTAGGATGGGCTGGGGAAGTGCACCCCGGAGGGTGCTTAGGATTCAAGCAAGATGTTTTTAAGGGTCGCCAAAGAAGCCAGGGCAACGCGCGTTTCTTGCACTACGGTACCCCCAGCGTGCCTGCACTACAGCTAGAGTGCTGCTTCGGGATGGCCACCTCCACAGCACCAAGCCGCCTCGGGGGCATGCATACTCCACAGACCTCTCCACGGCACCCCAGTCATGCCTGCTTTGCAACAGGAGAGAAAGTTTCTGGGCTATTCTGCGTCACAGCGTGAGAGCTGCCCCCCAAGTCATGCAGGCTTAAAAATACAGAGGCTGTCCATTAGGTTTGCCTGCAGCACAGCACCCCGGGGGTCACTAAGCATGCATGCCTCAGGGCAAAAGATGTGCTCCCGCACGTGCCCTCTTACACCTGTCCCGTCAGGATGCCTGCTTCGTAGCCAGAGTTGCTTCACATGTTGGCTACGCCTGCTTCACAGTTTCAAAGCCTTTCCCCTACCATTTTTGCTTAGTCCTCAGAGCTGATCCAATGAGAAACATGCCTGCTTCACATTTCAGGAACTCCTCATTGGCGGTGCCTGCTTCATAGCTCCATAACGATGCCTGCTCTGCGCCTTCACAGCACTATGATAGCTCCCCAGGTAAGCCCGTTTCGAAGCGGCAGTGCTTCTCGTAAGTCATGCCTGCTGCACACCAGTCCTTTCCTCCAGAACGCCTGCTCTGTAGCACCAGAGCTTCTTACAGGCAAAACTGCATTTCAGAGCCAGGCTTGTCTTCCCCGCCCCAGTGCATGCCTGCTTCACCAGTACCAGGGCTGCCTCGCAGGCTCCGTTCCCACGCCGGGTCTGCTCGTGGGGTCTGCCTGGGCCACGAGCACCTGCCAAGACTTGTCTGTTTCTTCACATCAGGGCTGCTGCCAAACCACCCCTTGCAGCGCAACACCAGAGAAACTCCTCAGGCATGCCTGCCTCATAGCATCATAGAAGCACCACGGGCATGCCTGCCTCATAGCATCATAGAAGCACCACGGGCGTGCCTGCTTCATAGCACCGCGGGTATGCCTGCTTCATAGCATGGTAGAAGCACCGCGGACATGCCTGCTTCATAGCACCAGAGAAGCACCACGGGCATGCCTGCTTCATAGCATGGTAGAAGCACCGCGGGCATGCCTGCTTCATAGCACCAGAGAAGCACCGCGGACATGCCTGCTTCATAGCACCAGAGAAGCACAGCGGGCATGCCTGCTTCATAGCATGGTAGAAGCACCGCGGGCATGCCTGCTTCATAGCATGGTAGAAGCACCGCGGGCATGCTTCTTCATAGCACCAGAGAAGCACAGCGGGCATGCCTGCTTCATAGCATGGTAGAAGCACCGCGGGCATGCTTCTTCATAGCACCAGAGAAGCACAGCGGGCATGCCTGCTTCATAGCATGGTAGAAGCACCGCAGGCATGCTTCTTCATAGCACCAGAGAAGCACAGCGGGCATGCCTGCTTCATAGCATGGTAGAAGCACCGCTGGCATGCCTGCTTCATAGCACCAGAGAAGCACAGCGGGCATGCCTGCTTCATAGCACCAGAGAAGCACCACGGGCATGCCTGCTTCATAGCATGGTAGAAGCACCGCGGGCATGCCTGCTTCATAGCATGGTAGAAGCACCGCGGGCATGCTTCTTCATAGCACCAGAGAAGCACAGCGGGCATGCCTGCTTCATAGCATGGTAGAAGCACCACGGGCATGCCTGCTTCATAGCATGGTAGAAGCACCGCGGGCATGCTTCTTCATAGCACCAGAGAAGCACAGCGGGCATGCCTGCTTCATAGCATGGTAGAAGCACCGCGGGCATGCCTGCTTCATAGCACCAGAGAAGCACCGCGGGCATGCCTGCTTCATAGCACCAGAGAAGCACCGCGGGCATGCCTGCTTCATAGCATGGTAGAAGCACCGCGGACATGCTTCTTCATAGCATCATAGAAGCACAGCGGCATGTCTGCTTCAGAGCACCAGAGAAGCACCGCGGGCATGCCTGCTACATAGCACCAGAGAAGCACCGCGGGCATGCCTGCTTCATAGCATGGTAGAAGCACCGCGGGCATGCCTGCTTCATAGCATCATAGAAGCACCGCGGCATGCCTGCTTCAGAGCACCAGAGAAGCACCGCGGGCATGCCTGCTACATAGCACCAGAGAAGCACCACGGGCATGCCTGCTTCATAGCATCATAGACGCACCGCGGGCATGTCTGCTTCGCGGAACCAGAACTGTTGCCCAGGTATCTCTTGCGTCACTGTCACAGAACTCCACCAGCATAGCTACTCCACAACGATGGAGCTGCCACACAGCATGCCTGCTGCATGGCACCAGAGCTTCTTTCGAAGCCTGTCTTCTTCGTGATAACACCTGCATCCCAAGCAGGCCCGCATCACATCACCACAGCTCCTAGAGGAGGCATGCCTCTTCCAAGCACCAGGTCCTTCTTCCTGTGCACACATACGCTTACCAGCGCTGAAGCTGCACCGATATGCCTGCTTCACAGCACTAGAACGGAACACGCTGATATTTGCTTACACTCATGCCTACTTCTCAGCAAACGTTGATGCTTGCTTGCATAGCACTGGATTTGCTTCAACGCCTGCCTGCTTCACAGCACCAGAGCGGCACACGTTGATGCTTGCTTGCATAGCCCCGGACTTGCTTACACACATGCCTGCTTCCCAGCAGCAAATTTGCTAACGCGCTACTCTGGCCCATCACAGTCCTGCTGCTAGTGATTGCGGCTTCTCAGCACCAAATCTGTCCCGAGGCATGGTCATTACAGAGCACTATGGCTACCCACAGGCGTCCTAGACACGTCTACTGCTCAGCTCTCCTGTGTTACAGTATTACATGTGCACTTGGCATACCTGCTGCACAGCCCGGGGGCACTCCGTGGCTCGAGCGCTCCGCAGCACCCGGGCTTCCCAGGCCTGTGCCTGTAAACAGCAGAGCTGTGCGCCCTCCATGCCTGACAGTGCGCCTGGGCCGCTTGCTTGCTTGCTTTTCATTAACTACTCGCATTACAACTTGCCTTTGACCTGGTTGCAGTTTCGGCATTGCTTCGGCGCTTCATTAAAGTGTGGTTTGTGATTGGTCCAGTTCCCTTCAATTCCACTGCCAGACAAGGAGGGGGTTCTTTCCCATAAGTGAGCGAACTACATATTGGTGTTTATTGACCAATATCCAGCTCGAATAATACTTCCCGTAAAATTCCAGACAAGCTTCGAGGAGAAGTGGCGGGAGCACGCACTGGGCGGCACCTGCACGCCATCTTGTAGTGTAAGTCATTTGTATAGCGCCTCTGCCCCGCAAAACACTTCGACGCTCTAAAAGTGAGTTTAAAAGTGTGTAGACGTGAAGATCTTTTATTTGTAAATGCTGTTAGATCTGTCAGGCAGCACCAGCACAAGAGTTCCTTTTAGGGCGGGATGGGGGTCGAAGACGTCTGTGCGGGTTGGGGATGTGTGTGTGTGGGGGGGAGGGGCGATGGCCACTTGGTTCTACAATCACACGATCACCGGAAGGAACCCTCTTAACGTCTGACAATACAGTACGAAACAGCGTATGGGTTAAATGTAGCGCTCACTTTGGAACGAGGGGTTTTCTTGGTGCTCAGGTACCGGCCTCTGTGAATGGGCCATGGGACGTGAGTGTGTTTTTACGTCTTCTGCAATCCTAGCTACTAAGTAACGGGACGCAGTACAAAACAAGGAGGGTGGGGTAAATAAAGTGTGGGGGGAAGAAAGACTTGTTAATAGAGGGGGGCGCTTCTCGATTGCCTCCGTGTTGAGTAAGCACCGGAGGTGGCTGCATCTGGGCAAATCTCACCTTGCTATGATCGCCCCACACAAAGCTCCCAGCCTCAGTTGAGGTACTGCAAACCTACTAATATAGAAAACAGAAGTCTCCCCCCCCCCTGCCCCAAAATACAAAACAAAAATGCCCACTTTTCAAAAGTAGTCCCAGGTATTGATTAGTATGTAATGAAACTCCCAAAAGTAAATATAACACACAATAACACACAATAACACACGATAACACACGATAACGCGCAGGCTAAGCCTGGGCTCCTTTACTCTCCCGTCTCCGGCCCAATGATATTTGAAGACACCTGTTTGATGTTTGCAACGGCCGTTATTTTCCTGTGCTGTATAGACATTTTTGGGTGACAAATAACCTATCGAGATTTTTGAGGCTGCAATTGTTACCGGTAATACTGGGTAGTGACCTATGGCACAGATCAGTGCAAGCATCGACGTCAGCAGTGCTTTGTCACGTGCACATCCGGGCTTAGCAGTGCTACTGAAGTCTGACATCCCCTTTTAATCCCATCATCTGTTACCGCTCTATTGATGTTCCATACATTTCTCAGTGTGATCAAATGTCTCCATGTGAGGACGATAAGACTTCCCCAGTACTGGTGCAATTGTCTTATTTGAAGCGTACAAAGAAGATTGCAACTCCCGGAATGCACTAGTTTGTTAAATGAAGAGCTAAGCTAGGGAAATATTGTATGCTGCCCTCATCACGCATGCGCAGACTTCCTCCGTGCCATACATCAGGTGTGCCGTAGTTGGGCCCACGAAGGGGAATGTCATGTGTTCCTCCCAACCTCTGAGAATTCACGTTCTTCATTGACCATATCCGGAAAATGTGGAACTCTGGAGCACCTGCAGGGTCCTCCTGGCTGCTCAGGAAAGGAGAATGTCAGCAAAAGTATGCCACTGGCAAAAAAAACGGCAATTGGCTCGAAAACCAAAGTTCCATATTCACACACTGGGATTCGAGACTCTTCGAAAGTACCTGGGCCACGCAATTTAGCAAACACTTGTGAAAAAAGGGGTGTAATATTAAGTGCATTGGGCCAGTAATATTGTTCATATACTGGTTAGGACTGTAAATAAACACCGCCCTAGCCTGTTTGCCTACGTCGAGGTTTCCCTGGCACTGCAGCAGCAACTCCAGCAGCTGGTCTGCTGACCTGTCCATCCCCCCCACCCCCAGTGGAAATGCGCTAAACATTAATCAGTGCGAAACCAGCATGGTGCACTAAAAGTCCGCCTACGCTGGCCTTTGGGTCATCAGCTATTCCAAGCCTGTGCCCAGCACAGCGCCCCCTGCTGGTCCAGTGGCTGCAGGCGGCACCGGGGGCGGGGAGGAATCTGATGAGTGAGATCAGAAAGTCACAGTTTATCTCATGCTTTATGAATGACCTGCAGGAGGCGAGAGAGCAGCGAGTGATAGCCATGCATAAGGCATGAAATAGAAAGGGGCACGTGACGCCTTAAAGTGAAAGCACCACTCTCTGCAGGAGACAACACAGCCGCGGGAACCGAGCGCTGTAATAACGCAAGAAAACGCACGCGACAGCTGGGCTTGCATTAACGTCATATACCTAACTACTCGTGCCTTTTTAAGCGCAACATACAAAGAGTTCAAGACTCAAAAGCAAGCTACCCGTGGCTTAAAGGGACGTGGTTATCCAGTAGCATGAAAATATGCGTGGAAAGCAATACATATATAATTTATATATATCTAGTACAAGTGACTGTTGTAGCGATGTTTGTGCACACTTAATTGTCTTTTTTTAATGATACATAGATCGTGTTATTTACATTGGTCACTGGCGGGCGTACAGACACACATCTATCTATCTATACACCACGGAGAGAGACACACACGCACACACGCACACACACACACACAGACGCTGTTTACGCATGCGGTTTTTCATTTCTGGTAGCATAGTTATTCATAAGCAAAAACATTTAATTATAAATAGAGCGTAAGGGGTTAAATACATACAGTGAGGTAAACGATACGCTTTGTTGTAAAGTATGGCCATCAGTACAAAAGTTATTTGGGTACAGGTGTCCCTACCCACAGTACTGAATACACTACATTGAATGTGGAGGATATATAACCGATAATAAATTATTTTACTGGAATCTGTTGTAAAAAACTATCCACTGTTATTTTGGCATGTACCATTCAGAAGAGTCTGACTGTGACGCATATTAGCTCTAGTAGACGGTCTAATGTCTTATGTGTTGTCAAGGATCACGTGACGGGGGCTTCAGGGCTCTCATTCTGCTGTCACTCAGCAGTGTGATACTATACAGTCTCCCGATGCATGCGTCTCCTTGTGCACGCCTCTCCACGTGCAGCACGTGCACCACGTACAAGCATGCTTCTCCTTGTGTATGCCTCTCCACGTGCACCAGGGCACAAGTCCTTTAAAAAGAAGTGGGGGGACTGACCAAGTAAGGCAGTATGCAAGTGACATCATGATTCGTGCCATCACAGCACATGGCGTCACGACGCGTGACATTCCACGTGGCATCACAGTAAGTGACATCACAGGAAGTGACATCAGATACTAAGATCTCACACACATGTTTATCAGGTGCATCACGAGTACATTTAAGTGCATTATGACATTTTACAAATGAGATTTGGAGTCGGGGTAGTGCCAAAAAAGTGGTGCAATCCTGATGCAAAATCTCGGCCTCAACGAATACTTTTTTTTAAAACCCTGCCACAAACAAATTGGCAACAAGGAAAAGCATGGTAGTAGATCTGTTCTGCTTAATTGGTTGCAAAGTCTGCATTTTAAAATATTATATGGGGTTAAGGCATCTGCTGCAGAGGTGCCCAGTAAATCTCAGGGAATAATAACAATGGTGAGATAACTCTGGAGGTTAGCGCATTTGTTGGAGAGATCTGTGTATTGTGTAGTTTCAAATTTGAATCAAAGTAGTGTAGAAAATTAGGTTGTCTCCTGCAAAACAATCAGCCACTGTTTTTGAGGGGGACGGGGGGAGGGTGTTTGGGGATTATTGAACCTCTTTTTTGTTGCTACCTTTTTCGGGTTTGTTATTCATGATATCGCAACACACATCTTATACAATGTTGTGAGCATAAATGTACCACTTACTTATGCAATAGTGCTCTGATATGTGTGTGTTATAACATATGCCAACTGAAAATGCAATAAAATGTTTTTATTAAAAAAAACTCTCCTGCAAAGCACATAATGTAATATGGAGATCACAGATTTGTATTTTATGTAGATAGGTAAATGGATTACTGCTTTGAACACAGAGATCATTTTGTTACCTGCAGTTCATAAATTGTAATCCTTCTAGTAGACCATGGTGAGCTATGAAAGGCAATTGACTCCTACACCTTGTAACACTGACTGTCTCATGTTTACACATCCTGTACATTGATTTGCACACTTAAATGATTTATTTTGAATAGGTAATGTGTATGCTATGCAAAGCGCTCTAACACTCTGCATTGGGATGAGTAGTGCAATAAAAGAAATAAAATAGTGATATTTAAATTGTTATTTGTGTAAATACTGGGACAGAGAAACCCAGCTGACATTCTTTCAGTGCGTGCACTTATATACAGGGACTGAACAAAGTAAAAGCATGCATCTCTTAAGTACCTGTGAAGAGATAACAAGCTGTGTGCTTTTGTTTCCCCTCCATTGCATTTGCATGTAAGTGTGCTGTTCCAGGCCGCCTCCAGTCCGATACTCAATGAGGCCTGATAGCCCTTAACTTCTGCTTTTTCCTTTGGCACAGCTGGAGGTGAAAAAGAAGCCCCCTCTCTGCCTGCACATTGCTGCTGGGAATGTAAAGCAGACAACGTGCAGAAGCAGCTGAACGTGTCCCGGTGTCTGAAAATTACACTGGGACAAGTTCAACACATTTCTGTGGGGCCCAACTTCTTGGCAGGTGGACAGCGTCCACCCTGTGAAAATAGTGGGTGGACGCCGTGTACCCCCTACTCATGCCCTGACGAACACCATGTACAAGCATGCGTCTCCTTGTGTATGCCTCTCCATATGCAGCAAGGTGCCTTGCAGTGTTGCACTGGCCGTATAACATGCGGCTGGCACAGCAGTCGAGAAGGGAGGGAGGGGGCTGGTGATATTAATAAACTCTACATCTAGCAAACACACGTGCACATCTGGTTTGTGAGCTGGTCTGCACCAATGGTGCTACGGTTTCCATTCATTACTTTACGTTTAATATACATGTAGTGTATCCTTTGTAAGTGGTGCTGCAGATTTATGTGGAAACTGTGCTTGCCTGCGACTCCCTTTTGGTGATAAATGTTTGTTTGCCAGTTTTCGGGTAAAAGTACAGTGCCTTGTCACCCCTTAGAGTCCCCTGGACCTGGCAAGCGACACTGCCAATATGTAGTAACTTCTCCCTTTAAGGGCGTCTCACAAGCAGCAACATATCTCATCACCTCACTTCTGTCCTGATGGAACTCCACTAACCCCACTTCCTATCCCGCAGCATCTTCAAAACCAGCTCCATCATTTGAAAAGCCATCAGCATCATCATCGACTTCCCTGACATGATCACCAACTTTGTTACCTCTCGGCATTCACAGAACCAGGATACCATCAGACTGAAGACAAGGCAACATGCCTTCTCCGTCAATGCACCTAGGATAATGGAACAACATCACTGTACCCTTAAAGACCCTTTAAGCCTCAAATTAGGAAATTAGGAAAGAGTTAAATGCACATCTCTTTAAAGAACACTACATCACAAGGCTGTACCAGTTCACTTCTGCTTCCAGAAACCAGCTGCCTGGCCAATCACTCACTGACTGTATCTGTGACTTTGATCTTGTGCCACACCAGCTCATTTTTGGCTAGGTTTGATCTTGAAGACGTGAGCGCAGTTAATAGGTGTCCTTCTGAACGTGCAATAGGAGACGCTTGCATACGCAAGACTACAGTAGGCCTGGGCAGTGAACTCCGCTTCATTCGCTGAGTTTGCAGAGTTTTCTGCACTCCGCGGAGCTCGCGGAGTGCAGAAAACTCCATTCCGCGTAGTGCAGCAGAGTTTTTTCCCCGCTCGCGAACGGTAAGTTCGCGAGCTGCCGCTTGGGTAGAATTTCTAACCGAGCGGGCAGGAAGACCAGCGCGAACGGCAGTTCGCACTGCACTCCGCCACTTGCGGAACTCTGTGGAGTTTTTTTGTCACTTCGCGGAGTTCCGCATAGTGAAACCCCGCGAACTACGCCCAGGCCTGGACTACAGCTGAGTCTGGCAGAAGATGAGAGGCCAAGATACAGTCCGTGAGTGATTGGTAATGTAGCTGGTTTCTAGAAGCAGAAGTGAACTGTTACTGCCCTGTGATGTAGTGTTCTTTGCAGAGATGTGCCTTCAACTGTGTCCGAATTTGAAGCAGCTTTGGGGGGGTCTGCAAGGATACAGGAATGTTGTTCCAGAACCTTGGTGCATTGACGGAAAACGCCTGTTGCCCTGTCTTCAGTCTAATGGTATCCTGGCTCTGTGTGTGCCGAGAGGTATCAATGATGGTAATGGATGGCAAAGAATAAAAACCACAATAAAAAAATCAATACAGTGTTGAAAATGTGTTTGGAAGCTTGTCGAGCACTTTCAGTCAGTGCGCTTTGGGACTGTACTCGTAGGAGTTCAGCGAATATTGATAGCATCCAAAGTGTAAACATTCAGTAAGTGGGTAAGGATGAAAGGAGGGACAGCATGCCACACATACACGTTTAAATCTGTTTAGTAAGAGATGTTGTCCATGATCATTGTTTGTGATTTTGGATAGCCCGTGTGTCTGCAAGGATTGCCATGGATCAGAATCCCTGTTATTGGTCAGAGTTTGCATCACCAGGCATATATTGTGCTGTTAGTGAGGATTTGTGCTGTCAGTGAAAATTTGTGCCATTAGTTCGAGACTGATAAACAGTTGTTGATTAACAGTTGTGCTATCAAGCAAAATGTGTGTTTGTCAAAGGTTGTGTGTCGGTAAGAGCTTGTAGTGTTTTTTACAGCATACATTGTCAATCATCGATTTCATTTACAAAGACATTTTGGAAAATATAAGTAGTATTTGTATAGTGCTCTTTAACATACTTCTACAAGCCTCTGTGTATTGGCCTCTGAACAACTAAAATGTGAATAAAATTGGAATATTCAACAAATACTTATAAAGATTGGTACAAATAGAAAGGACTGTGCCCTCTTCGTACTTGCACTCATTTGGAATGAGATGTTTCTGGGCTGATTCACAAAAGGCATTTAAGAATATGTAAAAGAATACTCCATTAGTACTATCTCCTGTACTAATAGGGAGGTCTCCTTTAGTACCTTCTCCTGGACTCATAAATGTTTTTGTGAATCAACCCAGAAGTTTTATCAATTGACAGATTTTGTGATTTTGTTAGAGTTGTATTTGTATTTAGATTTATAGAGTGCATTAAGCCAAAAAGGTGTCTAAGCACTAACACCGTTAAGAAACTCCCGGGAGAGACTACAAGAGCATCACTAAGGTTGAGAGAATAACTAGGTTTTGAGTTGCTTACAAAACATAGTGTAGGAATTTAGACTCGCAATATGTATAGGTAACATGTTCCACAACATGGCTGCTGCCACAGAAAAGGCGCGGCCACCCCATCTAGCCTTCTGTAACCTGGGAATGATCACCTTCCTTGGCACTGCAGAACTGAGCTGTCTTTTAGGAGAATACCAGTTGAAAGAAGTTCTCAGGTACAATGGGCCATGCTGGTGAAGAGCCTTATAGACCATGCAGAGAGCTTTGAAAATCACCCGCTTCATCACGGATAGCCAGTGAAGTAAGCACAATCCCTCTATAACAGAAATATGTTTAGGAACATCCAGAACTACCCGGGCAGCGGCATTTTGGATGACCTGAAGTTTAAGAGAGTACTTGTTGGAAATTAAATATAGGGTGTTAAAGTAGTGAAGGCGAGATGTAATAAGGGCTTTGACCACTGAAACTCTTAATTCCACAGGTAGGATGGGAAAGATCTTCTTCAGGATCTTAATAATGAAGAAACAAGAGCTCATTGTCCTGTTCACCTGAGAGTCGAAGGCAAGGGTGTTATAGAAAGTAACTCCAAGCTTTTTTGCGGCGCACACTGGGGTAGGTAATGGTGCGCACCTCTAAGGCCACCGGAGCTCAGATCACACAGAGTTTTGCACCCCAAAGACCAAAATCTCAGTCTTTCTGTGTAAAGTTTTAGCCAGTTCTCCTTCATCCAGGTGCTGATTTTAATCATACAAGACTAGAACTTATCTGCCATCAGTGCCAAGTTGTCAGATATAGAGACAATGATTTGGGTGTTGTCCACATAGAACACCACATGGAATTCGAAAGATCGCACCAGTTTCAACAATGGGGCCACATGGAGATTAAACAAAGTGGGACTGAGGAAGGACCCCAGCAGGACTCCACAAGGAAGCAGGAAGGGGTTGGCCCTGTAGTCCCCTCAGCCGACTGTTTGGGTCCGATTCTCTAGGAGGATCCCAAGAAATCCAGAGCAGTGTCCCTCAGCCCACATGTCACAATCTTAGCACCAAACGGGATGGAGATATTGTATCGAAGGCTGCGGACATATCTAGAATATCCAGGATAGCCGCACCTTCCTGATCCACCTGGCAATGGAATCTGCTGCTGCGACCAGTGCCTATTCGGTGCTATGGCCGCTCTGGGACCCATTCAGAGATGTGTCCAGAGGGTCGTGAGTGGTAATGAACTGAGTTAGTTCTTGATTGATACACTTCTCAAAAAAAAGTGGAGAGTTCGTGTGAATCGGTCAGACTTGTTGATCATCGATTATGTAGCTGATCAAAGCATGTGCACAATTTGTGTCTTCAGTCCGCAGTGGCGGCTCGCGGAGGGAGTGCTGCGGGGTGGGGCAGGGTGAGGGTGTAGTGGAGTCTGACATACGACGGACAGGAGTAAGGTAAGTAATTAAATAAATAAAACAATTTACCTTGCGCGCGCTGCATTACCAACTCAGCCATGCAGCGTGCGCAAGGTAAATTGTTTTATTTATTTCATTACTTACCTTACTCCTGTCCGTCGTATGACGGACTCCACTACCCCCCCCCCCCCCCACTGCCCCTCCCCCGCCTCACCGTCCCGCAGCACTCCCTCCGCGAGCCGCCACTGTCAGTCAGATGTTGTATCGTCATAGTTTATATTGTCCATCAGGTGTGGTTTTGCAAATCGGAGTTTGTGCTGTATAATAAGGCAGGTGCTTTCGATCTGTCTGAAAGTGTTTTTGAAAAAATCCTTTGCAGATTCTTGTGAACAAGAAAAATGACAGAGGGCAAGGCCTGTGTCATTCTTCATAAAAACAATATCTCAAAATGCCTAGAGTGTGGGAGTGTCTGGCCTTTTATATGCCCTTCTTTGAAATCTGCTATCGTTAACCTTGGTGAAATAACAGAATGCAAACCCCTTTATCCTGGTCTAAAAGTTGTATTAAACGCGAGTTCGGAGGTGGGAGGGTGTTGTCATTTTCAACAGTTGCATTTTATTAGTGTCAGTGCATGCTGTAACGTGTACGAAGCTCTAAAGTTCCCCAGACCTGTAGATCTGTTTTTTTATGGGATAAAGAGGACTACAAGCCCCACAATGCAAAGAACAAATCTGGGCTGAATGAGCTGTTCCCGCTTGGGCCGGGGAAGCCTGAGAGCCCTGTGTTTTCTCTAAGTCAGGTCGAAGAGTTGGGGCGTCCTGGAGACCAAACCCATTTCAGCCACTCTGCTGTGAAAGCTGTTCAGTTTACACCCTGCACTGCTGTACACCAGTCCTCCCCAAGGATAAGGGACGAGATGTGGGCTACGACTTAAATTAGTAATTGAAGAAATAGGAGACATAAATCTATTCTTCGTTGTGTAAGTAACCCACCTTGGGTGACCCTCGTCCAATTGGTTTTCTTTTTATTTGCACATCTGCCAAAATGTGTGTGCTTGGACAAACCTAAACCTGAGATTAATTGCCATAGAAGGCAATAGAAAGGGCATTTTACGAGGACGGGTGTGCTGAAATGCCACCGTCAAGGCCAAGACGCCGATGAGTGCGGCTACTATTTAACGTTCTCCCTGCATTCCATAAGTACGCCTGTAGAGGGCGCGAGAGAGCAATCGAGATAAAGAGAGAAGGGCGAGACAGGAACTTAACCAGACCTGATCGCAATTCCCACTTTTACGTACCGGAAATCCCACTGGTATTCCATGTGGGCAAGTCTACAATTTATCTCTTAAAATGAGCATACTTTGTTTTTTTTCGGTGGAGAATGCTTCTTATGAGAGTTGCTGTTGCACATTATCTACCGAAGCGTTTTTCTCATTTATTTTTTCCTTGTAGTTCTGCTTTTGTAGGATCTGGACCAACATCCCTGCCTTCCCTCCCTGCCAGAAATTCATATAATTGTGTGCCTCATAAAAAAAACCCGCTGAGGGAAAAGGCTAAAATCCTTAGATTCGACGGTGCTGGTGAGTTTCTGGCTGCCCCGCCTCCCTCACCCCATGGGAACTGCTATGATGTTGAACAGTAAGTACAGTATCGGACCTACACGAATGCGCTTTTAAATCAATGACACTCTTCGTCACTGTAAATCGCCACCGTTGTCACCGGTTGGTGGTCTCTGTTGCCACTGAAGCATGCAAGTAAGCATGACGTCAAGGTGTAACATCCGCCCACTGCGCCCCTGGGTCTTGTGGCTTCACGACACACCTACAAGCGAGTGTTCAATGCTAGTAAGACATAGAAAGGCCAAAACAGGTTGTTTGACATCTTAACACTGCAACTTTCCCGCCCGTTTTCCATGTTTGTAATCCCACATGTGGGTGGGGAAAAGCTACCCTGCATCCCACATTCGATATTTTTCTTTTAATGGGACGTGTGAAGTCCTTGCACACATTTATCATGGACGCATAAACAATAAATATGCTAATCAGTATTTTCTAATCTAGAGCCACGTTTAAGGGATCAAATAAAAATACATTTAGGGAGAACAAGCAAAAAAGGAATGTTCGCATTGTACAAATACAAAGAAAAAAAAATCCATATTAAGACACGTGACATCCTCAGGGCCTTGTCTGGACTCTATGCAGTGTGTGAGCAGAAACTCACACGTCACTCTTTGTCCGCTAGTCACTGTCCCTACGGAGTGACCCATAGGATGTGCACTGCTGTTACTCAGCACAGTTGTGTGAACTCCCTTTCAGGTATGTGGGATGGGGGATCAGTCAGTGAGTAGGAGTGGTCTTGCTCTGGAAAAGAGACCGCTGACACCATCACATGGATAAGATGTGGTTTAAAAGACGTCTACAATTATAAGGCAAGATTTCCGTATCTACTGGTGAAACACAACTTCCTCCAGTGGTGGCATTCCACCATGCGCGGAAAGCCAATCTGGTGCTCCACAGAGTCATTTGGGACAAGTTGTAATGTCTCCATTGTACTGGAAGCCTGAGAGGCTGAGAGGGCGCTGGGTGAGGGAATGGCCCTTAGGCTTTCCTTCGTTCCTTCCCTCCCGGCTCTGAGGTGTGATCCATCTCATTAACACCATCAGCAGGTTCACGTCTAAAAGCATGGACCTTTCAGAACTCCGAATCCAATTGGCAGAATCTAAGTCTGGTTTTAGATCTGGGAAGTTCGACCTAAACTCCATAAGCCTGCTGAAGGGCATATTTGTGGCCATCACCTCTGCAGATATTCTAGTGTATTGAACATTTCATTTCCAAAGCGGCCGAAACATGTCGAGCTCTATGTTGGACACTTTAGGGATGCATGAGGCAAAGGGGAAAGCATTCCAACTCTTCAACCTTTGCACTTAAATTTACTTTTTACCTATGGGAACATGAGGGGGGTAGACAGTGCATTTACTGGCATCTCCTAGAGCGCTGATTATTAATGTCTGACAGTTCCCAGTGTCAGCCTAGTTGCCCAAAGCCGCATTGGCAACCAGGAGAAGGACCATCTTAGCAGATCATGTACTTTCTAAGGCCTTGTCAGCAGGCATGAGACTATAGCAAAAACGTCGTGCAACTGCTTAGGTTAGATTTCTTACAGAAACCATTCCAAAAGTGTACAACACTTCTAAAAGCTTTTATTGTGAGGTGTCGACATCAAACACTCAGCACCAGCATGCTTTTTGTACTAGAAGCATCATCTACTCATAAGTGTCAACTTTCTACCGTGAAGGCTTTGAAAGTCCGAGGTGGGGCAGAATGATGCTGCTATGACTGTGGGCTTCTGCACACCCACAGCTGAAACACCTCCATAGTATGGTACAGGATGCACCCATTAGGCAAGCGTTGTATGAATAATAAGAACGCTTTACCCACCCGGCAAGCGCTGTATGAATGATTGGATAAGCAAGCGCTACTATGGGGGATGGTTCAGGGATTAGGCGATCGCTTTAGTGGACCGGCCTCTTTCTCTTATCACCCACTGCACAGTGAATGAGGTAACTGTATATCTCACAGTCAGTCCTTCACTTCATGTTTACAGAAGGCATTAGCTGGCCGCCTTCTATCCACTGCATTATGACTATTGTAATTAGTCGTGCATAGTTTGCCTCAATGCATCGTCAGATGAACAGTTCTTGCTGTTTTGACCTCATCCTCGGAGTTGTGCAGTGTAATCTCATCAGCAGGTACCTATTACTTGACATGACGTCTCAGTACCTTCCAAGTACCGTCTCAGTACCACCAGCCTGCGCTCTCTGAAGGGCGAGCTGGCTTCACTAGGCCTCCTTGACCCCTGTTGATGTGGCTGTAGAGTCAAGGCCCAAGTGACCTGGTGTTTTGTATGGTGAGTCTACACATTCTGAATACAGTTATCACAGTTGTAATACATTTCACGTGGTGTGTACACATCACTTTACTAGCAACCCCTAAATAAATACAGATATATTACAGTATAAATGTGGAGTTAAAGTCAGAAAATGCACAAGCATAATACACAATGAAGCAGAAGTAAATGCAGTGTAATAGTAAAACTAGGGCCAGAGGTCAGGCACACTGTATGCTCTTTATGATTGATAAACAACTGCAAACATCAACACAATTCTAACACCATAATAGTGCAATTACGGAACTATTGAGAACGTTAAGCAATGTTGGTAAACATAGTATGAATTCAGTCACTAGCTCATCATGATTTAAACTCTGAAAATGTAGGCAGACCGTCACCCCACCAAAAGGTACTTTGTTGTGAGTTGCTAACAGCTACTGTTTGCGGTCAGAGTGTTACCTTGTAATATGAAGGTGAGTAAGGCGGTCCTTGAGGAATAAATGTGGTTTACTGAACCCAGGAGGCAGCCTGACACTTAGATTTAGGGCTATGTCAATTAGGTAAAATGGGGATATGTTGTGTTATCACAGATCTGTTAGTGCTGTATTGTAGTCAGCATGGCTTTGAAGCGCTCTCAGGGTCCTCATTGAGCGGAAACAACCCTGATGATGGTTTTGCGACGACCATCCTATGAGTGTTGTGTGCACTGGAGAAGCAGCCATATATGTCAGTGGTATCCATATCCACACGAAAGTCTATAGAAATGTTGAATCAGGTGTGCAAATATTGAACAAAAACCTTGAACAAAACACAGTTAAGTGCACTGATGGCTAAAGCCTTGGTTGACACGTCAACTTGTCTCAAACGCGATACAAGTGATAGTTATATCTGCCCTTGTATACAGTGGGTTCCACTTAAGGCCGTCCACTCTACCTTGAGACCCACCACCACTCCGCAGCATTGACCGGTTTTAGACTAACTGAAGATCAGCCAGCCAGCCTTCTTCTTCAGTTTGGTCGTAACTCGTTCTAGTAATAACGGCCTGTCCTTCAAACAATTTCAATGAAGGGTCTGACTGAACACCCAACCTATGCAGCGACCAGTTTCTTCTCTCATAGTCAGTTCTCCTACAATATTAATTTGGATGATTGCATTATTTTTTATTCTCAGTTGTAGCTATTTGCATTAACAGCAACAGGAGTGAAGGAAGTGTTATGATACATAATACAATTGTCTCATGCATTATATGATAAGTGATTCTCTAAGTTTATAAACCCACATACACCAGATCAGCATGCTAAGATTGCCTGGTTTGCAAGTCTTCCCCCTTGCCCTGATCTACATGCCACCAAACCCATCATCATATGATTGCGTGGTTTGCAAGCCTTCCCCCTTGCCCTGGTCTACATGCCACCTAACCCATCATCATATGATTGCGTGGTTTGCAAGCCTTCCCCCTTGCCCTGGTCTACATGCCACCAAATCCATCATCATATGATTGCCTGGTTTGCAAGCCTTCCCCCCCTTGCCCTGGTCTACATGCCACCAAACCCATCATCATATGATTGCCTGGTCTGCAAGCCTTCCCCCTTGCCCTGATCTTCATGCCACCAAACCCAACATCATATGATTGCCTGTTTTGCAAGTCTCCCCCTTGCCCTGGTCTACATGCCACCAAACCCATCATCCTATGATTGCCTGGTTTGGAAGCCTTCCCCCTTGCCCTGGTCTACATGCCACTTAACCCATCGTCATATGATTGCCTGGTTTGCAAGCCTTCCCCCTTGCCCTGGTCTACATGCCTCCAAACCCATCATCATATGATTGCCTGGTTTGTAAGCTTTCCCCCTTGCCCTGATCTTCATGCCACCAAACCCAACATAATATGATTGCCTGTTTTGCAAGTCTCCCCCTTGCTTTGGTCTACATGCCACCAAACCCATCATCCTATGATTGCCTGGTTTGCAAGCCTTCCCCCTTGCCCTGGTCTACATGCCACTTAACCCATCATCATATGATTGCCTGGTTTGCAAGCCTTCCCCCTTGCCCTGGTCTACATGCCTCCAAACCCATCATCATATGATTGCCTGGTTTGCAAGCCTTCCCCCTTGCCCTGGTCTACATGCCACTTAACCCATCATCATATGATTGCCTGGTTTGCAAGCCTTCCCCCTTGCCCTGGTCTACATGCCTCCAAACCCATCATCATATGATTGCCTGGTTTGCAAGCCTTCCCCCTTGCTCTGGTCTACATGCCACTTAACCCATCATCATATGATTGCCTGGTTTGCAAGCCTTCCCCCTTGCCCTGGTCTACATGCCACTTAACCCATCATCATATGCTTGCCTGGTTTGCAAGCCTTCCCCCTTGCCCTGGTCTACATGCCACTTAACCCATCATCATATGCTTGCCTGGTTTGCAAGCCTTCCCCCCTTGCCCTGGTCTACATGCCTCCAAACCCATCATCATATGATTGCCTGGTTTGCAAGCCTTCCCCCTTGCCCTGTTCTACATGCCACCTAACCCATCATCATATGCTTGCCTGGTTTGCAAGCCTTCCCCTTGCCCTGGTCTACATGCCACTTAACCCATCATCATATGCTTGCCTGGTTTGCAAGCCTTCCCCCTTGCCCTGGTCTACATGCCTCCAAACCCATCATCATATGATTGCCTGGTTTGCAAGCCTTCCCCTTGCCCTGGTCTACATGCCACTTAACCCATCATCATATGATTGCCTGGTTTGCAAGCCTTCCCCTTGCCCTGGTCTACATGCCACCAAATCCATCATCATATGATTGCCTGGTTTGCAAGTCTTCCCCCTTGCCCTGATCTTCATGCCACCAAACCCAACATCATATGATTGCCTGTTTTGCAAGTCTCCCCCTTGCCCTGGTCTACATGCCACCAAACCCATCATCATATGATTGCCTGGTTTGCAAGCCTCCCCCCTTGCCCTGGTCTACATGCCACCAAACCCATCATCCTATGATTGCCTGGTTTGCAAGCCTTCCCCCCTTGCCCTGGTCTACATGCCACCAAACCCATCATCATATGATTGCCTGGTTTGCAAGTATCCCCCCTTGCCCTGGTCTACATGCCACCTAACCCATCATCATATGATTGCCTGGTTTGCAAGTATCCCTCCTTGCCCTGGTCTACATGCCACCAAACCCAACATCATATGATTGCCTGGTTTGCAAGCCTTCCCCCTTGCCCTGATCTTCATGCCACCAAACCCAACATCATATGATTGCCTGTTTTGCAAGTCTCCCCCTTGCCCTGGTCTACATGCCACCAAACCCATCATCCTATGATTGCCTGGTTTGCAAGCCTTCCCCCCTTGCCCTGGTCTACATGCCTCCAAACCCATCATCATATGTCTTTGGGTTTGCCTCTGCCGACCCTTCCCCCTCTTCTTGCTCCTGTTTCTCCCAGCAGTGTTCTTCGTAACGCTTTAAGTAAAGCTTTCAAGGGTGTTCACCAGGAATCCTTTTAAGCCATTCCTGACATTTTAGGCCAATTAGATCTATTCGCTTGCTCAGGATGAATTCGTTAGAGACACCTAGTCATGCGAGAAGGTATCTGCAGAGGTGCTGCATCAGTCCCTGTGATGCACTAAAGAATGCTTGGACGCGGCTCTTTAAAGAGCTCAAACTCTGGAGACCACTGCAACTTCCCACAGCTTTGGAAGCAACATCTTACTGGTCACTGCCTCGACCCCAGTACTTGGATGTGAACATGCCATGACTCATCTCACCACTAACGTTTTGATTCAGACCCTAAGTAGAATTCAAGTATGTGGTGAGGCGCAAGTGGCATTATTCACAATTATTAATTGGTTACATTTTCCGACATCCCTTATTGGGACCTACTACTATATGTGATGATTGCTTCTCACCGTGCAATTATAGACCTGAGTGTTTACAGTGATATCTTTTCCTAAAGTTCATCAAGATCAGCTCCCAGTTAGTGTTTCCCCGCACAGCGTCCTTCATTGGCTATTTATCTATTTGGGTCAGTGGCAGGCGGTCAGCTTCCATCCTCTCAGAATATTAATGCAAGCTCCTTTAATTCTTTCATTAACCTTTTTTGATTCATCACCATGGTGATAGCCTTGCAGTTCCAAGGAGTGTAGGAGTGCATTCAGAAAGCTGAACTGCCCTGTGATAGCTGTCTATAGTTATTAACCTTCATCCCTCTGCTGCAGCATCATCAGATGTGTTCATGAGCCCGACCCTGAGTTTCATCTTATACAAGAGACACTATTGACTCTGTGGCTCATCTTTTCTTCTCACCTCCTACAATGCTCACAGAGCACATTACAAACATGGAGGAAGCTATGGAGCGATCATCATTCCGACTAAACATATCCTTCTTCCGCAGTAAAACCTACAACTGCTTCCTCCTTGTGCTAGACTCAATCATTACATTATTTAATCGATAGCAAACTTTGATAGATACTTTCTTGTTTTTTGCTTTTTCTATTTTATTTGTGTGCAAATTACCTCTACCACGTGCCACCCTCTCTAGTATCTCACATCTTTCTTTTCTGTACCATAGCAAACCATATGGTGTTTATCTTTGTACGTCATCAAGACGCTCAAGACACAAGTGGTCTTTGTGTATGAGGTGTAGCAGTTTCCATAGCTCAGCTCTGCTATTATTTCATAATCAATCAAACATTCATTCTCCATCTCTGTTTAAGTCTGTTCACCGAGATGTAACCAGCCGCACAGCCAGTCTCCCAGGAGGCATAACTAGAGTATTTCCTCCCTTTGCTACGATTGAATTTAGGGACTGCAAAGTTTTTATAATATGTGAGAGGCGCTCAGATAGATCCAGACTCTTAACCTGCTTGTAATTCGCTAAACTTCCTGCTTTATCAATGTGTACTCCCGGAAAAAACAATTGTTTCACTTGGTTGCTTTGATCAGCTATTGCTTCACATGTTGTGATGTGATCTACACATGTGCCTTTCTCTGTAAATGCATAGAACCAGTAAACCTTTACATCTTGTGTCTTATGTGTATATTTTGCATTTGTTTCTCACACTGGAGCACTGCGTAGCCTGCACTTATGTTGCTCACTATATTATTATCTGCATATATAATTTTGTGAAAAATAATACAAAAAATAACCACAGAAACCATGGGCAGTCATTTTTTGAATATTTTTTAGATCAATTTATTGTGCTTGTTTGTGTATGAAATACTACCAAAGTCTGTTGGTACCACTTGGTGTAAATACTCCCAGGAATAGCCCACTCCCTCCCCACAGACTGCCAATAGTCCTTTTCGAGTGCAAGTTGATGTTAAAAATGTATGTGCTTGCAACTCATCTTTGAAGCTATTTTCATTATGACTTCAAATTTGGATGGGAGTTTCCAATCATTTTTTTCCCGTGAATAAAACTTAAAACAAAAGGGTAAATCCCGGTTTTAGTGTAAAACCCCAAATGCTGAAAACCTTTTGAACTAGTAGTAATCAAAGTATGTGTGAGAACTATGGTAAGTTTGCAAGAGAAACATTTTGCAACTTTTCTTTCCAATGATTCTCTTTAGGACAGCCAGAAACGTTGTTTTGTTACCATTCAATACATAAAATGACCCTACCGCATTTTAATACCCAAGTATTGTAGTGTATGGTAATCCAACCCTGCTTTTCTCAATTTTACCACTGTTTGGTGACCCTGCCCTGGAGGCAATAGACTCGAGTGACAGTATTTAACCCTTTCTTTCTCTTTGTGATGGGACTGTTCGGAATGTCAATATAACCTTAAATCCAAGGTCTCCTTTGATATCAAATGAGTCCTCTATAGAAGTCCCAAATTTAGGGCTATGTTAGGAAATACATTTCAACCCTTTTAATCTTTTCCAATGATGCTTCATAACATTGGCATTTACATAAAATAGTCAACACCCTTCCATTAGCATCCAATGCTTCCTCTTCTCTCCCTCTTCCTCCCAGGCTTTTCCCATCCTGGACCACTTCTTTAGACCCTCAACCCATTCATGCTTTACACTGTTCCAGCCATTTCCAGCTGGGTGTAACAGGAGCATCAGTGGCATTTTGGTGACTTTTAGCTCAACTGCTCTAAACTGTCCATGAGGACGCCCTAGAAATGTGCACACTGGAAGCACCTGCACTCTTTCTGCTGGTTGCCTCCCTACACAGTCTCATCCTCTGCCTGCTCTCCCTGTCGCTGCCTTCGCCGTCTGTCAGTCTTGACATCATCTGTAGGATCTCTCTCCAGGATTCTTGTGCTGTGATTTTATTGTCAGAGACTGCCACCAGCCTGTACACGAAGTGCCATATTATGGAAAAGGGATCATGGTTCTGGTGTGTGATGAGTGCATTCACAAGCAGTGCACACATGCACACAATGCCCACGTGCAACTTTATCAAAAGTCTGTACTCTCGCATGCTTTCACAGGTGAAGCAGCCTTTTAGGAAATAGCTCCCAAAATAAACAGAGGTCATAGGTTCTCTTGCTATTTCTTCACAGCCTTTGGGGGTGTGTGGAAATGAGCCTTGTCAGGGGCCCACCGGTGCAGGGTTCACCCTTGTCTGTCCACGGGTCCTTAAACCAACAAAGAAGAAATTGGCACTGAAGCTGAAATATCAAAGAACAAGTTTATTCATCACTCATGAGTGGGACTACATCCATACAGAGCCCTCAGGAACTGTATGAGGTAGTACCTTGAAGTCTCAGAACACAGGCCTTATATACAGCTTTTTCTGCACTGTAAGCATTGAGACTCAAAAGAGGAGGTACAGGCACACACAGAAATAGGTATTGACAAACATGGACAGACAAGAATCAGTTAGCCAGCAGAGTGGGAGGGGAAACCAAAACTGCTTACATCAGTTAAAATAGCCTGACAGTTACACTCTAAGACAGGTGCATTCTAGCAGCTACAGGTCTTTCTGAGCATACATTGCTCTGGCTCAGTGTTGAAGGAGTTAACTATAGTTGATGACTCAAGCAGAATAGAAAAGCAGGCAACAGTAAAGACGGAAGAAGCACATGGCTAGCACGTGGCTAACTAAAATGGCTGCCACAACTAAAATGGCTTCAGCTTATGCTAACAGAGATTTCTGTCGATTCCCACAGACGACCCTTTTAGCATTAGCTGAAGACATCTCTATGATCTAGAAGGAACATGGAAAATATCTTGCACATCTATCCTCATCAGGTTATTAATCTCCTGATCTATTACTAGTTGGGCATTTACATTTTTAGCATTTCTCTTGACAGGTGTGCATGAAGTACAGGTGGAAACACAAAGGGAACAAAGTATCGGGCCACATTGTATACATAAACAGCAGATGAAGAGGATCGCAATGAGTATACATAGAACTGTTAACAGTTTCCAGCCCCAAGTGGTGAACAGTGTCCAAAACCAGCCGGTAAAAGTCCAAGTTCCTGAATCCTGATGGATTTCAGTGGCAATTTTATGCAGCTTGGAAATTGCTTCAAAAACTGAAGGGGCGTGGTCTGGGATATAGACACAGCAACTGCTCCCAATGATGCAGCATGCTCCACCACGATCTGCCAAAACCACATCAAGAACCATCCGGTTTTGGAGCGCCACAATTCTCGCAATTTGTAGTTTTTCTGTGATGTTCCCAAGTGCCATAGCTGTTTGATTGGTTACAGCCTCTACAACACGTGTCAGGCGCCTGATCTTTCTGCTGTTTAAGGCGGCACCAACAAAGAAGAACAGTCCCAAATTGAAGTCAACATACTGTTGCAGTGCAGTATCAGTTTGATCCACCTCATCATGATTTATTGTCCTCTTAAATCTGTTTTTGGAAATGTCATTAAACAGTTTATAGTCTTTATTATAGGATGCAGGTGCCAAAAACACAGCTGGTGGCAAAAAGGACACAAAGCAGGTACCTGACCAACCAATGGGTAAGTTGTAATATCCCTTACTTCCACATATAAAATACGTATTGTGTGATGACGTAAAACTGCTATTATTTATTCCAGTAATATTTAATATCAAAGTACAATCACTTTTCCCCACAGGAATACTACCAACACTGTTTACACACAAGTCTGCTCGAGCTCTAGTAACAGCTATTACAGGGGGTCCTTTACCCTTGGCAGTTCGAGTGTTTGGGAAAACATAGTGTGTAGAGGAATTTCCTCGGCGATACTCTTCCATTTCCCACACAGTTCCTACAGCTTGTGGGTCCCCTTCCTCATCAGGGTAACAGACTTTATTTAGCTGGTAGTTTAGTCCTCCTATATCAGCTAGAGTAATATTAGCAATTTCAGAGGCCCACAGCAGTGCGAACCAGGCTCTACAGGAGCCGTTATGCGAGAATGGCAGAGGAATAAAAGGCGTTCCTCCCTTCTTCTGATGAGCTGGCATCATTCCACACACCCAACAGTTGGTAATGTTCGTAGCATTATGGGTGTGATGTAACATTTGGATGAATGTTATGTTATGTTATAACAATTTATTACGCGCACTACTACCCGGAGGTGTCTAGGCGCTCACGGTCTCCAGAAACTGTATCAGAAAAGCTAGTTTCTAAAAAGCCATGTTTTGAGCAGTTTCCTGAACTCAAACAAGGAAGAGGACTTCCTAAGAGGGAGCGGAAGGGCATTCCACTCCTTTATAGTGTTATAACTGAAACTCCTTCCCCCAATTAGTCCTTTTAATTCTGGGAGTGAGCATCAGGAAGGCATTGGCTGAACGAAGCGATCTGTTGGGTTAATGTGTTGTTAATATAAGACTGTCTGTGTTTCTTTTTATGATAAGGGAGAGTGAAGTAGTGGTGCTCAATGGGGACAGGAGTAGTAGCAGTCAGTAGATTTCGAGCAGGAGCTACTCCCTCTACAACCCATGTTATCGTAGCAATGATGATAACAATGGAAGTAAGCCCAATGATGAACACAGCCTTTCGATCACAAACTCTTGATTTCTTCTCCGCAGGCATGTTTATCTCGATGTTGAACAACAAAGCAGATTTTCACACTAAGCCATTGGTTTCTTCACTGAGGTTGAGACGGGTATCACTACTAGAGTCCCCCCCTTTGCTACTCAGGCTTTCACTAACCCAGGACAGTGACTCAACCAGTCTCTTTTAACAACGAAGTTTCGGGGTCGCAGCTGATATCGAGATGTCCCAGGGATCGTGTGGTCCGGGAAGACTTCCTCAGGTCCTTCAGGTGTCACAGCTTGGCCTTTCTCGGTGTCCAGGATATCGCGGTGGTCCGTAATCACAGCTGGGCTCACTAGGTCCGGCGACACTTTCCGGCAGTGTGTTGCATGGACCCAGTTCTTCCGATTGGTCACTCGCACAGCAGTCCTGGTAGCCAAGAGCACCTGCTCAGGGCCACGCCACCTCGGGGCTAGGGAGCTGGCTCTCTGGAAGGACTTCGTCACCACGTAGTCCCCAGGCCGTAGATCATGGCCCTCACCCTGCGACCTGTCTGGAAGAGTCTCCCGAACCTGTTGATAAATAGAAAGCAAGCTGTCAGTCAACTGAGACAAATAGTCATTCATCAATACACAAGGTACATCATGTATAGGGCGTGGCTTAGGATTTCCCCAAATATTCATTGGCCTTCCAAAAACCACCTCATACGGTGTGAGGCCAGATCGAGTATGTGGTATTGATCTAATGGACAGCAAAGCCAAGGGCAGTGCATCAGGCCATTTCAAAGATGTGTAAGCCTGAATTTTAGCCAACTTAAGTTTAAGGGTAGAGTTGTAAGGTTCTACTAGCCCTGCAGATTGTGGATGGAAAGCTGCATGGAACTTCTGCTTAATTCCCAGTCCTTTCAGAAGATACTCAACAACTTGCTCAATGAAATGGGGTCCATTGTCACTCCACAAGACCTGACAAATGCCGAATCTGGGGAAAAACTCCTTTAGGAGCACCTTTGCTGTAGTAAGAGCTGTATTATCCTTAGTAGCGTATGCCTCTATCCATTTACTAAAGGCACAGACCACTACTAGAACATACTTCAGATTATTACAGCGTTCAAGCTGGATATAATCCATTTGCAGAACCTCAAAAGGTGCAGTTGGTATTGAAAGCCGTCCTGTTGGAGTTCGTGTTCCCTTTCCAGGATTTTACTGGACACAAATCAGACAAGACTGGACTATCTTTTTAGCTGTGCCGGCAATATCTGGATGATCCCAAACTTGCATAAGTAACTTTGTCATTGAGGATGCTCCAACATGTGCCGGCCCATGTGCCATGTGAATCATGGGGTGTAAATAGGCTGTAGGCAATTTCCACTTAGTCATTTATTTATTCCTCCAACAGCCCTCATCATCCACTGTTACCTCCTTGGCCCACTGGTCTAATTCATCAGCAGAGGCAGATCGCTGCATGTCCAGCACCTCTTGCCTGGCATCATGCCAACGTTCAGCCTGTGACTTGACCACATACGTAGATGTAGTACTTCGCTGCATTGCAGTCTCACGGGCTGTACAGTCTGCGAAGGCATTCCCTGCTCCTATTTTGTCAGTTACTTTCTTGTGGGCGCTACACTTAACAATTGCTACTTTCTTAGGATATGTCAAGGCAGTAAGGAGATTATGTACTAATTCCCCATGCACTATTTGTGTCCCGTGTGATGTAAGGAAGCCTCTTTCCTTCCAGAGTTGCCCAAAGTCATGAGCCACTCCAAAAGCATATCGGCTATCGGTGTAGATGTTAACAGACAGATCTGTGCTAAGCTCACATGCTCGTGTCAATGCTATCAACTCAGCTGCCTGAGCTGACTTCTGTGGGATGCGAGCTGTCTCAACTACCGTCTGAAGTGTTGTAATTGCATAAGCAGCTGATGTCGTGCCATCAGGCAACTTCAAGCAAGACCCGTCAACCCACAATTCCCCATCAATGTCAGGAAGGGGCGTATCTTGTAGGTCAACCCGACCCTTTGTTTGTTCTTCAGTAAGGAATATACAATCATGAGACTCTTGTGACTGAGACTGAGTAGCTGGGAATGGCAATAGTGTAGCGGGATTTAAAGTCGAGCATCTTTTCAGTGTGATATGAGGGGCCAAGAGTGTCAATTCATATCCTGTCAAGCGAGCACTAGTCAAGTGTTGTGTTTTCGTCTGATTTAAAAGGGCATCGACTGAATGGGGCACTAGCACAAGCAATCTGTGTGATAAGACTATTCCCTCACTCTGACGTATGGACACAGCTGTTGCCGTCACCGCTCGAAAACACCCAGGCAACGCACGGGCGACTGGATCAAGGACAGCTGAGAAATATGCACAAGGACGTTGCTTATCACCATGTGTCTGTACTAACACTGAGAGAGCGCAACTGTCCCTCTCATGTACATAAAGTGTGAAGGGCTTAGTGTAGTCTGGAGTTCCTAATACTGGTGCAGAACAAAGAGCTTGACGTAACTGCTGGAAAGCATCCTGACATTCAGTAGTCCATGGGAGGGGCATCGGAGTGTCTTTAGTCAAAAGGGCCAACAAGGGTTTAACGATGTAAGAAAAGCTAGGAATCCACTGCCTACAAAAGACCAATCAGTGCACGAACATCCTTCTGAGTACGGGGCACAGGCGTGTCTAAAATGGCTTGAATACGGTCTGATGTGAGTGCAAGTCCCTCCTTAGACAGGAGGTGACCTAAATAGGTAACCTGCTGTCTACAATATTGCAATTTCTTCCGAGAGACTTTGTGATGATGAGATGCAAGGAATGATAGCAATGACAGTGTTCCTTCTTCACACTGTTCAGGGGTATCAGCAGCCAACAAGATGTCATCAACATATTGAATAAGAGCCACCCCTTTCGGTACAGGAAAAGAATCAAGCTGTTGTTTCAATGCCTGGCTATAGATGCTAGGACCCTCTGTATACCCTTGTGGAGCTCTACAAAATCTGAAGGAACGATTATTCAAAGTGAAGCCGAACAAAAAACGGCTGTCAGGATGAATAGGGATGGAGAAAAATGCATTTTTTAAATCAATTACAGTGAATGTAGTCGCAGTGGGAGGAATCATAGTAAGAAGTGTCGTGATGTCAGAAACAACCGGGTATTGAGGCACTACTATCTTATTGACCTCTCGTAAATCGATAATAAATCTATAGATTTTAGAATCAGTGTCTTTTTTCAAAATGGGAAGAATAGGGCTATCACAGGTATTGTAGGGGACTTCTTCCACAACCCCCACTCTGGTCAAATCCTGAACAATGTGTATCAATGCCTCTTCCCCTTCTCGAGAGATTTTATATTGGGGCAGTCGAGGCAAGGAAGCACCCTCCTTCACTTGAATGTGTACTGGTGGAATAACCATTTGACCCACATCGGTATCTGATGTAGCCCACAAGGTACTAGGTAGCGATGCCAAAGCAATATCCTCTTTAATAAGGCAGGACCTTGCAACCGTTGGATAATTATCATTTAAAATGACACGCACACCTTCTGGGAAACAACGTATTGTAGCACGAAAATGTTTAAGCATATCAATACCCACAATGTTATCTGGTGTGTTAGGGGAAAGCAGAAATGGACATGCAGCCGTGAATTTACCAAGACTAAATGCAAGTGGTTGTGACAGTGGGCTAAGGGAAGGTGTCCCATCGAATCCTATCGATGTTATCGTTGTGCCAGACGGGGGAGCCCTAGGAACCAATTGTTTAGACAACGCGCTACGAGTAGCTCCTGTATCAACCAGAAAACGATCAGTAGAACCCAAGACGCATGCATCAACATAGGGACCCCTCTGATCTACTGGGACCTCAACCGGTTCCATACCCCATCCGAGGCATTCCTATGCATAATCAGAATCCTTAGGATCATCAATCGAATAATCAGACATTTGATATTGATTTCGTCTGTCAAAAGCATTAAAAGAATTTGGATTGTGCGCAACTGCCTCAAATCTAGGACGACTATCCATGCCTCCCCTATTGCCTCAGTTCCCGGGACGACCTCTCATGTTTCCTCTACCCCGCTGATACTGCTGACCTCGCAAAAGGGGGCACTCAAAACGCCTATGTCCAATCTCCTTACAATAAGCACACTGATCAGAAGACAGAGTTGCTCGCGAAAAAGGGGGTGCACCAGGGTGATACATCGCACGTCCACCTCTACCACCACCTCTAAATGATAGACCATAGACTTGAGCCAACATAACTTTCGTCTTTAAATCCTTAACCTTTTTATCCTCCTTGCCTTTCGCTTCCAATTCCTGACGCTCATAATACTGGGCCATAGTCAAAAGGGAGACGGGGGAAGACGTAGTCCATGAACTCTCGCTGGCCTTTAGGCGACTAGCTATTTCTGGCAACATGTTCGCGACAAATTTGTCGACGAACAGATGCTTACCCGTGTCATCTGTCAACGACTGTCCACTAAAGTCATGAAATGTCTCTTCAAATCGGGTAAAGAAGTCTGAAACTGACTCATCTGCTTTCTGCTTACAAGACGCTAACGTAGTCCAATCTATCTTCTTAGGGGGTATAAGAGTTTTCAACTTAAGCACAATTGCTTTGGGAAGATCTAATATCTCCTGTTGTGGTTTCTGCGCAGGCTCCCTAGCCGCATCCTTTTCCTCCAAGTGCACCCAAGTATCACCATAAGTTGTAATATCATCTACATTCCTAATTAATCTCCACATATGGGGGGTAAAATCAGTCCAAAAAACATGTCAATATCTGGCAGAGTCATAGTATAGGAGCTAATAGCTCCTTCCACTTCTTCATAAAAAGCGGCCGGGTTTTTCCGTGGATCAGGCAAAGCAGCTTTAAGAGCCATAACGTCTGCTCTACTCCAAGGAGTATAAACCCAATTATAGATAAAATATCCTTTTGCATCATCTGAATCTTTATCATCATTCGTGCCTGCACCCTTCTGGGTAACATACAAAGGCGCAGCTTCGCGCATCGGTTTCACAGTAACTACAACATTACTAGGGTCATTATCCGGCCCCATAGCTCCTTCTTGTCGCGCCGGGGTCTGAACTGTTTGTTCAGTTGTAACCTTAGCAGCTGCTTTTTTCTCTTCGCGTAGACGGAATGTATCAATTCGCTATTTAACTACTCACCTAATAAAGTCAGGCACCTGTGAAAGAAGAAAAGTGCTCTCACGTAATTGCTTATGATCAGAATTTATATCAGAAGGCTCTAAATCGTCAGAATGTTTTCTAAAACTAAATACTACTTCCTCAGTAAAGTGCTCGACAAAATATAACTGCTCTAAATATTTCCACTGCTGAACCATTGCTAAAATTTCTGGGGCAGAGGCACTCCCACGAGCTGCTTTACGAGCAGCGGATCTAAGAGTGGCCATGCGTTCAACAGTAAAAGTAGAGCGAGTTGTCCGCCCTTCATCCTTATCTGCATCTTTTTCTTCTGAAGAAAAATGCTCCTTTTCAGAATCGTCATTCTGAGGGGCATTAGGAAATATATACGGGGGCGGGGGTCGATCTAACAAATGCTATCATCCTGAGGTTTATTAAGTATAGGGTAAACGGGGCGCCTAACAGAGTACTGGCCAGTTACCTATCGTTTTTCTCTCGTATTTCCTTCATCTCTTTATCTTTTAATTCTAGCGCTTTTTGATAAATAGTCTTGCGCCGTGCTTTTTCTGCTATAGCTTCTTCTTTTCTCACTCTCTCATGCACTTCTTTCTCCCACATTCGTACACAATCAAACATATCCGGACGACTTTTACGTTGAAACACACACTGCTCTACATACTGAATCTTTTTAACATCAAATGACCCATTCACCGGCCATCATAGATCAGGATCCTTTTTAGTGTATTTGTTCCACAGTGTACTATACATTATGGAAGAAATACCGTATTTGACATACATATGTCTGTTAGGTGTCCCCTCTGGGGGAGCCGGCTGACTTTTTTCTAAATCCCTTTTGGTACCACCAAGACAGCAACACAACCTGCGAAGTGTGCTGGAAACAGGCATGATTATTAGTTAAATAATACTTATCCCAAATATAGTACTTATCCAAATATATCCAAAATAGAGAAAAATCTCATTACCTGCCCCTTTTTATTGCAATAAAAAGAACCAAGCCAAACCAAAATCTTGGCCAAGCAAATTCAAAATCAAGAGTGTCGCCTTCAACGACCTTACCAAACAAAAGTCTCCAGCCTCCAACTGCCAAGCTCTTGTGCGACCTAATGGACTCTGCAAACATGCGCCAAAGGAAGTCTCAGTCGGGACCGGCCGCCACCTGGAGGGTCAGATCGGGAAAACCGGAAAAACACGTCGGTCTGCAGAGACAAAGTGTCTCCTCCTGCAGGGTACCGCCTCAGTAGATTCCTATTCTCCGTCAAGACCACTCCTTCGGGCAGCCGCGTCTCCGATGAGCCCCACGTGACGGGCGCCAATGCTTTACACACTGCCTCTGAGATAAGCCTGCCTGCTCGTGCCAAGCTACCAAGGGGGTGAGCAGGGGTTATTTTAGGAGTGTAGCCCCTTACCCTGACTAGACGCAAGGGTCCCTATTTGTCACAGGTACCTACCTATGCCAACTAGAGACCCCCAAATCTAACATTGGTGGTCAGCGGTGAGGATTTGGACTTGCATTTGTGATTCATATACAGTGATTGGTGTACACTACTAGTGAGTGCAGACCATAACGCAACCACATACTTTTTGAGAATTTTTCCTTGGAACTTCTTTTCTATTTTTGATTCTTGAGAACTGCCAGTCTTTTTGCTACCATGAGCAAGTCAGCATCCATAATATCTGTAGACATTGTTTTGGAAGAAGAGAGAATTGATACCTACACTGTGCCTTATCTCTAAGCTTTGTGCAAGAAATTTAAAATCTCCAGGAAAGAGGAATACCAGAAGGCGCTGAGGGCCTGGGTAGAATCTAGGAATGCCAGTGAGCATCCTGAGGAGCCAGTAATGGAGGCAGAGGATTTAAATGAGCAACTTGAGGGGCCAGTGGGCCCAACTGGAGGGAAAGTACCTTCAGGGGCGGGCAGCAGTGTTTCTTCCAAAGGGTTGTCCCCAGGAGAGCTGGAGGACAGAGCAAGGGAGAGGATGCATAAATTGGAGCTAGCTAGGCTCAAAATGGATGGTCAGAAAGACATAGAGAGCAAGAAAATAGAGCTTGGGATGGAATTAGAAATGAAGAAGTTAGCCTTAGAGGAAAAGAAGATGTATTTTGAGCATGAGAGAGGATTGAGGGAATTGGAACTCAAGGCCAAAAAGTTAGAGGTTCCTCCCTCTGGTGGCAGCACACCGCCAGTGCATGTAGAAGCAAGAACCTACATTCCCAAAGATGTAGTTAAAGATTTCCACAAGAATGAGTATATTGGTCAGTGGTTTAGGGCTTATGAAGCTGCAATGTTTGCCCACCGGGTCCCTGAGAAGGATTGGGGAGCGGGGTTGTGGGGCCGCTTTGTTAGTGATGGGAGGGACACTTTGTTGGATTTGCCTACAGAGGAGCAGATGTCCTATACCCACATGAAGGAGCCCTAATGTCCAGATTTGGTTTGACCCCAGAGCTATATAGACAAAGGTTTAGAAATTGCAGAAAACTGGAGTCTACCACTTGGGTGGAATATGTGTCTTTCTTTTGCAGAGCATTGGATGGTTGGGTGAAGGGTAGCAAAGTGGATAATTTTGAGGCGCTCTATGATTTGCTTGCATGGGAGCACTTGTCAAATAACTGTTTTCCAGAGCTACGCCAGCATCTTATTGATAGCAAGCTGACTAACCCTAGGAAGCTTGCTGAGGAGGCGGACTGCTGGGTGAGCACCCGGGTCCAGAAGGGTCATGTGGGAGACTTCGCCAAAGGTGGGCAGGGTCCCCAGCAGAAGAGTGGGGGGACAAGGGTAAACAGAGGGAGTTCCAGAAAGGGCCCCAAAGTAATCCCCAAGGGAACCAAGGGAAAGGTTCCCAGCCTCCCCTGAGAAGAAGGCAGTGGCCCCGACAGATAAGCCTGTTCACAAGGGGCCCAAGACCTGTTTTAAGTGTGGTCTAGTAGGCCACTGTTCTTATGATGCTAGATGTCCCTTGTATGGGAAGACAGCACCCACTGGTGCACCACCCCGGCAGTTGGCTAGTGTAGCCCTGGGGGAGGAGATGGGTGCCCAGGGTGGGTGGGGTCCCGCAGAGATGTCCCTTGTCTCTTTAGGAGACTGTGAGGTGGTCCCCAGGACCCAGCTGCCTGATAACACTAAAAATACAGGCAGTGGGTGACCATCAATGGCAAGAGGGTGGAAGCTCTTAGAGACACCGGAGCCAGTGTGACAGCTGTCAGTTGTCGGTTGGTGTCTGAAGAGCAGGTAATCCCCAATGCATTTTACCCAGTTGTTGCCGCTGACAACACAGAGAGCCACTGCAAGGTGGCACAGGTTCCCTTTGAGTGGGGGTCTCAGGGACTCTTCAAGTAGCTGTGAGGCCAGCTATGCCTGTTGAATGTCTGTTAGGTAACGATTTGGAGAGCTCCCCTTGGGCTAAGGTGGAGCGGAGAGCTCATTTAGAGATGTTGGGTTTGCCTGAGTGGGCCTGCGTGACCACTCGGTCTATGGCAGCCAGTAAGGGTGTTCAAGAGGACCTGGAGCCTGAGAAAATGGCCCAGGTGCCTGCCTTAAAGAGAAGAGGTAGGGGGCATGGGAAACCGGCCCCTGAGGTTCCAACGGCCCAGGAGGAGGCGGACCCTGAGGGGGATCCCTGGAGCCTACCGGGGAAGAGATTGCTGAACTGGTAGACCTGCCTGAGCTGACCCATTGGCAGCAGGAAGGAGGTCCCTCCAGGGAAGAGTTCTGTGAGGAGCAGAACAAGTGCCCTTCTCTTGTGGGTTTGTGGCAGCAGGCTGCAAACCAGGCAGCAGGTGATCAGTCTGGATCACATTGGATCTACTGGGAGAATGGTCTCCTGTATAGTGAGCCTAAGGTTGCTGAGCCTGGGTCAGCCCGTGTGCTGGTGGTACCCCAGCGCTTCAGAGCCTTCCTACTGGGGCTGGCTCATGATGTGCCTTTAGCAGGACATTTGGGGCAGGACAAGACCTTTGAAAGGCTTGTCATCCATTTTTATTGGCCCCAAATGCGCAAGAGTTCAGACACTCATTGCAGGACCTGTCAGACTTGCCAGGCAAGTGGAAAGAGTGGGAGGAAGCGCAAGGCTCCTCTCCAGCCATTCCCTGTGGTCAGCACCCCCTTCGAAAGGGTGGGCATTGACATTGTGGGGCCTCTGGATCCCAAGACAGCCATGGGCAACAGGTTCATCCTGGTCTTGGTGGACCATGCCACCCGGTACCTGGAAGCCATCCCTCTCTGGACAGTGACGGCCCCCGTGGTGGGACGTGCACTGATGGGGATTTTCTCCCGCGTGGGGTTTCCCAGAGAGGTGGTGTCAGACCGAGGTACCAACTTCATTTCCAAGTATATGAAGTCCCTGTGGCAGGAGTGTGGTGTAACCTACAAGTTCACCACTCCTTACCACCCCCAAGGTAATGGGCTGGTTGAGAGATTCAACCAGACCCTCAAAGGCATGATTATGGGTCTTGAGGAACCCATGAGGCGTAAGTGGGACATCCTCTTACCATGCCTTCTCTTTGCTTACCGCGAAGTGCCACAGAAATCTCTAGGGTTCAGTCCCTTTGAGCTTCTCTATGGACACCCAGTGAGAGGACCTTTGAGTTTGGTCAAGGAAGGCTGGGAGCAATCTCCCAGGAAACCTCCCCAGGATGTATATAGCTACATGCTGGCCTTCAGGAACCAAACTAGGCGATTCAGAAAACTCGCTGAGGCGAATCTGGAAGCCAGCCAGGAGGAGATGAAGCGGTGGTACGACCAGAATGCCACTCTGGTTGAGCTTCAGCCTGGTCAGAAAGTGTGGGTCATGGCCCCAGTGGAGCCCTGTGCGCTCCAGGATAAGTGGACCGGACCATTTGAGGTGGTGGAGCGCAAGAGTCCGGTTACCTACTTGGTGGACTTGCAGTCTCCCAGGAACCCCTTGCGGGTCCTGCATGTCAACCGCCTGAAGCCCCACTTAGAGAGGTCCGAAGTGGGCATGCTCCTAGCAACAGATGCTGGAATGGAGGAGGAGACTGAGCCTCTTCCTGTCTGCAACAGAGCAAGATGGGTAGGTGGATGGAGTGAACCTCTCTTCCACCCTGACCCCTGAGCAGCAGAATGACTGTCACCAGTTGCTGGGACAGTTTTCTGACCTGTTCTCCCTGATTCCCAGTGTCACTGATTGGTGCGTCCATGATGTAGACACTGGGGACACTCCTCCTGTCAAGCACAAAACTTACAGGGTGACTGACAGGGTGAGAGCTTGCATCAAGGAGGAGGTCTCCAAGATGCTTGCGTTGGGGGTGATTGAGTCCTCTAACAGTCCTTGGGCCAGCCCAGTGGTCTTGGTCCCAAAGGCTGCCGCACCGGGTGTCTCACCAGAACTGCGGTTCTGTGTGGACTACCGAGGGCTCAATTCAGTCACCAGGACTGACGCGCACCCCATCCCCAGAGCTGATGAGCTCATTGATCGGTTAGGGGCTGCCCGGTACCGCAGCACGTTTGATTTAACGTCTGGGTACTGGCAGATCGCCTTGACTGATGGGGCAAGAGAGAGGTCAGCATTCTCCACACCAGATGGGCACTACCAATTCCGGGTTATGCCCTTTGGAATGAAGAATGCCCCTGCCACCTTTCAGAGGTTGGTCAACCAGGTGTTGGCTGGACTGGAAGAGTTCAGTGCCGCCTACCTGGATGACATTGCAGTGTTCAGCGCCAGGTGGGAAGAACATCTGCGCCACCTCTGGGAAGTGTTGATGGCGCTGCGGAGAGCAGGCCTCACGATCAAGGCAAGTAAGTGCCAGATCGGGCAGGGTTCCGTGGTGTACTTGGGACACCAGGTTGGGAGCGGCCAGGTGGCGCCCCTACAGCCCAAGATTGAGACCATCCTGACTTGGGAACCCCCAAGACCCAGACAGAGGTGAGAGCCTTTTAGGACTCACCGGGTATTACAGGAGGGTTGTCAAGGGGTATGGCAGCATTGTTGCACCCTTGACAGAGCTGACTTCCAGGAAGCAGCCCAAGAGAGTGGTTTGGACTGACACCTGTCAGAGAGCTTTTGATGCCCTGAAGACTGCCATGTGCACGGCGCCCGTGCTCCTGGCACCCAACTTCTCAAAAGAGTTTATTGTGCAAACAGACGCTTCAGAGCATGGTGTGGGGGCTGTTCTATCACAGATTAATGAGGAGGGCCTAGACCAACCTGTAGCCTTCCTCAGTAGGAGGTTACTTCCACGGGAACAGAGGTGGAGTGCAATTGAGCGTGAGGCATTTGCTGTGGTCTGGGCACTGAAGAAGTTGAGACCATACTTGTTTGGGGCTCACTTCCGGGTTCAGACAGACCACAGGCCCCTCAGATGGCTGATGCAGATGAGGGGTGAGAATCCAAAGCTGTTGAGGTGGTCCATATCCATACAGGGGATGGACTTCACGGTGGAACACCGCCCTGGTACAGAACACGCCAATGCTGATGGTCTGTCCAGATTTTTCTGCCTTAGTGATGAGAACTCCCCGGAGGTAGGGTAGTTCTCCCAACATTTCAGCTGGAGGGGACACGTGTTAGACCTGGCACCATTGGCGTGGGTCTCCCTTCCATTTTTTGCTATTGCCTCTTATGTTTTTGCTGGTTTTAGATGCTTTTGGGCACTGTGCCACTGCTGTTCAGTGCCACAGTGCAAGTGCTCCCTATGGTAAATTGATGTATGGATTAGTTACTCCATGATTGGCTTGATTGGTTTACTTGTCAGACCCTAGTACAGTGCACTGCGTGTGCCCAGGGCTTGTAAATCCAATACTGCTGGTGGGCTTGCAGCACTGGTTGTGCCACCCACCGGAGCAGCTTGTAAAGTGTGTCTCAGGCCTGCCATTGCAGAGCCTGTGTGCAGTCTTGTACTGCCATGTTGGCTGGGCAAGTGTACCCACTTGCCAGTCCCTAAACCTTCCCTTTTATACATATTAGTCACCCCTAAGGTAGGCCCAAGGGCAGGGTGCATTGTAGGTAAAAGGTAGGACATGCCCTGGTGTGTGTGGCATGTCCTAATAGTGAATTACAGCCATTTTCGTTTTTCACTATTGCAAGGCTACCTGTTCCCCATAGGCCAGAATGGGCAGTTAGATTATTACATCTTATAATCCTAACTGACTCAGGGAACCAGGTAGAAATTCGAGTTTAGTATGCCTGAACTCAGAATGATAAAATACATCTTTTACGAAGTTGGTTTTAACATTCTGTGTTTGAAAATACCACTTTTAGAAAGTAGGTATTTTCTTGCCTAACTATCCAAGCCTGCCTCTGCTAGGTTGTGTATTCCTTGTCTGAGGTTTGAGTGACAGGGGCTGTGGGCTTCCAGGAGACAGGGTGAGTCAGCACAGGGCTGAATAGAGAGATCTGCATGCAGATAGGAGGGAGGAGTTGCACCTGGGACCTGAATAGGGCTGTGCCTTTCCTCCACAATGCTGGCTCCACCTCCTGTGGTGTGTCTGATGTCCCTGGCCTACACTGTGAAAGGAAAGAAGGAGTCTTGTCAACAAAGTGCTCCAGGACTGACCAGAACTGGTTTTGGACTAGGCAAAGGCCTCTCTGCCTTCAGAGAACAAAGAGAAAAGTAGTATAAATATTGGGACCCAGACCCAAGAACTTTAGATCACTTCTGGGAATCAAGACGAACCTTTGCTGAGGAGAAGAACCAGGAAGCTGAAGGAGGAGACTACCCCTGTGCTGTGTGTTTGGGGGTTGGCCTGCAGTGGTTGCTTCATTGCCAAAGAAAGGAGAAAAGGACTGAGTGTGCTTTCTATCAACTTGAAGAAGAATCTCCAAGGGCTTGAACCAGAGCTTGCCTCCTGCCTGAAGTCTCAGGGATACAAGACTTCACCAACCAGCTCCCCCCTGAATTCCCTTGCTGGGAATTGAAGTGCCTGCTGTTGTGCTGGGTCTTCTGAGAGACTGCGTGTCGCTGGGAGCTGGAAGCGCGACGCAACGACGAGAAGCGTGTCGCCGCCGCAGCCGCTGTCATCGCATCGCCAAGGGAGCGAGACCCCGCTGCCGCTGTCATCATCGCATCGCCGAAGCGCGGCGCATCGCCGGAGAAGCGGGACGCTGCCACAGAGGACATCGTCGCATCACCGGAGAAGCGCGTCGCAGGGCCTGTCGCGGCTCCAAAGATAATCGAGCCGCCGCACGGCCGTCGGGCGTGCACGCATCACACCAAAGTTGTCGCATCGCAACCAAGACGCCATTTTGTCGCATCGCACCGGAGTAGAGTATCGCATCGAGGTGCCATCTTGTCGCATCGCACCGGAGAGCAGTAAGAAACCGACGCATCACCTCCCCACACAGTAAGGAAGCGAGCATCAACTCCCCTGCCCAGCAGTAAGGAACCAACGCATCCACTCCCCTGAGTGTAAGGAACCGACGCATCACCTTCCCTGCGACCCTTTTGTTTTCTTTGCGTTACGCATTCAAGGTACTTTGAGTGTAAAGTGTCGCATCTACAACTTGAGAGAACTGAACTATTTTATAACATTCTAAAGTCTATTTTTGAGTACAGTATTGTGGATTTGTGTCGTTTGGTCTTGTGTTAAGTCTATATAAAAATACTATTTTTATAATACAACCTGTGTGGTGTCCATCTGTAGTGTTGTCACTATATTACTGTATGTGTTCACAAATGCTTTACACACTGCCTCTGAGATAAGCCTGCCTGCTCGTGCCAAGCTACCAAGGGGGTGAGCAGGGGTTATTTTAGGGGTGTAGCCCCTTACCCTAACTAGATGCAAGGGTCCTTATTTGTCATAGGTACCTACCTATGCCAACTAGAGACCCCCAAATCTAACACAGGCCGTCTCAGGCTGGCCAAACCATGATGCACAGTGAAGCTCTCTCCAACCCCACCTGCATTGCTGGGGTTGGAGAGAGCAGGCACAGACTCCCAGTCTGTCCTGGAGTGCTAATTGAGAGCGCTCAGGCCAATCCTGAAGCTGCTCTCATGCGAGAGCAGCTTCATGAATTGGTCGCAGGGCACGCTGGGAGCCTGTGGAAGAGGAAGGAGCAGAGGAGCAAGACGCGGCCGGCTGAAGGTAAGGTTTTTTTATTTTTTATTATTTTTTATTTCCCCCCTCCCTTCGTGACCCCTATGCCCCCCTTACTACTCCCCCCGCCGCTCATAGCAAACACTGGCCGCTACTGTTTTAATACCACGTTATTTAATACAGAAAATGTGCACTCTTACCTAAAGCAGTGCGCGCCCATTTTGCTCTAGTTTGCTGTGTGTGTAATGTTCAATGTGATAAACAAATACTGTCCCAGCCCATACTAAAGAAAGACCTTCGTACAGGGGCAAAATTGGAAACTGGAGTTGGAGAAACATCAATGAATATATTTAAAAAGCTTTTTTTACTCATAATTCATGTTCTATCTGCAAAGGACGTTTTCAAAAAGAAATCCGCGAGCAGTGGCAATCTTACTTTTTGAAAATAAAGTAAATTGACATTTCCACTATTTTATTTTTGTGGAAAATTTACCTTTCCTGCATGGTCACCCCAGACGTTTCACCTTTTTCTGGACCCTATTTTTGCTGGGTGTAGAACTATGTAAACTTTAACACTGCTAAACAGTAGTTAAGTGTCTCCCCTTGTTAGAACTGGGGGTCTCTAGTTGGCAAAGGTCCAAGTAGGGATCCTTGCTTCTAGTCAGGGTAAGGGGGGGGGGTACACACTTTAGATAACCCCTGCTCACCCCCTTGGTAGCTTGGCATGAGCAGACAGGTAAAGTATTTGTACTCCAAACACACAGTAATACAGTGAAAACATCACAAATGGACACCACACCAGTTTAGAAAAATAAAGTATCTTTATCTAAACTCAACAAGATGAAAACAACAAAAATTCAGCATACATGTAGTAAAATAGCACTTTAAAACAGTTATTTAAAAAAAAAAAGCTTATAGAAAACAAATAGCTCCACCTGGGGCTATTACGACGTTGTGACAGCAATAAATCCAAAGTATGGCACCGACCGCGAGGTGCGCGGCATCGGGCATGGAGTCACAAGGACCCCCAAACAAACAGTACCTTGAAAAACTAAGTCTGTGATGCATGGCGTTGTGGAGGTGTGGCGAGGGTGCCGAGCTTGAGGCCGGCTCCCTGGCTGCCACGGGGGCGGCGAGGCATCGTGTCCGCGAGGAGGCGATGTGTTGAATCCAGGACAGGGAAAGTCAGTTGCGTCGGCAGTGAGGCGTAGGTTCTGGTGAGGCGGTGTGAAGTCGGCGAGTTCGTGGAGTCAACCTTGGCGATAATCGGCGCTGCGGTAACTGAATGCAGGTGCTGTCGGTGACGGAGTCGGTGTGAGCGCTGGCGTCTGCAAGGCCGATAACTGCGGCGTCGGAGCTGCGGTGCAGGCAGGGCGGTGCATTGTGCACTTCACGAGTGGTTCTACTGGCATATGTGCAGGTCCCGGCATCACGGCGGCGTCGCTGACGGCGTCAGAGATGGTTTTTCTTGCTTCTTGTGTGTTTCTTCCAGCTCCCAACAGCAGGAACAACCTCTAGAGGCCCAAAACTGTAACAGGCACCTGCTGGCAGGTCAAAACTCTCAGAAGTAGAGTTCACTGGAGCTGGTTGTGAAGTTTTTCTGTCCCTGAGACATCAGAACAGGAGGCCAGCACACGCAAGCCCATGGAGATTCTTCTTCAAGCAGGCTTCTCAGCAAAGTTCCAGTCTTTGTCCTTTCCTTGGCAGAAGCAGCAACTGCAGGCCAACCCCACAGAGCAAAAGTGCAGTACTCCTCCTCAAAGCTCTCCAGTTCTTCTCCTTGGCAAAGGTTCCTCTTGAGTCCAGAAATGATCTAAAGTTCTCGGGTTTAAGTTCCAATATTTATACCCCATTTTGTCTATGTTCTTCTTTGTGCCAGGGTCTCTGAGCCCAGTCCAAACCAGTTCGATCCACACTGGTGCAGTATGACCACAGGGAGTGGAGACAGCATTGTGCAAGGGACACAGGCCCTATTGAGGTGCAAAGAAAACTACTCTAAATGCTGCCTGTGTCTAGTCAGCCCAGCTCTGAGTCATCCAGGCAGGCCCAGGCACACCTCAACCCCCCCAGTGCCTGTCTACAGTGAATGCACATCCCCAGCCCCTGTTACTCCAAAACCAGACAGTCAATCCACAAACAGGCAGAGGCACACAGAATGGTTAAACAAGAAAATGCCTACTTTCTAAAAGTAAACACAAGGAGATGATGGACGGAGTGCTGAAACTTTTCAAACACTCACCCCCAGTCACAGATATGGGTTGAATCCATCATCGTTCTTTAGCTCACTTCGCCACCCCAGTTCAGACACAGCTATATGCAAATCAGTCTTGACCGCACTCCGTCCATCATCTCCTTGTGTTTGCTTTGTTCGCCCTAAGTTGGCAGGGTATGGCCAGACGTAGGTCCCTTGCTCACTTTGCCACTGGATTCAAGCAAGCCTGGCTGATGAGGGCTGTTAGCCCGAAACCGGTCCCAGGATGCTTGTTTCCGGTCCAGGGAAGACATGGCTTGGCAGTTCGGGCTGGACTGTTCCCATGAGGCACAGGGTCAAGACTGATTTGCATATAGCTGTGTCTAAACTGGGGTGGCAAAGTGAGCTAAAGAACGATGATGGAGTCAACCCAGATCTGTGACTGGGGGTGAGTGTCTGAAAAGTTTCAGCGCTCCGTCCATCATCTCCTTGTGTTTACTTTCTAAAAGTGGCATTTTCAAAAACACAATTTAAAAACCATCTTTACTAAAAGACGTGTTATTAAATTCTGAGATCAGAGAGCCTAAACTTAATTCCTCTATCTTGGCCCAGTGGGAGTTTATACTTGTTAGATGTTACAAAGTATCTCCCATGCTATCCTATGGGACAGATAGCCTTTCAATAGTGAAAAACGAAATTGGCAGCATTTCACTATTAGGACATGTCACACACACCAGTGCATGTCCTACCTTTCACATACACTGCACCCTGCCCATGGGGTACCTTGGGCCTACCTGAGGGGTGTTTTCTATGCAAGAAGATGGAAGGTTAGGCCTGGCAATTGGATGCACTTGCCAGGTTGACATGGCAGTAAAAACTACACGCAGACACTGCAGTGTCAGGTCTGAGTTATATTCGGAAGGCTACTTGTGTGGCTGGCACAATCAGTGCTGCAGGCCCACTAGTAGTATTTGATTTACAAGCTCTGGGCACACTCAGTGCACTTTACTAGGGGCTTATCAGTAAATCAAATATGCCAATCCCAAACAACCAATCATAATAACAATTTACGCAGGGAGCATTTGCACTTTGACACTGGTTAGCGGTGGCAAAGTGCCCAAAGCATCTAAACCAGCTAAAACAAAATCCAGCACAGCATCAAAAATATAGGAAATAGAGGCAAAAATTCAGGGGAAACCACGCCAAGGATGCCAAGTCTAACACCCCTCTATAACATGCACTGTACATTGGAATTCCATATTTGGCGTATTGAACTTCTGTATAAGTCCATTATACTTGGTGCCTAAAGTGCACCCATGGCATGGAAAGTTAAATGTCATATGTGGCTACAGTGTGGTTTTGCACCACCCACATAGATGAGAAAATAGACATCTGCCAGGAGCACCATTGGTCTTTGGCTGGGTTGGAGTATAAATACTGCTCAGTGTCACATGTCAGGGAAAACTGACTTTATAACGTAGAAAAAGCCTATTTTTTTTTATATAATCATGTCATTCTTAAAGTGCACCTTGTAAGCACACAGGGCAGGCTGCTTTTATATAGAAATAGGGCAACTGTACATATGGGGTTAGTGTGCTCTCACATTGCAATGAAAGTTAAAAGCTATTTCACTTTGTAGGACTGCCTAGACTATTTTCGAACAGGTCTAGGTGAAATTAAAATCATTGTTTTCCACCTATGCTCAGGAAATGAATTGAAAAATAATTCAAAGTTGTTCCCTGGTTCTTTTTTAAAATCTGACCAGATGATGATAGCATATTTTTGATAACCTAAGCAGAAAAAGTTACTTTGTAAACGTACTTTAGTCTGCCTGAGCCAGAACTGGCTTAAAACCAGGTCTGCTTGTCATCACACCTCCAGAGCTAGAATGCGCATCCTTGTCTAGGACACTTAACAATCCTAGCTTAGTGGACAATGGCTTGCTCTAGGCCCAGGAAAGACCAATGGATGTTAACTTCAGACCACTTAGCAGGGATTAGTTATCTGGGAGTGGACAAGAAAAGTTGGCAGAACCAAGGGCAGTTTTAGCACTTACCCCTTTTACTTGGAGATGTGAGGGAGGGCTTCTCCTATTCATTCCCAGGATCCTTCTATTAAGCTTGTCCCCAGTCACAGCAGGAAGGAGAACTATTTCTGCAACTATTACACTTTCAGAGCTGGAATGCACATCTTAACCAGGCAGTGGTAATGATTCTGGCTCCGGGGACATTGGCTTGCCTCTGGGCCAGGAAAGACCACTGGGTGTTAACTGCTGACCACATAGCAGGGATTAACTATCTGGGAGGGGACAAGAGCAGTTGGCAGAATAAAAGGCAGCTTTAGCACTTGCCCTTTTAACTTGGAGATGCATGTGCGGGAGAGCTTCTCTATTCATTCCAAGAACTCTCTGAGATAGTCACGTCCCAGCCACTTTAGGAGGGAAATTCAGTTTTGACATTGTCAGGTAAGGAGTGGCCAAAAAGCAAAAGGCAGTCTCAGGTGATGGCAGCTGGGTCCCACCATCTTACAATAGGTATTCCTATGTAATTTTACAATAAGGCAAAAAGGAAGTTCTGCGTAACGAGGTGGGGGGGGACTGTGAAAAAATTGTTAGGCTTGGGAGGTACAATTCCTTCAACCAATTGCAAGAGCACAGGATAAATCTGACACCTCCTCAGAGCATCCCTGGACCCAAAAAGACTGCATGTGAAGAAGGCAGCCCAGCCTTGCTAGAAGGAGAACCCTGAATTCTGACTCCTATGTCCTTCTGGGAGAAATTGACTCACACAAGGACTCGAGAACTAAAGGCCTTGTGAACCCTGCTGACACTCAAGGACTGCAAATGCTCCCCACGGGCCAAGTGGGAGGCCTACTGTTTACTTGCTTCAAGGACACAACAAGGAGAAGGACCCCTGGCTCCAAGAAAGGCCAGCTGGCTAAAGAGAACTAGACCCTGCAGGAGGCCTAGCAGGAGAGAGATCTGTGGCCCCAAAGCCTGCCCTGAGGAGCTAGGGGTTGCAGGACCGATCAGAAGATGCTTTCACTGCAGTTGGAGACTAAGTCTGAAGGTAAAAGCTTTGACTGGGTATATCTTGCTTGTTATATCCATCCTCTGCTCAAGAGTGGCCAACTTAAAATTGTGCCTGCATCCCCACGTTTGCACATGAGCCCATGCTGTATTGCAGATGCAGGGACAGAGGCGAATATGATCTCTGAGGTGCACAAACTTTGCTTTGTCTTTTTTTGCAGAGTTTTATATAGCGCGAACTTGACCCGCAACCGAATCGGGTATCAGAGCGCTTTACATAGCACCAGTTACGTTACATGAGGACACACATTCATTTTTGTTAGGCACGGGGAGATTAAGTGATTTGCCCAGAATCACAGGATGTTTAGCGTCATTACCGAGACTCGAACCCAGTTCCCCAGGTCCGAGGTCGAACGCCCTTGCCGTTAGGCCAACTCCTCTCCCTCTCCTCTAATTACTGAGGGAATTAAGTGCACCCTCTGTTGCCAACTTTTGTTCAGGGGGTTTACTGGTTGAAATACATTTCTCTTTTTGTATCAAATATAGGAATAGGCTACTCTGTTTTCACATTCCACCTATATTATATAAACACAAACATGTGCATCTGGTGCAGAAATAAGTCGGCTCAAATCCCACCTGAAATATAGCAAAATAATACATGGTAATTTTTGTTGCATATGGGAAAATGCACCCTTTTATGTTATAATAATAATGTAAGTTATCAAGGAATTCCTTTAGAAGACCCAGAACTCCATTTACGTGCTATATCATTTTTAGGCATGATAGGCAGAATTTTATTCTTTACGATCACAGTCACAAGAATTATGTGGCATTGGAGCAACTAACTATGTGGCAGGGATTGCTTGATTATATGGGGAAAAAATTGTCTGATGGTAAAATCATTCCTTTAGACCAGGCATGTCTCCCACAGACAGCTTAAGCAAAGGCTCAAGGATGAGGCAAGCCTCTCAGTGTAGGTCTGAAAGACAGATGTGCTGTCCAGCTAGACATAAGCCAATGAGCTGCACGAGCCTGCATTACCTCATGCTGTTAGGTGTACCAGGAAGGAAAAGCACAAGCCAGCAGTAGCATAGACTGTGACTAGGTGCTCAAAGAGTAAGCTGCACAGGTCAGCAGTACAACACGTTGTTACCTAGTATCCCAAGTTTTAAGAAGAGCAGCTGCTTCCACTAGGGCAACCTGCGCCTACCAAGTCAACCCCACTGCCGCTAGATCCACCCTCCTTCTACTGACTCACGCCTTTCTCCATTAGCCTACAATGGATTCACATATGTCAAATACCAATTAGCTGTCCTAACAGGGCACATGGACTTTTTTCAGTGATTTCAGAAAATCTTTCACTGTGGTTGATCTCCACTAACAAGAGATTCCACCTCTCAGCCTCTCTGATCTCAATTATATTCAGTAGAATGGGAGGGCTGGGTAAAATTGTAAAGACAGAGACTTCACAAGTTGTGATTTTTTTTTTTTCACAACAAATTTTATTGTTGACAGACACAATAGGCCCTGGTGGTGGCATTAGTGTACGTATCATAGCGATGGTAAAGATGTCAACTTTTACAATATACAATTGTCGCAGAAGGGAATATGCAAAAAACTGAATTAAACGCGTATAAACATTATTAACTAGAATAATCAGTGTCACAGAGTCCATATGTATATTGTCGTACAAAGTCTCCAATCGTAACATGTGAGTACAGATATAATTATTCTCAAATAAATACCCAACATTTGATCTTTATGGCAGATCTTCATTGCGTAGCGCAGGGGGGATAGGCTCAAGATATGGACCCCGATAATCAGCCCACCGCTTCCATATCTTCGGGTGTTTCTGGGGACATCCCCGTGCCAGAAAAATCTGTATTTCTAACCCCATGGAAAAATCAAGGCCCCGTTTCCAGGCTCCTACAGATGGTGGTGAAGTCGCCTTCCAAGCCTTAGCAATGTCACGCTTAGCGAGAGTAAGCCCCAGGAATAGCAGGTGTCTTTTGCATCTGTTACCTCCAATGCCCACTGTAATGTGAAGCATAGTTAGACACGGTGACTGTGGAATGTCCCCCCCCTCAGCACCTCAGAGAGACAGGTCAGCACCCCACGCCAAAACCGCAATAGAGCAGTACATTCCCAAACTGTGTGGAGGAAAGTGCCCTCTTGGCAGAGGGGGGATGTAATCATCCCGGCGCGCCAGAGCCTGTAGCGAGTGAAATACACATGGTGAAGATATTTAAATTGTATAAGATGAAAGTGCGCAGCAATGGCCGCCCCACCCGGGGACTCCAGAGCCTCAACCCAGTCGTCTTCATCAAGTGGACCTAAATCTTTCTGCCAGGCCTCTCTGGTATTATTGAGTGTAGTGTGGCTGTTAGTGACCAATGTGCGATATTGCGCTGCATTTTTGTGCGGGCCAACCTCGCCAAGGAACACCTTGGCCTCAACGGGATTAAAGTCGGGAATATTGTCTTGCTGAGCAAGGTATGGAGAGAATGCATGACGAAATTGTAAATATTTATAAAATTGAGACCGAGGCATTTGAAATTCGGTTTGTAGCTGCTGGAATGACTTCAGGGTCTGACCATGGAGGACAGCTCCAACTGTTGAAACTCCAATGGAATCCCATCCCACGAAGCCCTGCAGTTCAGCCAATTGAGGTAGGAGGCCATTGCGCCACAGAGGAGTCTCTCTCGTGAGTTTGCCCCACCACCCCATCCTACGCAGTGCCTGTCGCCATATCACAAAGACCGTCCGGGTAGCGGGCGGTAGCGGCTTGAGCGCCGCACTAGAATGTAGAATTGTGTGTAGAGATTTAGAGTCCATTAACCAATGCTCAACGGCGTAAGCAGGGTTACGTCTATCCCCGTACCACCAGTCATTTAAAATGAGAAGATGAGACGCCGCATGATACGCCTGAATGTCCGGAGTCGCAATACCCCCGCAGTATGTGGACTGGAAGCACGTTCTTAGTGCGACGCACACCGAGCCCCCCCCAAAGGAAATGACTAAGGGCCGTGTTTAATTGCCGAAACCAAGTATGTAGTATTGAGTAGGGATGGTTTTGAAGTTGATAAAGAAGGAGGGGTAGCGAGACCATTTTAAAAATGGCCGACCTGCTGAACAGTGATAAGGGCAGATGTGACCAGACGCGCACCTGTTCTTTGATCTGAGTCAACAGAGGGGCCAGATTCTTATTCCAGGAGGCGGGTTGTGACGCGGACAAGAACACGCCAAGATATTTGAAGCCATCCGGGACTACCGTAACCTCATGTGCCCACGACACGAGCTAATCACCCCTGCGCAAGGGCCATAGAAACGATTTGCAAGCATTCTTGTAGAGACCAGAGTTCTCGCCAAAGATTTGCATTATTCGAAGCAAGCGTTGGCCGGATCTATTAGGGCATGTGAAAAAGATTAAGACGTCATCGGCGTACAACGCTATACGATCGGACACCTCCTGTGACCACTCGAAGCCCTGTACCTGGGCATCTATCCTTACCCACGCCGCAAGTGGCTCCATGGCGAGTGCAAAAAGATAGGGAGATAAAGGGCATCCCTGCCTGGTGCCCCTTCCGATGCAAAACGGCTGCGGAAATCTGTACCGAAGCGGTGATGTCAGTGTAGAGAAGATGAATATATTTAAGAAGTCGGGGCCAATGTTAAGGCGATTCAGAAGAGCAAAGAGGTAGGTCCAACTAAGGGAGTCAAAGGCCTTATCGATATCAGCAAGAAGGATCGCTGCCGGCTCATTCAGTCGGTCTACAGAGGCAACAGCGTTGTGCACACAACGGATGTTATGTCGGGTGGCACTGCTGGGCATAAAGCCCGCTTGGTTTGGGTGAACTAATGTTGTTATGTGCAGGACGATGCAGTTTACAATGATTTTAGCCAATAATTTTGCCTTGACGTTGAGTAGGGAGATCGGTCTATATGAGGTATGTAGTTCCGGAGGCCGGCCATGTTTTAAGAAAATCACTATTTTGGCATGACGCCAGTCAGTCGGAAGTCGGCCATCTTCCACCGCTGCGTGGAGTGCCACCAAATAATGTGCCGATATTTGAGATGAGTATAAGAACTCACAGGGAAATCTGTTCGGGCCCAGTGCTTTACCCAAGCTTATGTCTGCGAGGGCACTCTGAACCTCCTCAGTCGAGATCGGGGCGTCTAGGTCATCCTGCAAGGAGTTCGGCAGAGACCTCAGGGGCAGATCAGCCAGGAATCGGTCAATGGTGGCCTCGGGGAGAATCTCCCGCGGGGTGTATAGGTCTGTGAAATAATCAGCAAAGCTGGTAGCAATTTGAGCGGGGTCTGTAAGCACCTTGCCCACCGGGCCACAAACCTCGGGAAGAATCACGGGTCGGAGCGTCTGCTGGCATAGATGATGTAAAAGGCACTAGATTTGTCCCCCACTGATAAATCCGGGTACACGTAGCGAGCCAGTATGTCTTGGCTTCGTCCAACAGGTCGCTAGCATACATTTGTTTTGTTATGGAGAGCTGATGGCGAATCACGTCACCATCCGCAGCCCTACTTCTTCGTTCTAGGTCGATGATTTGGGCCTCAGTGCGGGCTAGTTTTTCCTGGCGCTGCCGACACCGTGCGGTACAAAAGTCAATGTCCACCCCCCCTTAGTGTTGGTTTCATAGCCTCCCAGAGAGTCCCGGCGGAGTCGACGGTACCAACATTGTAGGAAAAATATTCAGTAATGGCGGTATACATCTGGTGATGATAGTGATCATCCTGTAGTAGCCATGACGAGAGGCGCCAACGGGGTGGGGAGCGCCTGAGGCCCAGGTGCAGTAGTAGTGTTACTGGAGAATGGTCTAACAAGCCCCGGGGCAAGATCTCGGCTGTCTCTATTTTGTGGATGTGGGGAGCAGAGATGAATATATAGTCAAGGCGAGAGAAAGAGTCATGAATGCTTGAGAAATATGTGTATTCGTTCACAGTCGGATGTAATTTCTGCCAGGTATCTACCCATCCCACTCCCTGGGTCAGTGTTTGGAGTTTCGACTCGTGCGTGTCAGCCCGCAGCCCCGTGCTACGCCATCTGTCAGTTGAGGGGCACATAACATCATTCCAATCACCCCCAGCTAACGTCAGGCCATGCGGAATCTCCGGCCAAAGGGAAGTCAGTCGTTCCACCGAGTTCCACGACAGGGGTGGGGGGGGGCATATACACAGACAAGAGTGAGATGCTCGCCATATAATATGCCCGTCGCCACTATATACCTGCCCTGGAGATCAGATCAGGTCCGATTATGCACAAATGGCACCCTGCGATGGATTAATATTGCTACACCCTGAGATCCCCTAGTGAATCCAGAGTGGTAGGTCTGGACAAAGCCAAAGCGCGCAAGGCAGGGTGTCTTGTTGCCCAATAGGTGGGTCTCTTGTACCATGAGAATGTTTGTATTGTAGCGCTTGGCCTGGCAGAGTATGGCCCCTCTTTTAATCTTGTCCAGCAGGCCAACGACATTCCAACTAACAATGTTTAGTGGCCGCGGCTGGGTTTCAGTCATATCGGGGATCTGATATGCAAAACGACCAATATGTGGGTAGTATGATACGACCGGACTCTATACATGAAATAGAATAGTGTGACATTAGAAAACAACGTAAACTTCCCATGAACCCCACCCCCTCCCTCCCCTCCAATACCTCAAGAAGTTTGAGGCATCTGTCGGGTATGGCGGGCGTCCCGCCCCCAATGGGGTGTAAGATTCTCTCCCAACCAATGGATCCCCAATAAACATGTTGTACATTAAAGTGTCTACAGATCCATCAAAATGTACAAGTTCCTTTAGCCTAGATTTAACCAGCCATCGAGATTAATGTGTCTTTACAAACAATTCTGCCAGTTATGAAGGTGTAGGAGATTGTTGACCCTCCGTTATCCGTCTGCGAAAGTTACTGCGATTTTGGGATCCCCTCCTGGAGCACGATCGGTGTTGCTGTTTCCTGCTGGTCCTGGGTGGGTCCCGGACGGGGCCCCCGGACGAGGTGTCTGAGTCTACTCCAGAGGGAACATGGGGCTTCAATTTAATCGATTCATCAGTCCAACTGATCGTTTCTTCGGGTGACTCGAAGAAATAGGTCCGAGATTTGTAGGAGACACACAGGCGGGCTGGAAATAGTAGGGAATATTGAATTTTCAGGCCGCGCAGCTGGGCTTTTGCCTCAGCGAATGATTGTCTGCGCTGTTGGACCACTTTAGTATAGTCTGGGAAAATCATGATGGGTTGGGAGGCATAAGTAAGGACCCCTTTCAACCTTGCGTGTTGGACGATCACATCTCAGTCCTTGTAATTAAGGAACCTGGCAATTATTGGCCGGGGACGTGCCCCAGGAGGTGGCTTCTGCTGCAGGGAGCGATGAGCCCGTTCAAATATGAGGCATGTAGACAAGGAATTGAGAGGGTGCCATTCCATGAGCCATTTAGTTAGGAATTCCACCGTATTATTGTTCTCGCAGCCCTCGGGAAATCCCACAAAGCGAAGATTATTCCTTCGTGTTCGGCCCTCTGCGTCTTCCACTCTCGCAGCTAGGCCGCGCATTAGCGACTCCAGGTTGGACATCTTCTTTTGAAGGGTGGTAACTGCATCCTCCGCCGTGGAGATTCGTAATTCGGTTTCGGTTATTCTCTGGACCGCGTTACGGAGGTCCTGGCGAAGGAGCATGACGTCTGATCCAACCGCGCGGATTTTGGCCTCCAGCGCATCCCTGGACTGTGTTATAGCTGCCAACAACGCAGCATTTTCAGGCATAGCAGTCGCCACGCTCTCAGGGGCAGATGACTGGGCACCAGCACCGGTGTACTTTTCCATTGTAGATTGTTTAGATGCAGCCCCAGAGGGTTTATCTTTAGCCATTTTACTCAGGTCCGAGGAGATGCGCCACAAGATAAATGTCTATAGCACGTTGAAGGCCGGTAGGTCACTGACACGCGGCCAACACCCCGGAGTCACACCACCGAGCATCCAGGGGCGGCTACCGGGGGAGGGCCGCACACCCACAAGCCGCACCAGGACCTAGCCTGGCCGTCTCCGCAGGCGGCAACCTCCCACCCCTCCTAATGGGTGTCTCCAGCCCCCAACACCTCAACAGTAGCAGGGCCGATGCCGCCACTGTAAGTCACTCCGGCATCCCTCAGGATCAAATAAGAATCACGGTGGGGCTAGGCAACAGCCACACCAACTCCATATGGCGGCCCGCTCTATAGATGCAGAGCGGTGCCGAAGGCAGCACAACAGCAGGGGAGGCACACCAGACCCCTGGTTCAGGAGTGGCAAGGAGAAGAAACAGCCGAGGGCCCAATACACTCACCAGAATGTCACAGGTATATCACTGCTCCGGGTCCCAGTCAGGCTCTGCTGAGTTTACCGGTAATCCTCCTCTCAGGCTGGCGTCACACACCTCAGGACCGGTCTCATAGTATGACACTGAAGGCCATAGCAGGATCTGGCACTGTGGGCTCCACAGCCCGATATGACCGTCGAGCCCCACACCACCTTCACCAGGCACGCGCCCGTGGCTCCAAGTCACACCGCAGACCCCAGGCATCCACAGCCCCGAGCTGGCGATCAAAGCAGTAGGAGGGCGGCCCAATTAAGGAGTGTCTCCAGGTCCCCGCAGGCCGCAATCACACCCCGTTCGGAGTCAGCTTACGCTCCGGCGTCAGCCAATCATGAACCCCACCCCGCGGCCCCACACCTCACTAGGGCACACAGCGGGTGAGAGGGGAAGGGGCGGACGCGCACCAGGGCCACAGCGCGACCCTAGCAACAGCACCCCGCTTCTCACAGGTAGGCCGGTCCCAGATCAGGCCTCCAGGCCTGCACAGCGCTGCCTCAATGTTCAGGTCTCAGGAAGGGAGGGGTCCGGGGGCACCGCGGTCCGATCCGACTGCCGATCGCGTGATGTGTCAGCGGTGTCACAATTCCTGGATTTCCCCAGCAGGCCCTGCATAGAGTGCCGCCCAGGCAGAGCAAAGATGGCAGCACAACCCCGGCGCAGCTCGCCAGCCAGTGCCTCGACTCACCGGCACAGGATTCGCGCCCCCACCTGATAGGACTAAGGTTTCGGCTGCCGCAGGTGCGAAGCCCCCGGGGGGAGGAAACCACTCGCAGGCGACCAGGCCCAGGGCCACACACCTCTCCCAGGCAGCGGGCTCACCTCGCCGGAGGCCAGGCACGCCCAGGCCGACTCCCAGGCTCGAACCCGACTGCCGCCACGGCAGTCTTGGGGCAGTGCTCGGGGCTCAACGAAGGAGCCGCGGGAGCTACACTGCATCACGGGGTCCCACGGAGGGTCAATGTAGCTGCAGCTACGGCACGGTGGCATGATTAATTCAGGATTGTCAACGGGCTACGGGAGCTATTCTAAGGCGCGTCCGCCATGTCGGACCGCCACAAGTTGTGAATTTTATTTTATCTGAACCGGTTACGCTAACACCAAAGCTTGCACTGTTTAAAAAAGAGAAAACAGTAGGCCTGGGTGTGAAATTCCGCTCCGGGGGTTTGAGATGTTTTTCCCACTCCGCGCTTCGCGTAGCGCATGGAGTTCCGAAAAAGTCCGCAGAGCAGAGTTTTTTTCTTTGCTCGCGCGCGCCAACGTTAAGTTGACAAGTGAGGAAAATTTTACTCCAGATCACCTCCCGGTGAGATTTTTCAAAGCAGGTGGTTGCGAATAGTTGCTACAGCTCGCATTGAGAAACCTTCCATTCGCGTTGAGGAAGTTGCCCCTCGAGTAGAACATCTACTCGAGCAGCAGAAAGAAGCAGCACCCTCTTGCGCTGCACGTGGTGCCGGTCTCGCTGAATTTACAGTGCGGGACAAACATTCGCCACTACAAATCAGCTCAAACAGCGTGACGTAATGCACTCTGCCATTTGTGGAACTTACGCGGAACTCCGCAAACTCCGCTCAGGCCTAGCAAATAGGGGGAACTTAAATGGGACCAAGAGCACCAACCGCTTGCCTTTTTAGCACTCTTTCCCCTTTGCTTGGTGCAAGAAATCCCAAAGTGGGTCCTCCATGAGTAATGAAAGGACATTATGCATCAGTCAGCAGCTGTGGATAAAGTTAGCTAAGCCAACCGCTTGCCTTTTTAGCACTCTTTCCCCTTTGCTTGGTGCAAGAAATCCCAAAGTGGGTCCTCCATGAGTAATGAAAGGACATTATGCATCAGTCAGCAGCTGTGGATAAAGTTAGCGAAGCCATCTGCGGGTAAGCTTAATTCATACTTTTTCATGACTTGCTTACCTATGTGGGCATAATTTAAGGTGTGCGAACCCCTAAGCTTACATGATTTTTTTGTTTCTGTGACTTAAAGCAGGGATCAAACCAGGACTTGAGTGCTATAATTTGACCCCATAGATTCAGATGACAAACTGTCCTTCTAAGATAATTGTGGCACACTCTGCAAACACAATAAAGGAAGCTTTAATTGCCCTTCATTTGGTTAAATAGTTTGCTTCTGTTAAGGTTCATTAACTTAAGGACTTAATTTAGTAGTTCACTTGGGGACGCGGAAAGCATTGTCTCTGGGGCTTGCTAGAGTTGGTCTTTGATTTAGAGTACCTGCTTGAAAATAGTCTCCATTTTTACAATGTGTAAGTAACACCTCTGCCTGCCATTGACAAGGGAGGCTGCTGAGCTGAGAAAGGTTAATCAGCTCTAATCTCTTCTTTTCAAATTTTGAAAAATATTCCAAGTGTTCTCTGAACACATTTTTCGTTCCAAATACAAATCTACCCTTCCTAAAATTGTCTGATGGCTTTGTACACATTACTTGTTATGAGATGTCATCTTAATTGTTTTGATTTAAAGACTAAAGGGTGGGACTGGAGCAACTTTCCCCTTTGGATCTGACCTCTATTTCGTATTACATTCACTATTCATGTATCTGTGATTATGAGTGTGTCTGTGTGTGTTTGCATTTGAAGTGTGACTTCTATCTTAGGTGATTCCCACTATAAAAGCAGTCCTGACCAAGGTAGCATGCTCACTATTCTCAAAGCAGACCCGCAGCGCAGATCTAAGTTGCCACTCAAAGAAAAAACCCTACCCGTTCCAGTGAGCCTGCCTTGGATGAGGCCCGCTTGGTCTCCTGAAGGTAAGGACACTGCTGCCTACACTCTGGTTGAGGTTCAAAGTAAGGTCCAAAATTGTGATTCGTCCAGATTGAGAATGTAATCCTGACCGAGGCACAACAGAGTATCACGAATGGCCATGGGTAAAAATGAGGGTGAGTCCAGGTTGATTTGTGATTGTTTACAGCTGCACGGAGAGATGGGGTACATCATCAACACCAGCCACTAGTGATACAAGGGAGGTGCAGGGAAGGAGGGAGAGAGCAGCCACTTTGGACAGCGGGAGGAGGGAGGGTGGGACAAGCAACATGGGTAGGGGACGGGTAGAGAGACGGAGTGCAGACACATATACTCTTATACATGGCAGGTCAAAATGTTTTTGAAAACTACCGGGAGGAGAGCAAGGGAAGTACTAGGTTCATGCTCCACTGCAGGGACAAACACTGTAGTCCGGGGAGGAAGCAGAAGTGGAGTAGGAGGTGCTAACCAATAGGAAGCAAGAAATCAGAGTGCTGTGGAAGCCACCCAATGGCAAGTAATGGGCGGGCGCTAAGCCAGTTTTTAGCTTACTTAAAAACTAAACATTTTGCTGACAGAGCATGCCCTATCTCAGTTAAAACTTAAATCATAACTGACCTGAAGCAGTTCTGTTTGTAGGACTTAACACATTAACTTTTTTATTGATGTTCATCCTGGCTGTTCTGCTGAAAATGAGAGAGGAATTCATTAAAGTCTAAAATAAATTGAAACATTTAAACTACAGTTTGAAGCACCACCACCCAAAGTTATTGTCTTACGTTTCAACATAAAAGTGGATTACAGCTTTTTCGAGCACCACCCCAAGGTCTGCAATCCCTAGAGACTGCTGCTGCCAAGCCAGCCTTGGCTTCCTGATGCCCTGGATAATGTCACACTGTGGAGATGCTGCCACAGAGAACAGTTTACACCATCAGGAAAACAATGGAACATATATTAATAAAATAAAACATTTCACAAGTAGAAATTAAAACAAGCATTGGTAAAGCCAGTAGGCCTGGCCGTGGCAACCATACATTGTTTTCTATTGATTTATTTATTAAAAACATAGAAATAATTAAAATAGTATTAAAATATATTTCTAAAACAATAAAATATAAAGGAACGACCCTGCAACCCAGACACACCCGCCATTTCACTGAAGTGTGTTCCTTTTCAAGCAGCTATACACATGTGATCATGCAAAATTCTGTCACTCACATGACAGTCAGTGGATGAAAAATGCTGACTCATTGCCCCATGGTGTTTGCTGTGGTGGGCGGAAGCAACATTTGATTGACACTTGAACAGATCAGTTCACAAACAGGGCTTACCGAATTACCCTTTATGTTTGTATACATAACATAAAAATATTTGGTTGGCAAGACAGATAAATGTGCCTCTAAACCAGGTAAATTTGTCTCTAGGCCAGCTATAACAACAGAGCAAACCCAGGTGTACCATTTTTGACACTAGAGCACTAGCAATGATGTCAAATTGTGTATGTATCCGGGCAATTCATGTACAAAGAAAATGTTGAGCTTTTGTGCAGTGTTTATACACTACGGACGAAAAAGAAGACCTTTTCTTCACTGTTCCAATATGAACGATACAGCTAAGATTGAGGCTAATATTGTTGTCTTTTGTTATATAACTAAAATATTGCAATATTTGTAAGCTTTATTTTTTATTTTAAATGAAATGTTATTATAAACGTGCATTTTTTTGTTCAAATATCTATCACACAGTAAAAAAAGTTTGGGTTTTGGAAATAGGGTAGAAAAGGCACATGATTTGTGTAGCTAACCAACGTTTAGGTTAAACCCAAAAAAGTAATGTGAATATAACTGAAACTAGTATAGAGTAACAGGAGTAAACTAATAGCTAGCATGTGATAGGGCCAGAGTCAGACTTGCACAGAAAAAAGGTCCAGGCACCAAAATAAAAGTGGGCCCCCATAGTGAATTAAATAATGTAAGAAATTGGGTCTCTAGTTGGCAGAGGTTTCCATCCTGTCCAAGTAGGGACCACAATCCTATTCATAGTAAGCTATATGCACACATATATTTAACCTGTGCTCACCCTCTGGTAGCTTGGCACAGAGCAGGCAGGCTTAACTTAAGAGGCAATGTGTAAAGTATTTGTTCAACACACACACACACAGTTACATAATGAATACACAGCAAAAAAGACTTCACACAGGTCTAGAAAATAGAGAATATTTATCTGAGTAAGACCAGAATGACAAAAATCCAAACAGTAGAAGTCGATTTGTGAATTTTTAAAGAAGAAATGCAAAAACAGTGTTAAGCAGTCAATAGCACCAAAAATTTACTTGAGGTCGCAAAGGACCGGGGTTAATCCAAAGTTCAGGCCGACTGCGATGGAGGGCAGGCCAGCTATGAGCCTTGTGCAGGTCCCGCTGAGAGAGTACCTTGGATGGAGCAAAGCGTCGATGCTGATGGCACGATGCGTCAAACTTTTCCACACAGTCGGGTCACTGAGTCGCCATAAAGCTCTCTTGAGGTGAAGGCAATGCGTTGTTGTCGGGCCGCACAGGCTGTAGAGCGGTTGTGGTTGAACAGCCTCTGCTTCGGCAGGCGATGCGTCAGTTCTGACCCGTGCAGTGGTGACGATGCATCGGTTTTGTAGCAAAACAGCTGCATAACCCACTTCTGAGGCCTAGGACTGGAGGGGGCACCTCAGGCATGGGTAGGACTCACACATGGCAGTGCCCAGCAGCACCAGCAGGAATGTAGGAAGTCTTTTATGCCCCTTAGACTTCAGAAAACAGGAGGCAAGCCAGCAAGCCTCTGTAGTCACTCTGGGTTCAAGTGAGATGGGTCCAGTCCTTGTCCTCAGCAGGGCAGAGATCAGCAGGCATCAGGGCAGCTCAGCAAGGCAGGGAGGCAGTTCCTGAGAACAGTCAGTCAAGGCAAAGTGGCAATCTTTACAGAACAGCAGTGTTTACTCCAGCAGAGTTTTTGCCAGGTCCAGTAGTGGCCTGATCTGGTAGGGTCAGAGCCCCAGTGCCTATACTCAAATGTGCCTTTGAAGTGGGGGTGGTGACTTCAAAGCAGCACTTTGAAGTGCACAGGTCCCCTTTCATCCCAGCCCTGTCTGCCAGGCTATCTGTGGGGGGTAATTAGTCCTTTGTGTGGGGACAGGAAACAGCCTATTCAGATGGAAGTGTGAGGTCCCTCGCCCCCTTCCTGCCCAGGATCGGGCGTGGCCTCCGAAGACGTCTTAGCAATCCTACTGTGACATCCTTGGGGGCCAACTACCCCTCCTATTACCTCCAGTAAGTACCACACATCAGGATTACTAACTTCTCATAACAGGCCACGCCCCCTTTGCCCACCACTCTGCAAACACGCTCCCTGCGCGCTCTTGGATGGGGATTGAAGTCTCCTTCGCTGCTGGGGGTCCTTAGGGGCCAACTAGCCTACCTCTTACCTCCAGTAAGCCCCACACAGTGGGACTGCTGAGAGGTGGACACAGGCCACGCCCCCTTTCTCCACCACTCTGCAAAAGCGCCTCCTGGCGCGCTCTTGATTGGGGTATGAAGTCCCCTTTCCTCATGAGGGTCCCTGGGGACCAACTAGCCCTCCTATTACCTCCAGTAAGCCCCATACAGCTGGTTTGCTGAGTGTTCAAAGGCCACGTCCCCTTTTTACACCACTCTGCAAACGCGGCTCCTGGTGCACTTCTCCTCGAGGGATGACGTCCACTTGTGTCCTGAGGTCCTCAGGACACAAGAGGACCTCATCGCCCCACCAGCAGTGCGCCAAGAGGCATGTTTGCAGAGTGGTGTAAAAAGGGGCGTGGCCTCAGACCACCTCTCAGCAATCCCACTGTGTGGGGCTAACTGGAGGTACCTGGTGGGCTAGTTGGCCCCCAGGGACCCTCAGGAATGAAGGGGACTTAATCCCCCAACTTAGAACGTGCAGGGGGTGCGTTTGCAGAGTGGTGCAGGGAGGGGGCAGGGCCTCCGGCGAGATGCCGGCTTTTCTTTTTTTAAAAATAATTAAATATTCGGGAGGGGGGCCGCATGGCCCCCCTTCCCTGGGCCACTTCAGGCCCTGGGGATCCAATCCCCGGGGCCTGGCCAGCCTTTAAATTTTTTTTTAATTATGGAGGGGGGCCGCGTGGCCCCCCTCCTGTGGCCAATTATGGCCCCGAGGACCCCATCCCTCAGGGCCTGGCCAGTCTTCTTTTTTTTTTTTTTTAAAGAAATTTGGAGGGGGCCACGTGGCCCCTCTCCTCAGGCCAATTATGGCCCCGGGGACCCCATCCCCCGGGCCGGCCTTCCTTTTTTTTTTTTTTTTATTAATTAATTTTCCCGGGAGGGTGGCCGCGTGGCCCCTCTCCCCTGGACCACTTATGGCCCCAGGGACCCCACCCCCCGGGGCCGGCCCTCAAGTTGGCGACCGTGGGGGGAGCCCCAATGCCCCCATGGTCCCTGCTGGCTCCCCGCCTCCTGCGGGAGCCGGCATTGCTTTTGGGCAAGGGGAGCTGCTAACATGCAGCTCCCCTTGCCCAAAAGCAATCTGCTTTGCTTCTTGGAAGTGAGAGCAGGTTTCCTGCTCTCGCTTCCATGAAGCGAAGCAGAGTTTGCTATGGCAGGGCCATAGCAAACGGCAATGTCCCGGGGGTGGGCACCCCGGGTCATTGCAGGAGCTGGCCCTGGGGGGTGGCGCTCCCCAGGGCCATCAAGGGGTCCAGGAGGGGGGCTGCGCGGCCCCCCTCCCAACGTGAAGATAGCCCCGGGGAGGTGGTGGTCCCCGGGGGTCCGCAACAGATCCCCGTATTTAAATATACAGTGCCCCGGGGAGGTGGCGGCCCCTGGGGCTTGGGGGGGCCCATGAGGCCCCCCCACCCTATTTTAATAAAGCCCGGGGAGGTGGCAGTCCCCGGGGCTTGGGGGGGGCCCGCGAGGCCCCCACCATTATTTGTCAAAGCCCCGGGGAGGTGGTGGTCCCCGGGGCTTGGGGGGCCTGCGAGGCCCCCCCACCCTTATTTCAATAAAGCCCCGTGGAGGTGGTGGTCCCCGGGGCTTGGGGGTCCCGCGAGGCCCCCGCCTATATTTAAATAATGCCCCGGGGAGGTGGCGGTCCCCAGGGCTGTGGGGGTGGCTGAGTGGGCAATTAACCCGGGAGAATGGGTTATGACAAATGAGTCATTAATAGAGCATTTGCCTGAAATTTGAAAACTGTTTTAAAAAAAAAAAAAATTACAGAGTTTTATATAGCGCAAACTTGACCCAAAGGTATTGGGTATCGGAGCGCTTTACGTGAGCACCAGTTGTGTTACATGAGGACACATTCATTTTTGTTAGGCACTGGAAAATTAAGTGATTTGCCCAGAATCACAGGATGTTCAGCGTCATTGCCGAGACTCGAACCCAGTTCCCCAGATTCGAGGTCGACCGCCCTAGCCGTTAGGCCAACTCCTCTCCCAATTTTTTTCAATTGCATTTAGATTGTTTTAAATTGTAAAAACTCGTGATATTGCCGCAGAGTTTTATAATTGCTTGGGAGATTGAGCATGCTCATTTGTAAAATGCAATGACAATTTGTTGGATATATTGATTGCAAACGTCGTCTTGGGAGTTACATTGTTGCACTGTCACTTTAATTTTGTATTTGAAACTTTATTGCTAACAATGCACTGACACTTTAAGAGCTGCACTTGTATAAAAAGGTGAAAAAATGGTGGCAACTTCTGGTTTGAAAAAGACCGCTTGGGCGGTTGAAACGCGTTACCTAACAGTATGTGGCTTGAATATATACTCATAACAAGCAACCCCGAGCGTGCTGGAGTCTGTTTTAAAACTTGAAAGCAGACATATATATATATGGACTCTGGGCACTTTACCACTGCTGACCAGTGCTAAAGTGCAAGCGCTCTATGTCTAAAAGGTAATGGTAAATGGTTTCTCCATGATTGGCATATTTGATTGTTCTACTAAGTCCCTAGTACAGTGCACGGTGTGTGCCCAGGGACTGTAAATCAAATGCTACTAATGGGCCTGCAGTACTGATTGTGCCACCCACGTGAGTAGCCCTGTAAACATCTTTCTTAGGCCTGCCACTGTGCCTGTGTGTGCAGTTTTAAACTGCCATTTCAACCTGGCAAGTGCACCCACTTACCAAGCCCAAACCTTCCCTTTTATTACAAGTAAGGCACCCGTAAGGTAGGCCCAAGGTAGCCCCATGGTCAGGGTGCAGTGTATGTGAAAGGTAGGACATGTACTGTTGTGTTTTACCTAGTAGTGAAATACTGCTAATTTCATTTTTCACTACGACAAGGCTTCAAAACACCTACACACAAACAAACCTTGTGATCCGTGTAATCACGGGTACATTAGGATACAAATATGCCACATTCAATGAAGGTGACACAGTACCAACTGCATATAAATCGCATTAATATACCAAAGCTGAAATGCATGTTGCCCCTACTGAGAAAATACTGACAGCAGTACAGACTGCTGTAGTGAGAGAGCGCACCCTGGCTCAAGGGGAATGCATAATTGTTGTGACCCCGGTACCGACTCGAGAGGCAGCCCCCAGAGTAAGTATTCAAACGCTAAGGCTCTACATCCATGGTGAAGACAATGGGCTAACTCCCTCACCGCAACAGATATAGATTACAGAATTGACTCTACACTACAAAAGCAAGCCTTTCTGCAGTATGAGCAAGAATTTCCTCTTCCTAATGAACCAGTGGCTCTAGATCGCTATGACTGCATCATTTACACTGATGCTTCTGCACAGCCTGCCGTAGGGACAAAGCACCAATACTCAGTGGCATGCACAATAGTGAAAGGGCATATGCATGATGGACAATTCCATCCTGAGAAAACCTACACACAGTCACTAGGTGTTTGCCCAGCACAGCTGGCAGAACTAAAGGCTCTAGTACTGGCACTACAGAATACATAAGCAGGTTCCCCACATTTATAGAGTGTGATTTGTATCACTGTGTGGAGTCATATAATGAATATCTAAAATATTAGAGCCAGAATGGATTCAGAGAATCAAAAGGCTGCACAGTAAAGCACAAGCTGCTTTGGGAACAGGTGGCAAAGCTGAAAGAGTGCTTGCCACGGGCTAACATCATTCATACACTGTACCATCAACATGTTGGCATTCACGTTGCAGGCAATGAGAAAGGCTGATAAAGCCGCAAAAGTGACAATTCGCACTGCCGCTGTTGCTGCAATCACTTATTCTAGTGCGAGAATAGAAAGAGACATAATGGTGGCCATCAATGCGGTTCGCAATGACACACACCTGCCGGGTATGAGCCAATATTACCATGTTAAGGGGAGAGAACACATGCACTTTAGCCCTGGTTAGCAGTGGTAAAGTGTTTAGAGTCCTAAAGCCAGCACAAACGAGGTCAGAAAAAGAGGAGGAGGAAGGCAAAAAGTTTGGGGTGAACCTTCAGAGAGGGCCATTTTCCAACACCATGATACTTGTTTATTTAGTCAAAGCAGTAGATACCTGGATATTTATATCTTCAAATCTGTGTCCTCTGAGCAAATGGCAATCCAAGCAGTATGTGCAGCAGGGAATATGGAAAAGGGGCTGCTTGATGTAATATGATATTACTGATCCTTGTTTACGCTGGTATGTATCCAAGAGGGAGCCTACGCTTTTATCACGAGGGCAGGGTCCCATTTCAATAACAAAATCTTATTTGCCTGTATGCATGCTCTTATAAGAAGGCAGAAGGTTTGCAGCAATAAAGATATCACAAAGATATATTATTCCAGGAAGAGATCACCTTGCCAGGGAGCATTTAGGGCCCTAAGGACCTCACCTGGCCTTTTCATGGAGAGATCAGTGGTGATTTGCACTTCTGGGAGGGGCCGAGGGTGCTGTAGCCCCTTTCCAAAAGGAAAGCTGGGTGTTGTCAGTTATCAATAACTCCTAGGATTTACACTTGTGCTCTATTCATGCCTGAAATTGTCGCTGGGTGTTGGGAGGCTAGGGTTTGCACTCACCCCTGGGGGGCATTTTCCTTCCTTTGGGTCTTGCGGAGTCCTACTGGACATAATTGTAGGACAGTGAGAGAACCAGCCACTTCGTTAATGTGCGGACTCCTGTACATCCTCCTGTCTATCCATGCCAGTATAGGGAATTACCAATTTCATAGTAGCGAGGAACACAGTGTGGTATCAGCACACAGTGCCACGTGCAGCACACGTGACACACTAACGTCGTGGCCCTCATGTGATCATCAGTTTCCAGGATCTTAATTTTTGCTAGTTGATGATTTGAGAATGAGTTTGTGATACTCGAAAAAGCTCCATTTACTTTACCTATTGCAGAGAGAATATTTTACATGTTTACAAGACAGCAAATTGGTGAATGGTCATTTAAAATAGTTCAGAACATCGCCACCATGGGTAATCTAATTTCTTTTTTCAATTGACTGTTATTTCACTAGAGACTATTTTTTTTATTATTTCCATTTATGACACACATTGGATAGCCAAGTGAACTAGGCAAAAACAGAAAATTAATTGCATGGCCCATCAGTAGCCACTTTTTGAACCAATCACAATGTCTGAAATCACATTAGGCATGTGCTTTATTACCATGAAGAAAATCCATTGCTGCTTCATTTCTGCTGCCAGAATAGGAATCTCTGTAGCACAAGGGAGTAGAGCTTGTTTCTGTTCCATTGTCAGTTGGAGCAGAATGAATGCGGAACAAAAGACTGTGAATGATGGGTCAATTGCACAGCATGCTCTGCAGGACAGGTTCTAAACATGCAGCATAACACACTGTCCTGGCGTAGTGCCGCAACATGCTAAAACAATAGTTCTACATGAAGGAATCTATGAAAGCATCAGTCTTTCTTACTTGTCATTTTCAACACTACCCAGGGTCAAAATGGCCTAAAGGGCAATCAGGCAGTGCCCAAAGGGCAGGTCTGAAACGTATGTAGTTGTGCTGTTTTTTTGGCTGTTTGTGGGCCTGTTTTATGGTCTGCTGGGCTGGTTTTTACTTTTAGTTTCTCTGATGTAAAAAAAGTATTGCCTGCAGCAAGCTCAAATCCATGCAGTCTTCCATATATCGCATAACACTTTTACACATTAAGCCCGATTCACAAAGGTAAACTTAGACCTAAAGTCTAAGTTTAGATCTAAAGTATAACTTTAGACCTGAAGTCTAAGGTTAGACCTGAAGTCTAAGTTTACCTTTGTGAATTGGGCCCAATGTGTGAAACATTTACCTGAAGTCTAAGGTTAGACCTGAGGTCTAAGTGTAGACTTCAAGTCTGAACTTAGGCTTCAGGTCTAAACTTAGACTGCAGGTCTAAAGATAGACTTTATGTCTAAACCTGGACGTCAGGTCTAAAGTTAGACTTTAAGTCTAAACTTAGACTTCAGGTCAACGTTTACCTTTGTGAATCGGGCCCTGTGTCTATGCAAGTTCAAACTGTCTTAATTTGCCAACATGGGCCACTTCTTAAGTTATGTCTTCGACCTGTCATCCTTAGGGTGATCTTCCCCAAACTGTTTGCCTGCTTACCTCTACTTTTTGCTGTATCTTTTTGTTGGCCTAAGAACTCTAAGCACTTTACCACTGCTAACCAGTGCTAAAGTGCATGTGCTTCTCCCCTAAACATGGTGACATTAGTGTATGTCTGATTGCCATATTTAGTTTACCGGTAAGTCCATTGTGAAGTGGTATACCATATACCCAGGGCCTGTAATCTAAATGCTACTAGTGGACCTGCAGCACGGATTGTGCCACCCACACAAGAAGCCTTTCAAACCTGTCTCAGGCTTGCCACTGCAGGGCATGTGTGTGCAATTTATTGCCACTTCGACTTGGCATTTAAAATCCCTTGCCAAGCCTTAAACTCCCCTTTTATTACACATAGACCCTAGGTAGTCCTATGGGCAGGGTGCTGTGTTAGTAAAAGGAAGGACATGAACTTTTAAGGTTTACATGTCCTGGTAGTGTCAACAGCTAAATTTGTTGTTCACTACTGTGGGGCCTAAGCCTCCCATGGGCTAGCATCGGGAATTCCTTAAAACACCTTTAAGCTGGAATTCCTGCTTAGAAATGAGTAGCTAAATCATATTTCATATCTTTGGATTGGTAATGATAAATCCTCTTTAGTGGTAAAGTTGGATTTTACATTAGTATTTTAGAAATGCCACTTTTAGAAAGTGGACCTTTCTCTGCTCTTAACTTTGCTCTGTGTGCTGCAACCTGTCTTCATTACCGGTCTGGTCTGGGTGACAGCTAAACTTTGTGTATTTCCTCTAGACAGCCACAAACACAGGAAGAGTAGGTATGACAGAGGACTCATCTGCATTCATTTGCATTCTGACACGCCTCCTGGCAGACTACGGGATGGTGGATGAAGTCCACTTTACTCCTGAGGGACTTTGAGGGCCAAGAAGCCCTCCTGGTACCTACTGTAAGTTCTACGCAGTGGAATTCCTGAGTGCTGGTCAGAGGCCCAGCACCCTTTCTCCACCACTCTGCAAACGCGACTACTAGTTAAAGAAGCATTTGCAACGTAATAGGTTTCGCATTTGCGAGAGTTAGAGCTATTGGCGTAGTAAATGTAAAAGTTTTTTTCTAATGTTTTTTGGTGTAGAGTGGATGTACGTTGTGTGTAGTGGAATTATGTGGTATGTTGTACAGTGAAATTATGTGAATAGAAAGTATGTGGTATTTAGTGTATAGGAATTATGTGAAGTGGGATTATGTGTTTTGGAGAGTAATTATGTGGTATTGTAGTCTGTGTTGTGGAGTGGTAACCTCAGGTTTGGTCTTCCTTGTTTCCATAGTAGCTAAACTATAAACTCAATGAGACATAAAAAAGAAGGAACCACTGAGGAGCACTTCTGGACCTAGTCGGAGGTATGAGCAGGACACTGGAATTATGTGACAGTTCGGCTGCACCAATTGTCACATAATTAAACATTTTCCACATTTGCCAAATATTCCATCATCTGCTGCGTAATCTGCAGATTTGAACAAAAAAAGCCTTGTTTCTAGCTCAAACGCCTTAAATGTGCCCAAAAATGCAGCTTCTGCACCTTTCTTCCTCTTTCTGCACCTCACTGTCTTCTTTCTGCACTTCACTTGCCTCTTTCTGGACTTCTCTTGCCCCTTTCTGCACCCCTCTTGCCTCTTTTTGCACCTCTATTGGTTCTTTCTGCACCCCTTTTGCCTGTTTCTGCAACTCTCTTGCCTCTTTCTGTAGTTCTCTTGCCTCCTTCTGCACCTCACTTGCCTCTTTCTGAACTTCTATTGCCTCTTTCTGCACCTCTCTTGCCTCTTTCTGAACCTCACTCTCTTCTTTCTGTACCCCTCTTGCATCTTTCTGCACCTCTCTTGTCTCTCTCTGCACACCTGTCGCCCTCTTTCTGCAATTCTATTGCCTCTTTCTGCACCTCTCTTGCTTCTTTCTGCACCCCTGTTGTCTCTTTCTGCACCCCTGTTGTCTCTTTCTGTACTCGTCTTCCCTCTTTCTGCACCTCTCTTGCTTCTTTTTGCACTTCTCTTGCTTCTTTCTGCACCTCCCTTGCTTCTTTCCGCACCCTTCTTCCCGGTTTTGCATCCCTCTTGCCTCTTTCTGCTGTTCTCTTGTCATTTTCTGCACTTCTCTTGCCTCTTTCTGTACCTCACTTGCTTCTTTTTGCACTTCTCTTGCTTCTTTCTACACCTCTGTTGCTTCTTTCCGCAATTCTCTTGCCTCTTTCTGCACTTCTCTTGCTTGTTTCTGCACCTCTCTTGCATCTTTCTGCACCTCTGTTGCCTCTTTCTGCACCTCACTTGCTTCTTTCTGCAACCCTCTTGCCTCTTTCTGCACCTCTCTTGCCTCTTTTTACAACCTTGTTCCCTCTTTCTGCACCTTTCCTGCCTGTTTCTGCTCCTCTCTTGCTTCTTTCTGTACCTCTGTTGCTTCTTTCTGCACTTCTCTTGCCTCTTTCTGCACCTTTCGCACCTCTTTCAGCACCTTATTTGCTTCTTTCTGCACTTCTCTTCCTTCTTTCTGCACCCCTCCTACCTCTTTCTGTACCTCTCTTACCAATTTGTGCATATCTCCTACCTCTTTCTGCACCCCTCTTGCCTCTTTTTTCACCTCTGGTTGTTTCTGCACCCCTTTTGCCTGTTTCTGCAACTCTTTTGCCTCTTTCTGCAGTTCTCTTGCCTCCCTCTGCACCTCTCTTGCCTCTTTCTGAACCTCACTCTCTTCTTTCTGTACCCCTCTTCCCTCTTTCTGCACCTCTCTTGCCTCTGCCTGCACACCCGTTCCCTCTTTCTGCACCCCTTTTGCCTGTTTCTGCAACTTTCTTGCCTCTTTCTGCAGCTCTCTTGCTCCTTCTGCACCTCTCTTGCCTCTTTTTGCATCATTGTTCCCTCTTTCTGCACCTTTCCTGCCTGTTTCTGCACCTCTCTTGCTTCTTTCTGTACCTCTGTTGCTTCTTTCTGCACTTCTCTTGCCTCTTTCTGCACCCCTCCTACCTCTTCCTGTACCTCTCTTGCCAATTTGTGCATCTCTCCTACCTCTTTCTGCACCCTCTTGCCTCTTTTTGCACCTCTGTTGGTTGTTTCTGCACCCCTTTTGCCTGTTTCTGCAACTCTCTTGCCTCTTTCTGCAGTTCTCTTGCCTCCTTCTGCACTTCTATTGCCTCTTTCTGCACCTCTCTTGCCTTTTTCTGAACCTCACTCTCTTCTTTCAGTGCCCCTCTTTCTGCACCTCTCTTGCCTCTGCCTGCACACCCATTCCCTTTTTCTGCACCCCTTTTGCCTTTTTCTGCAACTTTCTTGCCTCTTTCTGCAGTTCTCTTGCCTCCTTCTGCACCTCACTTGCCTCTTTCTGCACTTCTATTGCCTCTTTCTGCACCTCTCTTGCTTCTTTCTGCACCACTGTTGGCTCTTTCTGCACCCCTGTTGTCTCTTTCTGCACTCGTTTTCCCTCTTTCTGCACCTCTCTTGCTTCTTTCTGCACTTCTCTTGCTTCTTTCTGCACTTCTCTTGCTTCTTTCTGCACCTCTCTTGCTTCTTTCTGCACCCTTCCTTTTTGCATCCCTCTTGCCTCTTTCTGCTGTTCTCTTGCCATTTTCTGCATCTCTCTTGCTTCTTTCTGCACCTCACTTGCCTCTTTCTGCACTTCTCTTGCTTCTTTCCACACCTCTGTTGCTTCTTTCAGCAATTCTCTTGCCTCTTTGTACACTTCTCTTGCTTGTTTCTGCACCTCTCTTGCGTCTTTCTGCACCTCTGTTGCCTCTTTCTGCACTTCACTTGCTTCTTTCTGCACCCCTCTTGCCTACTTTTGCATCCCTTTTTTCTCTTTCTGCACCTCTTTTGCGTTCTTCTGCACCCCTGTTCCCTCTTTCTGCATCTTTCCTGCCTGTTTCTGAACCTCTCTTGCCTCTTTGTGTACCTCTGTTGCTTCTTTCTGCCCTTCTCTTGCCTCTTTCTGCACTTCTCTTCCTTCTTTCTGTACCCCTCCTGCCTCTTTCTGTACCTTTCTTGCCTCTTTGTGCACCTGTCCTACCTCTTTCTGCACCCCTCTTGCCTCTTTTTGTACCTCTGTTGGTTCTTTCTGCACTGCTCTTGCTTCTTTCTGCACCTCACTTGCCTCTTTCTGCACTTCTCTTGCTTCTTTCTACACCTCTGTTGCTTCTTTCAGCAATTCTCTTGCCTCTTTCTGCACTTCTCTTGCTTGTTTCTGCACCTCTCTTGCGTCTTTCTGCACCTCTGTTGCCTCTTTCTGCACCTCACTTGCTTCTTTCTGCACCCCTCTTGCTTCTTTCAGCACAAGTCTTCCCTTTTTTGCATCCCTCTTGCCTCTTTCTGCTGTTCTCTTGCCATTTTCTGCAACACTCTTGCCTCTTTCTGCACCTCGCTTGCCTCTTTCTGCACTTCTCTTGCTTATTTCCACACCTCTGTTGCTTCTTTCAGCAATTCTCTTGCCTCTTTCTGCACTTCTCTTGCTTGTTTCTGCACCTCTCTTGCATTTTTCTGCACCTCCGTTGCCTCTTTCTGTACCTCACTTGCTTCTTTCTGCACGCCTCTTGCCTATTTTTGCATCTCTTTTTTCTCTTTCTGCACCTCTCTTGCATCCTTCTGCACCCCTGTGCCCTCTTTCTGTACCTTTCCTGCCTGTTTCTGCACCTCTCTTGCCTCTTTCTGTACGTCTGTTGCTTCTTTCTCCACTTCTCTTGCTCTTTTTGCACCCTTTGCGCCTCTTTCAGCACCTGTTGCTTCTTTCTGCACTTCTCTTGCCTCTTTCTGCACTTCTCTTCCTTCTTTCTGTACCCCTCCTGCCTCTTTCTGTACCTTTCTGTTCACCTCTCCTACCTCTTTCTGCACCCCTCTTGCCTCTTTCTGCACCTCACTTGCCTCTTTCTGCACTTCTCTTTCTTCTTTCTACACCTCTGTTGCTTCTTTCAGCAATTCTCTTGCCTCTTTCTGCACTTCTCTTGCTTGTTTCTGCACCTCTCTTGCATTTTTCTGCACCTCTGTTGCCTCTTTCTACACCTCACTTGCTTCTTTCTGCACCTCACTTGCTTCTTTCTGCACCCCTCTTGCCTCTTTCTGCACCCCTCTTGCCTCTTTCTGCACCCCTCTTCCCTCTTTCTGCACCTCTCTTGCCTCTTTTTGTTCCCTTGTTCCCTCTTTCTGCACCTTTCCTGCCTGTTTCTGCACCTCTCTTCCTTCTTTCTGTACCTCTGTTGCTTCTTTCTGCACTTCTCTTGCCTCTTTCTGCACCCTTCGCGCCTCTTTCAGCACCTCATTTGCTTCTTTCTGCACTTCTCTTCCTTCTTTCTGCACCCCTCCTGCCTCTTTCTGTACCTCTCTTGCCAATTTGTACATCTCTCCTACCTCTTTCTGCACCCCTCTTGCCTCTTTTTGCACCTGTTAGTTCTTTCTGCACTGTTCTTGCTTCCTTCTGCACCTCTTTTGCAAAGTGTTGCATCCCTCATGCCTCTTTCTGCCCCCTCTTCCCTATTTTTCCACCTCTCTTGCTTCTTTCTGCATTTCTCTTGCTTCTTTCTGCACCTCTCTTCCAAATTTCTGTATCCCTCTTACCTCTTTCTGCACCCCTGTTCCCTCTTTCTGTACCTTTCTTTCCTGTTTCTGCACCTCTTTGCCTCTTTCAGCACCTCTGTTGCTTCTTTCTGCATTTCTCTTGCCTCTTTCTGCACCCCTCTTGCCTCTTTAAGCACCTCTGTTGCTTCTTTCTGCACTGCTCTTGCTTCTTTCTGCACCTCTGACTTAGAGGTAGTTTTAATCTTCCTGCCCTATTATGTACTAGGGCCTTACAGGGGAGGTCATGCCAATCACTGGGGTACCCCAACCCATAGTGTACCCTAGTGCATGTAGGTGTTTTCACTGTATTCTAAGTGTCTTTTAGCATAGCACTGACTCCGGTCCTGGTTAGTCAGAGTCAGTTACCACCAGTACCAGTCAGCAAAAAGTTGGGGGCACAGGTTGACTTTGCAACAAGGCCTCTTTCTACACCTCTGTTGGTTCTTTCTGCATATCTCTTGCTTCTTTCTGCACCTTTCTTTGTCTTTCTGGACTTCTGTTGCCTCTTTCTGCATTTCTGTTGCTTCTTTCTGTGCCTTTCTTCCTCTCAGCGCGGATTTTCCTTTGAGCAGGACACGCTCCTTTCCTCTCCCAGGCCTCCATTTACTGAACTGTGACCGGCCAATTTAATTAATTCCCCGGCACAGCACATTGCCATTTAGCGGCGAAGGAGTTTAAGCATTTGCTTCCAGCAAACTAAGTTTGTTTTTCCCCCTTACCGGGTCCCACCATAACGCGCATTAGTTCGCAGGCTATCCCGGTCACCTTAAGAAGAACAGCGCTACGTAGACGCCTTTACCAAGGATATTAATTCCTTCTTCAGCTCAATTCAAGTTGCTCACACTTTTTGTCCTGAAGATGAACTCGAATAATTGAGTTCGAAACGTCGTCGACCCCCTACAACATGAACTCCTTATACTCTGTAAAAATCTTTAAAGGAGCTTCTATTTCTGTTGTCAATGCGATGTCATTATTTTAAGTTCACCCTCACTTCTCACGTCACGCTTATTGTCACTTACTGTGTGAGCACCTGAATACCTTCATTGTGTAATAAATATTTGTCATACATTGACCTATATGTCCCTCGTTATATTTCCTACTGCTCTCCTTTATGAATTAAGTTTCTATTCCTTTACTTTTCTCAGTGCCTTTTACAGGGTTACTTCCCCTTGGACCCTTTAGGCCACTCTAGAACCATTGTTCCTTTAAACTACATTACCCCAGGTTCATACATTGGGGCACCCTTGTCTTCCTAAATACTTTCTTCCTCTTTCTGCACATGTCCTACCTATGTAGGCATAGTTAGAAATTAGCATTTAAAAAACCTTAGAAATTCACTGAAAAAACCACAGGTTTTAGGGACGTTATAGTTAGAAATTAGCATTTAAAAAACGTTTGAAATTCACTGAAAAAACCATAGGTTTCAGGGACGTTATAGTTAGTAATTAGCATTTAAAAAACCTTTGAAAATCACTGAAAAAACCATAGGTTTCAGGGACGTTATAGTTAGAAATTAGCATTTAAAAAACCTTAGAAATTAACTGAAAAAACCACAGGTTTCAGGGACGTTATAGTTAGTTGGACATTTCACTCGTACAAAACCAGATAAATTCGGCCGTTATAGTTAGTTTTATTCATTATTATTTGAGAGTTTTATATAGCGCTGGCCAGACCCGAAGGTATTGGAGCGCTTTCCAACATTTGTCATGTAGCAATCGAATATAAAGTATAACAATAGTAAACACATTGATTCGTGACGAATCCTGTTCAGGGAGGGGGGGGGCAACGGAGGGAATCAAGAGGTAGGTGATGTAAAAGCCTTCTTATCAAAGTGACTATATACTCCAATGGGCAAGATTCTGCGTTGCGGCAGCTATCCCTTCTGAAGAGTTCAGTTGAGGAAGAGGTCTTTGAGCTGGCTTGTGAATTTTATGAAGGAGGGGTTCGTCCTGATATGGACTGGGATGGCGTTCCAAATTTTGGGCTCATTTCCAGAGAAGGAGCATGACAAGGTTTTTTGTTTGCGAGTTTTCAGAAGGATGAGAAGTAGAGTGTTGGTACTCCCGAGATTCCTTGTCTGACCAGCCTTGTTGAGTTTGGAGGCCAGGTAGGCAGGTTTGCCAGTGTGTAGAGCTTTGTGTGTGAGACAAGCAGTCCTGAAGTTGGCACGCATTTCGATTGGGAGCCATTTTGGCTCTCTGAGAGCGGGAGAGATGTGTTCATATTTCTTTACTCCAGTGACCATCCTGGCTGCTGCATTTAGAGTTGATCTGAGGGGAGCTAAGTGAGATTTTGCCGTGCCTGTGAGGGTTGCATTCCCTTAATCCAATCTGGACAGAACCAGGGATTGTGTAGCCTGTTTAAGGTCATTGGGAGGGATGAAGGGTTTTATTTTGTTGAGTAGTTTTAGGTTGAAGAAAGCGCTCTTTGCAGTGTTCTTTATATGTTTGACCATGTCTAAGATTAGCTCCAGAGTGATTCTCAGTGATTTCACGGAGTCGGCCGGGATGAGATTGCAGTTGAGCGCATCAATGGTTTTTAGCCATTCTGTGATTTGGGGGGTCTGCTCTTCGTTGGATATGAGAAGGATTTCCGTCTTATCTTGGTTGAGTTTCAGGTGGTTGAGGGATAGCCAGTGTTGGACTTCTTTTAGAGTGTTGTTTAGTCTCTGAATGTCACCAATGGAGGAAGTTTCTAGGTAGATCTGGGTATCCTCTGCGTAGAGGTGGAAGGGGATGTTAGCTTTTTTGAGTATAGTGGTGAGGGGTTCCATGTAGATGTTGAATAGTGATGGGGAGAGAACTGATCCTTGGGGGACGCCCCTGCTTATGGGGAGTAGGTCAGACGAGAAGTTTTTGATTTTTATTCTTTGGGAGCGGTTCTGCAGAAAGGAGGTAAACCACTGTAAGCCCACCTCTTCTGCTCCAACACTTTCTCGGAGTACATTAATGAGTAATTTGTGGTCTACCGTGTCGAAGGCTGCTGATAGGTCCAGGAGTATGAGTAGACGGCATTGGTCCTTATCGAGTGATTTGTAGACATCATCTATGACATTCAGGATCGCTGTCTCTGTGCTGCAACCTTTTCTGAAACCCGATTGGTGAGGGTCTAGAAGGGTGTTGCTGTCCATGTGTTGGGTAAGTTGCAGGAGAAAGTCCTAACAGGAATACGATCCTGAATGCAGTGGACACTGTCCACATATGACTGAAAAGTCCTATGCTAACTTATACATAGTTAACCATGCTGTAATCAGCACTTAACATACTGTATGTTTTCCTTTTCTGTTTATTTTTCCATTTATAATGTAATTATATTGCATTACATAGAGTGCCTTTTAGACCGAACATGATCTATTATATGCACATTTGCTATACAAAAAACATGTCTAATCACATATACATATTAACAAAAGTTCAAAAGGCATGAACATAAACAAAGCATAATCTTTGATGCTGTGCATAAACAGTTACTCATATTATTCATTCGGTAAGTTGCAGGAGAACACATCTTTCTAGTATCTTGGTTAGAATGAGAGATTGGAGACGGGCCTGAAGTTATTGAGATCGTTTGGGTCAGATCCCGGTTTTTTCAGTAATGGCGTGACTTGGCCGATTTTGAGACAGTCTGACATGATTCCGGTCTCAGGGAGCTATTTATAATCTTGGTCCAGAGCGGGGCTAGGTAGAGTTTGAGCTTTTTAGCCAGTTGGGCATGGATAGGGTCTTCAATGTGTGATGAGGGATTGGATCTGGTAATCATTGCAATGATTTCTGCTTCGGAGATGGGATTGAACGACTTCCAGCAGTTAGGGGGGTGTCTGGGTGGGTTGTTGTCATTTTTACAAGGGGGCGGGCTTTCATTTGGTGGACAGCTGTGGTCGTCCAGGGAGAGCTCAATCTTGGTGATTTTATTGTTAAAGAAATTGGCAAAGTTATCACATAGGTCTTTGGAAGCATGCACTGAGGTTGTGGCGGGCTTGGATGTTTGTTGTCTAATGAGATTAAAAAGTTCTTTGTGACGATTTTTGGCATTGTTTAGTGCACCAAAGAAGAGGGAATTTTTTTCATTTTTGATGTGATTTTTATATTTCCTGTATTCAGTTTTGAGTTGATCAAGGTGGATTGTGGACGGGTTGTTTTGCCAGAGTCTTTCTGCAGCTCTTAGTTGTCTTCTTTCAAAGTTTACGTCTGTGTTGAACCAACATCTCGATGGAATGTTCCTGACTCTTTTTTGTTTCAAGGGAGCTATTTGGTCAAGTATGGAAGTCATTGTTGCATTGTAGTGTGAAGTAAGTTCTGTTGTGGAAAGGTCACATGTGGTGGTGGGAAGGAGTGAACTTACCCTTTCTTCCAGGTCGGCCAGGGGAATCTGTCTTAGGTTTCTCGCCCAATGGGGAGATGCCTGTGTACGAGGTAGGTAATGGATCTTTTGGTTGATGTGAAATAGAATGATGTGGTGGTCTGACCAGTCAACAGGCAGGATGTGGTCAATGGTGACTGTATCTTCGTGAGCTATAATGGCATCCAGGATTGAGCCTCTGTTATGAGTTTGCTCTGTGCAGTGTTGGATAAGATTATTGTTGCATAGAAGTTCATTCATGGATTGGATCAGCGAGTTATTTTCATCATTCCAGTGTAGGTTGAGGTCGCCTAGTATTATGTTGTTAGAGTCCAAGAGTGAGCAGTGTGTTATCAGGTCAGAAAGGTGTTCTCCAAATGAAGGGGTGTTGCCTGGCGGATGGTAGAGGAGATGGCAGTATAGCATTTTGTTGTCAGTTGTCTTTATGGTGGAGGTTAGGTATTTAAAAGTGTTATATTTGAAGGAGTCCGTTTCCGTTACGGAGATGTTGCTCTTGTGGATGATTGCAATACCCCCACCACGATGGTTCTTTCTGTCTTTATTGATGATTAGTTGAGCTAACTATAACTCGCGCCCCCGCAATGCACTGCTGATGACGTCACATATTACATCATTCATGACATGGTCAGTGACATCACTGATGACATCTCAAATGACATCACTGATGATATCATCCACGTGATAACCTGATGCACCTCCTCATACCCTAATATAACCTTTGATACACCCACTCTAAAATACAGACAACCATTTTTGAAACCATAGACACACCAACACCAGTTACTACATACCCACTCACTGATTCCTAGGTCTACACACACACATTCACTCATTCACCCATACAGTCACTCATACATGCAGTCACTCATCAATACAGCACTATCATATGCACTCATACACCTATACAGACACTCGCACACTGCCACTCATCCATAGAGTTACTCAGACACCTAGTCAGTCATGGAAAGAATCAATCACACTCCCATTTACTCACCTATACAGTTATACACACACCACCTCACTTATTCATACAGATACTAACACATACTTACTCTCTTATACAATCACTGATACAAGCACACACTCATCCATACAGCCACTCTCACAATCACTCACTCTCACATATAGTCATTTATATACTCCAACACTCACATATACTGCCTTTTACATATGTAGTTACTCACACATGTACCACTGAGACATCCATTCACTCACCAACACACCCATACACACACTCACCCACCCATACAGCCCTTCACAGATGCACTCTTGAACCCATACACCCAGTGAATCACCCACTCACACAACTATGCACAGAGTCACACACTCTCCACCCACCCACACAGACACTCAGGCACCCATACAGATACTCAGACAACCAAACAATAACCCATAAATACACTCATGCAGCTACTCACCAACCCATGCAGCCGCTTACACACCAACTGACAGACTGATACAGATATTCACACAGTTTAGTCATTAACCCATGCATTCAGTAAAACATGTTTAATCACTCATTTATACAGTCAGTCACGCACCTACTAAATCATCCATTCAGACACTTATACACCCACTCATTCTTCAATACACCTTGGCGTATATATATATATATATATATATATATATATATATATATATATATATATAAAACATATTTAAACTTTACAGAAACACACAGTCACTGGATGATGTCTCCAGTGATGTCATGTGAGATGTCATCAGTGATGTCACTGACCATGTCATGAATGATGTAATATATGACGTCATCAGCAGTGCATTGCGGGGGCGCGAGTTATAGTTGGCTCAACTAACTATAATGGCCGAATTTCTCTGTTTTTGTACGAGTGAAATGTCCAACTAACTATAACGTCACTGAAACCTGTGGTTTTTTCAGTGAATTTCTAAGGTTTTTTAAATGCTAATTTCTAACTATAACGTCCCTGAAACCTATATTTTTTCCAGTGAATTTCAAAGGTTTTTTAAATGCTAATTACTAAGTATAACGTCCCTGAAACCTATGGTTTTTTCAGAGTATATATATTTGAATGCACAAAAAATAAAATAACGCTGCACAAAGAAAGTGGTGTCTGTTCCGTTTTTCCTTGGCGACACAAGAAGGAGAAGGAGTTTTGAAATATATATATATATATATATATATATATATATATATATATATATACATATACATATATATATACTGTTTGTGTCATTTTTTGGCTCTTATACGCAAAATTAGATCTTGAAAAAATCAGATTTGCCTCAATGGTCGCTTCCGTTTATCGCAGACTAAAAAAAACACATCAAGTTGCCCTTCTTGCAATATTGTCATCTAGCCACTGCCTTTAGGAATGCACAATGTGCAAGACTCCCCTTCTAAACACCTAAACTTACAGGGCAGTGGCAAAGCATTTCAGTGCAGAGATGCCTTGCAAATTAGTTGAACACCCACAAAATTGTGAGTCTATGTGTATTCACAAATGTTTGTAAGGCACTTTCAAATCCTCGATCTGGTCAGCGGCTTACTCCTGCCAATGGCAGTAGTAAACCCATAACCAGGGTGGGAATGGCATCGAAACACCAGCAAAACTGGTAGAAATAAAGGAGGGGGGGGGGGGGTTTATCGAGTGAAAAAAGTTATAAAGTTCAAATTAACTGCTGTGCTGAATTCATTAATGCATACATTCACGCGACAATTAGTTCTCATGGGAGGCATTTGCAATTCACTAAAGACGGGTACTACTTCTGGATTAATGCGACCAGTGCAGCTTCCAAGGAGTGTAGCTGAAAAACTTTGTTAATTTTAAAAAGGCCGGAAATATATTCCAGATTGAGGAGTAAACTCCAAACTTTACTGCCGAAGACTATTACCAGAAAGTGCAATGGCAAATCAATGTAGAGGCACAGAGATGACATTTAGTATTCCACAATGTATTGGCTAAAGGGAAGAGTTGAAATAATTTCTCTCTGTCTGAGCTGGTTTATGACATGATTTTTACCTGGACAGAGTGCATTAGTTCTCGACCAACCATGAGAAGAAAGAACAGGCCTCGTGAACAGCATTTCAGCCCACCGACTCCTCCAGTTAAGAGTAACCATTGGGTTAGGCGACTCACCAGTGATCAAAACATGTGCTGCAGTACTGGGTCCTTAACCTTTAATTCTGTACGGCTACGCCTGCTATTTCTAGCGCCAAGAAACAGTGAACATGAAGTAAAAGGCGCTATGGAAAAAACGTATTATTATTATAATTATATAAGTGCTGCCATTTGTTGTAAGGACAATCAGTGCCAGTCACCAAAGTGTTACGTGACCATACATGTTAAGTTTCAATAGCCTATGCTTAAACATAAATATGACTTTGGGGAAAAGTCGAGGTAAAAAGAGCCCTATTTTACATTCTTTTTTTTCTTGTTCCTTCATATAAATCAGACACGGTTGCTGCAGACATGCAGAATAAATGTCTGCTCTGTGAAGATAATGAAGCGCCAATGTAGCTAGCTATAAATAGCTTCAGAACTTCATTCTGTGAATCAGGATCTCCGAAGATAAGATATTTTTATACTCCTAAATTTAACATAAGCGCCCTGTTACCATTATCCATTTGGCTGGCATAGTATGCATGAGTGGGCACATTCTTTGCCAGCTTCTAATTGGCTGCTCCACCAGTGACACTCTGTTTAATCCCAGATTTTTAAAAAAATGCTTTACAGCGCAAAGTTATTAAAAACTGAAGTTGGCAAATTGCATTATTAGTTGTGATGGTAGAGTCAGGTGAATACCTGTACCACTGGAGGTGGGCATGTGTGCCAGCAGAGAGAGTCTGCATGGGTTGGCATTGTGCTCCTGTACAGGTCTGCATGTTTCTTGGGGTGTTTTAGCCTGCGAGTTGCTGTACAAAGGCACATCACATATATAGGTATGCCCATGGGGAAAAGCTAGGGTAAATAGAGCATGCAAATGATACGATTTCTCTTGCCGTAGTCACACTGTGTCCCACTTTGTGTTCGTGTATCTGGAATAGCATAGTTCATTGCTCCCGTGACTTATTTGGGCGCTGAATGTACTGCGCATTGGTGCGGCTGGGTGGCGAGAGCAACGAGCCGTGAAATGAGAGTCATTGCCGAGTCCACAGGTCTGTTCCACCCTTTCCTTCCCTTCGTTGCCTCCTCGTTCAGGTTTGCACGTCCTTGCCTTCTGTTATTCCTCTTTCTTTTTCTATTGCTCATTCCACTTCTTTCCAGCCTCTCTCTCTCTCTCTCCCTTTCTTTCTCTCTCTCTCTATCTCTCTCTCTAGATATTATGCTACTGGGAAATCTGAACTTCCCTTTGGCCCATCGAAATTTGTGGATACTATGTCCCCACTTTTCTGCAACCTAAGAAGAACAGGATTGTGTGTCCTGCAGATATCCAATAATAACATTTTGAGCACCTAGTAGGAGCATGCAGATAGCACTCCAACTACTCAAAACAATGACTACCAGAAAATTGCTCCTTGAACAGTTGTTGTCAAATATTGTTTTCCAAGAAATGTGTCCAGTTTCCCTTAACCCATCACCTTATCTCTGGTGCCTCCTATTGACAGCCACTGAATAATTATACCAGCTATCTACTTTTCTTTATGAGAAGCAGTAGCCCCCTTTCAGAAGTGAGCTGGATCCAGTTAATGTTTAGGTTATGTGAATAATGATTTCCTTTATTGAAAAATATAATATCACTTTTAGTATTACTTCTTGCACTCACAGTTGGTTTTATAATAAATAGATTCCTTTCTGTGGTTATATCTCTGCTTCACGAAGGCACTGGGATCTGCTAGTTTAATTTGTAGTTGCCAAACAGAACACTGTGCTCTACCAACTCATAAACAGCTGTTTCTGGATGGTGATTTTATTGTGTGTCATTGCCCTGTTATACTGTATGAAAATTTCTCTTTTTGTATGGTAACCTTCATTTTTTCTGGTTTGATGATACTGGTTTTTTGATTCTGCACACTGGGGCATTGCCAAACAAGAACAAGTGTTTGTTGTCTGACCCCTAAAAAATGTTGAATGTGACTACACTCCTGATTGGCATATTTAACTTACCCATAATTCCATAGCATATGGTACCACAGTTTACCCCGAGCCTGTAAGTTAAATGTCACTAACGAACTGTTAGCGCATATTGTGCTACCACTAAAGTGATGAAACAAAACATGTCCCCAAGCCTGCCACTGCAGCCTAGGGGTGCAGTTTTAAAAGTGAAATTCGACCTGGCAAAATAAACCTTTAGGCAGGCCTAAACACTCCTCTTAATAATTGTTTGTCACCCTTAAAGTACGCCCTACATCCCCATAGAGCAGAGTGCGTGGTATTTAAAAAGTAGGGCATTTGTACTATAGTTTTACATGCCTTGGCAGTAAAAAATCCCCAAAATCATTTTCCGCTGTGCAAAGATTGGCTCTCCAATAGAAAAGCACTGGGTTACAATATAACATCTTATAATGCATACCTTTTTTTTGGGAGAAGCTAGGTAAATATCCCAAGGACTCATTTTAATATTTAAAATCCAACTTAATGGTAAAGTCGGATTTTATATTACTATTTAGAAAATTACACTTTTAGAAAGTTTTAATTTTTCTGCCAGAGCCAAATGTGCCTTTCTGTCAGTGTGCACTGCCACCCAGGAGCTGAAAGGCTCCTTCGATAAGATGTGAAGTTGCTCCCAGGGCTGAGACAAAAGAACATGTGTGGGTGGAAGTGTTCTGTTCCTCTGACAGGATGACCGTTTGGGCAGTAATCCAGAACCTAATTATCTTCAAAAGGGCCTGTCTGTCACAAGCAGGTTTAGCTCATACCTCGGCCTGCCCTTTTTAGGTCGAGTTTTCGAGACCTCTTGTATATACTTTAGTATATACTTTATATGCTTCTTTGTGGTCTTCCAGCCGGCCCACTAGTTTGATTTGTCTGTTTCAATGTCCTTCAAAAATCCTTGCCTGCTGGTGGTCACACTTTTCTATTCAATCAATCAATTAATCAATCAATCAGGGGGTTTATAAAGCATGCTACTCACCCGTGAGGGTCTCAAGGCGCTAGAGGGGGGGTAGGCAGCTCCGGCTCAGTCGAAGAGCAAGGTCTTGAGGTCCTTCCTGAAGATGTGCAGGTTAGGGGAGCGTCTGATGCTGACCGGGAGCTCGTTCCAGGTTTTGGCTGCGATGTAAGAGAAGGCCCTTCCTCCTGCTCTGCTTCTGCGGATGCGGGGTGTCTCCGCTAGGGCGAGGTCGGCGGATCGGAGAGTTCTTTTGGGTGCATGGAAACAGACTCTATCGTTGAGGTATTTGGGTCCGATGTTGTGGGGGGATTTGTAGGCGTGGGTGAGAAGCTTGTAGGTTATTCTCTTCTCGACCGGGAGCCAGTGTAGGTCTCGAAGGTGTTGCGTCATGCGTTTGTGCCGTGGGGTCCTGAGGACGAGTCTGGCCGCGGCATTCTGGATGATTTGGAGCTTGTGTAGAAGGGTCCTGTTGATGCCGGCGTAGAGGGCGTTTCCGTAGTCCAGTCTGCTGGTTATGAGTGGGTGGGTGACGGTTTTTCTGTGTTCGGGGGGATCTATTTGAAGGTCTTTCGGAGGATGCGGAGGCAGTTGAAGCTGGTGGAGGCGACGGCGTTGATCTGGCGTGTCATGGTGAGAGAGGAGTCAAGGATGATGCCGAGGTTCCGAGCATGGTCTGTCGGGGTGGGAGGACTCCCGAGGGTGGAGGGCCACCATGTGTCGTCCCAGGCGGAGGTCGAGGGTCCCAGGATGAGGACCTCAGTTTTCTCAGTGTTGAGCTTCAGGCAGCTGTCCTTCATCCAGGCCGCGACGTCCCTCATTCCTTCCTGGAAGCTGAGCCTGGTGTCTTCGGGATCCTTCGTGAGGGAGAGGATGAGTTGGGTGTCATCGGCGTACGATACTATGTTGAGCCCATGCTGTCTGACGATGGCGGCGAGGGGGGCCATGTAGATGTTGAAGAGCGTGGGGCTGAGCGATGATCCCTGTGGTACTCCGCAGTTGATCTCTGTGGGTTCGGAGATGAAAGGGGGGAGTCTGATCCTCTGGGTTCTGCCGGAGAGAAAGGATTGGATCCAGTTGAGGGCGGTTCCTTGTATCCCGGTGTCGTGCAGTCTGGCTGCGAGGGTGTGGAGTGAGACGGTGTTGAAGGCCGCGGAGAGGTCTAGTAGGATGAGGGCTGCGGTGTGTCCCTGGTCGAGTAGCATGCGGATGTCGTCAGTGGCGGCGAGGAGGGCGGTCTCGGTGCTGTGGTTGCTGCGGAATCTGGACTGGGAGGCGTCTAGGATGGAGTGCTCTTCGATAAATGCGGTCAGCTGGGCATTTACGACTCTTTCGGCGATTTTGGCGGCGAACGGGAGCAGAGAGATGGGCCGGTAGTTCTTCAGGTCCGTAGGGTCGGCCGTGGGCTTCTTAAGGAGGGGCTTGACTTCTGCCTGCTTCCAGTCGTCAGCGAAAGTGCCGGATTGGAGGGAGGCGTTGATGGTCCGTCCTAGTTCAGGGGCGATGGCGGCCTTCTGGTAGATGTGAGGTGGGCAGGGGTCCGTGGGGGCTCCAGACCGGGTTTTCATCATGGTCGTGGTGATGAGTTCCACCATGACGGGGGTCCAGGTGGTGATGGTCGGCTGGTGGTCAGCGGAGGGGGAAGGGGTGGTGAACGGCATCTGGTCACTGAAGTGGTCGTAGAGGGTCTTGATCTTCTGATGGAAGTAGGTGCTGGGCTTGTTGCAGAGTTCCTGGGATGGTGTGACGTCCGTGGCCTCACTGGGGGGTTTGGTGAATTGCTGTATGACGTTGAAGAGTTCTCTGGCGTTCGTTGCGTTGGTGTCGAGTTTGTTCTTGATGAAGGTCCGTTTGGTGTCCCTTATGAGCTGGTGGTAGTTCTTCAGGGCGCTCCTATAGTTGTTTAGGTCTTCCATGGATTTCCGGTTTCGCCATATTTTCTCGAGGCGTCTGTGGGTGCGCCTGGCGACTTGGAGTTCGGTGGTGAACCAGGTGGCCTTCAAGGGGCGTTGTTTGGCAGGGTTGCGGAGGGGGGCGATCTTGTCGGCGCATCTGGAGATCCATCGATGGAGTTCTTTGGCTGCAGAGTTGGCGTCGGTCGTGGTGGAGGGGGGGTCTAGGAGGAGGGTGGAGATGAGGTGTTCCTCTGTGATTTTGCTCCAGTTCCTTCGTGGCGAGCGTGGGGCCGGTTTGGGTGCGGTGACCCTCCTTTTTGTCTTTCATTTCCTCCCACAGGAGCATGGCTTCATTACTTCTCCCCTTACACTTTCCCATTATAGCAACTGTAAAAAGGACTACTTTTTCCTTCGTCTAAGCACATTTCACTCCAGAGCTCAATGTTTTCAGTTGCTCCGAGCTCCTATCAGACCACCACTTATTTACGGTTTAGAGTTAAGGGGGGGCAGGTCTTCTCAAAATGAAAACGTTATGCAGTGGCTGGGATTACAACCGTTTGTGAAAACAAGAGTTTACCATGCTTTTCAGTTATGCAATGCCGATGCGCAGAGAAAATTGCTATTGTTAAAAGTTTTTATTAATATTGCCCCAATTTAAGATGTCGGCCACACGCAATGCTCGATGACGAGGATGTCTTGCCGACAAGCGTTTTGCCTTCTCACTTACAGGCTACCAGATTGGGTTACTGGAGGGTGATAAATTATTTCCAGTTCTGCGCTTCTGTTATAATTTTGAATTAATATCGGCCCAATTTAAGATGACAGCCACATGTCATGCGCGATGACATCGTTAACGTCACGCGTTATGATGAGCCACCTTGCCATCAAGTGTTTTGTTTTCTCTCGGGCACATTGCCAGATTGGTCTAATGGAAGGTCATTGATTTTTAAGCCGTGTTGTGCCCTGTGTGCCTCTTTTTGCCAATAATGTCTCTTGCACAGCGGTGGCATGCGAGCCCGGGGCAGACCTGATGGCGAGACAGCTCTGTGATCTGCCGTCACCGTGTTTTTGTGCCATTCGCTGTCCTGCCCTTATTGTTCATCGTCCAGCAAGCACTGACGACTGACTCGGCAACAGCCACACGCCAACGGGTTCAGCCACTGTCCCAGCTGTGTAGCGTGTATTAATTGTGAGAGATACTGTGATTGTTCACGTCCCTGTGGACACCTGTGCTCGTGCCTGGCTGCCACAGCTGAGAAGATTATGATTCTCTCGAGAAAAACTGTGCCTGAACCTGAAATCAAAGGTTCACAAAAGGGTGTCTGCAGATTTGCATTTCGTCAGCATCGAGCTTAGCTTATATGCGTGATATAAGAACATTAGCAGGTAACAGGTTAATCAAAGAGGGCTCGATTCACATGGAAATAAGCAACATCTACCCAGAGTAGATGCACGCCTGTGTCTTCCACATATTTGCTCATTCTTTGAGTATACAAAATGCCAAGGAATGCATTTGTAAATTAATGAAATTCATAGATTTCTCTGCCTAATGGTGTTGTCTACACTTGTTATAAAGACTGGCCGTAAAATGCATGTTTATGCCTGACATGCAGGGGCAAGTTTTATGGGGTCAGTGTTCGGTGTCAATTTTTATTTCCTACCCTTTTTATCTCCAGTTAGAATTTTGTTTTTAAGGAGAAATCACTCCTGTCCAATTCACTCCATTAAAATATTGGGGAGTTTTGAGAACTTTCTCACAATAATTGCATATCTACTGTAAAAAAATGTTTGGTGTATTTTAAGGCGCATATTTGGGATGAGAGATGCCACTGGGGCATTTTTGAATGCCCACAAAATAATGAACGTATGGGTATCTCCAACACTGTTAAGATTTAACACCCTGTGCCCCTCTCCCCAAGGTAACACCCATTTACTAAGGACTGGAGAGAAACCACCATGAGGCAGACATTCTGCCCTTCAAATCCTATTGAATCTGTACAGATTGCTGGACTTCCCAACAGTTTAAGCACCACTTGGGTGTAAATTTGGTGGGCAGTTTAAGTTTGGAAAAATGTCCCCCCTGTGTGTCTGTGAATACCGCAAAAGGTCGTACATTCGGGTCGTTATTTAATGTGCAATACATTTCGCTGATGACCACTGAATAGCTGGCTTTTCTTATTCTAGTCTGTATTTACTTGTGTGTTGTTTATGTAAACATTGTGTACAGTAAGTGCATGCCTCCCTCCAACCTTTATATTATATGGCTATCCAGCCCTGTGAAACATACAGAATGCACGCTTAACTTCATTACAGCTTTTTCCATCATAAATCTCATTTTAAATCTGATAAATATATTTGGGGATGCTTTCTGGTGTTCTCTGAAATGGTACATCGATGAGGCAGGGAGGAGCGAAGGGTCTGCCAGCAATGCACGTTTTTAGTGAGTGTTGCTTGCTTGTGTGCACTTGTTGTGTTGTTTCCTCCCACGGAGCTCCACCCACCACATCCTATAGCATAGGACAATGGGTCAGCCAACTACTGCCATTCATTGCATCATGCAAAGCAGACCTTTCTGCTCCAAAGTGCTTGGGAAACAAGAGCGAATGACCGCTCTTCCTGGTAACTTACCATAACCTGATGTAGACATGTCATTGTCTATATGAAGAGGCTTTGGGAAAAGAGGGAGGGCAGGGAGCACACCCCGAAAAATAACCCTGCCAATCCGGTGAGTGTTGGATAAATAACACTGGTGGACCTACTGGTCACTGCTGTATTTGTCTTTTAGCATCAATCACTCTAACCTACATGTGCTGGCCCTTTGTTTCTTTCATTTTCCTAATATAGAATTTCAAAAAGTGACCTATTTAACTTAAGTCTTTTTGGCCTAGCTTTTAATTTTTTATTTAAAATCATTTTTTAGAATGCTTCTGTATTTCAATTACTTTCTAAAATACACCGGTTGCAGATTGCACATTTTCTACATGTTTGGTTGCTCCCATTTTGACTGGCTTGAGAGCACGCTCTGTCTTTCGTCTTCTGTGGTGGTACATTCTGCGCACACACTCTTACTTGAACTTCGTTACAATTAGCTGAGGGGAACACAAGTGCTTTCTATTAAAGTCTCATGGAAATATGAAAGGAGCTCATATGGTCTTGGGTTTCAGTCACGACCCACATTTTTAACTAGGGATCTATTTTGAGCATGGATGAGTAGTCATTCTAGGAAACAACATTCAAAGGTATGTCACTGACATACCACATATTTTCACTAAAACAACTTCACACCACACAATTCCAATACAAACAACTCAAATCCAACACATCTCTCCCTTGCACTTCCAACAACCCTGTCAACTCTCCCCCACACACCCACTGCCCCTCTCATCTCTCCCTAACACTGCCACTACCCCCTCTCATCTCGCAATCTCACTGCCCCCTCTCATCCCTCCCTTACATTCCCTATCTCCATTCGATACTGCCTGCTCACACAAACTAAGCACAGTTTCTTTCCTGTGCCTTTTCAAGGTTTCTGTTCCTCAAACCCACGTTCTCCTCCTCTTCTTAGGGTGTCTTGTGCATAGACAGGTCCTCCCTCTTTATGCGTCAGTTGCCTGCTCTCCCCTTCTCATCTCTTTCTCACATATTCTTTCTGCTCCTCTGTCTCTAGTTCGTTCACCACTTCCTGCACAAACTACCTATCTCTCTATCTTCCTTTTTATCTATTCTTTGTTGCTCTCACCCCTATTTATTTACCATGCCACACAATTCTACTACACAAATACACTCCACATCACACAATTCCACTCCACACAATTCCACAACTAACAATTCCAGTACAACCCACATAATTCCACTCCACACACATCCACTACACTCCAAACCCAAAACATGTAGGTAAAAGATATTGTCATTTACAACACCAATAGCTCTAACTCTTGCAAATGCGAGACCTATTGCATTGTAAATGCTTGTTCTTGTCCTGTTAGCCATCCAGGCTCCACTCCCACTGGGGGAGGAGCTGCCTCAAGAACCAGGTTCAAGTGACCACAGCAACACTTCTGGGTGGGCACAGAAAACTCAGTACAGGGGAAGAAAAATTCTGTTATACTGGTTTTAGCTAGAGGTAGGCACTGTGGGATACATTAAGTAAAACACACAGGAAGTGCTGCAGAATTGGGTAAGGTCACCCCCTGGGAACCTTTACCCCATTTGTTAGGGAATGGCTAGAGGTTTCTCCCCACCCACATTCTGGCTCTAGGCATAAAAGTGACATCCCAATACCCTCTTCAGAACACCTCTGGACCTGTGGAAGACAAAGAAAAACTGCACCTGCTGTTCTGACCTGTGAGGAGACCCCCAAAGGTTTTACCTGCTCCCACTTGCACCCAGGACTGAGAAATGGACTCCAACGGTGAGTTGGCAGACCTCCCATTAAGTTACAAAAGCTGCATGAAGCCAACTTTCTAAAGAGCCCAGCTGACCACTTCCAACTGTACCTGCCCTGGACCCTGCTAGTAGTTCTACTGAAATGATTCCTGACCCCTAACTCATATCTTGTGCTCAACAAATCATTCTGTGGCTCATGTTCGAATGTCTATGCGCATTTTGGCATGGCGCCTTTTTCAGGAAAGCCACATATTAGTAATGCTCAACGTACCTGCAGAAACATATCACAAAAATTATAGTGCCTTCGAGAGAAACAAAACACATACTAAAAGATTTAAATAAATAGCATGATTTGCTACCAATAACTGAATGACCAACACCTTCACCAGGACTGTCGTGAAAACTGAAGAACACGCACAAGACAAGTCTGTTAGAAAGATATATGGACCATATTATTTAATAGAATTTTGCTCTATGTATGTTGGATTACTGCTTGAGATATCTCCTTCTAGTGTGTGTGGTTTGAGTGAGTGCTGGAACGCAAGCTATATATATGAATTATTGCGGATTTTTGAAACTGTATTTGGATTTTTACATTTTTCAATTGGGTCATATGTGATATACAAAATATTGAATGTTAACTAATAATAAAAGATGTTGTCTTACACAGTGTACACATTTTCTTTTGTGCCTGCTTGTACATTTGTCTAGCAAGAACATGTAATTGTTGTGGGAGTCCCACAGACTCCCTTATGTTGTACAAGTCTGCTCTAAAGAGGCAAATCTTCCAGGTGAAGAGCCCCAGTCCATACCTTTGCCCTTGGTTAACTTGATGACCTTTTGTGCTATATGTTCTCGCCCAGAGTTGGAAGAGGGGTAAACTGGTTAGTACAGGTGACTGTTGGAGTATAGCTCCCCTCTATTCTAGGCCTGCTTAGATGGTTTCTGATGGGAGTTCACAGCAGTGGAGGGCAGGCGGATTGGGTTGGGGTATCAGGAGGTAGGTCCCCTTTGCCCAAAGCTGTGCTGATGTTTTTGGTTTCACCCACGAGAACCTTCTTGCTACCCTTCTTACTATCCACTTGAAAGTAGTGTGAAATTTTGGCTCAAGTGCCCTTGTCCTTAGCTTGTGTTGGTTCATTGCCCAAAATTCCCCCACCTCCTCTATCAGCTCGTCTGTGGCATCAAGGGTGCAATTATCTGCTGCATGGCATTTGGCACTCTATGCCACATTGCCTTGCCCCGCAGTGTGGTCCAGCACTTTCAGCTTTCCCATTGTCTGATTTAAGGTTGCAAATACTCACAGTTCCAATGCGGTCCAAAGAGGTTGGTGGCCCCTGACTGTCCTACGTTCAGTTCCCAAAGAGTCCTGCGAGGCGGGAGTTCAGAGGTGCCTTTAGCGCTGCTGGAAGATGCCCCGCCCCAACAGTACCGGTGTGCAAACGCACCTCCTGACGCTAGAGCTGGTGGGGGATTAATTCCCCTGTTCTTGTCAGGGTCCGCAGAGGTTGATGGCCCCAGATTCGTTTCCTAAAGTCTATTATTCCTTCACTCTCCTTCCCTCTTCCACTCACTCCTTTCGACAATTTTCCCCTTACCTCTGGACACCACATTACTCTACTCAGATGTTTCTTCTAGTTCTCCTTTACTTGTAGTCTTCTACTGACCTTATCCTGCTATTATCCTACACTGTCGTTTCTCCTGCCCTCTCTCTCCATTCCTCTTTGCTCTCCTACATTTAGCCTCCTTTATTTGCTGCCCTTCACTCTTCTCCCTCATCCACTCAGTACTCTCAATACTCACCCACCCATTCTCCTTAACCCACTCAGGTTTTCTCTCTTTCACTCCAGACTCTCCCCAGATTACTCTCTTTACCTCAGGTATTTCCTCCACTCTCGCACTTTTCTTAGGGTTTGATTTAGAAGCACTCTAAGATTTTTTGCCATACTTCACCAACCCTGCCAAGTACCACGCCTCAGGGGTTAGACTAATGCTGGTGTCTGCATCATCGCATTAAAATGCATTAGTCACTGTAGGACTTGGCCTTTTTGGATAAAGTTCCCTAAACCTTTTGCTTTCCCCCTAGACCGTTTTCCTGACATAGAGTTGCCAATTTAGATGCTTTGGGTACTTTGCCACTGCTGATCAGTGTCAAAGTACAAGTGTTCCCTGTGTAAAGTGTAATGGTAATTGGTTGGCCATGTTTGGTATGTTTGCCTTACTAGTAAAGTCCCTAGTGATGTGCACTGTGTGTGCCAGGGCTAGTAATGCAAAGGTGCGCGGAGAAGGGAACTCAGGCCTGCAGTGTAGGGCCTGCGCGCAGTTTGCTAAGTTAGCATGTTGTCCTGACAAGTGCAACCACTTGTCAGGCCTTACTTTCCCTTTTGCGTACACAGTGGGCACCCCTGTGGTAGGTCCCGGGTAGACCCTGGGCAGGGTGCAGTGTAAGTAAAAGGCAGGACATATACTGAAGTGTGTGCTATGTCCTGACAGTGAAAAACACTCCATTTCGTTTTTCACTGGTGAATGTCCATCCTGCCCATAGGACAGAATGGGGGAGGCTGGGTATTGTGTTTGTAAGCCTAGTTTCCCATAGGTTTAAAATGGAGAGGTGAAGTTTAGTATGTATGAACTCACAGTGTCATAACACATCTTTCTATGAAAGTGGTTTTATCACTGTGTGTTCAGAAACCACTCTTTTAGAAAGTGGCTGAGTTTTGTGCTTTAAGCATTTCTGTGTGTCTCTGCTGAATGTGGATTGACTGTCTGGATCTGAGAGGGGAGAGGAGCTGGGGGAGGTCTTGACCTAGGGAGGGGTTGAGATGGCACCAGGCTGACCTGCATCTGGAGAGTAGGCGGAGGAGAAGCCCCGGGAGGTGAAGAGGCCTGGGCTGCGGCTATAAAACAATTGACCCATCTCCGGCTGAGTGATTAAGGATCCAGACCCCCAGTATCAAAGGAAGAAAGGTGACACTGGGAGGGAGACACCCAGAACTGATTTAGGCAGGGGTCAGGGACCCCTGAGCACAACGAACTTCAAAGACATTTAGGGGTATAACTATGAGAGCTGAGACCCCTGAACGTTGGAATAGAAATGGATTGAGACTGAAAAGGCTTGGACCCATTTCGTGGTCAAGAGGAACCTCTGCTAAGGAAGGAACAACTGAAGAGACTGCTGGGAAGGACCGACCCTTGCTTCATGATTTGGGGCTGGTCTGCAGTTTTCTGTTGTAACGAAGGAAGAGGCTGTTGGGACTGTGCTTTGTGCGCTGGGTCCCCCTGCTTGAAGAAGACTGTGCTTTGTGCTGTGTCTTGTTACCCCAAGGGCCCGAGGTGAGCTGGCTCCCTGTTTGGAAGCACAGGAACATAAAAGTTTCCGAAGAAGTTTCAAGCGATGCGGTGGGCGCGTGTTGTGGCAGCTTGAAACCCTCGGAAGGTGTGCCCTGTGATCTTGGACACACGGAGGAGAAGTGGGACTCGGACGCGCTGGGGGTGTGTCGTGGTGCACAGGAGGCGTTGGTGAAGAGCGCCTGGTCAACGTATGCACCGGAGGTGAGGTGAGTCTCGGACGCGCTGGGTGCGTGTCGTGGTGCACCGCAGGCGTTGGTGAAGAGCGCCTGGTCAGCGTGTGCATCGGAGGTGACGTGAGACTCGGACGCGCAGGGTGCGTGTCGTGGTGCACCGCAGGCGCTGGTGAAGAGCGCCTGGTCAGCGGGTGCATCAGAGGTGAAGGGAGTCTCGGACGTGCAGGGTGCGTGTCGTTGTGCACAGGAGGTGTTGGTGAGGAGCGCCTGGTCAACGTGTGCATCGGAAGTGGAGTGAGTCTCGGACGGTCAGGGTGCGTGTCGGGGTGCACCGGAGGCGCTGGTGAAGAGCGCCTGGTCATCGAGTGCACCGGAGGAGAAGTGAGGCTCGGACACGGTGAACGTGTCGGGGTGCGGCCGAAGGCGTTGGTGAAGAGCGCCTGGATATCGGGGCACTGGAGTTGGAGTAAGTCTCAGTGAAGCAGTGTGCGTGCTTTGGTGCAACCTGGGACTGTGGAGGTGATCAGCTGATCATCGTGTGCACCGGAAGAAAGTGAGTCTCTGCAGCACGGTGTGCATGTCTTGGTGCCAACTGAGACCGCAGGAAGGAGTGCCTGGTGAACGTGCATTCGGAGTCGACGTGAAGTCCCATCAGCGTTGTGTGTGTGGCTTCGTGCCAGAGGAGACCCGGAGGATGCTGTGGTGAACGTGCACCCGGAGTAATGTAATCTCAGAGGCGTGGGGTACGTGTGCCCTGCGGCCGCCTGAGACCTTCCTAACAGTTGCGACCCGGACCGGCAGCGCTGGAGGAGCTGAGTTGCCAGGCCTAGCCGCTGAGGCCCATTGAGAAAGTTCTGCACGGAAGGCCCGGTTCGCTGAAGGAGGAGAGGAGAGTGGGGTCGCGCCCCCAGGTAACGTGGATCACTGCCTGGTTGGGTGCGGGCTCGGAGGGACACTCTCTCGGCCTCTCAGTCCTTCTGGCAATGTGAGCCTTTGCTTCGGCTCAGATTGGGGCCCGTACTGACCAAAGGAGTGACAGTACTGGGGCCAGAGTGAGAAGCTGTACTTTATGTCATTGTTGATACGTGTGGGGTGCAACTGTTATCGAAGAGGCTGACTGTCGTAATACACATTGCCAATATTGCTGCTAACGAACTGCCGGACTGTCTTAGGAAGCCTGAAATTATTTCTGCATAACGAAGTACACGATTGTAGCGCTACGCATTGCATTATTTCTCCATTGCAAAGTACAGGATTGTAGCGGCCCGCATTGCATTATTTCTTCATTGCAAATTACATGATTGTAGCTACGCATTGCATTATTCCTTAATTGCAAAGTACATGATTGTAGTGGTGCGCATTGCATTATTTCTTCATTGCAAAGTACGTGATTGGGGTGTGACGCATTGCATTATTCCTTCAGTGCGCAGTACATGATTGTAGCGGTACGCAGTGCATTATTTCTCCCATTGCAAGGTACCGGGGTGTATCGTTACGCATTGTATTATTTCTCCTTTGCCCAGCACAGGATTGTATCGTTACGCAGCGCACTATTGTTTGTCCATTGCAACGTGTGTGATTCTAGCATTGCGACCAGCATAGCATTTTGAAAGCGGTGGTTGGGATTTGAACCTACCAACCAGCCGGAACAAATATTACCCTTTATTATATGTTGGCTTTTGTATCGTGTGGTCTGATCGTATATCTTTTTATATAAAGTTTATACTTGTTTTATCAAACTCGTGTGGAGTCCACTTGTGGTGTCACCAGTGGGTTGCTGTGAGTGTGGTTGCACATACTGTACACTCGTGCCTTGGAGATAGGCCTGGCTGCTCGTGCCAAGCTACTAAGGGGGTGAGCAGGGCTATCTCAAACGGTGTCCTTACTTGGCCTAACGTTGAGTGAGGAGTCCCGGGTCTCGCATTTGGTGACAGTGGTGCAGGACTGGGACTCCGGCTTCCAACATTTGGCGGCAGAGCGGTGGGATACGATCCTAAAGTAATTGAAAGGCATGTGTGCAAAACCACTCACAGTAATTGGTGTACATCACAAATTGATCGCAGACCACGACGCAACAACATATTGTTTTGAATTGTTGGTTCTATTGTTGAGTAACCTTTAAACCACACATCATGTCTCAGGAGGGGAGCCAGATAGCCGGTGAGGCTGCGGCTGCAGAATTAGAGTTTAACATTGAGGCATTGTTTACCTACAAGGTTGATCAGTTGAGGAAATTCTGCAGAGCTTTGGGATGTCTCATGAAGGGTAGCGCCAAGAAGGAGGAGCTGCAAGTGGCCTTGAGGGCCTGGTGGGAAGCCAAAGAGGCTCAGGAGACGGGTGATGTTGAGGTGGATGAGGATGACCCAGGGAATGGATTTGGTCCACAGGATTTGCCAGTGGAGGGACAAGCCGCAGGGGCTGGTAGTAGCCATTCAGGGAGGAGTTTTTCACCAGAGGAGTTGGAAGAAAACCAAAGGGTCAGACTGCATGAGTTGGAGGTGTTAAAACTTAAACCTCAAGCAGAGGAGAGCAGGAATGCTCTCGCGTTGGAAGAGAAATGGATTCTCTTCGCTCATGAGTTAAGCATGAGGGAACTGGACATTAAGGGTAGACAAGCCGAGCCCAATTCGAATGGTGGCAGCGCACCACCAGTGCCAGTAGGGAAGGTGTACATTCCAAAGGATTTAGTGCGAGATTACCAGAGGGGTGATGACATTTATGCGTGGTTCACGGCATATGAGATCGCACTAAGGATGAATGAGGTGCCTGAAAAGCACTGGGGGGCGGGCCTATGGAAACACTTTGAGGCTTCGGGGAGGGACGTTCTATCACCTTTAGAGAGGGCGGGAACCCTGACCCATGCCAACATGAGGGAGGCTTTATGCCTCCGGTATGGGCTCACTCCTGAACAATACCGGCAGAAGTTCAGGACCTCCAAGAAACTAGAATCCCGTACTTGGGTAGAATGTGTGAATGAGTACACACGGGCACTGAATGGTTGGATGCTGGGCAGCAAGGTCAATGATTTTAAGGGCTTATGCAATTTAATCAGTTGGGAGCACTTGAGTAGTCTGTGTGTTCTAGAGCTGTGCCAGCATCTATTGGATAGTAAGCTGACTGATCCCAGTAAGCTAGCTGAGGAGGCGGACCGCTGGACTAGTTCCCGGGTCCACAAGGGGATTGGGAGTACCACTGCCAAGAGTATGCAGGGTCCCCCGCCAAAGGTGGGGGAGGACAAGGGTAACCACAAGGAGTCCTCTAATGGGCCCCAAGGTAGTTCCCCCAAGAAAGGGTCCCAGTCCCCCAAGGCCAAGAGGGCCTGGGCCTTCAAAGGCAAGAAGGAGCCCGAGGTCCTCCTACATGTTACTTCTGTAAAGAAGTGGGTCATATTTCCCCTAAATGCCTCAAAAAGTCATCTGCACCCACTGGTGCTCCAACACCTGGTTTAGTGAGTGTAGCGTTGGGGAGGAATTGAGTCCTTGGAATCGGGAGGAGCAAGCAGTTATGACCCTGGTCTCCTTAGGAAATCGAGAGATGGTCCAGGAAATCTCTCTGCCTGAGAACACTAAAAAGTACAGGCAGTGGGTGACCATCAATGGACGTAGGGTGGAGGCTCTGAGGGACACCGGAGCCAGTTTGACATCTGTCACGTGTCAGTGGGTGTCTGAAGAGCAACTAATTCCCGATGTGCTTCCCCCTGTAATGTCAGCAGACAATTCAGTGCGCCTCTGCAAGGTGGCGCTGGTTCCCTTTGAATGGGGAGGGATCTCAGGTTCCTTGAAGGTTGTTGTAAGTCCGTCCATGCCTGTAGACTGTCTGCTAGGGAATGACCTGGAGAGTTCCCCCTGGAAGGAGGTGGAGCGCCAGGCGCATTTGGAGATGTTGGGTCTACCTGAGTGGGCGTGTGTGACCACTCAGTCTATGGTAGCCAGTAAAGGTATTCAAGAGAACCTGGGGCCTGAAACAGTGGCCCAGGTGCCTGCCAGTAAGAGAAGAGGCAGGGGGCGTGGGAAACCGACCCCCACAGTTCCCACAGTCCAGGAGGAGACACCCTTTGAGGGGGATGCCCTGGAGCCTACGGGGGAACAAGTGGCTGAACTGGGGGACCTACCCGGGCTGACCGAATGGCAGCAGGAAGGGGGGCCCTCCAGGGAGGAATTCTTTGAGGAACAGAAGAAGTGCCCTTCTCTTGTAGGTTTGCGGCAGCAGGCAGCAAACCAGGCAGCAGGTGATCAGTCGGGATCACACTTGATTTACTGGGAGAACGATCTCCTGTATAGTGAGCCAAGAGTGGCTGAGCCTGGGTCAGCCCGGGCGCTGGTGGTACCCCAGCGCTTCAGAGCCTTCCTCTGGGGTTTGGCTCATGATGTACCTTTGGCAGGACATTTGGGGCAGGACAAGACCTTTGAGCGGCTTGTCACCCACTTCTACTGGCCCCAGATGCGCAAGAGTTCTGATACTCATTGCAGGACCAGTCAGACTTGTCAGGCGAGTGTTAAGAGTGGAAGGAAGCGAAAGGCTCCCCTCCAACCTTTCCCTGTAGTCAGCACACCCTTTGAGAGGGTGGGCATTGACATTGTGGGGCCTCTGGATCCCAAGACGGCCATGGGCAACAGGTTCATCCTGGTCTTGCTGGACCATGCCACCCGGTACCCGGAAGCCATCCCTCTCCGGACGGTGACAGCCCCCGTGGTGGGCCGTGCACTGATGGGGATTTTCTCCCGTGTGGGGTTCCCCAGAGAGGTGGTGTCCGACAGGGATACTAATTTCATATCGAGGTATATGAAATCTCTGTGGAAGGAGTGCAGTGTAACTTATAAGTTCACCACACCTTACCACCCCCAGGGATCAGCAGCATCACCCAGGAAACTGGAGGGGGCCGTAGGAGAGCCCCCGGGTGGAGGCCTAGTGCCTACTTGCCAGAGGTGTGAGGAAGGACACCTAGCGTCAGGAGGGCGTGGGGAGTCTGTAGCCAGAGCTCCTACCATCCTGAAGTTTGAGGGTGCCATTCCTAAGTGGCAGGCCCAGAAAAATAAATGGAAGGATAAAAGAGGGTTGTGTTCCCCAGTGGGAACACTCGTGGGACAGTGTCCACCCAGTGGGGCTGGGTCCCCTAGAAGTGACCAGGGTAAACCCACTTTTAACCTGGAGGGCAGTGTTGGACTTGGCCCTTTTTGGCAGGTTCATCCCTAAACTTCTTGCCTTTTCTCTGACATGGTGTTGGTGGTTTTAGGCCTCTGGGCACTTTAGCACTGTGGTCCAGTGTAAAGTGCGTGCGCTCTCTGTGTACATTTGGTAAGGTTGGCCTGCCCTCCCATAGGAATGCATTGGGGATTCCCTGATAAAGTGTGTCAGTGGTAATTCCTGGGATGGGAGGAGCAGCGTGGGAGAGTTTAGTATGTATAAAATTGTAAGAATGAATGCTGCGCGATGGTTTGCGTAGATTCATTATGACTATTTGAGAAATGCCACTTTTAGAAGTCGGCATTTCTGTGTGCTATGTGTCTGCCTGCCTGATGTGAATTGCATGTCTGGCTTTTGAGTGACAGGGGCTGAGAGGTGTGTGTGGCTCCAGCAGGGGCAGGGTGAGTCAGCACTAGGCTGAATGGGACATCTGCATTGGGAGTAGTGGGAGGAGTAATCCCCTGACCCTGAATAGGACTGTGCCCAGCCTGTACAATGCTGGCTCCACCCCCTGTGGTGTGTCTGATCACCTAGCCCCCACCTGACAAAGGGGAAGAGGAGCTTGGAAAACAAAGTGCTCCAAATTCCCCCTGAACCAGTTGCATCTGGTTCCCCCATGCCCTGCACTGCAGACAAAGGAATGCTTAGTATAAATATAGGGGCTGTGACCCCATGATGTTTGTTCTGTTCTGTGCTTGGGTGCTTGTTTCTGACCTTGCTGGGGCGTGCTGCTGCCGGGGCCCAGGAGGAATCGCCATGAGGGCTTGCCTCCCTGGGCCCAGCCTTGCCCCCTTGATCTCTGAGGACTTTTGCTGTGGGAGCTATGGCTCCTTGCGCCCTGTGAGCGATACACCTTTTATTGCTCTAGCGCCTCGTGAGCGCTATACTTGATTTGCCCCAAAGAGAGGAGCGCGTGGGCTTGGCAGCGTGGAGCTGCCGCCCTTTCAGAGGGAATCCCGACATGGGGATTCCCCCGCCTTGTGCACGCTGAGCGGGAGCCTACCCCGCTTCATGAATATTGAAACAGCGGGTGCCCACCCCGCATTCGAGGAAGTTCGGCGGGTGCCCACCCCACGTGTGGTGTGCTGTTTAGCGGGTGCCCACCCCGCGTTGTGGAGCGCTGGACGGCGGGAGCCCACCCCGCGCGTCACGAAGGAGAAAGGAATCACCGCAGTGGCCCGAGCAAAAAAGGCCACCAAACAGGAAGTCAGGGACCCGCGCCTGACTGTGGGCGGGGCCTCGCCTGAGGAGTATGGAGGCGAAAGACGTGCTGGCCGAGTAGGGCTCCTGTGAGCTGTTGGGAGCCCCGGTGCAAGAAGATAAACTAAAGGCAGGCGGGAGCCCACCCCGCCTGCATGGATGCTGCCAGCGCGGCCGAGCGGAAGCCTGCAGGCAGGCGGGGCTCCCGTGAACTGAGGGAAGCCCTGCGTCCAGGAGAAATGCTGGGGCTGGCCCGCAGGGCTCTCGTAGCAAAGAGAGAGCCCTGCACATTGCAGCCCAGTCCAGAGAAGACTTCCCCCCCCAGGAGAGAGCCCAGTGAGTGGGGTTGGCTTGGGGGAGCGAGATATGCCTAGTCCCTGAGCGGACCCGCAAGAGAGCGGGCCGCTCCAACGATCGGGAGGCAGCAGTTGTCAAAGGGCCCAGTGGGGCTCACCCTGGCATTATAGGTGCCACTTGAGGCACATTGTCGGTGCCTGAGTGGTCCCGCAGGGTAGCGGGCTGCTCCAACTTGGGCCACGTCTGTTCTTAGGGCCCCAGTGGGGGTCCAGAGGGCACCGAGGTGCCTGTGCCCATGTTGTGGATGTACTGCTGCACCGCCGTAGCGGGCAGCTGCAACGTTGGCCGCATTTTGTTGTAGAGTCCCTGAGTGGGACAGAGGAGGCACAGTGGTGCCAGGGCTAATTTCTTTTCCCAGCTGCACCGCACCAGCGCGGGCAGCTGCGACGATGGCGCACATTTGTTGAGAGAGCCCCAGTGGGGGCCCAGAAGGCACAGTGAGTGCCATGCCTACCGCGATGGTCACAGCTGCACGGCAATTAGCGGCAGCTGCAACGTTTAGGCTAGTAGTTCTTTGGGGGCATGTTGAATGAGATAGGAGTGAGATGCACTCCTCTGCCCTAGCGCAATTGCGCACTTGGATTCTGCTGCATTAGCAGCCGCCCTGACATTTGGGACATAGGGCATTTGAGCCCTCTGAGAAGGCCAGTTGGCCAGGGGGACTGTCTGAGGTTTGTAGGGCGCCAGGCCCTAATGTGATTTATGTGGTGCTAGGAAATGTGATTTATGCACTGTAATTTATGCCTCTAGTGTTTATGTTTAGGAGGTTATTCCCTAATATGAGATTTATGCTTATGAGGTTATGGCATAATGTGTTTATGCTTATGAGATTACTGCATAATGTATTTATGCTGGTGAGGTTATGGTCTAATGCGTTTAGGCTTATGAGGGTATGGCATAATGTGTTTATGCTTATGAGGTTGGCGCAGAATGTATTTCATGCCTAATGTGATGCGGATTGCATAATATGATTTATGTTGCAGGATATGATGCTGAGTACAGTGTTTGGCCAGTAATTACTGGTTGTGTTCTACATTTATTATTTGTGCTTGTGATGGTTCTGACATTGGCCCAATTGGCCCTGTCATGTGTACATAATCCCCTGTAAATATTGCCTACTGCCAGTTGGCACAGTGTATATTGTGTGATTACTATTCTAATGTGGTTATGATAATACAAAGGCTATTTTTATATATAACCTTGTGTGGAGTTCCTTTTGTGGTGTGCCTAGTATGTTGTTGCTGTGTGTGGGTTGCGCAAACGCTTTACACATTGCCTCTGGGATAAGCCTGACTGCTCGTGCCAAGCTACCAAGGGGGTGAGCAGGGGTTATCTTCAGCGTGTAACTCCCTTGCCCTGACTACAGTGGTGGTTTCTGACTGGCTTTGGCGCAAGCCTTAGCCAACCAGAAATCCCATTTCTAACATTGGTTGTCAGCGGTGAGGATAGGACTTGCGTTTGCGCAGTACCACAGCGACAACTGGTTGCACTACAAACTCTGCATTTAGATAATCACAAGTTTGGGGATTATTGTTTCAGATTTTGTTTTAAGTAGCATTTCGTTGAAATGTGTTTTCTTGTTGCACTATGAGTTGGGGGTCCTGCCAAGGACAGAAACCAGAGAATCTGAAGGAGGATACTACCCATATGCTGCGTGTTGTTGGGGTTGGCCTACAGTGGTGACTTAATTGGCGAGGAGAAACTAGCTCGGGAGGGTAGATTATCCCTTAAGTGCAGTTTGAGTTTTCTGGATTCCCCAGTAAGGGTGGGATCCAGTGGTGGCAGCAATGTGGAGTCCAGTGTAGGAAGTCCCATTCCCAGAGCCCGGAAGATGGTACCTAGTTCCCAGTTAGAGGGGTACAGGTTGAGATTCAGGGGCAGTAAGATACTGTCTCACCAGTCTTGGGGGGAGTGTGGATGAGTGTTGTGATGCACTGGACGATTGGGTGTGAGTTCTCTGATCCCAGGGAACTTGCACAGGAGGCAGACCTCTGGCTGCGTGTTAGAGGATCTGAAGAGGCATTTGGGAGTGATCTTAAAAGGAGTGGCTCAGGTATCTTCCAGACCTGCGTGGTGGAAGAGGTTCAGAGTAGCCCAGCTAGGTCCCAGTGTAGTGGGAGGGGTGTAGGGGCTCACGTCCTGTCTCTGCGGAGAAGGAGTGAGTGTGGGGCTGCGTGTCCCAAGGTGCCCGAAACCCAGTCTCAGGGCCTGGAGGGTTCCTTAAGGGAACACCAGGTTGGGGACCTAGGCTGTACTGGTAGGTCATTTTGAGGGGGGATCTCCCAGTGTCTAGAGAACCTGGAGCATCTGTAAACGGAGCTCCAGTGGTTCTGGTGTCTGGCAGTGCCACTCCTAAGTGGAGGGTGCAGAAGTCCAGATGGAGGGGTGAGAGGGGGAAAGAGTCCCCAGTGGAAGAACCAGTGGGTCAGGGGCCAGCCAGAAGGGCTGAGTCACCAATGATTGACCGTGGTGACGCCACTTCTGTCCTGGGGGATCTTCACGCACCGTCAAGTGGACAGGAGGTCTGGAGATCTGCGCCAGGCAGACTGTCACACGACACATGAGTCATGTGTCACCCTCATGGGGGGCATGCGTGCTCCCAAGGAAGTCCTGGTGCACCAGGCGGGTGCTCAGCCAAAGGGTTCCGTCCCTGGGTTGGGAGGCCAGGTTCAGGGTATGCCTGACCTGGAGGGAAGGGCAACTGTAATCAGTGTCCTGACCGGTGTAGCTTCTAGGGGTACCACTCCAGTTGGGAGGGTACAGGGCTCTGGAAGGGGGTGCAGAGGGAGGGAGTCCTCGCCTCTGACCCCGGTGCGCATCGCATCAGATCGCAGTAAGAAACAGGTGTGTCAACTCCCCAAACAGTAAGGAAGCGAGCGTCAACTCCCCTGCGCAGCAGTAAGGAACCGACGCATCCACTCCCCTGAGTGTAAGGAACCGACGCATCACCTTCCCTGCGACCCTTTTGTTTGTTTTGCGTTACACATCCCAGGTTTGTAGACCAGTTGATGGAGAGAGGTCCTGAACTGGTGAGAGAGTTGTGTTCTGGGGGTGCTTCTCCTGGGAGAGTGCGGAACCCCAGAAGGAGAGGTAGGGTGAGGAGACGCTTCACCCGTGACCTCTGGTCAGCCTGAGGGTGCGGACCATAGGTTGTAGGATCAGTGGCAGTTTGGAACTACACTGAGAGGAAGGGTGGAGAATGGCTATTATGTGCCAGGGGTTACTGCCCGCCACTCTGTGGATTGGCAAGGACCGGAGGTGTCTGGAGGGTCTAGGGCCTGTTCCTGCCCGAGGACAACTAGGGAGTACCAGTGGGGTAGCCTAGTTAGGCCGGAGAGTTTTTACAGAGGGAACCACATGGGTTCAGAGTGGCGTAGAACCGGAGGGTGTCCCTGCAGTGCGGGCCCGCGTCCGTGTTCTATCGCCCAAAGCAGGGAAGCCCATCAAGGAAGTGATTGGTCTACACTGCGTTCTGGCTGGAAGGGGGTTGTGTTGGACTTGGCCCTTTTTGGCAGGTTCATCCCTAAACTTTTTGCCTTTTCTCTGACATGGTGTTGGTGGTTTTAGGCCTCTGGGCACTTTAGCACTGTGGTCCAGTGTAAAGTGCGTGCGCTCTCTGTGTACATTTGGTAAGGTTGGCCTGCCCTCCCATAGGAATGCATTGAGGATTCCCTGATAAAGTGTGTCAGTGGTAATTCCTGGGATGGGAGGAGCAGCGTGGGCGAGTTTAGTATGTATGAAATTGTAAGAAGGAATGCTGCGCGATGGTGTGTGTAGATTCATTATGACTATTTGAGAAATGCCACTTTTAGAAGTTGGCATTTCTGTGTGCTATGTGTCTGCCTGCCTGATGTGAATTGCATGTCTGGCTTTTGAGTGACAGGGGCTGAGAGGTGTGTGTGGCTCCAGGAGGGCAGGGTGAGTCAGCACTAGGCTGAATGGGACATCTGCAGTGGGAGGAGTAATCCCCTGACCCTGAATAGGACTGTGCCCAGCCTGTACACTGCTTGCTCCGCCCCCTGTGGTGTGTCTGATCACCTAGCCCCCACCTGACAAAGGGGAAGAGGAGTTTGGAAAACAAAGTGCTCCAAAACCCCCCTGAACCAGTTGCATCTGGTTACCCCATGCCCTGCACGGCAGACAAAGGAATGCTTAATATAAATATAGGGCTGTAACCCCATGATGTTGGTTCTGTTCTGTGCTTGTGTGCTTGTTCCTGACCTTGCTGGGGCGTGCTGCTGCCGGGGCCCAGGAGGAATCGCCATGAGGGCTTGCCTCCCTGGGCCCAGCCTTGCCCCCTTGATCTCTGAGGACTGTTGCTGTGGGAGCTATGGCTCCTTGCGCCCTGTGAGCGCTACACCTTTTATTGCTCTAGCGCCTCGTGAGCGCTATACTTGATTTGCCCCAAAGAGAGGAGCGCGTGGGCTTGGCAGCATGGAGCTGCCGCCCTTTCAGAGGGAATCCCAACATGGGGATTCCCCCACCTTGTGCACGCTGAGCGGGAGCCTACCCCGCTTCATGAATATTGAAACAGCGGGTGCCCACCCCACATTCGAGGAAGTTCGGCGGGTACCCACCCCACGTGTGGTGTGCTGTTTAGCTGGTGCCCACCCTGCGTTGTGGAGCGCTGGACGGCGGGAGCCAACCCCGCGCGTCACGAAGGAGAAAGGAATCACCGCTGCGGCCCGAGCGAGAAAGGCCGCCGAACAGGAAGTCAGGCACCCGTGCCTGACTGTGGGCGGGGCCTCGCCTGAGGAGTATGGAGGTGAAAGACGTGCTGGCCGAGTGGGGCTCCCATGAGCTGTTGGGAGCCCCGGTGCGAGAAGATAAACTGAAGGCAGGCGGGAGCCCACCCCGCCTGCATGGATGCTGCCAGTGCGGCCGAGCGGAAGCCTGCAGGCAGGCGGGCTCCCGTGAACTGAGGGTAGCCCCGCATGCAGGAGAAATGCTGGCACTGGCCCGCGCGGCTCTCGTAGGGAAGCGAGAGCCCCGCACATTGCAGCCCAGTCCAGAGAAGACTTCCCCCCCCAGGAGAGAGCCCGGTGAGTGGGGATGGCTGGGGGGAGCGAAATGTGCCTAGTCCCTGAGCGGACCCGCAGGAGAGAAGGCCGCTCCAACGATCGGGAGGCAGCAGTTGTCAAAGGGCCCAGTGGGGCTCACCCTGGCATTATAGGTGCCACTCAAGGCACATTGTCGGTGCCTGAGCGGTCCTGCAGGGTAGCAGGCCGCTCCAACTTGGGCCACATCTGTTCTTCAGGCCCCAGTGGGGGTCCAGAGGGCACCGAGGTGCCTGTGCCCATGTTGTGGATTTACAGCTGCACCGCCGTAGCGGGCAGCTGCAACGTTGGCCGCATTTTGTTGTAGAGTCCCTGAGTGGGACAGAGGAGGCACAGTGGTGCCAGGGCTAATTTCTTTTCCCAGCTGCACCGCACCAGCGCGGGCAGCTGCAACGATGGCGCACATTTGTTGAGAGAGCCCCAGTGGGGCCCCAGAAGGCACAGTGAGTGCCATGCCTACCGCGATGGTCACAGCTGCACGGCAATTTGCGGCAGCTGCAACGTTTAGGCTAGTAGTTCTTTGGGGGCATATTGAATGAGATAGGAGTGAGATGCACTCCTCTGCCCCAGCGCAATTGCGCACTTGGATTCTGCTGCATTAGCAGCCGCCCTGACATTTGGGACATAGGGCATTTGAGCCCTCTGAGAAAGCCAGTTGGCCAGGGGGACTGTGTGAGGTTTGTAGGGCGCCAGTCCCTAATGTGATTTATGTGGTGCTAGGAAATGTGATTTATGCACTGTAATTTATGCCTCTAGTATTTGTTTAGGAGGTTATTCCCTAATATGAGATTTATGCTTATGAGGTTATGGCATAATGTGTTTATGCTTATGAGATTACTGCATAATGTATTTATGCTGGTGAGGTTATGGTCTAATGCGTTTAGGCTTATGAGGTTATGGCATGTGTTTATGCTTACGAGATTGGCGCAGAATGTATTTCACGCCTAATGTGATGCGGATTGCATAATATGATTTATGTTGCAGGATATGATGCTGAGTACAGTGTTTGGCCAGTAATTACTGGTTGTGTTCTACATTTATTATTTGTGCTTGTGATGGTTCTGACAGTGGCCCAATTGGCCCTGTCATGTGTACAAAATCCCCTGTAAATATTGCCTAGTGCCAGTTGGCACAGTGTATATTGTGTGATTACTATTCTAATGTGGTTATGATAATACAAAGGCTATTTTTATATATAACCTTGTGTGGAGTTCCTTTTGTGGTGTGCCTAGTATGTTGTTGCTGTGTGTGGGTTGCGCAAACGCTTTACACATTGCCTCTGGGATAAGCCTGACTGCTCGTGCCAAGCTACCAAGGGGGTGAGCAGGGGGTTATCTTCAGCGTGTAACTCCCTTGCCCTGACTAGGGTGGTGGTTTCTGCCTGGCTTTGGCGCTTGGGCCAGAAATCCCATTTCTAACAGGCAGGATGACTGGAGGTAGTATCCTGACCGATGTGCCTTCCCAGGGTACCACTCCAGGGTGGGGTTGGCATGGGAACAGCACCCCTGGAGGGGTCCCCCTGGCCGGGGGGATCCATGGAACAGCATTGTTGGCTCAGGGAGTAGTGATCAAGAAGACGCCCTGGGGTCAGGAAGGCGTGGAACAGGAGGGTGTCCCTGTGGTAGAGGGCCTGCGTCCTGGTTCTATCGCCCGAAGCCGGGAAGTCCATCAAGGTAATGATTGGTCTACCCTGGCTTTTGGCTGGGAGGGGGTTGTGTAGGACTTAGCCTTTTTGGCTAAAGTTCCCTAAACTTTTTGCTTTCCCCCTAGACCGTTTTCCTGACATAGAGTTGACAATTTAGATGCTTTGGGTACTTTGCCACTGCTGATCAGTGTCAAAGTACAAGTGTTCCCTGTGTAAAGTGTAATGGTAATTGGTTGGCCATGATTGGTAAAGTAAAGTCCCTAGTGATGTGCACTGTGTGTGCCAGGGCTAGTAATGCAAAGGTGCACGGAGAAGGGAACTCAGGCCTGCAGTGTAGGGCCTGCGCGCAGTTTGCTAAGTTAGCATGTTGTCCTGACAAGTGCAACCACTTGTCAGGTCTTACTTTCCCTTTTGCGTACACAGTGGGCACCCCTGTGGTAGGTCCCGGGTAGCCCCTGGGCAGGGTGCAGTGTAAGTAAAAGGCAGGACATATAATGAGGTGTGTGTTATGTCCTGACAGTGAAAAACACTCCATTTCATTTTTCACTGGTGAAAGGACATCCTGCCCATAGGACAGAATGGGGGAGGCTGGGTATTGTGTTTGTTAGCCTAGTTTCCCATAGGTTTAAAATGGAGAGGTGAGGTTTAGTATGTATGAACTCACAGTGTCATAACACATCTTTCTATGGATGTGGTTTTGTCACTGTGTGTTCAGAAACCACTCTTTTAGAAAGTGGCTGAGTTTTGTGCTTTAAGCATTTCTGTGTGTCTCTGCTGAATGTAGATTGACTGTCTGGATCTGAGAGGGGAGAGGAGCTGGGGGAGGTCTTGACCCAGGGAGGGGTTGAGATGGCACCAGGCTGACCTGCATCTGGCGAGTAGGCGGAGGAGAAGCCCCGGGAGGTGAAGAGGCCTGGGTTGCAGCTATAAAACAACTGACCCATCTCCGGCTGAGTGATTTAGGATCCAGACCCCCAGTATCAAAGGAAGGCAGGTGACACTGGGAGGGAGACACCCAGAACTGATTTAGGCAGGGGTCAGGGACCCCTGAGCACAACGGACTTCAAAGACATTTAGGGGTATAACTATGAGAGCTGAGACCCCTGAATGTTGGAATAGCAATGAATTGAGACTGAAAAGGCTTGGACCCATTTCGTGGTCAAGAGGAACCTCTGCTAAGGAAGGAACAATTGAAGAGACTGCTGGGAAGGACCGACCCTTGCTTCGTGATCTGGGGCTGGTCTGCAGTTTGCTGTTTTAACCAAGGAAGAGGCTGTTGGGACTGTGCTTTGTGCGCTGGGTCCCCCTGCTTGAAGAAGACTATGCTTTGTGCCGTGTCTTGTTACCCCAAGGGCCCGAGGTGAGCTGGCTCCCTGTTTGGAAACACAGGAACATAAACGTTTCCGGAGAAGTTTCAAGCGACGCAGTGGGCGCGTGTTGTGGCAGCTTGAGACCCTCGGAAGGTGTGCCCTGTGATCTTGGACACACGGAGGAGAAGTGGGACTCGGACACGCTGGGTGGGTGTCGTGGTGCACAGGAGGCGTTGGTGAAGAGCGCCTGGTCAACTTGTGCACCGAAGGTGAAGTGAGTTTCGGACGCGCTGGGTGTGTGTCGTGGTGCACCGTAGGCATTGGTGAAGAGCGCCTGGTCAGCGTGTGCGTCGGAGGTGACGTGAGACTCGGACGCGCAGGGTGCGTGTCATGGTGCACCGCAGGCGCTGGTGAAGAGCGCCTGGTCAGCGGGTGCATCGGAGGTGAAGGGAGTCTCGGATGCGCAGGGTGCGTGTCGTGGTGCACAGGAGGCGTTGGTGAGGATCGCCTGGTCAACGTGTGCATCGGAAGTGAAGTGAGTCTCGGACGCGCAGGGTGCGTGTTGGGGTGCACCGGAGGCGCTGGTGAAGAGCGCCTGGTCATCGAGTGCACCGGAGGAGAAGTGAGGCTCGGACACGGTGAGCATGTCGGGGTGCGGCCGAAGGCGTTGGTGAAGAGCGCCTGGATATCGGGGCACCGGAGTTGGAGTAAGTCTCAGTGAAGCAGTGTGCGTGCTTTGGTGCAACCTGGGTCTGTGGAGGTGATCGGCTGATCATCGTGTGCACCGGAAGAAAGTGAGTCTCTACAGCGCGGTGTGCGTGTCTTGGTGCCAACTGAGACCGCAGGAAGGAGTGCCTGTTGAATGTGCACTCGGAGTCGACGTGAAGTCCCATCAGCGTTGTGTGTGTGACTTCGTGCCAGAGGAGACCCGGAGGGTGCTGTGGTGAACGTGCACCCGGAGTAACGTAATCTCAGAGATGTGGGGTACGTGTGCCCTGCGGCCGCCTGAGACCTTCCTAACAGTCGCTGCCCGGACCGGCAGCCCCGGAGGAGCTGAGCTGCCAGGCCGAGCCACTTAGGCCCAATGAGAAAGTTCTGCAAGGAAGGCCCAGTTCGCTGAAGGAGGAGAGGAGTGTGGGGTCGCGCCCCCAGGTAACGTGGATCACTGCCTGGGTGGGGTGCGGTCTCAGAGGGACACTCTCTCGGCCTCTCAGTCCTTCTGGCAATGTGATCCTTTGCTTCGGCTCAGATTGGGGCCCGTACTGACCAAAGGAGTGGCAGTACTGGGGCCAGAGTGAGAAGCTGTACTTTATGTCATCGTTGATACGTGTGGGGGGCAACTGTTATCGAAGAGGCTGACTGTCGTAATACACATTGCCAATATTGCTGCTAACGAACTGCCGGACTGTCTTATGACGCCTGACATTATTTCTGCATAACGAAGTACACGATTGTAGCGCTACGCATTGCATTATTTCTCCATTGCATAGTACAGGATTGTAGCGGCCCGCATTGCATTATTTCTTTATTGCAAAGTACATGATTGTAGCTACGCATTGCATTATTCCTTAATTGCACAGTACATGATTGTAGCGGTGCGCATTGCATTATTTCTTCATTGCAAAGTACGTGATTGGGGTGTGACGCATTGCATTATTCCTTCAGTGCGCAGTACATGATTGTAGCGGTACGCAGTGCATTATTTCTCCCATTGCAATGTACCGGGGTGTATCGTTACGCTTTGTATTATTTCTCCTTTGCCCAGCACAGGATTGTATCGTTACGCAGTGCACTATTGTTTGTCCATTGCAACGTGTGTGATTCTAGCATTGCGACCAGCATAGCATTTTGAAAGCGGTGGTTGGGATTTGAACCTACCAACCAGCCGGAACGAATATTACCCTTTATTATATGTTGGCTCTTGTATCGTGTGGTCTGATCGTATATCTTTTTATATAAAGTTTATACTCGTTTTATCAAACTCGTGTGGAGTCCACTTGTGGTGTCACCAGTGGGTTGCTGTGAGTGTGGTTGCACATACTGTACACTCGTGCCTTGGAGATAGGCCTGGCTGCTCGTGCCAAGCTAATAAGGGGGTGAGCAGGGCTATCTCAAACGGTGTCCTTACTTGGCCTAACGTTGAGTGAGGAGTCCCGGGTCTCGCATTTGGTGACAGTGGTGCGGGACTGGGACTCCAGCTTCCAACAGTCACGCATTGAGAGCACCCTGATTTGCTTTGGGGATCATGTGGTACTTAGAAATACAAGACCGTAGCACAGTGCTTAATCTATGCACTGCTGCTCTGCCTGTGAATTAGTTTACCCTGCAGGGTACTCTGACTTGTTGTTATGGCGGCGTGGGCCAGAACATTAGGATACATTGTTTTACTTTTGCTACAAAAGCAAATTGTGTTCCCTCTGCGGCTCAGCCTTTGCCCTCTCTGACACACACATGTAGTTGCTGCCTTATCTGACATGGGCTAAGTTGTGAGTCATGGAAGGGGGGGGTCTTTGGCTGGCACGGGCGGACTCTCGATGAAGGGAACACAGGGGCAGATTTCCACCCCAAGTGTCCTCGGACGTGCAGGGGGTCCTGGAAGCGCTGGAAGAGGGCTGGCCGGTAGCAGTGACACTAAATATTTGAATAATTTCTCTGTGAACAAGTCACATCGCACTTTGAAATTGCAATGTGACTTATTCACATAGGTATTATTCAAACATTTAGTGTCACTGCTGTCGGCCAGACAGAGTGAGACGCTCCTTTGTGAGGAGCGTAGAGCTGTCTGTGACTTTCATATCCAACCAAATTCCATTCAGACACTCAGGTCACCCTTAAAATGCTGTTTGCTGCTGCAGTCCGTGGCCCCTATCCCCAACCTGGCTGAAGAACTTCAGCCCCAACACTTCCCAGCTCATGATAAAGCAAGCTGGCGAAGCGCTCAGCCTGGCAGACGCGCTCTCTCCAGCCCTTATGGACTGGCTGCAATAAGATGAGTCACACACTGCTTTTTCACTCAACAGCGACTCTGCCATATCCTTAACTGATCTCTACAGCATGTGTTACACCACACTAGGTCACAATACAGTTTAATGGACCACCTATCGGGCTCGGATGGGTGGTCGTTCCTTCGCCTACCTTGGCCCCAAGCTGTAGAATACATTTCAATGACCATCTTTCGCAAGAACCTGAAAAAAATGATTTATTTTTCTATTCCACTGTATTGCCCTACCTGCTGTTAAAGAGCTGGGGAGGTCTATTCGGGGAGCTACCTGCTATATAAGATTTTATAATTGTGTGATTTTTAATAATAATGGCGTGTCGAGTCACAGTGAGACATGTTTTATAATGTTTTCTTTGCTTGTATATTTTTTCCTCATGCAAATCTTCAGTGCTGCATGCCTAATGCTGCTCTCACTTCTTGAACACATTCTGGTGTTATGTGTGAGGCACTCTTATTCTATTCTAATCATGTATTCCTTTGAGACTTTAAAGATGTCTCTGTTTGGGAAACCTGTTCTGAGTGGATTTTATTAGTAATGTACCCTTAAATCCCTATTTATTTTAACATCAAATGTCGCACTAAAACCCGTTTTACATCTAATAAAATATGAAACTGCAGAGGTCATAAAGAATCTAAGGGCTTTAGCAGTCAAGGTCTCACAAAAAAAGAGAAACAAGGGAAAAATAATCTATAATCATTTCATCTTTGAGTAACCTCACACAATATAACCACACACCTAAAAGAAAGATGATAAATCATACAAATTAAAGAAATTGAGCAGAAATGCAGTATTTTTTACTAACGTTACAATACCTCATTTGCTTAATGCATTCTCTGCAGTGGTTTTGTGTGTAATCAGGAAGAAACAGAATTGAGGCTTGATTGGCGCAGTGGGGAATAGTGATTTCTCTATTATAGTGCTATAAGACTGCAGCCTATGATTTAAAGCACTGTGAATATGCACATTGTTTTATAATTGAATTACACACAATATTAAATAGACTGATGCAAAATGTCCAGATATATAGGGCCCGATTATGACTTTAGGCAGTGTGGGGGCAGGCGGCATGCCACCGCCATGCCCCCACACTGCCAAAAGTCACTGCCGCCCGCCAGATTACAACTTAAAAGTAGTATGGCAGGCGGGCAGCGTGGCGGTTCCTGCGGTGATGCTTCTTTTAAAGGCGGTGGTGCCTTTGAAAAGGCACCGCAATGGGAACGCCACAGAAGGTTCCTGCATGGCATGGACTGTAAAGTCCATGTCTTGCAGGAACAGGTGTGAATGCACATAGGGGTGCACATGCTGTGCCCCCCTGTGTGCATCCACATGGTGTGAGGCACCAGGGGGCCCTTCCTCTCCGCCATGGTTTTCATGGTGTTGGAACTGCCATGAACACCGTAGCGGAGAAAAAGCTCGTAATATGCTTGGCAGGATCATGACGGTCCCACCAAGCTTATTGCGGCCACAGGACCACTGTGCCACCTCCAGGGAGCACGGTTCACTGGCGACGACAGGGGTCCCATGGCAGTCCGACTGCCCAAATCGTAATGGGGCGGTTGGACCGCCGGTGCAGTGGTGGGTGGACTGCCACCACTGTGCCACCATGACTCTGGCGGTCCTTGGACCTCCAGACTCGTAAGCAGGCGCTTACTTTTCATCACGGCCGTACTGGGAAAAACAACCAGCCCTAGCAGATTGCTGCACGGACCGGCCCCGGGAGTAGGGGGGGAGGGGGAGGGGTCGGGAGTGCTAGTAAGAAGCACCGCTCCCGCTTTTGTTACAGGGGGCCAATATTACAGCACAGCAGCAAAACCAGTCCCCAGTAACAAAACCGGCCCCCACCCCTCTGGCTCACCGGGAAACGCCTGGTGCCCTCTAAGGCCAGTCCGGCACTGGTGTTCATTATAAAGAAAGTACTAACCTTCAATTTGAGTTATTTCTCAGCAGTTTGAAGATATTTTTAGAGATTCTCACTGTTCCAAGGGTGTAATTTCTGGTGTTTATCTTATATATGCATTTTATTGGTTGGCTTTACTCACATGAAAGTGTCACTCCAAGTGTCACGCATTTGGCAGTTGAATGCCACTAATAAGTGCACTTGAACCAGGAAAATGTCACACAAAAGAAACCTGAAGATTTGTCAGCATTGCTACGCCTATGGAGGAACAAAAACACATTGTTACCATATCTCACCTCTTTCACATTGCTCGTTTCTTTTCTAAAGCCGTTGCGTCTCTCTTCGTCCTTTCTCCCATCTGGTCAGTTTCTCCCTCTCATTTTTTCTCACTGTATGTCTCTCTCTCCTGTTCCCTCCTTCACTTATTTCTCATAAACCGACATCTCCATTGGCAGAGCAGCCTTCTGAGAGGAAACATTCAAACCTCGCAAGGACGCACTGTAAACGTCATTGCTCGTTTCCCGCCAAGTCGATGGATTCGGGCGCGTGCTTTCCTTTTGGAAGAGAGATGTGAATCTCTGTCACCATTATTTATTCCGGGCTTCTTTGAAATGCATAATGTTTTCCTTGCCAGTTTGGCAAACTGCAGATTGCTTTTCAGCTCAGGTCTGGGCTCTCGGCAGAGCCGATCTGCTCAGTGATGAGATTGTGATGAGGAAGAAAGCTTCTTTATACTGAAAGTGCCCTTTCACCTCTTAAAAAAAAGAGTGAGCATGGACTGAGCCAAGGGGCCTCTTTGGTCCTCTGATCGCGCTTGGGAAAGCCTCGCGCAGGCCGAGAACGCGGATGTGTGAGGCTCTTGTGTGGTTGCTTTCGGAATCTTTGGAAGGCGAGCAAACAAAATCACACAGTGCAACATTGTATTACTCCTGTATGTGAGGTAAGCAAAGTAAAGAAGTGTGCTTGCGTGGCACACTTGCAAAAGCACTAAAGACAGATAAAATAAATAAATACTGCGTTAATATAGTTCAGATAAAATTCACCCCACAACACAAAATATTGCTCTTGCGTAGTATGTGTTATGTCTTTGCAAGCAGAGGTGGCACACACTTTCAGTCTGGGGGCTACCCCATGGGTGCCCACATGGTGCTATGTAGAGGCAGCCACCCACTAATGGCAAATTCTGTATTTGTTTATCCCCCTAAGACATGCCTGGTCACTGGGATACAGTCACACAGCTTGGCTTCTTATGCCAGACCAAAGTGCCTGGGACACAATAAAACATCTGTGCTAAATTATAAAAAAAAGTAAACAGGAAAAATAGAGATGAAACAAAAGAAACCAATGAAGAGTATGAAATCACCTTAGCGTTCTCAGGGTAATCCATAGTTACACAGTCTCTGCGAGGAGAATGGATGAGGATGAAGAGAACCTTTTGGGACATCTTTACTCTTTGGTATTCTCTACACTGACCGCAGTGTCATGGCAGGGACCAGCTAAAGAGATGTCTACTTCAAATCTTTGAGCATGGATTATTTTAGACACTCCCACTTATCGCAGTGTCATTGGCTTGCTCCTCGAGAATCCTTCCAGGTCACTCCTTCCTAGACCGTGGCAGACCTAATCATTCTGTCCTTCTTGGCCACACAACTCATGGGGTTCATACAAATTCTCTTCCGATATTTCTCCCCGGTATCGATCCTGAGGACACACTTCATCACAAACTTCAATGATGGATGGTGGATGCTCCTTCTCTTGCACACTCCGTCATTGTGGTACTGCCGCCCCTCATTGTCATCAGCTGTGGTGTTGGTGGAAGTCCATTCAGGGACCTTGAGGATTGTGTCTCTCAAATATTGTCCAAAACCCAAAAGAAACACAGAGTAGTGTGCATGGCTAGCAGTTTCGGCACATGCCTAGAATCACTCCTATAGCAGTCATCTTAGAGTTTGTTTATGGTATTTCCCAAGATGTCTTAAAACGATTCAGAGCTATTCCCTGTGAGACAGCCTATGGTCTTAGCTGTGGGACAAAGGGGCTACTACCAATAGGTAACCTGAGTTCTAGATTATGAGTTATATGGAAGCAGTTTCCTGTAGGATATCTCAAACAATTTCTGGTTAGAGAGCCTGAAATTGTTGGTGCTGAAAAAACATTGAACTATTGAGTTGCAGGTGTAAGCTGTTAGTTTTAGGACATTAGGACCTATTTTGTATGTGATAAACTGAGTTATTGCATATGGGCATGCCTGCACTATTGCCTGTGGTGAAATCTGATCTATTTCCCTGCAATCAAAGCTATTTTTAGGCTAGAGGGCAGAATAAGCGGTTGCCCAAGGGATAAGTGATCGAATGCCAACGCATAAACTAACATTTTGTTTACAGTATGTGATAAACTTATCTATTGAATATGGAATAGCTTGGGCTATTGTCAGTGGAAAATTCTTAGCTATTGTCTATGGAGGGTGGATGCAACCTCTTAAAATAAAATTTCAGACCATTGACACAGCACATAGGAGGTTAAGTAAAACAAATATGAGAATACTGTCATAAGCGCAATTAAGATCAAGATCTGGGTGTCCAGGTCACTACACATTGAGACTGGGGACCCAGCCAAGGGCTAGCACCACTCAAGATACAGATCTCACCGTCTTGACATGAGTGTGTGTAAAAATACGTGTGTGAAAGATGAACGACTATAACAATTTACAAGGCATTTTTGAAATGTGAACTCCTTCTATGTTCCAGAATAGTGCTTGCGTTTCTCAGGTGGATCTATGTGGGAAAAGGGTATTAACTGTGTGAAAATTAGAATGAGAGGCCTCTTGTTGACTTCCTTTCTGGAGTCAATAAGATAATTGGGATCTCCAAATCAAAAGAAGATGCTAAGTTCCAACCCTCATTGGCAATATTGTTCTGGAAAATAGCGTTATTATCCGGGAAAATATAAATGTCAAACACGTGTATACTCTAGCCTGAGTTAAAGAGCCTGGAACGTCCTCCGTGCCTGCATGCACAAATTGTGGAGGACATCAATTGGCTGGTTTCTGTAAGGAAATATAATCATCAAACAAGCACTTATACGAGAAGAGCAATTATTCTAATATATAAGAGCAATATTTTCTATCCTTAGGATACAATAAACCAAGGCAGCATGGTCTTGTAAAGTCCCATCATTGATTCACATGTAAACATAGTTAGACAGTGTAGTCACCACTAAATGGTTGAAGTTTATGTTGACTTAACACAGATGGGTGGAGGTTGTCAATGGAGCAAAACACTGCTCTACTTCAGGGAAGAGGTGGAAAAAGATTTAAAACCTATGCTCCTGGGTGACAGAATAATACTTTTGCAACAGAAAAACTGTCTGAAACTCCCAAGAGAGTCACATCTTAGAGATGAAGAACAGCAGAAGATTATCAACAAGGAATAACCCAAATATTAGCAGCAGTTCATAATGTTGGCTCATGCCTTGCTTCAGTGTGCAAACAGCGAATGGTCTTGTAATTGCAAAATAGAAGAATGGCATGACGTAGTAGATTCAAGCAGTGTCCATTCTCAACTTCACCCCTGGATATGGTACCAAAGATGGTCCATCATTTATGCCTAAGTGTGCAATCCACACTATATCATGTTTGCAGAGGAGTAGCAGGTATCTCACCAAGGGGATTTTCATGCTTTTCCATTTTAGATGTTACCCACATGCAGGGTCAGACTGCCCTATATGACAATCAAGCAGTGCCCAATGGGCTGGTCCCACAGATCAGTATGTGGGACAGATTTTGTAGCAGTTGGTGGGCCTGTTTTATGGTCGGGTTGCCGGTGTTTACTGTTGATATTCCAGATATTAACACACTGATTGCCTGCAGCAACACACAAATCCATACAGTCTCTCATACCTTGCAAAATTCCCTTACAGTGTGTCTTTGCAAGTTCAATACTGACTTGATGTTTAAATGTGGGCTCTGGGCTTCGTGAACATCAAAATCTCAGCTTTGTCCACATTGCACTGAAGATAGATCTTGTGCATCCATTGTAGAATATCCTGCAGACAAGATTTTGTCAGTGGCAAAATAGTCAAAGGTGAGGAGCAGGTGGGTGTCATCAGCATAAGAGATGATCACAAGGACATGGGATTCTATAAGATTGGCAAATGGTGCCATGCAGATGTTAAATAAAGTAAGGCTCAAAGAGCCCTGTGGCGCTCCACAAGCCTGCCTCTTCCCAGAGGAGTAGTGCAAGCCATATCTTGTGTTCTCTTTTTTCAAGGAAGGATTTAAACCAGCTCCAGGCCAGATCCCCAATACCTATCCCCACTATCTGCTGTAATAAAACCTGAAAACCATGCGGTCTCACCCTATGACGGAGACTGAGGTTTAGTACTTGAGGCACAGGGGATTCTTCTCAATTTACATCAGAGACATTCAAAACGTTCCTTCCCGTAATGGAATTTCTCATATTACATGCCTGGGGAGAAAAGGACTGTGACAGTCTACCCACCCTAATTCAGGTGCAGAACAGTGAACACCAGTGTGGCCAGTAGTCAAGTAGTCGAAGAACCAACAGGCCAAGGTATCGTCCTGATGAGGTTGAGGATCCACCCGCAGAAATGGAGTGGTTCCCTTACCTCTACCTTTTGATGGAATAGAGGATCGCCATTTTATGGAGGCACTCCCACTGCCAAATTCTAAATGTCTTCCTTTGTATCTTAAAGAACAACCATGTATATTTGCAAAAATCACTTCAGTCCCATATTTTATTTTTATTAACATTCCTTCCATGACCATCTCACCTTGAACTATATCTGCCTCTCAAACCATAAATAAATCTATAATTTGATTAAACCAGAACAGCCTGGAATTATTAGAAATGGCTGTAATTGCTGTGACATTGTCTGAAGCAATATAGAATTATAATGTAATCAAGATCTTTTGTTTAAAAAAGAATCTTATTAACAATTTTTTTCCATTTAATTTATTTCAGAGTCTGATAATAAGCAGGAAGATTTCTGTACTAATTTCGTGACAATGAAATGTTGCATCAATCTCCTAAGGTTTCCCATGCATATGAATAATGTTAAAACTCCTTTAAACTTAATAGGAAGGAAACTTGATTTTCAGTCACTTTTGGACAACATCGAATGGGTTCTGGCAGAAGAGACACACTTAAGAATGATAAACAACTTGTGCTGAAAATATTGTAGAACCGGACGGTCCAATATTAACACTATCCATTTACAAAATAATCAGATAATGAAACATTATTTCAGCTGGTTATTACTGCCAATTTACTCTGCCAACACAATGCTTGCAAAATATTTTGAAGAATTTTTGGAAGGATTATTGCTAGGATACCTGCTGATGTTAAGCACTGCAGCTCCCAAGAAATAATCTCCAATTACCCCTTTACCAGACTTTTTCACTGTTTGACTACCTCAAGATTTAAACTTCTCTTCCGATCCTGTTCACCATAGTTCTGCATATCTTTGTAACATTTTACTGAAGTGTACAGAAGGTCCTTTCACCTTCACATTTGCAACATTGTTTTCTGATTGTGTTAATTAGTATATTAACTAGCTATATGAGAATGTCAAAGGGGTATGCATGTTGTTACTGCAGTTGTAGGTCTTTTGGACTGCCACGTTTTACATCTTTTTGTTGGGGACTGGACTAACTACCAGTCAACAGACTGTAATCTCTGCGGGGTCTCCAGACAAACTTTAGAGCATGTTCTTTTGGGTACCCCACATTGTACCATTATTTTCGATGTTTGTTGAAACCACTACTTTTGAAATATGGAGTGTGGTCATCAAAAGAAGCCAAGCTTTTTTTCAAATAGTCTAGTAAATGCACTGATGTGTTTTACATTTTTTAGCTTTTTTAAATGTTCTTTTTAGATTATATATTGATTTGGTAAATTGTAATCCATGTAAAGTGGATTTCATTGTAATTTTATATTTTATGTAAAGTGGATCTAATTGTAGAACTGTAACTTATAAATAAATTGAGTTGACTGGATATGGGAGCCGCTGTCAATATATTACTATTTGTTTGAGAATTGATGCCCCCCGATTGGTTGTGAGCATTTCTGTCTCGTAAGTTAGGAGAACCGTTTAATATGTACATTCTACCTGTCTGAAATGAACATTCATAGCAGACATGGACTGGTGTTGGCAAAGGCGTTATCCGGATAAACTTGTGTCCATGAATATCTATCAGTGATGTGTGTGGTTAGTGCTACAAAATACTAACTGAATTAAGGGTCCTGAGCTCTAGGATAACAGAAAATATGTTATAATCTATAGGGTGGGGACAAAGAGGTGCTTACCTTCATGTTCTGGCTTAGAAAATGAATGATGGCCCTCAAATGTAAGGTCTGGTGTGACATGCTAATTACAACAAGATGGCTTTAATGAATATTTTCATTGATATTGCAGGTATTGTGACCTAATGGAATTTATATTTATGGACTGCTGCAAACTAAAATAATGGAGCTGTCCATGAGTTATCCTGTTCAATGTCATACCCAGCACTTCTTGAACTTTGTAAGAAACAGCTCACTCTGTTTGGACATACTAACCCTTCGATGAGAAGGAATGAAAGGATGGGATGATCGCATTGCCTGGATGAACTCCATCTAACCAAGAAACCGATGTGAAGGAGTATAGTTTCTGTATTGAGAAAGGGCATGGCCAAACCTTTCTTCAGACTGCAGAAGATTCTTCGACGGACACAGTTTCTGCTTTTCTTCCTCACTGCTGCTTACCTAATGGCCGGAAGCCTTTTACTCTTGCAGAGTTCTCGCTCAGTAATTCTACAGAGCATTCGTGGGGCTTCAAGTGTTCAGGCTGTGCCAGGTTCGGGCATGGTTCTAGAAGACCACATGCTGGAAACCAAAACTGTGCAAAATGAACATTTTACTCCCCATGTTCTGGTTGACATGAAATGGATCCATGCACCAGTGACTAGTCCTCAAGCAGATCAAAGATATGGGCCCCGCTGGTTGATCTCCCGTAACTCAGAGCTACGACAACTACGGCGAAGGTGGTTTCATAGTTTCATGAATGACAGAGACCAAAGGAAGGGGCCCAAACAAGAACTAAAGCATACAGCAATCAACAAAGGTAAGAATATTCTAAGTATAATCTAATTAATGTTTGCTTTGCTCATTTAGTGATAAGAGTTAAGGTTTATAAGGTCAATAGCTCATGAAAATGGGCACTGATTGGAACTGAAACAGCTCAGTTTAACTTGCATGGATACATTGTTGATAAAATAACGGACAATAGTGATAGCTACATACACCATGTGACAATGACAATGGCAAAGCTCTGCAAAGTGGTTTGGAAAATATTGTCTGGTTCTCAGTGGAATTTGGGTTTCAGCATCATAGTGACAGCAGAGAAAGGACTGCAAACCTTTACAACTGTTGCATCTTCTTGGAATATGCAGCAAGGTTATAAAATTATGTGGCAAAGGTATCTGTGGAAAAAACATACATTTTGCAGAACTATCTCTGGCAGTATTATTTTCATCCATTTTATCAACAAAAACATCTGCAAATTATTAAAATTATAGGGCAATTTATTGGGCAAATGTTATACATTTATAATTATTTGATAAAGGATGTAGCCACAGAGTCACATACATCAACTGAACCTCACAGTTTATAGCAGCATGTGTAGTTGACCTGAGCGTAATATGTTTAGCTATCTAGATACTGCAGAAAAACTGTTTTGAAGAGGGCGGCTTGCTGGCCATTCATTTACATCTCTCTGCAGTACATAGTAGCACCCTTTTTCGGTTAACAATTCTCTTAAGGTCTTCAAAAGACTAAACAACATCAAAGAAATTAATACAATTATAGGGCAATAATATTATGAAAAACAGTCATGTTTCCGGAATTTGCAATTGGAAACATGTTAAATAAAAATAATTCACAAAGCGTTTAGAAACAAAAGAATTACAATGATGGAAAGTAGAAATTTATACAATTAATAAAAAAAGATGCTGTAGTAGAAATAAAATAAAAGATAGAGAAAAAGGGAGAAATGTATGGAAAAAGAGACAGAGGGAGAAACATAATCAAATATAAAGAGTCTAAGTGTAAATTTTATGCATAGGTATGAAAGAATTCAAAGAATAATATTAGAAATATATTGAAGTTTAGTCGACAAATGAAGACAGTATGTATGAAATATTCAATAGAGGATCAAAAATGTCATCTTGGAAACAAGAGGATTAATTACCAATAAATGTTCTTGATAAAAAAATTGATAAATGGTAACTAAAGTATATCTTTTTAATAAGGTTATAGTGGAAGACGTGCAATATGAATCCTGTGATTTGCACAAATGCCACTCTACTAGGAAAGAAAAGACAGTCTAGAAAAGCTTTCCAACATGTAGTGATTTCCTGATATTCAATAGAAATTAAAAATATTACATTTTTTATCGCTGTCAATACAGCTAGTCGTGCCCAAAGTGAAAGAAATCCCAAAAATAAATCTTGGAAAGTAAGAGGCACATTCAACTTACGAATGCAGTTCATATTAGACTTAATAAACATAAATGTAAGAAATTGGGTTATTAGTTGAGAGGGGTGAGTGCCCGACTCAGATAGTAAAAAACAGTCCATGTCAGAGAGAACCACAAAAGTCACAAAATACACCTGTGCTTAACCCTGCCGAAGCTTGGCACAAAAGCAACTAGACTTAACATCACTCAAGCAAAAATAAAGTAAAAACACAACAGCAGTAAAATCCCAAACCAATTTAGAAAAATAGAGTACATTTAAATAGATAAAATAACACCAAAACAATAAAAAAACAATAGTTAGAACCAGAGTTATGAATTATTTAAGTTGCAGGAAAATAGCGTCAAGGAGCCCAAAGTGCCAACCGCTGTTATCTGGTCACTCTGGACTGGGTCAAAGTTAAATGTTCAGGCTGACTGCGATGGAGCACAGGTCACATACAGGGTCCAGAATTGTCTCAGTGGAAAGTTTACCTTCTACCTTAGTCCAGTTCCACACGAGGAGCCTCAGTTAGAGCTTCACATTAGCAGGGTAGTCATTGGCGGCGCAAAGTGCTGGTCGCCTGTCAGAGCTTCATGTTGGCAGGAAAAGCAGGGCGCTTGTTGCTGAAATGAAGAGCACTGTGAAGGTGAAGTCAGGAGTCTGTGGTCTGGAAGGTCATGTCGGCAGTTGGATGCTGATCCAGCGGTGGCTTCAGTGAAGTCCGCTTGCATTCGCTAAGAGACCTGGGGATAGTTCTTTTTGACGTGAAGAGCCAGAACCTCTGGAGTTTCACGCAGAGTCCAGTTCTTGCAGTTTGCAGGTTGGAAGAGTACACTCTGACACCAGCCAAAGAACCAGGATCTGGTGGGGCATCTCCAGGGGGGTCAGGGCTCACTCCAGCAGAGCCCAGTAGCAGGGTCCAAGCAGGGTCCAGGCAGGGTCCAGGCAGGTACAGTTGGTGCTGGTCAGCTGGGCAGTTGCTGGGAAAGCCTTTGGAAGATTGTTTTGTCCATGTAGCTCAAACAGGCGGTCAGCCAACTAACCCTTGGATTTACTTCTGTGATTCTGGGTTAAAGGCAAAGTCCAGTCTTCCTTCAGTCTTCAGACAGCAGGGTAATCCTTCTTCTGAGTCTCTACAGAACCAGGAATGTTCTGATTCTAGGTTCTGAGGGTGCCACTTTTATACCCAGTTCCAGCCTGTGTGTGGGGGGCAATCCCTGGCCTACTCTCAAACTAGTTCATCCCTATTCCCTGGCTAGGTGGACAAAGGCAAGAGCAGGCCTGATATCGGGTTCCTTTTTGTGTGCTGTAGTTAAGTTCCTTTGAAGTGTAATCAGGGTAGGTCACAATGCTTCCCAGTCACCCTGTCAACAAAAACTACTCCCTCTTAACCCAGGACACCTTTGTCCCCTGACTGAAAGGAATACACATCACACCACAGGAGAGCCATTAACAGTCATGTGAGCCTGGAGACATCCAGAAAGGCACATTAGGTTTAGGGAGAAAAATGTAAACTTTCTAAAAGTTTTCCTTACTACAGCGAAAAATAACTTTAGGACTAAAAGGCCACAAAACGGGTTGAGCAATGGAAGGATATAATCTGGAGTGACCCTGCAGAAAGGGTCAGGTCCAACAACAAATCATCAGCAATATTAGAAATTTATGCCATTTAAGTGGTGTACATTGTAATCTACTATAAATAAAAAAAATACTTTTGAGTGAGTGTGGCATCTTTAGAGGTTAAGTAAACTTAGGTCTAAATTTTATCCCATAAAATAACAGACCAACATATTGATAAATCACTTTCCCACTGCCTTTTAATCTCAGATTTAGTTCTTGGAGATATGCATTGGTGAAACTCGTTATAATTAAATTAAGCTTTGATGTTATACATCCTCAAGAAAGAATATCATTTTGTAGGACAATCTGAAACATCAGATGTGAAAAAAAAAAATATGGGAAGTAATTATATTTGATATAATACTTTTTAATTTTAAATATTGTGTAAAAGCATTCCTATGTAGATTACAATAATCTTCCAAATCTCTAAAAGGAGTAATGTTGCTTTAGAAATCCAAGAAAGAACTTTCTTGTGCTTTTCTTTCCAAAAAAATCAATGGGTAATTAATTTTTATAAGTTAATTAACTCAGATCATAGAAAAGGAAATACTGTTAAATTTAGACACTTTAGATAATATGAATTCTTACAATAAATCCCAAGTGTGATTATATAACAGGGATTTCTTCAGTTTGGGCCAATTATTCATGTGCAGTATTTCATTGAAAGAGAAATGACTCATTAATATATTTTGCAAACTAGCCCACTTTGAAGTGCTATTGAGAATATATTTATAAAACAAATAGTAGGCTTTTTTGTTAAACACATGGTGATATAGTGTAACATCAAGAAATTTGACCCCCTCCACCTGTTTTGGGCCATTGAAATATACTCGGTGCAATTCTAGGAGGTTTCTTCTTCCATAAGAATGTTTGACAAAATGCAATCGAAACCTTTAAAAACATATACTGAAATCAGAACAAGTAATTAGTGAAATTACTGCTTCTTTGATTGAAGCACAATTCATGTTAATGGTGATGGGAAAATCTTCATCTAATCAAACACTTAGGGCCTGATTACGATGGCAGTCGGACATCGCCGCGGGAATGGAACCACCCGACATGTAGTCGGCAGTTCCACCTGGCAAATATTAATGCAACCGTCGTGTAGGCGGTCAGAAAATGCCTTTTTCTATTGAGGCTTGTGCTGCGGCCAGGAAAAAGACCGCAGCACAAGCCGCAATGGAAAAAGGCATGGCGCAAACATCCATGCACCGTGTGCCAGGCACCATGCATTGCCTGACACACGGTGCAAGGATCTTTGGGGGTCACCACATGTGCCCCCTGGCCCCATAGTGGAGGCCCCCTGGGCGGAGACCCTGCTAGAGACCCCCAAAGTCCCTTTCCCTCTGCCTTTACATGGCACTCGGACCACCATGTAAAGGCAGAGGCACATTGTAATCCCTACAGCGGTGCCTCCGCAGGCACCACCCCCATTGTAGGAATTACGGTCCGACCATCCTTGAGCCTGTCGGAGGCGTCGGTCAGTTCTGCAGACCGCTGCGCACTAACCGACCGCATCATAATGTGGCAGTCGGACCGCTATCCTGGCTGTCGGGCAGACCACCACCGACGGCCTATCGGTGGTGGTCCTACCGACATCCTAATCAGGCCTTTCGATATTTTATATTTCAAGGCTCGGGTAGAGGTTAGTATATTTAAACATTGAATCTAAACACAGACTATTAAGGGCAAGACTTTTGTGTTATCAGAATTAAGTTTACAGTCAAACACCTTGGAATAAAAGGTAACTTCCGTTAAAAGAGGTTGTAGGTAGCATCAGGATATGACATATACAGTAAAATATCATCAACATAAGATAAAAAAAATTATATTTTATCATTGAAATTTGAGAATTATTTATAATATGATTCAGGAAAGATTTAAGAAATAGGAGAAATAATAATATGGAACGTGTCTAGCACTAAGCTGTAATTTAAGATATGAGGAAAAGGATCCATTAGTAAAAAATACTGGTTTAATTGTGCACAATGCTTATCATATTATTGAATTTAGGTCCAAATCCAGACTTGACACTGTTTTAAACAAAAAGGCCCAATTAATCCTGTCAGCAGCCTTTTCTGCATCAAGTGATTTGGTAGTGAAGGAAGGAAGAAGCTTTCAATGTAATATTTATTAAAGCTTTAGCATAGTCTGAGGAGATACAGCCATTAATAAAACCAGATTGATCAGGTTTTATGAGAGACAGAATAAAAGGCACTAGTATTGTAGCCAATATTTACCATACATTTTACCATGACTATTTATCAAGGATATTGGCCTAAAGTTCTTACAATTTTGATTACCTTTATCTTGTTTGAGAACAAATGTATTGACTGCTTCGAAAAAAGATCCTTTGGCACTTCCTTCAGATATAAAAGAGTTCAACATTTCAATCAACTTGGGAGATAATACATCAGACAATTGGGAGCTGAAATCTGTTGAAAGTCCACCAGGACCAGAATCTTTAGCTTTCCTGAAGGAGAAAATGGTATTTTGACTTCTTATAAAGTAATCTTAGCTTCTAAAGATTCTGTAATTAAGTTAACATTTGTTTGTTAAGGAAAGGTGAAGAATTAATGTTCAAGTACACATTGGGAAGGATGAATATCTTCTCACTACAAATGTTTCAATATTGTTAATGTGTTTTATTGATGTTGTTGTTAGAGATAGAAACATTGTTATCAATGTCATTTAATATGCTTATAATACATTTCTGTTCATTTTTTAATTTCCAGTTTGCTGACATTTTGCCAGCTCTATTTGGCACTCAAAATATTTAACTTTTACCTTTAAAACATTATTTCTGGTGCTTAAGGTAGCAATTGGGTTCAGTTCAAACTTTGCAAAAACAAGGGCTGACAGCATTTGAGAGGATGTTGATGTAAAATTCAAATGCTCTAAAGATTTGATTCAGGGCAATGGGCAGCCCCTCTCTGTGGTCACTTCAAACCAGGGCAGCTCTCCCCCCACTGGGATTGGTACCTGCCCGACTGGGAGGACAAAAGAAGGAGCCTGTTCAGGTGTCATCTGACATCTGCTTGTGACTTCGGAGGCCCCTTTGAATTAAATTAAGTTCCAGGGCACAACCCAACTGGTCTTCTTGCCTGAAGAGTAAAAAAAACTCCCCACACCCAGGCCATTGTTTTAGCTCTGAAAGAAGTTTTCACATCTCATCTGGGCTATTCACCAACTGGGTGACAGGTTGGAGGCTAATATAAATTAGCTTCCAGAAGCTTCAGGCAGGCAAATGGTAACTTTCTAAAAGTCTGTTTTCTTTATTATGTATAAAACATCTGACTTTGCCATTAAGTTGGCCTTTTAATAAATATTACCAATAGTTATTTAGTCACTTTTCTAACTGTTCTGAGCATAATTAATATTTTATATTTATTCCCAATATTTCTCTATGGACCAGCATCCCTATAGCATAAATAGCTTTTGGGTGTCAGTCACAGTCTGCACATGTTAACTTTACATTTCTACAAGTCCTACTATTAAATACCATCCACGTTGCCTTAGGGGCTACAAGGCCCACACAGGGTTGACTTAATGTTTAAAAGGAAAGGTTTTTCCTGTCAACAAGGGTCATTTTGATAGGTCAGGCTGCACGTTTTGAAACTATAGCAGTCAGGCTACAGGTGTAGTCCTGGAGTCATGTTTGTCTTGTCACACTAGTGGACGTCACAATAGTTCTGTAGTCCATATGTGACATTTACCTCTCTATGCCATGAGTGTATTTTGGACATTATATACTATGGGGGATAGGAAAGGTAAAAAGGCAAGTTAGGAGTAAGTCAATTTTGACATGTTTTGTAGGTCAGAGTACATGCACGGTGACCTAGTTAACAGAGTCCCAGTGCACAGAGTCAAAAAAACAGAAGCGTCGGCCCACAAAAAATGGGGTGACCATGCATAAAGAGGCACTTTCTCACACACATGTAAATAATGCAGCACTGAAACTCTAATGATGCAAAATTGACATCGCACATCTCAAAACAGCAAAATAAGGGATTTCCACACCCAGTTTTAATTAACAGCAGCACGCAGCTACCAGGAGTAACAGCAATTTGCAGAAACTCAAAGCTCATAAAAAAGATTTGTTTATGCACCATAAGCTTTATCTTAAAAGCTCTCATGTAGAACAGCAAATATTATTTCCAAAAGTAGCAGGCAGCATTCCATAGCGAATTATATCAATTAGGAACCAAGAAAGCTGCAATGTTTGATCGCCAATACATAGCACAGCTGTCAAGGCAAGAAGCAGTGAGCAGCCATCTCCGTGGGTACCATACCATGCCCCCGACCAACTGGTTTAACAGAGCTGACATCCCTTCATCATCTTTGCAGAGCCCCACTACCATCTTGAAATACCATTCCAGCACAAATATAATGCTGTGATTACTCTTTATTTCACGGAAACCAACCCACAAAGTGGGGGTATGTGTTTGTGAAAAATAAAGGAAATGGCCCCACCACGCTGAGAGTTTTTCTCCCAGCAATGTAAGGTCATTTCTGATTTTCCCTTCCATGGCGTTCCCAGTCATGAATAATGAATGTCTGAAGGCACCTCCTTGATAGGTTGGAGCTTCTAGTTTTCATTAACCATCGATTGCTTCGGGGATGGGCTGCCAGATAAAGGTTTCCAATGGTGGAGCTAGCTGAGACTAAACCTGGACTTAATTTGAGCCAGAGGTTGCAGGTGGTGCCCAACAGCACTCCTCTTTGTGGACCAACACTTATTTTCCCTCATCAAATTTTGATCCAGAGCAGGAGAGAAAAAAAACAAAAGAGGGAAAGGAGGAACAGAAAGATGGTAAACAGTGACAAAGAAAAAGGCAGAGATGAAAAGCAGCTTGTAAGAGTGAGATGAGGGTGGAGGGAGTGTCTGGTGGTGAATGAAAGAGGCATGAGGTAAAACACTTTTTCTTTTATGAAATAAGCACTAGACTAACCTGTTAATTACAAGGCATTTCCCAGCCTTAAAAAAGAAATGGGGGAATTGAAGGTTCCCCTGAATAGGAAACCCACCAATTTATGATTTTCTATCACATTGTCAAATCCTAAATGTCCCCCTAAATCAAGCTTAAATATGACCTAGCCACAAAAGCATCCGGTAACTAGTAGGGATGTGCGAAATTGGGGTCATTGGCTTTCACATAGGTAAGAACAATTATGTCAAAGTTGTACGAAATTACACATAATTAGGCAAAATGCAATCAGTCAATTAACACTATATTTTAATGAAAAATGCATCCTGGTGTCAATTTTTGACAGAAGGACAGACTTTGTGTTAAAAAAGTCAAGAAAAAAACGAAAGCACCACAAACTACAGCTGTTCATGGCTGGCACATTCGCTGCAAATTGTTACCTTGAATAGCACATAATTACATGAAAATGTCATAATGTCTTAGTTTCAGGAATTGCGCATAACGAGCATAATGCAAAATAACCAAAATTGTACCACCGTAATGATATTTTCGTCCAGGCCTTGTAAATATAAAGATGCTAATGGTGAGAGAGAAAAGGCGGAAAATAAAGAGCTGATCAAAAATTAGTAGAAGGTCAAAAATGATATTACCCTGGAAAGGAAATGAAGAGCTGTGAACACTTAGGATAGGACCAGAGAGAGTAGAGGTCCAGGTGATATCAATCAATCAATCAATCAATCAATCAATCATGTCACTTATAAGCGCACTACATACCCGCGAGGGTCTCAAGGCGCTGGGGGAAGAGTGGGTGGTGCTGCTACTGATCGAAGAGCCAGGTCTTGAGGAGTCTTCTGAAGGCCAGTAGGTCTTGGGTCTGTCGGAGGTTGGTGGGGAGGGTGTTCCAGGTCTTGGCGGCGAGGTGGGAGAAGGATCTGCCGCCGGCGGTCGTTTTCCGGATGCGGGGGACTGTGGCGAGGGCGAGGCTGGTCGAGCGGAGCTGGCGGGTGGGGGTGTAGAAGCTGAGTCGTCTGTTGAGGTAGGCTGGTCCGGAGTTGTGGAGTGCTTTGTGTGCGTGGGTGAGGAGCTTGAAGGTTATCCTCTTGTTGACAGGGAGCCAGTGCAGGTCTCTCAGGTGGGGTGTGATGTGGCTGCGTCGGGGGATGTCGAGGATAAGACGTGCAGAGGCGTTCTGGATGCGTTGCAGCCGTCTCAGGAGCTTAGCCGTCGTTCCTGCGTAGAGGGCGTTTCCGTAGTCCAGCCTGCTGGTGACGAGGGCCTGGGTGACTGTTTTCTTGTTTCGGTGGGGATCCACTTGAAGATCCTGCGGAGCATTCGGAGGATGTTGAAGCAGGATGAGGAAACGGCGTTGACCTGCTTAGTCATGGAGAGGGTGGGGTCGAGGATGACCCCTAGGTTGCGTACGTGGTCGGTGGGTGGCGGGGCTGTTCCCAGTGATGTTGGCCACCAGGAGTCGTCCCAGGCTGAAGGGTTGGAACCAAGGATGAGGACCTCCGTCTTGTCCGAGTTCAGCTTCAGGCGGCTGGTCCTCATCCATTCGGCGACGGCCTTCATTCCTTCGTGGAGGTGGGCTTTGGAGTGTGAGGGTCTTTGGTGAGGGAGAGGATCAGCTGGGTGTCGTCGGCATAGGAGATGATGTTGAGGTTGTGCTGTCGGGCGACGTGGGCGAGGGGTGCCATGTAGTTGTTGAACAGCGTTGGGCTGAGGGAGGAGCCTTGGGGTACGCCGCAGATGATCTTGGTGGCCTTGGATCGGAAGGGGGCGAGGCGGACGCTTTGTGTTCTGCCGGAAAGGAAGGATGTGGTCCAGTCCAGGGCCTTCTCTTGGATCCCGGCGTCGTGAAGGCGTGTTCGTAGTGTGTGGTGGCAGACCGTGTCGAAGGCGGCTGATAGGTCCAGGAGGATGAGGGCTGCTGTTTCTCCGTTGTCTAGCAGGGTCCTGATGTCATCGGTGGCGGCGATGAGGGCGGTTTCGGTGCTGTGGTTGCTGCGGAAGCCGGACTAGGAAGGGTCCAGGATGTTGTTCTCCTCGAGGTAGCGGGTCAGTTGTTTGTTGACGATTTTCTCGGTGACCTTCGCGGGGAACGGGAGCAGAGAGATGGGTCGGAAGTTCTTGAGGTCCTTGGGGTCTGCCTTGGGTTTCTTGAGTAAGGCGGTGATCTCGGCGTGCTTCCAGCTTTCCGGGAAGGTTGCTGTCTCGAAGGAGATGTTGATTATTTTCCGGAGATGGGGCGCGATGGCTGTACTGGCTTTGTTGAAGATGTGGTGAGGGCACAAGTCTAGCGGTGAACCGGAGTGGATGGTGTTCATGATCTCGCTGGTGTCCTCGTCGTTGATGTTGGTCCAGGAGAGCAGGCGGTTGCTGGTTGTGGGGGCAGTGGTCTCGGTGGTTGCCGGGGCGGTCGTGGTGTTGAAGCTGTCGTGGATGTCGGCGATTTTGCGGTGGAAGAAGGTGGCCAGTGAGTCGCATCAGGTCTTGCGACGGCTGGATGTCGTTGGTGTTGGAGCTGGGGTTGGAGAGTTCCTTCACGATGTTGAAGAGCTCTTTGCTGTTGTGTGCGTTGTTGTCTAGGCGGTCTTTGAGTGAGGCCCTTTTGGCGGATCTGATGAGGTGATGGTGACTGCGGGTGGCGCTCTTGTGGGTGGCGTAGCTGTCCGCTGTCCGTTCGTGGAGCCAGATCTTCTCCAGTTTTCGGCATGTTCGTTTGGAGGCCTGGAGGTCTTCGGTGAACAAGGTGGCTTTCTTGCTGGTGTGGCTGTTGGGCAGATTCTTGAGCGGGGCGAGGGTGTTGGCGCAGTCGTCGATCCACTGTCTGAGGTTGCGGGCGGCGGTGTCGGGGTCGGAGGGTTCGGCGGGTGGGCTCAGGGCGAGGGTTGTGGCTAGCTGGTCTTCCGTGACTCTGCTCCAGCAGCAGTGAGGCATTTGTTCGGTGCGGTGGTGCGTGGTGGGCTTCCTGTAGGTGAAGTGGATGCAGTGGTGGTCAGTCCAGTGGGGTTCGGAGGTGTGGTTGAAGGAGTCGTGTGGGCTTGCGGAAAAGATGGAGTCTAGCGTGTGGCCGGCGACGTGGGTGGGTGTAGTCACGAGCTGTCTGAGTCCGAGGGTGGCGAGGTTGTCGATCAGGGTGGTGGAGTTGGTGTCCTTGTTGTTCTCGAGGTGGAAGTTCAGGTCCCCGAGGAGGATGTAGTCCATGGAGGCGATGGCGTGTGTGCTGACGAAGTCAGCGATGGAATTGCTGAACTGTGGTCGGGGTCCGGGGGGTCTGTAGATGAGGGTTCCTCTGAGGGTGGTGTTGGGATCGGTGTGGATCTGGAAGTGCATGTGTTCGGCGGTGCAGAGGGTGTCGTCGGTGTTGGTTGAGACTCTGAGGGTGTTCCTGTGGACGATGGCGATGCCTCCTCCGACTCCGTTGGTGCGGTCCCTGCGGGTGATCTTGTATCCGTCCGGGATGGCAATGGCGATGTCGGGGGCTGAAGCGGGATTCAGCCAGGTCTCCGTCAGGAATGCGACGTCTGGGGAGGTTGAGTCGAGAAGGTCCCAGAGTTCGATGGCGTGTTTACGGGCGGAGCGGGTGTTGAGGAGGATGCATCTGAGGTAGTTGGGTTCTTTCCCTGGGCGGTGGTTTGGCGGGGCGGGTGCTGGCGAAGCTGCAGTTCCGGCAGGTGAAGGGCCCTTGGGTGCGCTTAGGGGTGGCCTGGTAGCAGGCGTGATCTTTTCCGGGGTTGAGTGCGTGGAGGGTGCTGGCGTCGTATCGGCGTCTGTTGATGTGGCGGGCGCGGGGGATGCCCGGACCAGGGGTCTGGCGCTGGGCGCGGTCACGGCGCGGACGGGCGCAGACGGGCTTGCCTTAGGCGCGCCTCGGCGCGGCACGCACAGCGGCCGCTATAAATGGGGAGGTGGGAGGGAGGAGCAGGGAATGGGGCAGCGAATGGGCAGTGAGGGGCGGGGCCGCAGGGCGCAGCGGCGGGAAACAGGCACAGAAGGGAAAACGAGCACAATCAGGGCATCAAGGGGGCACAGAAAGGAAAAAAACAGAGCACAATCAGGGGCAGCAAGGGGGCACAGAAAGGAAAAAACGAGCACAATCAGGGGCAGCAAGGGGGCACAGAAAGGAAAAACGAGCACAATCAGGGGCAGCAAGGGGGCACAGAAAGGAAAAAACGAGCACAATCAGGGGCAGCAAGGGGGGCACAGAAAGGAAAAGCGAGCACAATCAGGGGCAGCAAGGGGGGCACAGAAAGGAAAAACGAGCACAATCAGGGGCAGCAAAGGGGCACAGAAAGGAAAAGCGAGCACAATCAGGGCCAGCAAGGGGGGCACAGAAAGGAAAAACAAGCACAATCAGGGGCAGCAAGGGGGCACAGAAAGGAAAAACGAGCACAATCAGGGGCAGCAGCAGGGCACACAGACGGAGCTGTGTGGTGGGGGAGCGACCTACCAGTCAAGGTCAGGGGAAGGAAATGACACAAGACCCTGCTGTTTTTTTATTTTTAATAATGATTCCTATTCTGGCAATTAATATCTAGTAGTAGTGCACCAGCATATGGCTCGGGGCTTGTGCTTCACATCAGGCGCGGCACGTGCAGGTAAGAGCGGTGGGGCGGTGGGGCAGGGGGGCGGGTTGGGGGTTGGGTCAACATAGGACGATGAGGGAAACAAAAAAACAAAAAAAACAACTTGTTTTTCTTTTAAAAAAAATATGTTTCCCTCGTCATTGTATGTCGACTTCCCCCAACTCGCCCCTCCGCTCTTACCTGCACAGGCCGCGCCTACTTCACATACATTCACACTTTATACATTATCAACACTCGACCTGCTGACTTTTGGTACGTCTCAATAATGCTATCATTTTTGGATTTCTGCCTCAATGTACTTTTCAATGTACAAAAACAACGTAATGACCATGGGTGGCTCCTCCATTGGAGCGGAGGAGCGTTGCCTCACTTAAAATCCCCCCCCAAAGCCCTAGGGATGAAAAATAAAATAATATTACCATTTTATTTTTCATCCCCTGTCCCGAGCTGAGCATCAGGACGGGGGCGGGGCTGCTGCTGACTGACAGCAGCATGGAGGAGGGTGGGCTGCCTAATGCACTGTTTAAAGTGAGCATGTCTTTTTGGCTGGCTATCTTGCGACAGCCAGCCACACATGAACACTTTAAACCTCTCAACCCAGCTGTCTTAAGACAGCTGGGTTGAGAGCAAGTGCAGGCCTTTAGTGTGCTGTGGATTGCAGAGTGAGGCCACTCCCTCCAATCAGAGCGCTGCTCACATGCTGTATGTGAACAGCGCCACGATTGAGCAAGGAAGTTCCAGCATCTGGTTCCAGTTCCTGCCAATAAAATGTTCAGAGCAAGGACGTCGTGTTAGGTAAGTTTTATTTTTTATAATATTTTTTTAATAATATTTTGCACGCGCCCCGCCCCCCTTACCCACAGATGCCTGCCTCTACTGGTAATGACTGCTTGGAAACTCCACTCTACTCGTTTTGTATTCCCCCTTTTCTCTGTCTTCTTCTTTTGTTGTTCTCCCCTATTGCTTCAATGACTGACCTGTCCAATTTACGGCCCATCTCCCTCTTACCTCACTTGAGCAAAGTTTTGGAAAAATATATTAATTCACATCTCTCCACCTATGTCGAAACCAACATTTGCCTAGACCCTTCTCAATCTGGTTTTAGGCCCAAATCATAGCACAGAACTGGCCCTATTGGAAGTCACGGATAACATCAGAATGACCCTCGATAGTGGCCAGTCTACCATACTTGTGCTATTAGATCTCTCTGCGGCATTCGACACAATATCTCACCAGATTATGCTGGGAGATTGGACTCCACGGAGTGGCCTTACAGTGGATGATTAGCTTTCTGTCATCTCGAACTCAGACTGTCAACCTGGGCCTATTCCGTTCCAAGACCACGGAACTGACCAAGGGTGTTCCGCAGGGCTCGTGCTTAAGCCCTACGCTTTTTAACATCTATATTGCTCCCTTGGCCCACTTGCTTAGGTTTCATGGTTTTTTGCCCATTTCCTACGCGGATGACACTCAGCTTCTCTTTACCTTTGACAAAACCTCAACAAATGCTATGTCATCCTTCGCTGAAGGTATGACTGCCATATCTAATTGGATGAGGAGAAATTTTCTCCAATTAAACGCAGGGAAAACGGAGATAATGCTCTTCGGAGGTGCCCCTCTACTCTGGTCTCCGAATTGGTGGCCGGCCGCTCTTGGCCCACCTCCCATTCCTAAAACCCTAGTTAAGAACCTGGGCATCCATCTTGATCAGGCTCTTACTCTGAAGGAGCATGTTGCCCGAACCGTTAGCAATTGCTTTCATGTGCTGGGCATGTTACGCCGAGTCTTCCCCTTTTTGCCAGATTGCACACGGAAAACTCTTATTCAAACTATGATTCTGGGCCGCCTTGACTATTGTAATGCTCTTCTACTCTCCACAAACGAGTCTTCCCTTAATAGGCTTCAGGTGGTCCAGAACACTACGACACAGCTTATCACGAACTCTACTCCTGGAACCCCTTCTTTGCCACTGTTACGCAGACTCCACTGGTTACCAGTCCGTAAGCGGATAAAGTTTAAGATTGGCTGCATAGTTTATAGAGCCATTCATAATAAGGGTCCCTCTTACATCTCGTGCAAGCTCAAGCCTTACTCTCCGCTTAGGACACTGAGATCTAGCTGTAAACTTTTTTTACAGGTACCAAGGGTTAGGAAAACTAGACTTGGTGGGAAATCCTTTTCCCTCCTCGCCCCTCTTTACTGGAATGAGCTCCCCCTACAGCTCAGACAATGCCCGGACTATCTACGCTTCAGGAAACTGCTTAAAGCCTCCCTGTTTTAATCTGTCCTTATCCACCCGCAAGTTCACTCAGCGCAGAGATACTCCTTCGGGAGTGATTCAGGCGCTTTACAAAACCCTTAAATAAATGCCACCTCTCCCACTTTTTCTTAACCTGTAGATTTTTTTTATAAGGTTTCATTTGTGTACAGTATCAGCCAAAACTGAAGGGTTTTATAAATGCTTCTACCTTAGCACATGCCTCGTAATGGCTGCCTGAGTTCACAGCACAACCTGATGTCCATCAGAATTAACAAACCACTTGTAATGAAGACAATGACATGTACACCCTATTTAGAGTGTTTGCATCTGTATACATAATAAATATACATCTGCTAAACTTTGTCAGATGTCCTGCATAGGCTAAACTCTATTCAACCCTCATAATAGTTTTATTAAGGGTGCCACATATTGAAATTATTGCTGTACAGCAGAGAGAAGGTGAAGGCGATAGGGCGGGTCCTGACTTCAGCTACTTTTTCATGCGAGAGATATACAGAATCCAGACGGTGAGTATGACTGTCTGTTGTGTAGAAGCAGATGTAGGAAGTCCTGAAAGCCAGGATCAGGTGAACAAAGAAGAAATTCCAGGTAACCATGGCTAACCCAAGCCTGGGCTATGTACTCCTGAAGAAGGGACTTTGAGAACTATCTTGTGGCCTTCATACCATCCTACAATGGACGGGATAGTTCTAGACACAGTACTTGAGGACAATTTGAGGGAGGGCAGCCAAAAAGTGCAACACGTATACATGACATGAAATATGGCTACAAGTAAATTTCGCTGTTCCCTGATTTGAACATGATGAATGTAAATGTTGGAAAGAATTGCAGCATCCCTTTGGTACCACCTAGGAGAATATTATATTTTATTTCATTTATTTCGCATCGTGCCGTATAAAATTGTTTATTCATTTAAAATTTTAACCATAAAAGACATAAATACATAATAAAAACAACATACAAGATAACCAGCATGCACATGAAATTACGATACACGTTACAAAAACCACGTTAACCGAAAGTTGTATGTAAATAAAAAGTTTGTTGAAAACAAAAATTCAGATTAAACACCACTATATAATAAACAATTCATCAAAACAAAATAATTAGAGGATCATGAGTCCTTCCTCCTTTTTATGGCAGTTTGCATAAACTTTACAACAGCCCAAGACACATGAACTGATGGCAGCGATTGAATGAAAGCCATTGCCTATCCGCATTGCCGAAGATTAGCACTTCTTAAGATAGGAACCTAAAATAGGAACCAAATATCGCTTCCTGGGGGACATATAACATTTCTAAAAAACTGAAAATGGATGGTCGGTTGAGAATTACTGGGGCACACAGGCAAATACCTAATACAAGGCAAAGTTGTGGGAAAGTAGCCAAGCAATGCTCTATGTTCAATCTCATGCCAGTCAGCAAAAATCTATGTTGACTCTTGTGAACCCAGATAAAATAAGGCTTAATATCAGAAGTTAAAATAATCAGCATGTGATTTGCAAAAGTACATTTTAAGAACTCTGTGCACTCTCTCTTTTCCTGGCACGTAGAAGGAAAGTTTAAAATAACTGTATGTTTGCAAACCGAGGAGAAAGCCTCTCAGAGGCGCTGTATAGATTAGGCAAATTCAGTGTAAGGCTGAGAACCTTTATGTATGCTAACCAGGGTACTTTCAAAGCTTTGTCTAGTTGTATGCAGTCAAGTAATACCAAACGGTTCTTCCTTTGTCCAGTAGTCAAAGGTGGAGAGGGCTTGACTTAATATTGGCTGCTATATTGTCCATGCCCAGCTCTAGGTGGCAGAGAGGGGTAGCAGTGCTCTGATGGCCCGCCAACAATCTTTTCATAAACACATCTTCAACTTGCTGTATAGCATCAGTTACCTTGGTGTCCCAAACCTCTTTGCCATAAGTGGCAATCGATAAGGATTTGCACTTCTACACCGCAACGTTTTTGACGGGTTTGCTGCCCATTGTAGTAACAAAATTAAACAAAGTGTCTACAGGGTTTGCAAAGACAACTTCCCTATTTCCTACTATCAGATTCCAACTACCCTCATCATCAAATAAAACTTCCAATTAGGAAGAGGTCGGGACGGAGGAGATTTTAGTTTGGTTCATAAAAAAAGATTGAGTTTTAAGTGTCTTTGAACCTAAAACAATTATGTGTGTCTCAGAATGGTAGATGGTAAGATCTAGATCCTCCTTAAATAGACAATAAAGGCCGAGTGGAGTCCGGGTTAGGAGCACTGCTTCATCTGCATAGAGTAAGGCTGGTATTCGGTGCAAGCACATCATAGCCAAAACTCGAAAGAAATTTGCCGTGTCCATTGATGTACAAGGTAAAAAGAAAAGGGGCAAGTGCACATCCCTGGTGTACTCACATAGAAATCATAAGGGGGTTGGTTATCTCGCCACTTGGGCCGTATCTAATACTAGCGGTCACAGCAGTATGTAATTGCCTCAAAATGCTGACAATGCAATCATCAACCCCTATACCAGATCTTATCTCATAAAGTTAAGAGTGATTGACATGGTCATACACTGAACTTAAGTCCATAAATACCAAAAAACACTCCTACCCTTGCTACAAAATATTTATTAATCAATAGCTCTAAAACCATATTGCAGGTTGGATAAGATGTTATTCACTCTAGCCCACCCCTCCAGTCTTTCTAAGAGGACGATCTTGGCTGTGGAGTCTATCAGAGAGATAGGACGATAATACTTTAGATCCACTTTGCTCCCTTTCTTAAAGATGGGTATGATAATTGCGTGTGACCATGAAGTTGGAGGAAATTAACTAGCTACTACCTTCAAAACATTTGCTAGAAGAGAAACCCGCAAAGAGGACTGCTCTTTAAATAGATTAGATGGAACCCCATCGGGACCGGGTGTCTTACCACTAGGGCACTTAGCTAAAGCCACCAGTACCTCTTGGATATTGATTTCCAAGGGGTCCAAAGGCACCTCCTTGTTTGTGGAGTTTGCAACAAGCTCCACCCAGGATGTTGGATCGCAGCAACCTACTGTGTAATGTTTGATCCAGCTATCATGTCAAATTACAGTATCCATCCCTGTGTCAGGAAAGCCATTAAAAGGTGAGGAATTGAATTTATTTATTTAAGTTTATTATGTTTATTATGTAGCACTTATTATGTATGGTAGAGTTATCCCCGGGACCCCAGGGCAGCGTTAATATGGATCATACTTTTTTTATATATAACTCGAGTGGTGAAAAACATAATGGGAAAGGAATACAGGATACAGAGAATGGGAATCTTTATTCATTTAGATTGTGTACTTTATCTGACTTGAGGATTTTGAGGACAAATCAATCAATTTTTATTCAGCTGTGAGATGCTAATTTGTGGCGAAAACCAAATTAGAGAAAAACGTAGAAGCAGATCCTGACTGTCCTTTTTTGGGAGTTATGATGATTGATGGTTGACCCAAAATGGGATGTAGTGCGTTACTTGTGTAGGCTGATTGCAAATGGTTTGTAGTCGTTTTGCTCAATTGCTACTGAGAAAGTATGGTTATTTTTCTTTTGAAAGAAGTAATTTGCTTCGTAGGCAAGGAGACACATCTCCTCCCCTTTCATAGTGTGATGCATTATTACTGAACTCAATGCTCATCAGCCCATTGGCAACTCCTGTGAAAGTTAAGTAGCCGTAATGTTATAGATGTAACAATTATTGATAAAATGCCATATGTACATCTTCTTTTGGGATTTCTGAGCTACTCAACCTAAGCTACCAAAGGTGATGCTATGATTGCCTTGAAATCTGCTTGCTTTCTGTTTTGGCGGTGTCGGAGTTCAACCACAACTCACAACGAGAGTGCAACCCTTTCCCCAATAGCTTACCTGTGGAATTGCCTACACTTGCCTGCTTGAGGTAGGCTTTAGAAGGGAGAAATGTTTTCATTTCTCCAAGTGTTTACGCCTTTGCATGCAGGCTGCACTGTACTGTACACATACAGTGTGGGAAATGTTTTAATGTTTGTATTGGTGCAGTATTTTGTACTAGAAGGGTACCCTTGTCACTTAGTCAGAATCTGTTAAAGACATCTAGTCACACTTATTCTCTCATCTAGACACTCATACTGTCTCTTACTCTGTGCAGCTCAGTTGTGCCTTCTGTTAGGGGTGAAAGATGTAAAATCCCTGCCGACAAAGAACACACACAGCTTTCATACCACCCAAGTTGTTTTGCCTAACAGATTTGTTCTTTAATTACTACAGTTCTCAGCTTACCAATTTTGGATCCTATTACATTATGTAAGAATGGAATAGAATCAGGAAGAGAGCATGCTCTAAATGGTGTGTAGTAAGCTGTTGTTTACTCATGCTTTAGATGCTGCAATGCCCTAGATTGGACGTGTCTTGTGATGGCATTCAGGTGGTGCACCAGTAATATCCACTCCTCTATTCAGAGCTAGAAAATTAAACATTGAATTGTTCTTAGTTTTTTACTTTCCACAATCAGTAAATGTATATAAGGGCTAACAACTCACAGAAAGGCTCTTATCGCTTCTTAAGTCAAGAGAGTATTCTCTCTGCAGTCATAAGCCACATAATTCTCAGAGACTAACCACTTGGTGTATTGCACACATAGCTGTGTGCCATCAAAACAGGTTCTTAAGAGATAAGAAATGAGAGACTATTAATAGTGACAAGGTTTCCTCAGGGTGTGGTTGAGAAGTGCACAAACCTTGGCTGTCTTTGGTCTGCACATTTGCTGCTAAAGAGCTCTTCATTTTTGTCCAGTTCCTAACCAAAGCCCTCTGCTTGAACATTACCTCATCAGCAATGTGACTTTTTTGAATTTATGACCTCCCTCCTAACTCTGGTCAACCAAGCTCAAATTGCCTTTTATGCTGGGAGGTAATCTTGAGGAAACTCTACCTCTCAGATCCCCCACTAAAGGAAATACCCAGCAACCTTCCATTGTGGGTAACTGCAAGAAGGGTGCAGATGAGTGATTCGTCATTACATCTAGTGAACAAGAACTAAACCCTCAGACCCCAGAATCATGAAAGTCCTATTCTACTGCGGGATCAGACTGAAGCAGCAGTGGGCACAGAAGTGTGATGTGTAAGCATCAAGCACTGTCAAAAAGTAATGTTGCTACCTTTGGATGGTGTGACTTCCCTTGCACCTTTATGAACAGACAGAGGTGGCATCAGTGGAAGTTCACTAATTACCTGAACCTCAATACTCCGGTGAATTGTTTGCAGAGAGATTTAATCTCATCACTCTGTTACGCCAGTGGGCAGATTAAATGAGCATGTGTGTCCACAATCCAAACAGTTTCTCAGGTGCATGATATCCTAAGGCAATTGTATTTAGGCATTCGCAATATCAGTCACATTTGTGACAAAGTACCCATTCGACACACCTTAAATCAGGCCCAACGTTTGTCTGAAAACAAGTGACAAGTGTTCTATTAAAACAAGAAAAAAAACACATTGATAATCTATTAACATCTAAATCAGATCTGAACTGGGAAGATTTTTCAACATTCTTTACTGATAAAGCCAGCTCATTGGAGATAGAACTCAATAATAACGCTGAAAAAGCCTCAATCCTAAGGAGTGATCAAGGGAGGAACCATGCCCTACCGACTCAAGTAATGCCCAAAAAGAATGCCCATTGGTCAACCTTCAAACTTTATGATCAGCATGACATTACCAAAATATTACTATCTCTGAAACCAAATAATCATTACAATGACCCTCTGCCATCAAAATGCTGGCCCTCCTGCAACCACATGGTCATTCCCTACTGGACTAAGATAATTAATGAATCGCTTGCCCAAGGATCAATTCCGGACTGCCTAAAAACAGGTCAGGGTATCCCTCTCCTAAAGAAACCTACGGAGAACCCATCTGACCCAAACAACTTTCATCCAGTAACAACCATTCCCCTACTAGCCAAAGTACTAGAAAAATGTGCGCACAATCAACTAAGTCAACACATTACTGAATTTGAACTACTAAATGACTTCCAATCAGGGTTCAGACCAAACCACAGTATGGAAACAGCAATCCTACACATAGTAGAGGACGCTCTGCTAGCCCTCGACCGTAATGAAACCTGCCTCCTGATCCTTCTGGACCTATCATCTGCATTTGACACAGTAAACCATCCCAAATTATTAGAACACCTGGAAAATAGGATGGGCTTATCGGGAACTGTACTGAAATGGTTCTACTCCTTCCTAGAGAACAGATTGCAAAGATTCCTGGTAGACAACAAGCTATCCCCACCATCTCCGATTCAAATTGGGGTTCCACAAGGATCAACTCTATCCCCTTCACTATTTAACCTATACGTCGAACCATTAACTGAGGTATTGCATAAGGCTAACATTTCCTTTCACATGTACGCTGACGACACCCAGCTGTATATGAAGATAGCATCTCCGGAAGAGATCAACACTATGAACCAAGCACTCAAGAAAACGTTGAATGGCTAGCTGACAATCATCTTAAGCTCAACTCACAGAAAACCAAATTCCTTCTGATCTCCCCTCCTAAAAGGTCAGCTAAGATTAAAGAATGGACCAAGATGATCACAGCACTAAACGGTACCCCGACGATAGTTGATTCAACCAAATCCCTTGGTATCACACTAGATAAAGATCTAAACATGCGAGCACACATCAACACAATGGCAAAAACGCTCGTTTTCATCTGAATTACCTCAGAAAACTGAAGCCACTCATTGATCCCGGGAATCTGAAAATGGCAGTACAGTCACTGGTCATATCAAGAATTGAATATGGATGCGCAACTCTATCAGGACTCCCTAAGATCTCAACAGCTCCCCTAAAAGCTTGTCTCAATGCAGCAACCAGACTTATAACGGGAACAAAAAAATACGACCACATCACTCCACATCTGAAAGCGCTCAACTGGCTACCATACGAGGCAAGAATAGAGCTAAAAATTGCATGCATTACACACAAGGCAATACACCACAAAACTCCACATTACCTAGCCCATACAATTACGCTGTCCGGAGGCACTAGACCCTCGAGAGGATCGGAGGATTTTGTACTGAAACCAGCATTATTCCGTAAGAAAAAAACTTACGATAGAGCGTTCACGGGAGCTGCACCAAGGATTTATAGTGAATGAATTTCTTTATTTGTTTGATTAATTCAAATCTTACAAAAAAATGCAAATACTAATCCAAATGTAAAAGATTAAAAGAACATATATAAACAATACTATGTCTTATATAAACCAGATTGTTCTTAATAAAATTCATTACATAATATATTTTAAAATTCAGTAGTTAAGGGTTTCAAATTCTACTCCTCTAATTTTTGTCCAACTCTCAATAAAAATTTTACAAAAGCAGAGTTCATAAATATATCATCAGAGCCTAGACACAATATCAAAGCTTGTCTACATGTCCTTATTCCGCGGTCATTAAATAGTCTCTTAAGTATAATTTTCCTTTCATTTTCTAACTCAGGGCAAAGACATAGTAGGTGTATAATGTTCTCCTGCCCAGATTTACATAGCCTACAAAAAGTGTCCTCTTCTGACTTCTTCCATGGTGGTAAATGGCATAAACCCGGTAGTAAACCAAATCGTGCTTTAGTAAAAATATATTTGTTTTTTAATGACCATGGTGTTTCTAAATATTGTTGGACCTTTTTTTCGAAAATCCGTTTATTATTGGCCATGCATGTTTTCTTTTTGCAAATATATCTTTATCTTTGATCAACGATAGATGATTAGTTAGTTTGTTAATTGCTTTTTTTAAAGTTTCCTGAGTTATTGTATTTTCCCAGATGGGCATTACTTCAAATTCTTCTATCGCTGCATTTAGGTAAGTCCATGCCTGCAATTTCCTATTGGCATTTATTTCCTGCCATAATAGCTGGGACAGTTGATTATCATGATCATTTTTTATTCTGTTCCACACCTTAATAACTTGTCCTTTTCTTGCAGCATCTGATTATTTAAACCAAATTCCAGTCTCACTTGCGCTTGAGATGCGTTATTAGGCAGATGAAAAAGGGTTTTATAAGTTCTTGCGACCGCATTATTTATGATCACCACATCTTTCCCATTTAATGCCTCACTACCGTATGTTAGTGTAGGTAGCAATTTTGCTGAAATCACCTTTAAGAAGGGACGAAAAGACAAGTCACCTATTGTTTTCTGTAGGATCCTAAATGCTGCTGTCAAAGCATTTGCTTTTCTGAAAATGTCCTTTTTTTGAGGGAGGAAGTTTTCATTGTCATTGAATATAAAACCTAGGTATTTATAAGAATCCACTTGCTCTAATTGTGTTTCTTCCAGTGACCATTTAAATTTATGTTTAAGTCTTGTGTTTTTTGTAATTACCATTACTTTAGTCTTTGTTTCGTGTATTACCATATCATTTTCATTTGCATATATTGATATTCGATCTATTAGCCGTTGCAACCCAACCTTAGTCCCAACCTTAGTCTGGCTTAAAAGTATAACATCGTCTGCATACAGCAGGTTGGATATTTGCTTATTAGCTAATCTAGGCGGATGTGTATTTACATCATTCAATGCATTTGTAAGATCCGCTAAAAACAGGTTAAAAAGCATTGGGGCCAAGACGCACCCTTGCTTTAATCCTCCAGACATAGGTATTTCTTTTGTTAGTGTCCGACCATCTCCCATCCTCACCCTGATCCAAGTATCAGTATGCAAAAGTTGAATCAATTTTAATAGTGAGTCTGGAATTTCTTGCTCTTTTAATTTTTTCCACAGACGGTGTCTATTTACACAATCAAAAGCCGATCTAAAATCGACAAAGCATAGATACAAGGGCTGCTTTGTTAAAATTGCCTTATCCATTAGTACTGATAGACCTAATATATTTGTAGACGTTCCTAGACCTTTTATGAAACCTGTTTGGTTCGGGGGGAGTATCTGTTTATCATTTACCCAATCTGACAAGTTTGACAATAAAATCCCTGCAAACAGTTTTGCATCCGTGTCTTGCAGGGTTATCAAACGATAGTTCTCCGGCAGGGCCCAATTTCCTTTCTTATAAATAGGAGATATTAATGACCCTCTCCAGGATTTAGGTATCGACCCAGTCCGAACTACTTCCTTAAAAACCTCTGTTAGGTATACCGACCAAAATTCTGGTTCTTCCTTGTAAAGGGCAAACAGGATACCATTGGGACCTGGTGCCCCATCTTTTTGTTTTTTATTAATTTGGAGACTTGAGATTTCGTAATGTAAATTTCGCTATCATCTTCTAAATGTGTTGGTTCCGGCCTTTTCTGTTTACCATCCTGAATATTTGCTTTCCCAACTGGATTTAGATGTTTTATAAGGAATGTAATCCATTCATCTTCGGTTAACACGGATGCTACCACGGATTTATTGGGTCTTACTAGACCATTAATCATTTTCCAAAACTCCCTTGAGTTTACTTGGTTACTAGCGTGGAAGATTTTTGTCCAAAGTTCCTGCCTGGCTTTGTTTTTTTCGTTCCAGATCAATTTCCTCAGATTTTGATTTATTGTTTTTAGTTTAATTATTATTTCTTCGTTGTTTGGAAGCTTTGTTAACTGTTTCCTAAGTTCGTTACGGGTCCGTCTAATTTTCTTAACCGTATATGGTAGATTGATATTATTTCCACTATTTTTCCTTTGTGACTCTTGTTTATTCTCCGGTATAACAAAAGAATCATATGGCTTAACTATTTTCCGTGTGAAGTTTTCCCATTGCTCAACTGCGGACCTCATGGTTTTATCTTTAAAACATTCTTTAACCAGTTCTTGCGCCTTTTCCTTAGTGTCCTCCCTATTGTGTGTTTTCCATATAAGTTTTCTATAGTTGATGGTTCCTGTCTGGCCTTGCGTTGACAAATACACTTGGTGTTCCAAACATGACAATTTTATATTTATTATTTGTTGACTGTGGTCGCTATCAAGAACCTTCCTTAAATAGTAGGAGGTAATGTTGTTAAAAATATTTAATGAGACCATCGGATAGTCAATTCGTGATTTTGAGTTATATGACTGGAATGTCCATGCCGGTGGTGAATCCAGCGCAAATCTTCCATTTAATATTCTTAATCCCAATGCTTCCATATCCATCACAAAGTTTCTTCCCATTTTACTTTGCTTGGGATTTATTAGGGGATCCAACATCTGCTCAGGAATTGTCCATTGATGGTTTTGAGACTGTATAATATCATCTCGTATGAAGGGTATTAATAGGTTTAAGTTAAAATCACCCGTAAGTATAAAGTCTACAAAAGGATCATCCATCATTTGCTCCAAAAGGTAGCTAGTAAGTGTAGCACACATATTCTTCCTTAAACTCTGTTTTGGTGGAATATATATATTAATCAGCATTAGAACTTTTGATTTTTCTCGAACGTTTGCTGTGTATCGCAACTTTACCGATTTGAAGTTGGGGTTATTCGTAACCAACTGCTCATGTTCCACTCTCAGATCAATAGATAAGAATATTGCTAGCCCCCCACTGGGGCGACCATATTTATGTTGTTTAATCGCTGGCTCAAAAAACCCTTTATATCCATGCAGCATAAAAGGGTCCATTGCCCACGTTTCCTGTAATAAAATGATCTGATAAGAGTTAGATATTGAATATAAATGGGCATTATTTATCTTTTTACATATCCCGTTTACGTTCCATGAGCATATCCCTATTACTTCTCTAACCTTATTCAGTTCATTTATATTACCTTGTGATTTGTTCTGTCATTGGACTTCATTACCGTGCAGGGCCGTCAGTATCCATTTTTCATTTATTCCTTTTACTTTTTCTATTTTTTCGTTAGAGGGCATTTCTTCTTCATGAGTGGTTTTTCCAAGAGGATTTTTTAATATAGAAAAGACTGGGTCATCATTTTTTCTTTTTTCCTTGCGTATTGGACTTTCTTCTTTAATAAGCGGAGTTGGGTATACCTTTGGGGACGGTTGACTAATTATTATTCCCCAACTAAGAACAATTTCTTGTTCCTGCATAATTCGTTCCGCTATAGAAACAGTAGCTAAAGTTAACGAAGTTATTGGGTGATTACCTTCAGAGTTTTGTAAAAACCAACACTTTCAATGTCTTTAGTTGTCACATTTTCTAGTGATGGAACCGATTTCAAAAGGCGAAGGATATTTCTTCTGTTCAATATATCATGATTACCGCGAGAATCGTATACCGGTTTAAGAATAATTTGTGCAGACCTTTTAGGTAGCAATACTTCTCTCTTTTTTTCTTTACAATCTTGCTGTTCCTTATATGTGATTTGTTTACCTTCACCACTTCTTACAATAACTAAGTGATCCCATTTTGATTTGTACCTAGTATCCTCTTTTTGTTCTAACATATCGTTTAATATCATAGTTTCATTTTTAGGTTCCTTTATCCGTTGTTCTAAATTTTGAAATACCTGAGCTTCATTTGTGGTGTGGAGTTCCAACCTATTCTTGAAACAGTAGTATAGTCCGCTCGACTTGACCTCTGAGCCATCGGTCCAATATGCTTTTGCTCCTCCTTTTTTCTGCCTGCCGGAGGTTTACAAGGAGATAAGGTACTTGTTGCTTGATCTATATTTCCAAGCTGTTCACATTGGATATCTTCAGTAATCACTTTTTTATTACACAACCATTTCCTTGCAGCCTATATTTCTCTTCTCTTGCTAGAATTCCCTCCATTTCTGATACACTAGACATTCGGTCGATATTGTCTGATAATATTGCTATATTTGTCTGGTGAACTTTTTGGTCAGTAGAGTGTTTTCCAGTTTGTGTAAATATATCAAAATACTTTTCTTTCTTAAACGTTGTATTGGTAGACTGCTCACCACATAGATCACTTCCTTATTTTTCTACTATTGCTTTCCTTCGTTTTTTCCCTTCGTTTATCGTGACAGTAGATTTTTCCAGTTGGGAATGTGTTATTACTGCAGTTTCCTTCTTAGCCTTATTTCTTGCCTTACGCAATTTGTTCTTTGTCTTTTTGTCATTTCAAAGGCTGACAAATCTTCTTCTTTAACCTCTCCTTCTTCATCCAACTGGACTGTGAGATCAACCAATATTTTTTCTCCTGTTAACTTGTTTGTCTCCTGTTTTCTGCTTTGAGGTATCAACAGGCTTAATTTAATCTGGACATCAGGGTCTATTATGGTACCAAATTGTACCGTTTCTCCTTCTTCTGCCATGATAGTACTTTTTTTGACTGCTTGACACATCTCCTCTTTTTGTTTATCGTATTTTTTTCCTATAATCTCTTTGACGTCTTCTAGTATGGTGTTCACAACGTCCGGGATAGTTACCAATTTATTTATTATGGGAGCACATGTACAGTCAAAGTAAGTTGAAGCTGCTTCAGTTTGCGCTCTAATTATTAAACTATTTAACTCAGCTAGTTTGTGATCTATTCCGGCGACTGCGTTTGCCATCACTCCAAGGAGTTCGATTTGGGTGTCCATTTTATTCAACTGGTATGTCAGTGCTTCAAGAGTTAATGCTGATGTTTGATAGAATATATCCCAAATAGATCCCAAATCATGGTTATCTATGTTTTTAGTTTTTGGTCAAAGTGTAATTCCCTACTGCAAGTGGGACTTTTAGAGTCGGCCCGGTGAATTTCTTGCTTTTCTGATAGTTTTTTTATATTGACCATAGAAGTATATTTGTCACTGTTGTTACCGCTATAAATTATTTTTAGTAGTGGTTGTTCATTAATTCCTGATTTTTGATCGTTATTGGCCAATACTTTTAATTGATTAGGTGTAACTCCATCCTGTTCTTTATAACTTAATTCAATATTTGTTTTTTCACTAATCCTTATTGGCATTGTTGTCCCCGATGAGGCGATAATATTTCCATTAGTTCCAGATTGATTTCCTTGTATGGGTTCAGCTGTATTGTTTACTCTATCATCTTGATCTAACGTCTGTCTATAAAGTGTAGAGACATTAATTAAATCCTCTTTTTTCCTTATCTCGACCTTAACTTCTAAAGGTAAAGTAGCCCGTGTAGGTGTTAAACTCATGATAATCTCATCCTGCGATTTCTCTGCCATTGATATTTCCATCACATCCATATCTTTTTGCTTCGTTTGAGTCGGCAATACTAATTTTAATAATTCCAGGTCTACTCTTTGATCAGTTGTCTGTCCCTCTAAGACCAACGTTTGCGGGTTAATAACCAAGTCCCGCTCTTGTCCAGCCGTTTGTATATTTGCTTCCAAGTTGTTAGTTGGTTTAATCGGAGTTTGTAACTTATTTATTTCTGGTTCTATTTGCATTGACATTAGTGCTCCTGAAGGGTCTCTCATAAAATCAAATTTGTAGGGAATCTTACTGGATTTTTCAAACATCCTTGCTATTGGTGAAATTAAAGTTTGATTTGCTCCCTTTGCCTGTCCTTTGGCTTTTTTTATCACTTTTGGTGCTTGAACTTTCCGTGCTCGTCGTGTAGGAGGGCCCAATGTCCTTTCTTTCCCAGAACGCATTCCTAGTATTTTCCTAGTTTTGCTCGTATTTTAGAAACAGTTATTTTGCTTTATGCTGGTATACTAGTGTACTAGTGTGCATCACAATATGGCCCCAGTTGGAATAAGCTGGAATAAACCGGGGTTAAACTGAGATTGGACAGTTTCAGTACCCCCCCCATATATCCACACGTCGTCCTCCTCCAACCTCACCTGTAGCTTTTCAATTCAAAGGCAGATTTTCCCAACCCGGAACAAGGCAAGCAGCAAGAAGAATGGACCTTGATTACTCGTGCCTCGGTACCTCTTTAGAACCTCGTAGTAATGGATTCCTAAAGGAACTCCAGCCTTTGCACAGTGGACTGGCGTTATTTATTTTGGTTTTTGTGTTTTTTGGCACAGTCTTGTCGAGTTCTTCCGCCCCCGCCCACAATACCCCAAGCCACTCCGCAAGCCGCACCCAGTCTCGGTCTCGAACCCAGGTAACGAGGACACCGAGGAACCACCGAGCCGCTTCTGCAGGGGAAGAGGGGGCAGGGGGGGCAGGGTGGGAGGCAGTAGCAAACTTAGGGCAGTAGCAAACTTGGCGACTGCCCTGCGGCAATAGGCGGCAATGGCAGTAGCAGTTTATCGGCATACACCTGCTCGCGGGTGTGACGGTTTTCTGCGGTTCCGCTGGTTCCGCGGTTCCGCTAGTTATCTGTCAGCTCTGGGTCAGCTCTGGGTCAGCTCTGGGTCTGCCCCGGTCCGCCAGTCCACACCAGACGAAAGGGTAGACCTTATCCGGCACTCCGCCGCTCCGTCGCTCAGCACCGGCACTTGGCACCAGTACCGCACACCGCCTCCCACCAAGGATTTGGAATTCGCTCCCACCAAATATCAGAAGAATCACCTTTGCTCCACGATTCAAAAAGGAGACTAAGTCCTTTCTAATGGGTAAATTTCTCCCATAACGAACAATGTGTTTAACATAACAATACTATAACCAGCTTGGATATAGAAGAACTCAGGAATGGTGTTATCTTAAATTTAAGTACGACACGACAATCTTGATTGTAATCTAATGATCTCTATTATTCCGCATTATATTTGTCTTGTGTATGGATAAATATATGCCAATGTTAGTGAATACATAGACTTGTTTTTGACGTGAAAGAATTGGAAAACTGCTGATATCGAAGGTGGTTGAAATGTAAAGCGCTCTGACACCCCATCTCTGGGTCTGGTTCGCGCTATAGAAAACAATGAATAAATAAAAAATAAATAAATAACTGTATCTTTTCTTTCATATCTTCGGATAAAAGAGTAGATGTAAAAACCTTATAAGAAGCAGAAAAAATGTGTTAGAATATAGCACAACGTCAATCTGAATATCAAACGAATAAAACAATTGGCCACATTTTGTAGGTATGACTAGTCCAACACGAACTCTGATTATTTTATAAGATACACAAAGCCCAGCACCCTCAAAGACCCATCAGTAGAAGAAGAGAGAAACAATCCGCCTTTTCCTTGTGATTTGTTTAATGGACCATGAAAGTTATACCTGAAACTTTTGTAATGTGGCAATGCATGTGAAAATGGTCTCTCTGGTAACAAGATCACTACAGGCTCAAAGAGAGTTATGCAATCACTTGCATTGTCGGGAACTGATTCACAAAATCTTTTTTGAAAGTAGGAATTGTATTCCTCAAAATCTCCTGGTAGCTTAGACCCGATTTCCAATTTTTGTGGACTTCACGAAAGCATCACACTTATTAAGTCCGAAACCCTTTCAGTAGGTAGGCAACTTTTTCCCTCTTTTTCCACAGAGAAAATATTCCTCTATGGAGAAACCTCATCCCGGGCACCAATCATTAATATGTGGAAGGTTCTCTTGCCTCTGCATCCCTTGAAGGTCACTTACACCTTCCTTTTGCTTTGTTGGTGTTATGTTTATCTTTGGCCTCTGTGTGTTTTCATTGGCCTGCTCGGCTCGCAGTGCCGTCTGGGCTCGTGACATGCTTGAGTTCTATGTCTCGAGCCCAGGGTTCCGCAATTCGGCGGTTGAGGAGAGGCAGTTTCCCCGGCTGAGGTGGTCGGGTTTCATTTGTCTCTATTCGAAGAATAAACGCCTTTCTTTTACCATGCAGTATCCTTGATTTATTTATAAAACTTTTGGTGATGAGGATGGGATTGCTAGCCACCCATAACCTTTCTTGAGCTTTCTTGCTGTAACATTGTACTAGTAGCTGATCTCTAATCATGTCATCCTGCATGGGATCAAATTGGCATTTAGCTGGGAGATATTTAAAAATATGTTGTGCCTCTTTCCCCAAAGCACCTAATAGTAAAGCCTTTTTGCGGACCGCAGAAAACTTAGTGCCATCAAGTGCCACCAGATAATTTTCAAAACAGACACACCAATCCTCCGACTCCATGGATGGTTCCCCAGCAGACATAAGAAATGGAGGTGGAGCAGAAATGGAATTAGCAATATTCATTGTGATAGTAAACAAGTTTGACAATATGAACTGTAAGTGTTCAAAAGAATCTGACAATTACAAATAAACAGAATTACAGAACACAGTTGTAGATGATAGCTTGTAATGTGTGTGCCATAGTAAATGTGAAGGTACCGGATGATAGGGACAAATTAAGATCTTTCATGGGCATGGTGGAATACTATACCAAATTTGTCAAAAAGTTTGCACATAAGGTGGAACCTTTAAGGGAATTGTTGAGGAAGGGCAAGAAATTTTCTTGGGGGGCTGATCAGCAGAAAGCCTTTGATTTGGTTAAGGAGAACATTGTTAATGCTGACATTTTAGCAGGTTTTCTTCCAGGTTTACCCACCATTGTGACTGTGGATGCCAGTGCTGTGGGCATTAGGGCTGTACTAGCACAGAAACATGCAGGACAAGAAAGGACAGTTGCTTTTGCATCTCGTTCGCTAACTGATACTGAGAGAAATTACTCGGTTATCGAGTGTGAGGCATTGGCAGCTGCTTGGGCCTCTAGACACTTTGGGGTCTTCCTGTGGGGGGGTTGTGTTCACTCTGCGGACGGATCATAAGCGGTTGTTAATAGTTTCGGGTCCTGATGGCATTAAGAACTGTTCGGGCAGACTTGCTCGCTTAGCCGTCAGTTTGCAAGATTTTGTGTGCAAAGTAGAATATGTACCTGGTTGGCGCAACAGTGTTGCTGATTGTTTGTCCAGACTGCCTGATACTAAAGCTGTCTTTTCTGATTTGATCACGGAAAGTGTTGTTGCCAGTCTGGAAGATCTTACAGAGGATCTAGGTAGGGCCATTTCGAGAGAGGATTGGTTGGAAGGTATGCGGAATGACAAGATTCTTGCTGGTGTGGTCATAATGGTCAGAGAGGGGGTATCCAGGGAAAGTACTGTGTCACCTGGTCTTAGACCCTTTGTACAGTTGCAAGATCAAATCTCCACACAGGGTGACTATGTTGTGTTGAGAGGTGAGAGATATATACCACCTGAATCTCTTAGGCCCATGAAGGTCATTTGGGCCAAACTTTAACTGGAAAACGGTTGAAAGAAAGATTTTGGTGGCCAGGGATGGATGGTCACGTGAAGGACTGGGTGGAGAAATGTGATAGTTGTAAAGAGTCAGCGAAGAGGCTACGTGTGGGTTTGGACAAACCAACTTCGTCTCAACATGTTGTGGGTGCGGATGGTGTATGGCAGAATGTTTGTATGGATTTTATCGGGCCTTTCAATGAGCTGCATGACAATGAGAAGTTTGCTTTGGTGTTGGTGGATTCGGCGTCTAGGTGGGTGGAAGTTGCCTTTCATGAGAAATATTAATACGGAATCCACCATTAAGGTCCTCAGTGAGGTATTTCGTAGGGAAGGCATACCGGCTATGCTTTTTTCTGATAATGGCACGCAACTCACCTCCAAGGAAATGGAGCATTATTTTGACAAAGTTGGTTTGAAGCACTTGTGTACATCTTTGTACAATCCACAAGGGAACGGTTTGTGTGAAAGAATTAACAGACTTGTGAAGGGCACGATGCAATTGGCTTTAGCAGGAAATTCCTCTGTACAACATGAGGTTAAGGAAATGTTGTGGGCTTACCGCACCACAGTGCATCAAGGAATGGTAAAATCTCCTTTTGAATTAATGAGGGATAGACAAGCTGGTACAAAGATGGTTCCCACTTGGTTGCTTAAGCATCAGCTAGATGGTTCTCTGGGTCGGGGTCATCATGACACGGTCAAGGGCAAAAGGAATGTGAGTCCTGGTGATTTGGTAAAGGTCAAACCTGGTGGTGTCCACAAAGGTTTCAACAAATTCAGAGGACCTTTTCTGGTGAAATCTGTGGGGGAAAGTTGGGTTAAATTGCACAATGGCCAAACTTGGAACCTCAGAAGTCTTGTATCAAAAACATGATAAACTTTTGCCTAATCCTTCTTCTTTGCAGGTGGGGCATCCTTCTTATGATGCTGTTCCCCGTGTTGATAACGGGAGGTCTGTTCGGCAACGCAAGTTGCCTGAATATTTAAAAGATTATGTGTGAATTTTGGCTGTGCAGGAAGGGAGTGGGGTTCATGGCTTGTTTTTTGTGTTTATTTTTGTGTTTAATATTTTACTTATTGTTTAGGTTTTCTTTTGTTCCTAACTTTCCTTTCCTTCCTATTTGTTCTTGGAAGGAGAGATGTGCTATGTTTATCTTTGGCCTCTGTGTGTTTTCCTTGGCCTGCTCGGCTCGCGGTGCCATCTGGGCTCGTGGACAAGCGTGAGTTCTATGTCTCAAGCCCAGGGTTCCGCGATTCGGCGGTTGAGGAGAGGCAGTTTCCCCGGCTGAGGTGGTCGGGTTTCGTTCGTCTCTATTCGAAGAATAAACGCCTTCCTTTTACCACGGAGTATCCTTGATTTATTTATAATAGTTGGTTTCAGCCATGCTTACAGGGCAGCATCATTAACCCACATACACTTTACTATAGCGTTTCCCAAACTGTGAGCGCAACTCTCTGTTCGGTCATGAGCCGATTTTTGGTGGGTCAGAAAATACAAACAATCAATAAAGATGCCTTTAAATTCTGTATTTATCTTCTTGCATTTTCTGCACTTCAAATACACAGGTCAAATGCCAGGACGTTTCTTCTGACAAATTTCTGTTTGTTTTTAACATGGGGATTGGTAATTACAAACTCCTTTCACTTTGTAGTCAGAAAAATAAAAGTGAATTACGTCACAATCTGGCTGGGGTAGAGTGATTGTGAAAGGATAGATAGTATGATGTCATTGTTTTGCATCACACTTCAAAATTTAAATATCTAAAAATGAACTGCACAAATACAGCGGTTAGGAAAACCAAAATTAAGCACTTTTTTGTATATCTGAAGTGTGATGGAAACAAAGATTTAAACAGGATCAAAACAAATCAATCAAGACAGTATTTGGGGATGCACAAATGATAATATTCACTGAAACGCAAATTCCACATATTATTATTTGTGTGCAAAATATTTTTGTCAATAAAACTGTATTTCTATGTAAATGTAGTGCCCATTTCACTGGAAAATGTGCTGTCTGTAAATGAAAGTACCCTACCCCACGATGTTTTAGATACATTAAAAAAAAAATCACCCGCCTCTTGTCCATTAAAGCTAGGTGGGTCACAACAATTGTCTTACTAAAAATTGGGTTGTGGTTCTAAAAAGTTTGGGACCACTGCTCTATAGAGTCTTACTCAACAATGGAAGATGAATTATACATTGTGTGCAATGTTTATGAATACTCACAACGTTTAGCCTTTGGAGGGAATGCTCAAGTTTTTTCTTGGCCATTCTTTGGCCCCATCATGCGTTCTTGCAGCATGACACCATTTTGTTTCCCTTTGCCTCTTCTATAAGAATGTTTTGCTTGAAGAAACTTTCAGCACATAGTTGCTGTCTTGTGCCAGAGTAAGCAGATTTGCGTTTGCAAGTGTCCACAAACCCTGATTCTGTGATTCCACGTTGATATTTATAGTTGAAAATGCAAATTTTTTTAACTGCACACCTAAATGTCATGTAAGTGGCTTATTACTTGTGCCCCAGAACTTAGGTGTGGAGATACTGGGTCTTGCAATGCATTCTTCTCATCATCCCACTACTCTGAAACTCAAATCAGAGACAGAAAAATAGCTGTGTATTACCTAAAGCTCTGACATGAGCCCGGAGTAAAATCCTTGTTGACATATGTCTTTCAGGAAGACGGTGGAGAACTTCCTGCTCCTACAAACACTCAGCCTCTAAGCCTAACTTGCACTCCCTCATACTAGCTTATTCATTTATTTACATTTGCTAGAAGCTTCCTCCATCACAGCCATCTTGAATTCTAGGATCTTGTGAGACAGAGGTGGAAAACAAGAAGAAAGTCCTTTCACCTGCTGCTGACAGCCACGTTTCAAGAGTGATTGTTGCTCACTTATGCTAAGATGTCTGCACTCTGCAGCTGTCAAGAAACCCATCACCTTCGAGGCTGGGTCTTCGTTTCAGCACATTTGAAGCCGCGACTTCTGCTCTGCTGCCTGCCACCCCATTGAGCCTTTGTATGAGCTCTGCATCTTACCTGCTGATTTGACTGCTGATCTTTTAAAACCGAGTACACCTTCAGCTTTTGTCACTTTTGATAGATGGACATTTGATCTTGTAATGTAGTAATTACCTCATTAAAGGCACTGCACACCGTTCGTGTATCGAAGTGTATTTATTTAACTTATATGCTAATTGCAGAAGAGCGCCGGGAAACACGACCGTGCCGCTCCAACATCGGCGCTGAATACGCGCCCAAAATGGCGGCCGCGCTCAACGTCATCGCGCCTCCGCGTGACCACTAGAGCGCGACACTACATATCTCCCTTCTTTGCGGGACACACAACAATGTCCTTAACAATAGTGTACAAGTCTATGAGTCTCGGTGCCTGAAGTTACTTCACTTCTCCCAGATCATAGTCTCTGTATTTGGCTGGCCTTACCACTGTTTTCCCTGCCCTTGTACGTCTTACCGGAGTGGAGGTGGAACTTTCCGCCCTTCCTTCAGCTCGGCTTGCCAGTGTCTCTCCAAGTCGTTTAGGGCTCTCTTTCTCTGGAGTCTTGCCTTTGTCCTCCTGCCATTCACCTGCGATGGGATTTTCGTCTTCTTCCTGCTCCTCCCTGTTTCCTTCCTCCCCAAGGTCCCTCTCTCCTTCTCTTGGGGCTGCTTGTCCTGTAGATGAACTTGGGGTCTCTTGTGTCCTTGATTCTTCCTCTCTGTCCCACTGCAGTATCTTATTGCACTTGGACATGCGATCTTGCGACCAGACGTTCCCGTCACTCAGCAAAGCTGCTCTGTTGTACACCTGTTCAACTTTCATGGGCCAGCTGTATTTGCTGTCTCCTTTCCTCCTTAATTGGGCAAGTTTCACTCTGACCCACTCCCCTTTTTCCAGGGACGTCCCCTTCACATTTCGTCTTTTATTGTACTGCTCTGTGTATGTTCTCTGTGCTCTCTCTAAGTTGTGGATGAGCGACTGCCGGGGACCATTTACTTGTGACAGTCTTTTCCTTCCATGCTAGATTGTCCTTAGTGAACGGATCACGTCCCCTTAGGATTTGGAACGGGCTGTATCCTGTGCCAGTCGGTGTGATACGGTAGGCCCACAGCATACTCCTCACTTCCTTCTCCCAATCCTTCCCCACTCCTATGGCCGACTGTATGGAACCCATTATTACTCGGTTGAACCTTTCGGCAAGACCATTTCCCGCCGGATGGTAGACCGATGTGTGTTTGCTCTGGACTCCATTTCGTTCCATGTAACGATTCCACTTATCAGAAGTGAACTGAGGTCCATTGTCGCTCAAAATGGAACGGGGGATGCCCTCTCTGAGGAAGGTGGCTGTGAGAAACCGGAGAACTGTCTCTGTGTCCATCACTTCTTGTATGTCCAATTCGGGCCACTTTGAATATCGATCTATGAGGACTACCACGTACTTAGGGGTTCCCTCCGCATCCAACACTGGACCTAGAATGTCTATAGACAGTTCCTCCCATGGGTTGGTAGGGTTGTCGAACTTCCTAGTGACGGGCGTAGTAACGTTTGTGATTTATCCGCTCTTTGGCACTGGTCACATTCCCGAACATGCCTCTCGATATGACTGTCCATAGCGGGCCACCAGTACATCTGTTTGGTTCTCAACTTCGTTTTTACGATGCCCAAGTGCCCTTCATGTAACACTGCTAGTAGATGTGGTATCAACGACGCGGGTGGAACCACTCTCTCTCCTCTAAACAGGAAGGTTCCCTGGTCTCCTACTGATAACTCCTCCCGTACTTCAAAGAATTTCCTTTGTTCCGCCTTCAGGTGCCTTTTTTCTGGCCACCCTTGTAGTATGCAGTCCTTGATCTCCTTGATGTCACTGTCAATGTCATAGGCTTGTTTCCATTCCTGACCACTTATCACTATTTCATGATCGTCCATGAATGCCACCTGACTTCGTCCTCATCCGTACTTGTAGGAGCTTCCTCCATAGCTGACGCTCGGCTGAGGTAATCTGCCACTTTATTCTTGGCTCCTGGGATGTATTCCACATCATACCTGTAGTCTAGCAATTTCAGAGTCATTTTTGCAATGCGGGGTGTGGCACTCGCGTGCCCACATCACGTTAGTACTTTGACTAGGGGTTTGTGGTCCGTCTTGAGTTGAAATCTTGTGCCCCATATAAATTGGCGGAATTTCGCCATGGCCCATACCACAGCCAGCATCTCTTTTTCTATTACACTGAACTTCTGTTCTGTTGGTGATAATGTTCTTGATGCAAAGCTGATGGTCGCCAGTTCTCCGTTTGTCCTTTCCTGCATGAGAACTGCCCCTAGGCCTTTGTCGCTCGCATCAGTGGTCAAAATGGACTCTCCTTGCGGGTCATATCCTTGTAGGGGAACTGCTTTGCTGATACTCTCCTTGAGTTTCTGAAACTCCCCTTGTGCCTCCTCTGTCCAGCTAAAGGCCGTTCTGTCTCGTATGAGTAGTCGCAGGTGGTGTGTCTTGGTGGCGAAATGTTGCACGAATTTGCTGTAATATTCGGCCATCCCTAAGAATGATCTCACTTCTTCCTTGCTCGTTGGTGCAGGCGCTTCACATATCGCTTTGACGTTGGCATGTTTGGGCGTGATGCCTTGGTCACTGATCTCATGTCCCAAGTATGTGACCGACGCCATTCCTAATCTGCACTTCTCCCATTCTGCTGTCAGACCATTCCTTTCCAAGATTTGTAACACCTTTGCTAGCTTTTTGTTGTGGTCGGCTTGGTCTTTGCCCATTACTAGGATGTCGTCTTGGAAGTATTGTACTCCCTCTATATCCTTGAACAGTTTGTGCATCAACTTCTGGAATACCGCCGCTGCTGATGCCAGGCCAAAAGGCATCCGGCGGAATTGGTAGCATCCAAATGGTGTTATGAAGGATGTAAGCTTCCGGCTCGTGTGATGCAGGGCTATTTGATGATATGCCGAGGCGAGATCCACGGTAGAAAACCATTTTATACTTTTTGTCTTTGCTAGCATTTCGTCTATTCGGGGTAATGGGAATTTCTCACTATTATGCACTTGTTCAATTCGCGCAGGTCCACGCACAACCGAACTTTGCCGTTGGGTTTCCTCGCTACCACCAACGGGGCCAGCCATTCGAACTGTTCATGGGTTCGATGATCCCTTCGTCTTCCAATCTTTGTAGCTCTTGTTGTACTGCTTCCCTGATTGCTAGCGGTATGTTCCTCACCTTGTGGGATACAGGTTTGGCGTCCTCCTTGAGATCAATTCTGTGTGTGAATTTTGTTAGTTTCCCCACTCTGCCTCCGAATACTGTGGGGATTCGCCCTTCATCCTTTCGAAGTTCGATTGATTGTCTGCGCTGGTCATCAAGACTTGCGTGTCCCCTCCCGGGTTCAATTGTATGCCCAACTCGCCTTGGTCCATCCATCCCAGAACAGAGGGCCCTTTTTCAGCCACATACAATTTGCACTCTGCACTGCGATCCTTGAACTCGAATTTCAGGACTCGATATCCCACCATCGGGATTGGTTCCCCTGTGAATGTGACCCGACGTATGTCCGGGGGTTCTAGGTGTGATCCCAGGCTGGGTTTGAAATTCTCACTCCACACCGTTCGTTGAATGATGGTATATGGAGATCCGGAGTCCGCCACCATTTTGATCCGAACTCCTCCCACTACCATGTCGCATTGTGGTTTCTTGGAGCGACCGCCTTTTAAGCCTAGCACCTGTCCTTCAATGCACAGCACATTGTCATCTTCTTCTTCTTCTCCTTCTTCTTCGCCTCCCCCGTCTTGTGCTACATACTTGACCGTTGACCTCTTCACCTTTCGGCGACACACCTTTTCATAGTGTCCTACGATTCCGCAGTACATGCATTTGGCCCGGAAGGCCGGACATCGTTTATCATGTGCCGCGTGGGATGGACTGCCGCACCTGTAGCACGTCGATGTGCCCTCCTTGTTCAGGTTCTGTGCCTGTGTGGGTCATGGAGTCCATCTGTTCTGTGGTCTCCCATCTGCCGCCATCTTCTTTCCTCTCTCTGGCGGTCCTGTTTCCGTGACTCTGTTGACCATGGGTCATTCTGTGTTTTCTTTTTTCGCTGCCTCCGCACATCTCTTCGATAGTTCCGCCTTTTTCACCATGGCTATGACCTCCTTCAGGGTAGCGTCCCCATTCACCCACAGTTTGTCTTGGATCGCTGTGTTCTTCGTGTGCATGACAATTTGGTCTTTGATAAATTCGTCGTGCAAGGCGCCAAATTTGCATGTTATTGCCAACTTCTTTAACTCCGCGACGTAGTCGTCTGGATTCCTCCCTTGCTTGTTTCCTCTGTTGGAAGTTGTATCTGTCTATGGACGTGCACACTGCCGGTCTGTAATGGTCATTTAGGTCTTCAATCGCGTGTTGGAATACGTCGTCATCTGTGTCCGGCAGTTGTGCGTGTACCATGTTTTTGAAGACTCTGATTCCTTCCGGGCCCAAGTTGTGGAGTAATATTCTTCTCTTCCTTTTGCTGGGGAATGCTTCCCCGCTCTCATCTTCTAAGGCCTCAAGGTAGTTCATGAAGTATTCTCTCCAATCTTCCCATGTCATCAATGGTTCGCCTGGTTTCGGTAGGAAGGTTATTGGTGTTGTGAGTGAAGACGCCTGCGCACACATTGCGGCACTTCTTTCCTGTATATCTTCGTCTCCCCTTGGACTGCCCGGTGCACCTGTGCTTCTGGGATGTGTGGAGTCTTGATGGGGCCCAGAGGCTCCCCCGTCGCTGTGCTGCACCGCTTCCGCCAGGGCCCTGGATATCCTATGGGGGGATCTGGAGGGGTGGCGTTATGCTTCCCCGTGGTTCTACCCTCCTATGTTGTAGGTTGTGAGCATTCCCTGCTTGCAACTACCTGTTCCGTGGGTGCAGGCTTGCGGTGGTGCTGTCCTCTGCCACGCTCTCCTGCTGTGTCGCTTCCTTAGCCGGTGGTGTCCGTGGCCTGCCTTGCTGGGTTCTTCGGTGGGTTCTTGTGTTGTTCTCCACTTAGTTTTATGTGTTTATTTTTTTTTCCCGTCTCGTCGCCACTGTAATGTAGTAATTACCTCATTAAAGGCACTGCACACCGTTCGTGTTTCGAAGTGTATTTATTTAACTTATATGCTAATTGCAGAAGAGCGCCGGGAAACACGTCCGTGCCGCTCCAACATCGGCGCTGAATACGCGCCCAAAATGGCGGCCGCGCTCTATGTCATCGCGCCTCCGCGCGACCACTAGAGCGCGACACTACAGTTCTCTTTAACAATCTTCATTGTTTTCATTTTCTGCTGTCTAAATCGAATTTTTTTTTTTTTTTTTAAAGTGCACCGCCCTATTGTCCTGCTCATATATCATGTGATGTCGCTTTTTGTGATGTAATTGGGTGTCAAAGTGCAAGTGAAGCCACTTCCGCTACCCCAATGATTTTGGTGAGATGACTTTGTTGCTTCAGGAGTTTTACCTCTAAGCCTATTTCTGTCCAAGCGCGAGCAGGTTTGCATGCCCACCGCCAAGCAGCCATCTTTGAGCAGTGCAAATAGTCAGGGTTACTGAAGTGAGTGATTGACTGAAGCACCGAGCCGGCCGCTGAATACAGTGCTGCTGCCGGAGCCTTTTTAATCCATATAAAAATGTAATTTAGCAACAGTTATGGATTAAGCAGGTCTGACTGAACTTTAAATACATTCATACAACATCCATTATTCATTCAATGCAAGTAGTATGAATAACAGCCCCATTCATCATCGCCCTGACAGCTGCTGCAGGAGTTCGCAGGCGACCCTTTTCTGAAAGACTTAATGTGATTCATTGGTGTTTTCTGGTGGCGGGTTTCTCCTTTCAGGACTTGTTCACGTTAGCACTTTCGCACTTCATAGCCCGAGCCCGCAGATTAAAAGTGCCACGTGCAGCTTGAAACCACGTGCCTGAGAGTTGCTGGCATTAATTCAAAGGTGAGGGCCCTGGATCACGAAAGCAGCAAATGGATTCACCCTGCGAAAAATCGAATGTATGGAAAATTCTCCTTTTTCATCATTTTGGAGACGCAGTATATTTGCCAGTAAGTGTGTGGAAGCAGGAGGGGGGAACCTCTCAATTGGCTTTTATTCTCTTGTGGAATCTAGCAATTTACAGCTGCAAAAGAATGCTGAAAAGTGTTTTATTTTCTTGACGCGCCAGCCATATATAGAAAGTATAGGCAGAGCTGCGCTTGAAACCAGCGAGTACCTGTGACATAGTCAAATGTGAGCTGGGGAAGGGTGCCAGAGAGCCACACACCTAGATAACCTCTCTCCGTGGATGTCCATGGCACAGCCAGAGTTCACAATCCTGGTGTTATCCTAAAATGAACCCAAAAGTAATTAGCTCCAGAATATAGAGTAGTTATCAGCTGGGCTGAGAATCATGCCGGGTGGAGCGCCTTGAAGTCTTCATTAAGAGTCTGGTGAGGATGCCTAGCTCCTGGTTACTGATGCGGAGCTGCTCTGCTGGCACCACTTCCTGCAGGAACCCATTGGTAGAAGGCCATGGGTAGGGTTGGTGTGAGATGATGAAATATGGCCAGGTGCTGGTGGACTCTCCCCGATGCCTGAACCTGTCATGCTGACCAGTTTGCTGATGTCTGTGGCCATCACATGTTGGCAGAGAGCAGAATCTGGTAGAACAGCTTCGATTAGCTGCCCGGGCCACAATGGGATGGCATTAGGATTGTCCCCTAGGGGGGACAGGACCATATTTAATGGATGTGAGGCGTGGAGTGGTGGCCGCAGATGCTGGTGAGATACACAGTGGAGTGATGAGCCCTGCGCGACTGTGAAGTGGTGAATTCTGGTCCAGAAAGAGCGAGGTCTTCTTACACATAATGGTTATATAGGACCATCCAATGAGTCTTAAGGTGACGAGGGGCTTGGACCAAGAAAGCCTCAGCCTTCTGCAGTGTGGGCATAATAAGATGTCAACAAATGCATGTAGTCACAGACTTTCAAAACACCCATGACCTTGCGGGCATATATTGACAACTTGCAAGCGAGCTATTGAACACCTTCAGTGCTAATTTGGAGGCTCAGTGCTTCCACACTGGTGAGGCTAATGGACATGATTCAGAGTAAACAGGCACTTTCAAAAGAGGGACTAGCACAAAGGTTTTTTCAGATCACAAAGTTCTTGTGTTTTTTGCAGACGCTCTGTCTGTGATTAGAGCCATAAGTACAGGCTGCACATAGCCAATTTATCATTTCCAAAATGGGAAATTGCTGCATTGGAAGATAGCGGAATCAGAGCGCACCAAGGGGAAGTTGATGACTTGGCGGCCTGAAATCCAAGCCCCAGAGCTGAAGATAATGTTTGAACAGGTGTGCTGCTATGAATGGTGCAGCAGGAACAGTGGCACCACCGCCCAGAGGCCCAAGTGGCCTATTGTACCCTAATTAATGCTCAAATTTACTTTAAAATAACAGTTGGAGGGCCATTTCTCTTGTTTATCCTAGGGCCCATGGAACCCATGCTAAGCCACTGTTTTTGTCAACTCAAGATTGCAATTGATGGCATTCGAAGAACACTAGGGCCCAGATGAACAAATATTTAGCTCTGGGCTTGCGACACAAAAGTGACGCAGACCTGCGCAAAATGTTTTTTTATTTACTACTCAGTGCAAAGCAATTTTGCACTGGAAAGTCGCTTGAAAGTTACGCAAAGCACTGCTTTGTGTTACTCTGATTCAGTGGGGAGTTCTATGGGTGGTAGATGGGCATTCATCAATACACAGATTACCATGGACACTATCCATGGTAGGGAACTAGAGGCTTTGGGGCCTCAAGAGTGAGCTGGCCCACAATCACAACCGTAAAACACAACTGGGCCACCCGAGAAACTATTTGAGCCAATGTTACACCTTACAACAGCCTATCTCTGGGCATACACACAATTATGATGAGATGTCCTCACACACCACCAGGTGTCATGCTTCATCATAGAGCTCCCCACGCTCTTCAAAAACCCTACTTGATGAAGAGCAGGCTGACACCTGGAGATCAGGGAGGCACTTCTAATTAAGAATGGACCCATGACATAGTATAATTAGAAACCAATGTGATATGCTAAACTGGCCTTTATATTAAATGGATTGCCACTTGGTATTAAAAACTGATGTGGAGAAAAGGGGAATTAGTACCCCAACACCACTGAATTTCATGCAACCACCCATGACTTTTGACGCAAAACCCTACATATGAACAATAATAGACTTGCTTTTGCACCAAACAAATAACACCACTTGAGAGCATGTGTTAAAACGCAGAAATGCTTTTATTTCTCCTAATTTTTCACATTTTGCATCCTATTAGAGCACCAGCGCTAGGTAGAGAGCAGGATAGTGCCATATATTTGTAGATATGGCCAGGGGCGACTAGTGTTAAAGGGCGAAAGGGGCGTTGCCCTGCCATCATGGGGTGAGAGGGAGAAAAACCTACGAGCAGCTTTAGTCAAAAAGCTCATGGTTGCTTTTGACTAGAGCTGCTCGTAGGTTTTTCTCCCTCTCCCCCGTGATGACAGGGCAACGTGCTCTTTTATGAAGGATTCCGATTTGTTTTTGTTTGGTAGGAGAACCTGACTACGGATGTACCAAGCAAGCGTGATGATTCTCGCCCTAAAGGCACAAACCAGGCCAGTGACATCACTGTGGAAGGCGTGGCAAGTTTTAGCTGAGATGCAAAGCCTTGCTTTTGGGCTTATACTGCTCTGGCCCAGGGCGGGGTCTGAAGAGTTCCATTAATTTAATAGAAAAGGGTGGGGCAGACTCAGGGGTACGAAGCAGAAGTGGGTGGCTACCATAGAAAGCCGGCCTCGTCTCCTCCAATGCCCATGTGGCTTGTATTGGCTGATGAGGCCTGAGGGTGGACTCCAGCAGCTTTTGATCCCGAGTACAGGGAGTGCTGCAGTGCACGTGACGTTTTCTGTTGCTGTGGCAGAGCTACCCCATGTCGTCCGTTAGATGGGCTACCACACTAGTGAGTGCTTTGTTTTGTAACAACTACTTGGTATATTGTTATGTTAGCTCAACGTGGAGCATGGAGGAGTCTCCGCAGTGGAAGCTTGCACAGCCTAACATTGTTAAGTTTATGCAAGCTTTCACTACGTAGACTCCTCCATGCTACTGGATTAATATGTTATTTGGGCCCGTGTGGTGCATGTAGTGCTGAGAGGGCCCGGGCGCACCGCTCACTAGTCCTTGTCTGGTATGTGGTGTTGCAGAAGGTCGGGTGCTCAGCTGCTTTCTCCCACTTCAGCTTGCCCACCCTCCCCCAAGCCCCTCTGTTCTCTCCAAGTTTCTCTGCTGTTATCGCTGGGCTCACTAGTCCACATTTATCTGCTCTACCCCAGGATGTCCCCTCTCTCTGATTCTCTCCCCTCGCACTGCCTCGTTGCTCTCCCATTCAGGCTGCCTCGCCCCTCCCCAGTGTGTCTCTTTTCACCCAGTCTGTCTGCTCTCCTCGCCTGCTACTCTACTATCTCCATCGGCTCTCACCTAGTCGGTCTCCTCTTCCTCCCAGTCTCTCCTCTCACTCTGTCTCTTCCTTTTCACTCCCAGTCTATCCATTCTAAATACCCACCCCTGCCTTTTCCCTCCTGAATTCCTCACTCTCACTGTCTATCCGGCCTCTCCCCAATGTCTTTACTATTTCCCCACTCTCTCATGCCTCTCTGCTCCCTCAAGTAGCCTGTCCACTCGCACCCCTGCCATGGCAGCTGGGTGCTCTGAAGCCCTCCCTTTCGAAAAATGTCTTTGCTTTTTCTCCTTCCAGTTGGAAGTGAAGCAATTTATTAACCTTTTGACCCATCCTTCCTTGGTGTATCGGTATGATAAAAAGGAAACATATAGAGTACAGTCATAAAGCGATTAGGCATTTTAAGCATGATGGGAACATTCTAAGCATGCATTGTTACTTCTTAATTTCTTCCAAAAAATAAAAGGCCTTCTAGGTGTTTTTTCAAAAAGACATGGACACGTTTTCTGGCACAGGGATGACCAAATTATGCGATGCAATTATGAACTGAGACTGAAACGCAGTGATGGGCATAGTGTTCAGCATATTGATGGGTTATTGTGTATAATATCTGGCACAATGGATTGTCTGCAGTAGCAATTAATGAAGAATTAATCGTCTAGCACAGCCAAGAACACATTAGTTGTTTAATAACGATATATACTGTAGCACAAGGATGATATATTTTGTGGCATTCTGCAGTTTTGTTGTATAAGTATGCTCCAGTCTGCAGTGCAAAGATGATATAATGTACACTTTACTGATGTCCATACACAGTAGTCCAGTAATGAATATATTGGGGCCTATTCACAAAGGTATTTTGCAGCATGTAAGTTAGTAAGAATTCCTATAGTACTCTTTTACATACTTCTACATGCCTTTCTGAATTGGCCCCAACACATCTAAAATGGGAATATTAAGGAAATAAGCATACTTGTTAGAAATGGGATTTCTGGTTGGCTAGGGCAAGCACCTAAGCCAGGCAGAAACCACCACTCTAGTCAGGGCAAGGGAGTTACACACTGAAGATAACCCCTGCTCATCCCCTTGGTAGCTTGTGACGCCACCAGTCAGGCCTATCCCAGAGGCAATGTGTAAAGCGTTTGCGCAACACACTCACACAGCAGCGACACACTAGGCACACCACAAAAGAAACTCCACACAAGGTTATATAAAAATAGCCTTTGTATTACTCATAAAACACATTAAAGCATAATCACATATATAAACTGTGCCACCTTTTACTTTACAGGGGATTATATACATTACAGGGCCAATCGGGCCACTGTCATAACCATTAGAACAACCAAGTGATGAAAATCATCAACAACCAGTAGCTACTGGCAAGAGACACTTAGCATAAACACATTATGCATAAATCATGAGGCATGAGGCATAAACATCATAACACTAGTGCACCACAGTAACACTATGCACCCTCAGTGGGTGCACACATCACCTACTGGCATTAGGTCCCACCGACCCTAGGGCGCACATTGGCACACTCTCATCCTCGGGGGCCCGTCCTGGGCTTCCCCGCAATGCCCTTGTTAAGACAAAGGGGCTTCCTAATCTGCATGTCCCTTTCTGTGGACACGGGGCTTCCACTAGCTGCGAATACAGTAGAGCAATGGCCCCGTAACACAATGGGCGGGGGGGGCAAGGGTGCAACTCACCCTTATCTCTCTTCAGCAAAGAAATGCCCCCGATGTTGCAGCTGCCCGCGATCTGGCGGCGCAGCTGTAGAATCCTCCAGCACCAACAGTATGCTGGGCAGGCCCCACTCGGGCCTCTCTCGTCTCCTCCTGACCAGGAAGTCGGAGGGATGTTGCAGCAGGGAGCCCGCGAGGCTCCGGTCCCTCCTTGGTGTCCGGTGAGCTTGCGAGGCTCCGTCTGCGTCTGGGCGATATGCGGGGCTCCCACCGGCAACACGGGAGCCCCGCCCGCACTCAGGCACAGCCTGCCTGACTTCCGGCTACGGCGCTGCGTCCTCCGGCCGGCCACGCCCCAGGTCAGGCTCCGCTTGACTTCTGCCTGCTTCCTCTGGCTTCGATGTTGTCCCGCAACGCTAGGGACCTCCGGCCCGGGGATATCAGCTACGTTGCGTCACGACCCTCTGCAGCCTGGGGCCGCTCGGTAGAGCCCCGGCTGCGCACCACAGAAAGACAGGGTGAGGCCGCCAGGGAGAGGGGGAGCACCTTTCCTGACTCAGCTCCCCCCTCTCGTCCCTCAACAGCCACCGGCAAGGGCAGCAGGGTAATGAAAAAGGAAAGCGCTTCACCCGTAGGTCACAGAAATGGCGGGGGAGCACCCTTGAATGCTCCAGACACTTTCCTCCAAAATAGCAGGAAGGAGGACAGTCCAGTCCCTCCTGTGCTCCAGACAGGAGCAGCAACTGCAGGTCAGTTCACCCCTCACATCAGGGCAGCACATAGGGTAGAGCTGGGCCCAGGCAGGCCAGCTCACAGGGCCCTCCAGCAGAGGGGCAGTCCTTTGTGGCAGTTCCTCCTGGCACCCAGCAGTCCTTCAGCAACCAGCAGCTCCAAGCAGGTTCAACAGACATGGGGTCACAGCCCCAATATTTATACCACAATTGTCTTTGTTCTTCCTCCTGGCACAGGGCTCTGTGCCCGGTACAAACCAGTTCTGGGGGGCACTTGCACATTTTATTTACAGTGCACAACAACCTCCTTTGTGAGTGTAGGCGCTGGCCCCAGACACACCACAGGGGGCCGGAGCCAGCATTGTACAAGGCAGGCACAGACCTATTCAGGGTCAGGGGCTACTCCTCCCACTACTCCAAATGCAGCTCAGGCCTATTCAGCCTAGCACTGACTCACCCAGCCCCTCTGGAGCCACTGCACCTCCCCAGCCCCTGTCACTCCTGAGCCAGACATGCAATACACATCAGGCAGGTGCAAAGACACATAGCACACAGAAATGCCCACTTCTAAAAGTGGCATTTCTAAAATAGTGATAATAAATCTGTGCACACCATTACGCAGCATTTATTACCACTATTCCAAACATACCAAACTTGATCACGCTACTCCTCTCAGATCAGGAATTAACACTGAAACACATATCAGGGAATCCCCAATGCATTCCTATGAAAGGGCAGCCTCACAGTAGTGAAAAACCAAAATGGCTGTTTGTCACTACCAGGACATCCGTTAAGGCACATGTCCTACCTTTTACCAACAATGCACCCTGCCCATAGGGCTAGCTAGGGCCTACCTTACGGGTGAGTGATATGTAGTAAAAGGGGAGTCACAGACATGGCACCCACTTTATGTGCCACGTCACAGCGGCAGTAAACTGCGCGCACAGGCCCTGCAATGGCAGAGGCCTGAGACAGGTCTGAAAGGCTATTTTGGTGGGTGGCGCAAGCAGCGCTGCAAGCCCACCAGTAGCATTTAATTTACTGGACTGATAGGTAAATTAAATACGCCAAACAGGTGTAGACCAATCTTACCATGTTTTACAATAGAGAGCACATGCACTTCACACTGGACAGCAGTGATAAAGTGCCCAGAGTCCTAAAACCACCAACACCATGTCAGAACAAGCATTTGCAAGGCAATAAGTCTTGCATTTACGCAAGCTTGAGCTATTGGCATTGTAAATGACAATGCCTTCTATTTATGTTTTAAAAACCAAAACATAAATAAAAGGTATTGTCATTTACACTGCCATTAGCTCAAACTCATGTAAATGCGAGACCTATTGCATTGCAAATGCTTGTCTATATGTTTCAATTGGTTGTACGATTTAAAGTTGAGAACCGTCCTATAAAAAAAGATAACACAAATCAAAAAAACCTGCCCACACACTGGCTCTCTCTTTCCCTCGGTCTCTCGCGCCACCACACAAACACACACACAAAGGTACCAAAAGTTTAATTCTCACCTCCCCCATGTCCAAAGGCAACGCCTCTCAGCCTGGCCTCTGCCCCTGAGTGGTCAGTCATACAGCCGTGGTCACAAGACCACATTCGGTGCCCAGAGTTGTATTTACCCAGGCCGTCAAGAGCGGGCTGCCGCCGCGGGGTCCGGACAGCCCTCCAAAGCCTTTCTGAGCGGCACGAAGAGCAACATTTGCAGGTAAGGTTTACAGCATGAGTGATTCAGGACACATTTAAACGCTGCTTTTAGATGCTTTCTTTGTTTTTATTCCACAAAATAATCCAGAACCATCCTGTTTGAAATGGGATGCATGTCAAGGGAAGGGCTGTTTTAGGTGTCTTTCTACTTCACAAGTGTCAAAAGCGGTGGTAATTTAAATGGCTGTAGTAATAACTTTGATTCTACTGCATTTTACGGCAATAAGATGTTTCCCGAGGTGTGTCACGAAAAAGGCACTGAAATGTCACCCCTAAGTACAGTGAAAAAATTGCAAAGTTGCACAATAGGAAAAAACTTGTCAGCTACGCGCGTATGTTTTCAAAAACATATAGTGCGTGCTATTTGGGTGGTCTTTGCTACATGGTTGAAAGAGGCGGCTCGGTTGCATCTGACGTGATGGCCAGTGCTCGAGTGGCGAGCAGACCTGAATCCATTTGCTTCGGAAATCGGCAACTGTTACTACCGTGTTTGCCCATGACACGGTTGTGTTCTTGAACCCTGAATCTGATTGGCAGAACCCGAGGCCAGAGTGGCGCGATAAGACAAATCCGTCTGACCAGCCATGTGGCCCGGTTTGACCATGAGGAGTTCTTGATTTAACTCTGGCATTTCTTTGACCTTTGTGCGTTGAGTGGAGCATCAAGTGCCGGTTTAGCTGTTACAGTGTGGGCAGTTGTCTGCAAAGCAACGCAGTAGGAACGGAGCAGCGCACGCTTGAGGGATTTTCGCGCCATGGTCTTCTTTAAAAGCAGTACTGCCGCAAGTAAAAGATCCAGTCCGGGTGGGCGGGGCCAAAAGGAGACAGGGCGGTAACAAGGAGGGACTAAAAAGCCTTACTCACAATCCAAAGCCAGCGTTTAGCATCAACGATGACGCAAGCCAATGGAAAGAAGGGGCGGAGCCTAGACTCCACTTCTGAAATCGGCTTGATTACAAGAAGCCTCGCAGAGCGAACAGCGCATGCGCGCTGCAACGCAGGTCTACAAGACCTAAAAAAGACTAGGAGGAAGGCAAAAAGTTCAGGGATGACCCTGCAAAAAGGGCCAAGTTTAACAATACTCAATTAGTACAAATAGAAAGGAGTGGTGCCCTTTTGGCACTTCTACTAATAAGGAATTGGATGTTTCAGATCCGATTCACAAAGAAATGTAAGAGTAAATAAAATATTACTCCTTTAGTACTACTTTCCCAACTCATAAATGCTTTTGTAAATCATCCCCCGAACACCCCTTTATAACGGTCGGGCTCACTCGCTACATGTCACTCATCCCGAACTTTTACGCCTCACCACTTTCAAATGTCACCAGCTGCCATTGGATGTGGCGCTTTCCTGCTCTCTTCCTCTTACACAACGCAGCGCAGCTTGGATGCTGCGCTGCTTTAGGTGACAGTTTTTTTAATCTGGGCACAATGTCCTGCATTATAAAGGTAAAAATATTTAAACTAAGGGTGGGCAAAAATGTGTTATTTTTGCCATGTACAATAATCGTAATTCTCATGAGAATTATGGGATATTATGCAAATTTCACACAGATGACTGCCCGAAAATCACAGAATGAGGAATTCGCTTTAGTGCGTACATGTCAACAAACCTGATTTTTTTAAGCCAAAAATGGCTTAATTCTAGCTGTCTAGTCCTTCAATTGTCTTTGCTTCGGTGTACTTTAATGGGAAAAATGAAGTCCCACTTTTTTTGTCAAAATCTATCTATTTGTGTTTTCAAAATGGCATGTATGTTAGTAGTTAAAGCTTGGAGCTACTAGCTGCAATGCTTTGTTCATTCAGTTTGTTAAATCTTGGCGAACAACCAGTTTCTCAATGTTTTCTGCTCAAACCAAGTCTCCCACAACAGTAAACTGCACGGTAAGCATGACACAATAATCGGAGTTTAAGTGAGCGTAAGAAACGTAAACACAGCACTAATGTAATGTAATGCTGGTAGGCTGGACACAGTGGAACAAAGAGTGTAAACTGTGGAAGACAGTGGAGTAGTGTCCACCGGGCCACCCTTACATCTTAATCAGATAGAGGCGAAAGGGGGGATCTTGTGGGATTGCAGTGTGCGTGAACCTATGTCGGATAACAGCATGGAAGAGTTTGTAGAAAAGTTTATGAAGGTGCAAAGCCAATTTCTTGCCATTATTTGGCAGTGACGTAAGAGCACAGATCACATTCTGCCCGGAGGGCATCAAACAGGCAAGACTTGTTGTTGCTACGCTACTTAACTACACTGACCCTACACTGTTCTGCGACATCACAGCAGTGCAAAATTGCATTAAAATTAAAGACTTTTAGTGACATAAAGAAGTTACTGTGGGATCCTAGGTTGAAATATAACATCATTTTTGTTTAATGAAGCCCAGTATATATATCTCCAGGTTGTGAAAGTTGTGGAAGAGTATGTGGGATGGATTATTCTGCCATTCTACCTAGATCACACCTGAGGTGTATAAAGGACAAGGATGAAGAAGCAGACACTATGGTGAGAACAAATGACTTTTATTCTGAGGACCCAGGACTCCTAGAACTAAGAGGTGTGAGTTGGTTCTATGGTTCACTGTGGTTCCACATGTCCAAGATGGGCTACCAACCTGTGGGACTGTGGGTGTGCATGGTTTAATTGCGGGCCGCATGCTAGCTTTGGTTAGTATGTATAGACTCCTTGTAGACGAGCCAGATGTCTACAAGGAAGTAAGTGGCTAATGACAGGAATTTCTAGAGACACAATTTATATGCGAAAGGATTTCAACACCACATCACAGACGTGTACCTGGATAGGTCCATGTCCTGTTTGCGAAGTCAACTGAAGTCTATCAAGGCGGGTGAGGTGGAATGCATGAAGACTGCTGCACCGTTGGGGTGAAACAGTGCATGTATTATACTACTACTCATTGTTTAACATCACATATTGACATAGGACCCAGCAGCATAGTGTGGGTTGCAGCGCCTGGGGCAAGGCAAGTATCCTCCACTTTTCTTTTAAAATTCTGTGCCCCTAAGAATGCCCCTGCACCCCTAAGAATGCCCCTAAAAATGATGCGCCCGGGGCAACTGCTGTTGTGGCCCCGCCCACGCTACGCCACTTAGGACCTCCTTCTGGGAGTCGCTAGACTCTCAGTGTGATAATTTTACATCCCAAACTATTGATGCTACGGGATCAGTAATTCTGGGATGCACAACTACCACAATATTCAAACTTTTCTTCTACGGAATGTAGACCTCACCAGGGAACTAGAAGTTGTGGCGTTGATTTCCACGGATAGTTCTGGAATTCCAGACCCTTTTCTTGAGACAAATCCTGCAAAGTTTGACCTCGTGATCTGTGTCCCAAGAAAAAAGATGCACAATAATTCCTGTGAAGTTGCTACATTTGTTGTGTTACAATTTTGAGTCGAAACTCCTGTTTCACACCGTACTTTACTACAGCCGCACTTTGAATAAAGCACTTACTACTGAAAGCCTGGACCTGTGCTCAGACACCATCCCATAAAGCTTAATCATATGATTTATGTTAGTGAAATGAAGTAGGTTTTTGGGCATGGATTTGGATGCAAGCCCCAGTGCACTATGGCCTGATATCTGATTTCTACAAGACCGTGTGCTGTAAACACCACATCTCTTGGGTATCTAAGAGGAAGAAGTGGGGGAGGGGTACTAGCACCCATCACTTAGGAGCCATCAGGACTGTAAATGCATCTAAGTCACTGAAAAGGCCTTCTCCTATGGAAACGCTGAGGCAGTTTGGGTGGAGGGTCACTTCATGTCACTAATAGAGCATAAGGAGGCAGTTTGCGTAAAGATGGATTAATCCATAACATTTCAGAAAAGAAAGCTTGGCAGTAAGGGAGCTTACTCGGGGCCTTTGAGTGACTTTTTATTTTAAGTATCTTAGTTAATATATTTTGCTTTACACAGGTTAATTTAAAATACGCACATTTTGCACACTTTTCTTCTGTAAAACAATCCGTATAAATGCCTAAGCAACTGGAACGAGTTTAAATGAACTGTTTTTAAAAGGATGTTAAAATGATAATTGCAGTGATGCTAGCATTAAATGATGTCATCCGCAGCTGTCCATTTTTTAAACCTCCCAATATATGTTTTATCTACCAGGTCTTCATCGGGGTAGCATTGCAAATTTAAAATAAAAAAAGACACATATGTAATTTTCAGAGCATGGGCACGATCTCTGTAATGTTCTTCGCGGTTTCTCGCTAAGCAAAAAAAAACAGGTTTCTCATTAAAAAATCTCACTTACATGAATGTAGAGTCTATCGAGTCTCTTTCATGTTAACAGCGTCATAGGCAATACATGCAGTGCACAGTCCATCAGAGGGCAGTGGCTTACATGGTTATATTCTGTGTAATACTACCTTTGAGGACAACATTACACACTGAATGATGTGAAGACAGAAAGTATCTGTGTCTGGCCCTGTGGCTGCATGTTACTGAGACACCACACTTCCAGTCCTGCCTTCCTTTTACAGATTTACGAGTTATGAGTGATGGCGACAGGTTTAATATCACTAGGGCATAAAGCCTAGGTTTCCACTGGACTACCCCCTCCCTCGGTAGCCCTAAGAAACACAGGGCTGTGCAAGTGAAGGGAATCAGAGCACATAGGATACAGTATTGATGTGAGCTGGTAAAGAGCTGCTGCAAGACTCTAAATTCTGAACTATAAATATAAACAAGTTTCTATGGGGAATTCATGGTTCACACTTGGTAGACTGGCACATGCAGCAACTTCTTCCTCAGAGAAAATGCATGTGTGCATATGTAGCAACTAGTCAGGACACTGTGCACCCTCCAGCCACAGGAGCAAAGTACTTCAGGGTCAAATAGGCTTCTGATGTAAGACTTTGACCTTCCGTAGCCCTGTACGCCAACCAATTCTGTAGAACAATTTCACGACAGAGCTGGAGTCAGCTTTCTCCAGTACTCATTCAGGCAGGAAGGAATTCTTCAAAGCAGCAGTCAAGGACACATTTTATCCTCTTCCATTCCAGGCAGGTTCTGTTCTTAGAATTCCTCAAGGAAAGTTTTTTATATGAAGAGTAAGCTGCTCAGTCATTGGTGATGAGGCCTAGCCAATTCTATTAAAATCCCCAGGCTTTCTTCTCCCAGTAGTGCATGCTCCTGGTGTATGCTAAGTGTTGGACCTGGCACTTTTTGCAGGGTCAACCTCAGATTTTTGCCTTCTGTTGCTGAACCCGTTTTTGTTGGTATTAGGACTCTGTTCATTTGTTCTCTTCTAACCAGTGGTAAAGTGCTTGTTTTCTCTCCCTAAAACATGGTACAATTGGCATATACCTGATTGGTACATTTTAACTTACTTGTACACTCCTAGTAAATGGTACTACATGTACCCAGAGCCTGTAAATTAAATGCTACTAGTGGGCCTGCAGCACTTATTGTCACTCAAACAACAAATCATGTCTCAGGCCTTCCACGGAAGCCTTTAGTGCAGTTTAAACTACCATTTAGACCTGGCAAAATTAACCATTTTGCCAGGCCTAAACCTTCCTTTTTTTTTTTTTTCAAACATATTTTTATTGACATTTTGTAAACCAGACAACATGAGGTTCACATTAACCAGAGTAGCAGCGGTATAGGTTACAATACACATTGTCACGAGAAAAAGCAAGATCGAAAACACTAGCGCGGCCTACTCCATGCCATTCTGCTGAAAACAAAATTCCTATTGAATCATACAGTGTCATAACGTTCATAGGCATGGTACATCTCTTTTGCAATATAAGTTTGCACATTCCATCGTGTCGTAACTGGTGTATACTTCAGCTTTCTCTCCGGTAAGGCACTCACATGAAGAATAATTTTTCAAACCTTTAAACCAAATCCCCCCTTCAAACCCCTATCCCAGCCCCCTCCCCCTAATAACTAGGTCTGTGGTGGTAGGGTTACGTAGAATAGTATAGCGATTAAATGGGTAGTGACGTAGAATATTAAAATTGGAAAAGATGCATGTCTCTGATTGACGGAGGACACACTGCTAACGGCAACCCCCTTGTAAGGAAGGCGACTAAAGGACCCCATCGACGTTCAAAAATTTTATAGTCATCGCGGAATATGTCCGCCATTCTCTCCAAACATAGGAGTCTCCAAAGTCTGGCATGCCATAGGGAGAGGGAGGGTGCGGATTTCCTTTTCCAGGCGGCCGCGATTGTTACTTTCGCCGCTCCGATACAGGTCCACATGATTGCTTTGTCAGCCTTGGTCTGGTGTTCAAGGGAGGATCTCGCAGTCCTAGAAGGACGCCCTCCATAGTGGTCGGTATTGGATACCCCAGCATGGTTTTGATTTGTGCTAAAATTTCTTCCCAAAAGGACGGATGGCGGGACAGTCCCACCAAATATGTTGGAAATCCCCAGTAATCCACAGCCCCGCTAACAGCTGTCGGTGGTGTTTGGAAATATTCGTTTAAGTTTGGAGGGAACTAGGTACCAGTCCATTAGGGTTTTTAAGTGTGCCTCTCTGAGTTCTAGGGAGTGATTAAATCTTGATATATCCAACCAAAGTGCCGTCCATTCTCTGTCCTGAATGTCACACTGTACCAACCCCTCCCACATAGACATGTACTGCGGTTGGGCAGAGTGCATGTTGGAGAGCAGATAGTTATAGAGGAAAGAGATCACTCCTTTCATAGATCCTACCGTTCTAACGTATTTCTCGAAGCCTGTTTTCTCCCTCGCAGCGTTGTCCCGTATGTGAGGGGTGAGTGCCCAGTGTCAAAGCTGAAGGTAGTGAAAGTGCTCCTCTGGTGTTAGGTGGAACTCCCTTCTGCAACTGTCGAAGGTAAGAATGTCATGATTGTTGAACAGGTGATCAAGCATGAGGCAGCCCCCCTCCCTCCATGCGTCGAAGGGACCGTCGTGCAGAGCAGGTGGAAAGGCTGGATTATAATGGATCGGCGTGTAAGGGGAGGGGAACGTGGTCCACCCCTCGTTCCCTGATATAGAGTCCCAGACTTTCAGTAAAGTGCGTGTGAGGGTGCTAATATAAGCATTCGCGGGGCGATCTTTCTGAGGCTTCCAAATTAGATCCCAAATTGTCCTCCCCGCCACTCCCCTATCCATATGGAGCCAGTGCTTCCCCGACTCTCTCTTGAACCATTCAGTCACTATCCGTAGTTGGGTGGCTTTATAATATAACCCAATGTCGGGAAGACCCACCCCCCCTTTAGATCTGGGACGCCGCGGTATAGAAAAAGACAGGCGGGCTCGTCCTTTCTGCCAGATGAACTGAGTAAGTAAAGTTTTGACTTTAGGAAGAAAGGAAGCATCTAGGTCTATAGGTAGGGCCTGAAACAGGTACAGTAATTTGGGAAGCTGTGTCATCTTAATCGCATGGATGCGGCCAAGCCAGGAAATAAATAGTGGCTTCCATCTCTTAAGATCATTTTCAAGTTGATGGAGGGCGGCCGGGAAATTGGCTTTAAACAGCCCATCCACTCGCGGGGTTAGCTGGATCCCCAAATACTGGAGGGAGCGGTTGGTCCACTGCAAGGGAGATTGAGAATGGAGGACCCGCGCCTCCGATTCTGGCAGGGTGAGATTAAGGACATAAGATTTGTCCAGATTGGCCTTGAAGCCGGATACCACTTCAAATTTGGCTAGTTCTGTGTGCAACGCTGGGAGTGATCGGGACGGGTCTGCAAGCGTCAGGAGCACATCGTCCGCGAAGAGCGATATTTTGTGGTCATCCCCGCCGAACAGAATCCCCTGAATCGCCAGGTTATTTCGAATGGACATCGCGAATGGCTCGATGCTTAGCGCGAAGAGTAGTGGGGACAAGGGGCACCCCTGTCGGGTGCCCCGTGTGAGAGAGAACGGGGCCGACAACACTCCATTGACCTGTACCCGCGAGCGGGGCTGGGAATAGTTGGCTTGCACCATGCGAATGAATTTATCTGCAAAGCCAAAAGATTTTAGGACCCGAAACAGGAACGCCCAGTCCACCGGATCAAAGGCCTTTTCGGCATCGAGGCCCACCAGGACCGCTGGTATTTCTCGTTTGGTGGCTTTTTCAATTAGATGGATCGTACGTCTGATGTTGTCATGTGTCTGCCGCCCTTGTATGAAGCCAGATTGATCGGGATGGATTAAGTCAGGCATTAGGTCTTGTAGCCGATTCGCCAGGATGGTAGAATAGAGCTTCGCGTCCAGGTTTAGGAGCGCTATAGGACGGTAAGAGGCGCAAAGTTGCACATTTTTCCCAGGCTTTGGGATCACCATTACCACTGCTTCAGCCATCGACGGGGTTACTTCCCCAGAATCCGCCATATGGTTGAATAGGCGTGTGAGGTGGGGAATGAGGTCGGAAGCAAAGGTTTTATAAAATTGGGCGGTGAAGCCGTCCAGCCCCGGTGCCTTGTGTAATTTAAGAGCTGCAATGGTTGCGCTCACCTCTTCTGCGGTTATAGGGGCCGTAAGTTGCTCGTTCGTGGCTGGGGAAATACGAGGGAACCGCAAAGCCCTGAGATAACTCTCCTGCAAGTCCGTCTCTTTTGGTTCCGCGGTATATAGTTCCTCATAAAAGGAGCGAAAGAGGTCCGCCTTTCCCCTATCTGTGTGGATCAATCCGTTGTTCCCCCCTCGCAATCCCCCGATGTATTCCCTCTCGCGTTTCTCCCGCAGTTGTCGCGCGAGATGTCTATCTATTTTGTTCCCTTGTGTGAAAGAAATATGACGTCATTTTAAGAGGGTATATTCCGCCCTGTTGTTGTAGATCGCTTTCAGTTTGCCACGTGGGGCGGTAAGGGGGCGCAAAGTTACCTTGGATGGCTTGTTCTTATGTACTTGCTCTGCTTGTACTAGTTCCTTCTCTAGACTCTCCCGTTCATGTGCCCGTTGCCTATTCAAAGTGGAGTTGAGCTCAATACATTTCCCCCGTAGAACAGCCTTAAAGGCATCCCAGTTATTCCCCGGGGAAGTGTCTTCGGGCTTGTTAGCTGCAAAATACCCCGTAATTGTTTCCTGAAGTTCTGAACGGAGCACCCTGTCTCGTGTGAGGGAGACCGGAAAGTACCATTTGGGAGTCGCAGCGGAGGCTGATCCCCACTGCAGACAAATCGCTACGGGGCAGTGGTCCGCGATGGAGAGGGGAAATATTTTAGCTTCACTGAGTGTGCCTATTAGTCTTTGATTGATAAAGATATAATCCAAGCATGAATAAGTATGGTGCACATGAGAGTAGAATGTGTAATCTCTGGTCTGTGGATACAGGGTTCGCCAGGCATCTCAGAGGCCTAGGTCATGAAATCTCTGCTTTATATCAGCATTGAAGGAGCCTGTGTCAGATCTGTGTGTGTGGGTGCTATCTAAGTCCGATTGCCACGTGAGATTGAAATCCCCTAACAAGATTGTCGGCCCTTCTGCAAAGAGGTCTATATTATCTAGCAGAGTGTGGAGAAAGTTTGTTTGCCCTGTGTTAGGTGCGTATGTAACGATAAAGGTGCATAATGTGCCTCTCAGATTGCCTTTGACCAAGACCATTCTGCCCTCTTTGTCTGATTGAATATCTAGAGGATGGAATTTCGTGGAGGAGTGAAATAGGAGTGCCACTCCCCGGTGCTTAGTGAGTGCTGAGGACCTGTAAATGAGTGGGTATTGTCTGTGTTTAAGCCTCCCCTCATCGGATCTCTGGAGGTGGGTCTCTTGGAGTGCCACTATGTCGAAGTGGTGGTCCATGAGGTACTTCCATACTTTCTGCCTCTTCTGCGGAGAATTAAGTAAGTAAGTAAGTAAGTAAATATTTATTGTACAAGTTAATAAAAACCTTTACAAAGGAGATTATTCAAGTAAAAAGTTCTTAAAGAAAAGCACTACAATTTCATCATTTATGCAAACAGTAAAAAGGGGAGGGAACTATGGAAGAATTTGGCCTAGCCCAATTTTTCCTTTTCAATTCGGTTATGCCTTCCACCGACAAAGTGTCTATTTCATCAAAATAAGCTTTGGACAGTCCTTAGTCAGAAGCATATGATTTAAAAACATAATAAAGAGCTTAAAAATTACATTTATATTTAAAAGTCACAGAATTAATAGTTACATTTATCAGGATTGTATCAGTTTTTGTAATATAAATACTACTGATCCTTGGCCTTTCCAAAGCCAATAGTTTTCAAGGCACTGCAGGAAAGCTTTTTTGTCTCAGGGGTTTCCCGGTATATAAACTAGAGCCGATCTCAAGTCCGGGAATGGGAAGCCCTCAATTAGAGCAATTTTGTGGTGCACCAGATCTCTTCATTTTCTCCTCTACTGCCCCCATGGATTGTACAAACCGGCACGCCAGCTGAATGTCTCCTCCGCCAAAGCAAGCCTTCACTGCTTGCCTGCAGGTTCTTATCTATTGGTGTTAAAGATAGATTTCAAAAACAGGCGTCGTTCTAGGTCCAGGCCATGGCATATGCATAATAGATGCATAATGCACTCTTCTGCTTTCCGGCAAAGGCGGCACTGAGTTGTTTCTGCGGTTCGCTTCCATGGTGGAAGATGCGGAAGGACCGGGAGAATCCCCAGTCGAAACCGGAGGTAATTCTCTTTTATCCTCCTGCTGAAGCCAGCGTGCAGGTAGTTTTGCGGGCCGGGTGTTGTATAGCTCTGCAACACGCACCAACCGTGAGACCTTCTCCTGAGCACTTCTTTGTCTTCCAGCACTGAAAGCGTTTTTACTGTCTTATTTACCAAAGACTTAAAGCTATTCTGCGTTCCCATGGTTGCCCAGAGCTCCTTTAGGCCTAGGCGGTTTATGGATGCGGTCAGGTAATCTCTTGGGGTGCAAGCTCTACTTAAATTTATCTCTTTCCATAGGTGGAAATTCAGAAGAGCACTTGTCGGATTTTGATCCTAAACCAACATTTCACATAAGCAGCATTTCGAGCTATTTTTTTGTGACTGTAGGCCAAGCTCCAGCCTAATTTGCGCGGGAGAGACATACTTTGGTAGGTTAAAGATTATTCTTGCTGATCTTAGGACAGTTTGTTCCAAAGTCTCTTCATCTTTTCCCCTGAGACACTCGCTCCCATATGTAATAGCTGGAATTAACTTTGCTTGTAATACTTGTAGTAAAGGGTAAAAGCTTGGCCCGGCAGTTTTAAGCTTCAAAGATTTTAGAGCTACCGCTATGGAATTTCCTCTCCGTTTTATGGCTTCTTTTTGTGGCTGAAAGTACCTTTCTCGTCAAGTATCACCCCAAGATACTTATATTCTGACACGACTTCCATGGGTGCACCTGCCAAGTTCCAGTGAAACCCGGTTATGTTCTTTCTCGGGTTGAATCGCATAATCTTTGACTTTTCTAGATTGATGGTTAGACCGTTAGTTGCTGCATGTTTAGCAGTTGTATTTAGCAAGTGCTGAAGCCCAATTGGGGTTCGGCTAATTAGAACGACATCATCAGCATACAGTAAGTTAGAAAGTGACAGCCCGCCCAGCCCGGTGCATGAGAGGTACTGTTGTTTAATTCTGTAGAAACGTCTGCCATAAACAGATTAAAAGTGTGGGTGCCAGCACGCACCCCTGCTTTAATCCACTTGCTGTTGGAATTCTCCTCGACAAATATTCACTGGTTCCTAGTTTTACTTGAACCCAAGTGTTAGTGTATAGGAGGATTATCTGCTTTAATAGTGCTGCTGCGATTTCCATCTTCGCTAGTTTAGCCCACAGTTTGTGCCTATTTATACTGTCAAAGCAGCTGAATAATCGATGAAGCAGAAAAATAGGGGAGATTTGCTGCTTTGGCGCCGTCCATCAGTAGCGTCAGGGCAAGTAGATTTGAGATGGTCCCTCTGCCTACGGAAAAGCCTGTCTGATTGATGGGGATGAGAGATTTTCTTTTGCCCATGCTGTTAATTCATCCAGAAGGAGACCGGCATAGTATTTTGCCTCGACATCAATTAGGGCTACAAGTCTGTAGCTGGTAGGTTTATTCTTATCTTCCCTTCTTGTAGATTGGAGATATTATGGAGCCTTCCAGGAGTCTGGGATACCAGCCCCTTCTTCTATGGAATTGAACACTGGTAGTAATGCAGGCGCCCAGTAGTTTGAATCAGTTCTAAACAATATTGGGGGGATACCGTTGGGGCCAGGTGCACCCTCCAGCCTACCTTTGGCTACTCGATTTTTAATCTGCAGAATCGTAAAATGCAGTTCTCTTGTTGACCTCCTGCTGATGTTCCCATGGGGGCCCAACTTGTCGAGTTGTCCTGACCCTAATTGCGCTGTAACGGAACTTTCCCCTTTTGGGTTAAAGTGTTCCTGGAGATGGCCTGCCCAAATTTCCTCTGTTAGGTGAGAATTGATACTCTGCACGTGAGTGTTACCTAAGTTATTTATTGTTCGCCAGAATTTTGCACTCTGATTTGTCTTTGCGTCAAACAGAAGCTTAGCCCACAAAGAGTCTTCTGCTGCCCTTTTTGCTTGCCAAATCGTTTTCTTCTTTGTTGCTTTTAATTGCGCAAGGGTTTTTTGTAGAATAGTTTCGTTGCCCCCTTGTCTTAGCTTTCGTAAAGTTTTATTTATATCTTTATTGAGGGCCCTCAAATTTGGTATACACGAGATTGGTAAATGATTGAGTTGATTTCCAGATTGAGATTTTATAATCTGTTTATTGGGGGATCGTCTGTCTTGTACCGGGTGCCCTGATCTTTTGGCAAATTGTTCCCCTAGTTGTTTTGTCAATGTTTCCCAGCGGGCTTTCGCATTACTATGTGCCTCTGCTTGATTTTCCCAGATTGACTTGGCTATGGTTTGCAGTTTATCCGGTTGGCTAGTTTTACAATTGAGCCTTCTGAAATTCACAGTATAAATAGTTGCAGGATCCTCCACTGGGAAGATCAAGGGCCTCTCCTTTATACACAACGAAATTTCCTGGGGCTGGTGGTCGCTATGCTCTTTTGTTCCAATCCTAAAACTAGAGATCCTGCTAAACAATTGAAGAGTAACCAGCGTGTAATCTATTGTAGAGCTTGCCATGGCTTTGTGAAAAGTTGCCGCTGGCGGTTGGTCTCCCTGAAACGACCATTTAGTACCACAAGGCTGAAGTGCTCCATGTCCTGTATGAAGTTCTAGACAGGGCTGTCAGCTTTATTTTTTGCCCTGTGCCTGGATGGGGATCTTCCCTGCCGTAAGTTGTTCCTCCAGCTCGGTATCCCTCGATTGAGATCCTATTAAATGCATATTGAAATCCCCAGCCAGTACAAGGTTGGTTGTGGACTCTTCCGAGAAGTAACTTTGTTATTTCCGTACCTACCATTTTTGCTCCTCTGGCTTTATCTCGTGGGTGAATGTAAACATTTAGTACAATGATTTGTTGTTTAGCGTTGCTCTACTCTATGTCAAATGCAAGAGTTTGAAGCCCATTTGTTGGGGATTGAATGAAGTCAGCTTCTCTTGTCCCCCTTATGGTGCTAATTGAGGAGTAGATAGAAAGGCCACCCCTTAGGTGGCCGAATTTGGCTCCCTTAGTTGCTGGGAGATGATGGGTTTTGTAACCAAGTAAGTGCTGAGGTTCTTCCAGCCACGTCTCCTGAATCAGAATTAAGTCAAAGCCTTGGATATAGGAGAGAAATTCTATGTCCGATGCCTTATTTCCCAGGCCGTTTACGTTCCATGTGCATATGCGAAGGTTCGGGCCTCCCTCGAGGGCTTTGGTGGTACTAAGTCAGGTGCCCTCTCCTTGTGAGTTTATTGTTCTAGCTAACCAAGTCCAGTCGTCCTGTGGGGGTTCGTCATCCTTTCTTTTCCCTCCCGATGGATGCGCATCCGTGCTCCGCGCCCCTTTGAGGACTGATTGACCGGTCCTGGAGTGTGGATAGTCTGAGTCAGCTGGTCTGTTAGAGATAAGGGGATCAGGATAGCCCGAGTGTTGGTATAAAAGTGTTTTGATTCCCCAGGCTTTTAATTGGGCACCCTCCGCGAGGATCCTCCTTGCCGTTTCCTCTGAAGCCCAAATAGCCTTGGTCATCTCTCTTCTTGACAGCTCTTCATTGGTTTTGAACTCAATCCCTTCAAGATCAGCTGAGTTAATGTCTGCCAAGCTCCTGATTGATTGAATCAGACGCAAGATGTTCCCTCTATTAAGGGTGTCCCCCGGGCCTATGTCGAAGTGGTGGTCCATGAGGTACTTCCATACTTTCTGCCTCTTCTGCGGAGAATTAAGGCCTTTGACATTCCACGAGGCTATCGTAATCACCATCTGGTCAATTGGGACTCCCCTCTCCTGCCCCTAGTTCCATCCTCCCGAGCCCCCTCTGCAGAAATCATGGGGACCAAACCCCCCTGAACTTCCCTCAGTGGATAAGTATCTGCCCTGTTACGCCTACGTCTAATAGTTGTGTCATGCCCCCACCACATCCCTCTCCCCCCCTCCCCTCAATGTAAAAGAAAGGAAAAAAGGAAAAACAAAACCAAACAGTCCCCAACAATACCAACTAGAACTCATGTCGACTGGAAGACGGTATCCCAACCGTAGGGGAAATCTCCCACTAAAGGAGATTGGCGGATGACGTGACCAGTAGTCCCATCCGCGCCCGTCTCGAGGGCTGCCCTTCAGCACCGATCGTCATTAGCCACTGACTCAGTTCGTGCGTGATGGCCAAACAACCCCAATCCAAAATCCCTCAGAAGGCGTCGGTCGAAAGCGTTCTCCCAAGGCAACCATTATCTCTCCCAGGCTGAGGGTTTTGTGGCGCAGTTTGACTAGATGCAAGGTGGCAGGAGGTTCAGTAGAGGTCTCATTTGTGATTTCCTCTCGAAGAACTGGACCATCCCGTCGAGGAGGAGCCAGCTCGGCCCGCTCCCCAGAAAGTGCCTGCAGTGGATTCAGGATCAGAGGCCGACAGGCCCAGCATATCGAGACCTTCTCTCAGGTCAGTGATGTGGCGCTGTTTGTTATGGAGTTCGAAGCTCAAACCAAAGGGGTAAGTTCAGCAGTATCTAATTTTATCCTCTCTGAGCTTGGATGTGATGGGTCGGAATTGTTGTCGCCTCATCAACGTTGCAGGGGCCACGTCTTGGTAGATGCTACATGTGTGGCCTTGGAAAGAGACAGTGTCTTTGTATCCTTATAGGAGTGAAATTTCGCAAGGACGTCCCTCGTATGTTTCCGGTCCCCTGTTGGCGGTCCTCCGACCCTGTGCACCCGCTCCAGCTTTATTGTAAGGACCTGTGGGTGAACGATTTCTGCAAAGAGGCCCTCCAAGAAAGCTTCTAGGTCAGGGCCATCCGCTCCTTCCTCCAGGTCGCGGATCCGTAGGTTATCTCTTCGCGCCCTGTTCTCAAGGTCCTCCGCCTTCAGTTGGGTTTGATGCAGTTGATATTGGATGGCGCCGATCTTGTCCTGCATGCTGGAGGTGCGTTTGTCCACTTCCTGGGTCTGTTCCTCTAGCTCCACAACTCTGGTCCCCACAGAGTCTACATCACGTTGAAGGGAGGCCATTCGGTCATTGAGGTCGCTTTTCAATTGGTCGATAGATCCCTGAATATCCTGACGCAGTTCCTTTCGAAGCTCCTCTTTAAAATCACGCAGTGAGGCCATGAGGTCGTCTTTTGTAAAGGCCATGTTGGCGGCGGTTTCGTCTCGATCTGTTGAAGGGGGTTTATCTGCTGTAACGAAGAAACGGGAGACCCCAGTCGCAGCTTTGGTCACTGTTTTCTTAGGCGGCATAGAGGCGAGCCACCGGCACCTACGCTGTCTCTACTTCAATAGCCTGCTGCTGCTGCGCGGTAGACCCACGTAGGTTGTCTCCAAAGGAAGATCGGCGGCCCATAGCGTATTTCACCTGCCACTTCGCCACACCTCCCGTTAGTCTGTCGCCGCCAGGGACATCATCAGCCGCCACCACCGCAGGTCGCTACCCCCAGGAGCATCTCCAGCCAGACCGTGCCTCGGTGTTGCTGTATTCTTTTCCGCTAGTGTCCGCGTCAAAGGAGTGACCACCACCTCAGTTCCCTTCGGGGAGCAGCCCAGTTTCAGCAGGGGAGGGTGACCACTGCACCCAGTCCAGCCGCTGCAAGCCCTGCAGACCCCCACAAGGAGCGGAAGGCTGCCAACGGTATTCCAACTCTGCGTTAGGACTCAGGGGGAAGGCCCATGGGACTCTCAATATGTGCTACAAGAAAGGCCTAGTGCGCTGCCCATCCACAATCTTAAGGTCAGGCATCGATTGTCGGGCTCACTCCGGTCATCTTGCACTCGCCGCTCCCCCGAGGCCTGCACACCACTGTTGCCCCTCTTAGCATGGTAGATATCACTGGGCTAATCAGGCATCGAGACCTCCAGAGCTCTCCACATACCTCCAATGGGCGTCCGCAGTACGAAAACCTCCGGTGCCCCTCAAGCAAAAGGCAAATGTTCCTCCGGCCTCTCGCATAATGCGGGGGGTCCAAATAGCCTCATGAAAGCATTCGCCCGCAGTGTGGCCCAAGCGCTGCAGTCGCCGCAGGAGCGGTAGCCGACCTCACCGATCCCTTCGTTGGGTCTCAAGATGGCGGCCGTCTGTTCCAGCGGCTCCGGTGAGCGTAATGGCGCCTCGCCTCCTCTTCACAGCGGCTCCGACACCGCGCAGGGTGTAAGCGCTCGAGAAGAGCGCCCGTGGTCAAATCCGAGCCTCGTCCTGGATGGGGGCCGGTCCCGCAGAGCGCCTCGGTCGGATTTAATATGGCGGTCGCTGGCGCGGGCGAGACCCCGGGTACACCATCCCCGCTCTCCTTCACCGCCTCGACCTGAGATCCGCTGGAGGGCTCCCCGCATGCACCATGGAGTGAGGGCTTCAGTCGTCACCTATGGCGAGGATTCAGTGACCAAATGCAGCTAGTTTTGCCCCGAGCCACTGGCGCGGACCGGGAGCCGATACGGATCACTTCCGTTTGGCCATCTTGCCCGGCCACGCCCCCCCTAAACCTTCCTTTTTAATACTCCTAAGTCACCCCTAAAGTTGCTCTAAAGGTTAATAGGGCAGGGTGCATTGTATTAAAAAGTAGGACATGTGCGTTTTCATTTTACACACATCCTGGCAGTGAAAAACTCCTAAAGTCGTTTCTCACTGTTGTAAGGCCTGTCTCTCCCATGACTAGCATGGGGTATTATATTTAATAAATTATATCTTTAGATTGGGAACAGATAGAGCCATGCTTGTTACATTAGAGTCATTGTAATTTAGGATCCTCTTTTACGGTAAAGTCAGATTTTTAAGTTACAATGTTAAAAATTCCACTTTAAGAATGTTGGCATTTTCTTGTCCCAACCAACCCTGCATTCTGCCAGTGCCCTGGATCACATGACTGTAAGTGGCTCTGCTGCTAGGGTTTGTGTATTGGCTCCAGACAGTGACACAAAGGAGGCTTAGGTATAGACAGGATGGCCTATCCTGACAGGATGACTTCAAAGGTCCTGGCCTACAGCACACATAAATGAACCTGCCGTGCTGACTGAGAAGGAAGGTTGGCCGTGCTTGCCTTAATCACAGACTACTCAGAATGACTCCAAGAGTCAGTTGGCTGACCTCCTGTGTGAACTACAGGGTCACAACAAGCTTCAGAGGCCTGCCTACATCTGGCCAGCTGACCAGCTGTAACTGGACCTCCCTGGACATTCCTGATCACTGCTGCTGGCCTCTGCTGGAATAAGTCCTGACTCCTCCAAGAAGAAAAGGTGAAACTTCTGAAGTTGGAGCTCCTCATAACCACAAATGTGCCTGTCTGTACCGAAACTCTGCCGCTTCCAATGACCACCAGCGCAAAGCTTCGATGAGATCTGCTCTTCACGCCAGCGATGACCATCCATGGCGACCAGCAGCGCAAGACCTGCACTTCACACTACAGAAACGACCGTCCACGACTCTCAATCTGCTCTTCACACTGAAAGTCATCTCCTCGCTGCTTCCTCCAACACATATGGAACTCTTCATGCCAGACTTGAGACGGTAACTTTTCAGCAGGACTAACGAGGTCGCTGTATCCAATCTATCGCAATCGGTCTGCAATTGTGGCTTTACCCTAGTCTAGCGAGGCCAGTTGATCGTGAGTGGCGCTTTTGCTTTTAGGTGCTATTTTCACTTAAAAACCTAAAAATTGAATATCACTGGTCCAACTGATTAAATTTTTGTCATCCTTGTATCATTGCATTCATTGAATTTTGCTTTGGAATTTTCCATGTGTTGTGTTTTCACTTTATTAATATTTGAGTACTGCGTAAATACCTGGCACATTGCCTCTGAGTTAAGCCTGACTGCTTTTGTGCCAAGCAACTGGAGGGTTAAGCACAGGTTAATTTAGTGATCTTTGAGGATCACCCTGACAAGGATTGTGGTTGTTGCTTGAATGGGAATTCTACACCACTAACCAACAACCCAATTTCTCACACCATGCAGCAACAAACCTGTCCCATTGTTGCATGCTTCAAAAATCCAAAACAGTTCCATGTCTCAGTGGTGTAGCATGCTCCCTTGTATACCTATCCAACCCATGACCGGTTCACTCCACTCGACATCCAAGGAAACCTACCTTGAGCCAACACTAGGCTCAGGCTTCTTGTATAGCCTGGCTCTACTGTGTCTCCTGGCTCTTTTCTGTCAAAGGTAAATCTGTTACTATTCTGATTTCCAGCACAATTATTTCTCTTAGCAGTCTCCTAGTGGGCTTCCTCTCTCCCAATCTATGGCTTTTGAATATGTCCTTTGAAGCTGGAGTTGACACATAGATGCCACAAAGGTGCCAGTGTGTTGTGATTACAGATATGTATATGCTTTTTGAAATGCATGCCAGCTGAACTCAGTCAGAGTATATTTCAAAACTGTTAAAAATGTATTAAATACAAATAATTTTTACTTTACCTATTTTCTCGTATACCTTTGTGAAGGATGTGCTGTGCATTTGGTTTTTACAGCACTTTGTTATGAAAACTTACAAATGTAATTTATTTTGCCAGTTTACACAGAATGAATATCCCGCAGTACAAGGGCTGATAGAAAATGCACAAAATCTAAAACCAAATATATTCAGTCCCTTCTGTACTACCAAAATGCACTGGGACGCTGCCAGGCAAAGATGTCTAATGAACAAAAGTCCATGCTACGTACACTGGTCCTGGGGTGCAACTGACATGTGTATACATTTGTTGCACCCCAGGGCACTTCAGTGGCACAGAAGGGGCTGCAGATGCTTATGTGGCTCATTATACAGATAGCGCCTGTGCACATACAGCTCTGGCACTACCTTAAGTGGGCATTCCCTCATTTGCATGGGGGCTCAAATATTCGCAAATGAGGGAAACACTTTACCTCTACAGCCTTGCAGTATTATAGGCACTGGCAGAGAGGCAAAGAGGTCATCTGGAGACTGACTGTGCACCACAAAAGGATGGTGGATTGTAAGTGTGGCCCATGAGGGCAGTTCTCTTGAGAGACAAAAGGTGTCCCAGGGACCTTATCAGACATCCACAAGCAGGCTGGCACAGTCACTCACAACACCCCCTGCATGGGATCGCCGTCCCCTTAAAAGTGTAGGCCTTTTGCCACCAGCAATGTGAAAGAGGATCCGACTACTTCAAACAGCAGGTCCGCCCTTTCCTAATGCACTAACCTTTAGGCAGTGCATGTTTGCTGCAGCCATGGGGACAGTAAATTATCAGTAATAGGACGCATTGTCTCTGTTTGCGACCTGTGCTTCAATTTGAAGTTGCGCCGTAACGCAAACAGGGACAGTGCACCCAATTTGTAATACGGCTCCAGGTATATTAGTCCAATTATTTAAACACCAGAATGCCTTTCTTTTTTAATGATAGTTCAGGACTGAAAGTGTGGTGTTCCTGTAATTCGAAGTCTTCTAGCCACAATACAGGACGCCTCCATATGGTGCAACACATAGTAGATAGGAATACATGCAACTCAGGGCAAGATGTATACCCTTCCATTTTGCGACACGCAAAATGGAATGTACAATAGTGTCAAACGCTGTTTGCGATTCCTATTGGGGTCGCAACTGACCTGCCTCATCAATATTCATGAGTCAGGTCGCAATTTGTGACCCATTAGGAATGGCCAGCACTCACAGGGGTGATGGCCTGCTGGGGTCAACAGACCACCATGTCTGTGACTGCTTTTTAAATAAAGCATTTTTTTTATTGCAGCCCGTTTTCCTTAAAGAAAAAAATGATATGTTTCTGTTTCATTTTTTAAGAGCAGGCAATCGTCCGTGGGACCACTGCCTGCTCTTAAAAAAATATTTTCGCATCCATTCACAAAGGAGAAGGGGTCCCCTGGGGACCCCTTCCTGTTTGCGAGTGGCTAACCAGCTACTAGAAGTAGGTGGTAAACTGCGAGTGTTTAGCGACCGCAATTGCGGTCGCAAAACAATGGTACAAACAAGTGCGACTCACTATTAGGAAGGACGCCCTAGGCACGACCCTTCCTAATAGCGACTCGCAAACGCTATTTTGCGAGTCACAGACTCGCAAAATAGCATTTGTACATACCACTACCCTTTTTTGCAGTCGCAAGCGGGCTGATTTCCCTCAGTGTTTTGAAACTACTGCACCCTGGAAGCAAATCAAGTAGGAATTTAAGACTGTGCATGTTTGCTACATCCTGGACCTATCTTTCAATCAATCAGGGGTTTGTTAAAGCGCGACTACTCACCCGTAAGGGTCTCAAGGCGCTAGGGGTGGGGGGGGTGCAGGTTCCATTCCATCAAGGAGGGGGTCTGTCGAAGAGCCAGGTTTTGAGGTTTCTTGCGAAGATGGGGACCTTAAGCACAATGTACTGTGTCATCCATGCAATTTCTTCTGATCCCTGTACAACGCTTTGTGTGTTTTAGGGACGTATATTGGGTGCTTCAGTGATGATGCTGGGGAGAGAACTCTGAAGGCAGCTGTGTTCTATGACTTGTGGAAGATGACAGTATCTCACTGCCAAGAGGCATGCGCTGAAAGGTGAGTTGGGAACAAATAGAACATTTCAGCTTTGAGGTTTCCCTGCAGGGAAAGAGGGATCACTATTTTGTGGTGCACTAGTGTTCGACAGAATATCATGAGAATCATTGCTGTTAACTGCATGAACATGTGCAACCTAAAATTAAGAATAATTTACACTAGTGAAATTCCTTCCCACTAACAACAGATTTTTATGTATGTATGTGGTATTTCTGCAGTAGTTACCTTGCTGAAATGCAGCGGGGCGCTGTACAGGGTCAAAGATATAGTACTGTCAATGTGCAAATGGAGAGGTAGCTGGTTAGTGAACTGTTAAGGCAACATGGTGTGGTGCGCAGTGTTCTTTAGAAAGGTGTCACTTCAGTTATTTCCTAAATTAAAGCGAGGGTGGGGCTAGAATTTGGGGCTCACATCGTTATATTTTCCATTTAAAGACGCTAGTAACAAAGAGATGTGATTGAATTCCATGTTGACCTCATTTTTCCATCAATTTTGAGGTGTCTTATAGCCTCTGTTGGAGGTATGTGAAGCATTGATCTACTGAGACTGGATAAAGGTGAAATACTACCTGACCTGCTGTTTGTGAATAAGGCATTGGGTTGAAAAATGGGTTACTGGTTGACTGGGGTGTGAACACTGGTCAAGCAGCAACCACAATCCTAGTTCGTGTAAGGCTCATGCAATCCCCAAATTTACCTGTGCTCAACCCCCTGGTAGCTTGGCATTGAGTAGTCGGGCTTAACTTAGAGGCAGTGTGTAAAGTATGTGTGCAACACTTCAAACAACAAAACTGTGAAAACAAAACACAAAAAGACAACAAGTTCGAACAATGTAGATTATTTAATAAATAAAACAGAACCAAAACTACAAAAATTCAATACGTAGAACCGGAGATATTGAATTTTAAACTTTTCAGAGAAAATAGCTCCAAAAAGCACAAAATACCAACTGTGAATATCTGGTCAACCCGGATCAGGACAAATTCACAAGTTCAGGCTGACCGCAATGGAGCACTGGCCGGCTACAGAGACCCAGTTAGGCCCGCTGAACAAAGTACCTTAAATCCTGGTTTCCCGAGCGTTGGCTGTATTCGCTTTGAAGATACATCATGCAGCTGAAGTGATGTGTCGGTTCCGAGATGCAGCGAGGCTGCGATGCGAGGGCCTGCGTAATTGTCAAGGATCTTGTTGACTGGGCTCATGATGCAAAGTCCTGCGTCGAGGATGCGGTACGCAGTCGGGGAGAAGCGTCTGTTCCAAAGAACTGTGAGGCTGCCAAGCAAAGTCTGGCGTTGTCATTGAGGCTGTCATAGAGGAGGGATGCGAGGGCCTGCACCGAGGATGAACAGTGGCGGATTCGAAGGCATTGCAGGTCTTGGCGGCAATGCAGGTCTTTGCCCCAAGTCCAATCCATGCAGCAGCAGAGATGCGTTAGTTCTGCCCGGGATTGTGACGCACAGCAGAGGAGATGGCTCGGTTGCGCTGGGTCCACAGAGGCTGGTAAAACACCTTACGCCCACTTCCAAGGGTCCAGGACTGGGGTGGCACCACTTGGCAGGGTAGACTCACAGATGGCAGAGACCAGGTGCAGATGCAAGGTTGTTGGAAGACTGTTATGTCCCTGAGGCTTCAGATCGGTAGGACAGCCAACTAGCCCTTCTGTGTAAGCCTGGGCAGAGTTCATGGAGTTCTGCTACGTGGAACTCTGCGAAGTGCCAAATAAACTCTGCCACGCTCCTTGGAGTTCAGCAAGCATCAGAGTGCAGTAAGTCGCACTGCTCGCGCTAAATTTTAGCACGGGAGGGCGTTGCTTCTTTCTGCCACTCGAGTAGATGTTCTACTCAAGCGACAGCTTCCTCAATGCTATTGACAGGTTTCTCAATGCAAGCTGTAGTGACCTGTTGCGATTTCTCGTGTTGAGAAATCTCACCAGGAGATGATCTAGGGCATGATTTTCCTCACTCACGCTTGCAATTGAACATTGGCGAGCCGCACAAGAGAAAAACTCTGCTCCGCACCACTTTGCGGAGTTTTCAAAATTCCGCGCTCTATGCGAGCACGGAGTGGGCAAAACTCTGCAAACTCCATTGGCAGAGCGGAGTTCATCGCCCGCCCCTAGTTCTGGGTTCAAGAGATGCAAGCCCAGTCCTTCTCCCCCAGGCGAGAGGGCAGCAGGTCAGCACAGCAAAGCATCTGTCCAGCAAAGCGACAGTCCTTCAGCAGCACAGCAGTCCTTCTTCCTGGCAGATTATCCACAGGTCCAGAAGTGTTTCTGAAGTGGTGGTGCCTGAGGTCCTTCTTTTATGCACAGTTGTGCCTTTTAAATGGGGAGACGCTTCTGGAGGCATGCCTTTGAGGAACACAGATGTCGTACCTTCTCTTCCCTGGCTCCAGACTAACTACACAGGGTATGCAGCCCATTGTGTGAAGATAGGACACAGCCTTTTCAGGTGTAAGTGAGGCTGGACACAACTCCTCCCTCCCATCCTGCCAGTGATGGCCCATCCAGTCACACCTAAGCTCCCATTGTGTATGGCTGTCTAGTCAGAAAACACAAAGCCCAACTGCCAACTACACACAGTCATATGACCAGAACCCGGCTGCCAGCACCAAATGTCCAAGGCAAGAAAATGCCAACTTTCTAAATGTCCATTTTTAAAATTTCAATTTTAAATCAGACTTCACCATAAGTTAGCATTTTAAATTAGGATTCCAGAGACACCAAACATGATTTGGTAATCTCTTACCATTTAGAAATTACACTTGTAATAAAGCAACTCCAATGTTATCCTATTGGTGAGATAGGTCTTGCAGTAGTGAAAAACGCATTTAAGAGTTTTCCACTACCAGGACATGTAAACCTTAAAAGAACATGTCCTGCTTTTTAAATATATTGCACCCTGCCCTCTGCGCTCTCCAGGGCCTACCCTAGCAGTGACTTATATGTATTAAAAGGAAGACTTGGGTCTGGTAAAAGGTTTATTTTGCCAGGTCGACATGGCAGGTTAAAACTGCGCACAAAGGGGCCGATTCCGATCTCGGTCGGAGGCGCACCCAATACTATTCGGTCGGGAAAAAAGCCATGCGAAAGCCAGTTTCCCGACCGATCCGTACAGCACACCGAACGAGCAAGTACGATGCGCACAACAGCAAAAATTCCGGCCGAGCCGTACTCACCCAAACCAGGTCCTGTTCTCCGACCGAGGCGAATCCGGAAACGCCGAATCGAGTCGCACGGAAGGGAAAATGCAGCCCCGTCCGGCCGGACAAGTACGATGCGCTTCCCGTACGCGCCGAACCCGTCGCTACGCACGGCACGTCAAAGCATCCGGGAGAGGCGCACATAAGCTCCGAATCGCGCCACAACACGATCCACGGCTACGAGACGAACACAGCACAGACGAGGACGACGCGAAGCGACGAGGACGAAGCGAAGCGACGAGGACGAAGCCAAGCGACGAGGACGACGCGAAGCAACGAGAAGGACGAACGACACGAACCAACCATGAATCCCTTCGTCCCGATCATACCAATATTCTACATCTACTACCGGAACAGGCACGGACGCGTACGGCGCAGAAGGTAAGTCAGACACCAACCACAAAACACATACAACACGTACACGACACATCACACACATACACGGGGAATCTGAATATACTTGCAACAGCAGCACCATAGGGGCGGGATGCCCATCACCAATGCCACATATGCACACAGGGGCCTGGATGCGCACCACCACTACCACCCCTACCCAGGGGGCTGGATGCCTACCACTACTACCACCCTTAGCCATGGGGGTGCCAAATGCCCACCACCACTACCACCCTTAGCCAGGGGGCAGGATGCCCACCACTACTACCACCCTCACCCAGGGGGGCAGGATGCCCACCACTACTACCACCCTCACCCAGGGGGCAGGATGCCCACCACTACTACCACCCTTAGCCAGGGGGCAGGATGCCCACCACTACTACCACCCTCACCCAGGGGGGCAGGATGCCCACCACTACTACCACCCTTAGCCAGGGGGCAGGATGCCTACCACTACTACCACCCTTAGCCAGGGGGCAGGATGCCCACCACTACTACCACCCTCACCCAGGGGGGCAGGATGCCCACCACTACTACCACCCTTAGCCAGGGGGCAGGATGCCCACCACTACTACCACCCTCACCCAGGGGGGGCAGGATGCCCACCACTACTACCACCCTTAGCCAGGGGGGCTGGATGCCTACCACTACTACCACCCTTAGCCAGGGGGCAGGATGCCCACCACTACTACCACCCTCACCCAGGGGGGCAGGATGCCCACCACTACTACCACCCTTAGCCAGGGGGCAGGATGCCCACCACTACTACCACCCTTAGCCAGGGGGCTGGATGCCTACCACTACTACCACCCTTAGCCAGGGGGCAGGATGCCCACCACTACTACCACCCTCACCCAGGGGGGCAGGATGCCCACCACTACTACCACCCTTAGCCAGGGGGCAGGATGCCCACCACTACTACCACCCTTAGCCAGGGGGGCTGGATGCCTACCACTACTACCACCCTTAGCCAGGGGGCAGGATGCCTACCACTACTACCACCCTTAGCCAGGGGGCTGGATGCCCACCACTACTACCACCCTCACCCAGGGGGGCAGGATGCCCACCACTACTACCACCCTTAGCCAGGGGGGCTGGATGCCTACCACTACTACCACCCTTAGCCAGGGGGGCAGGATGCCTACCACTACTACCACCCTTAGCCAGGGGGGCTGGATGCCCACCACTACTACCACCCTCACCCAGGGGGGGCAGGATGCCCACCACTACTACCACCCTTAGCCAGGGGGCAGGATGCCTACCACTACTACCACCCTTAGCCAGGGGGGCTGGATGCCCACCACTACTACCACCCTCACCCAGGGGGGGCAGGATGCCCACCACTACTACCACCCTTAGCCAGGGGGGCAGGATGCCCACCACTACTACCACCCTCACCCAGGGGGGCAGGATGCCCACCACTACTACCACCCTCACCCAGGGGGGCAGGATGCCCACCACTACTACCACCCTCACCCAGGGGGGCAGGATGCCCACCACTACTACCACCCTTAGCCAGGGGGCAGGATGCCTACCACTACTACCACCCTCACCCAGGGGGGCAGGATGCCCACCACTACTACCACCCTTAGCCAGGGGGCAGGATGCCCACCACTACTACCACCCTCACCCAGGGGGGCAGGATGCCCACCACTACTACCACCCTCACCCAGGGGGCAGGATGCCCACCACTACTACCACCCTCACCCAGGGGGGCAGGATGCCCACCACTACTACCACCCTTAGCCAGGGGGGCAGGATGCCCACCACTACTACCACCCTTAGCCAGGGGGCAGGATGCCCACCACTACTACCACCCTCACCCAGGGGGGCAGGATGCCCACCACTACTACCACCCTTAGCCAGGGGGCAGGATGCCTACCACTACTACCACCCTTAGCCAGGGGGCTGGATGCCTACCACTACTACCACCCTTAGCCAGGGGGCTGGATGCCTACCACTACTACCACCCTTAGCCAGGGGGCTGGATGCCTACCACTACTACCACCCTTAGCCAGGGGGGCAGGATGCCTACCACTACTACCACCCTCACCCAGGGGGGCAGGATGCCCACCACTACTACCACCCTCACCCAGGGGGGCAGGATGCCCACCACTACTACCACCCTTAGCCAGGGGGCTGGATGCCCACCACTACTACCACCCTCACCCAGGGGGGCAGGATGCCCACCACTACTACCACCCTTAGCCAGGGGGGCTGGATGCCTACCACTACTACCACCCTTAGCCAGGGGGCTGGATGCCTACCACTACTACCACCCTTAGCCAGGGGGCAGGATGCCTACCACTACTACCACCCCCACTCATAGGATGGACAATGCATGACACAACAAGCACACCACAACCTAGGGAATGCAAGATTAAGACATCCCCCCACCACCATGACAAGCGTGTGAGCAGGCTGTGTCAAATGCCTACAACACCGAACATGACATTGAACATACAATGTGACCCCCTAGCACATGTGCCACACATATATGTGTGTGGCACCCACAATGCAAGCAGCCCATGACCATTGTGGCAATGGGGCCTAAACCCCCATCATCACAGTGACCAAAAGGCAAGTGTGGGGTCCATAGCTGAAGCACATTTTGACCATTGTGGCAATGGGGTCTAAACCCCCATCATCACAGTGACCAAAAGGCAAGTGTGGGGTCCATAGCTGAAGCACATTTTGACCATTGTGGCAATGGGGTCTAAACCCCCATCATCACAGTGACCAAAAGGTAAGTGTGGGGTCCATAGCTGAAGCACATTTTGACCATTGTGGCAATGGGGTCTAAACCCCCATCATCACAGTGACCAAAAGGTAAGTGTGGGGTCCATAGCTGAAGCACATTTTGACCATTGTGGCAATGGGGTCTACACCCTTATCATCACAGTGACCAAAAGGTAATTGTTAACAAAGAAAGAGCTGCAACTGCCAAACTGCATGGATCATTCCTGGTCACAGAACCAAAAACTCATCTGTGGCAAAGTAGTGTATGTGTCCCATTGCAACATAAATTGGGGGAGCCAAATACTGCAGTGCAAATGAAACATTCCTTTGGCCATGTGCAGACAAACAACACCCATGGGGGCTGAGACCGTCAACAGTCATCAATGACACAATGACAGAAGTGACCATCAGAATGCAGAACCACATATTTGCACCAATGGGCACACAAATGCAGATACCCTGTGGAGACAGCAGATGTGAGGTGAACAGATACCATACCATGGCAGCAATGGGACACACAAACCATGATCACTGTGCTGACCGATGACCTAGGAGTCCCAGGGACAGCAGGGGAAACACACCAAACAACATACAGCCAATGGCACACCCAAGATATGCCAATGCAGTGGTGCAGATGCACAAACACAAACAGGCAGACCAACACTGCCATCATACACAGCAGGTGAGGGGTGGGGGTGCCATTGTCCCCAGGCAACAACACAACACATGAGGAGAGCTGAATACCAATCATACAGATGTGCATACACTGCCACACTAAGCTAACTCATGGATCCAAATCCCCTATGTGGGCAAGCAGGCATTGACAGGTGAGAGGGAGCACAAAACACACATGTCACACAGGCACGTAGGAACAACAACTGACACAGCAAGTCACAGACACACCACAGCACCACCCCCAGGGCCCCCACAATGTGGTGACCCTGGGCTGAAGAAAAATACCACTGTGATGACAAAGCTAAATGTCGTTCACACTGTGAACCACAGTCAGGTGTCCTGAGCAACTAACTACCATCACACCTACACAAGCACAAATCAATCAGCATGGCCAGTAAGCCAAGGCCAACATGGAGGCAGGGGACTAGCCGGGCAACAACTCTCATCTGCACACACTCAACACCACACCCCTCGACCTCCAACAATGTGCAGCAGTGAAGTACACATGCACTGGTGACATTGCACATGCACCCATGACTATTCCAGGGTGGTGGGTGGGAACCAAGGTGTAGAAACACATCACACATGGACACTCAACAAGACTCCTGAATGTCTGACACACTGCACACTACTCTGTACATGGACATGACGGCAATACCACACCGACCAATGGGATCCCAGCCACAGTCACACACCAATGAAGAAGCCAAGGTCACCCACAAAGAACACACATAGACAACAACCAACATTGCAGCCCGGACCCTAAGGAGTGCCAGCAGTCACACACACAACGTGTCACAATCACTGAAAGATAACACAAACTGGAAATCACATGACAGGGGCAAACAACAAGTGCCAAAGGGAAACCTGACTGTGACCCATCTGCGTCAGCACACAAACTCTGCCCTGACAGCAAACACACCTATGGGTGACACCCTGATGACCAGTAATGTGCCATGCACCCACATCACAGAGAACACAGGGAGAAGACTTTGGGGGAACATAGCTCAAGTCAGCAAGCATCACAAACAGGTACAACACTAGGGATCACAGCATGCGCAGATGAATGGAAGTGAACACACAGACATGCACATACAACACACACCTTGGGCGCAGGCAATGTCACACGTGTACACACTGCCATGAGGGGACTCCACTCCTGTGTGAGGAAAGCTGTGCCATATGTTGCCTCAGTAGGGCCCCATCATGTCAGCTGAGCACTTGGTCACACAATCAACAATTAGCACCAAATGAGGGCTCCCATCACATCAGCCTGGTCATGGATGTGCCAACGGAATCATCAGCACAGATCCAACACACTTGTATAGCAATGTTGCACTGACTACACGGATGAGTCCCTCCCCATTGATGCCCAAACCTGCATGTCCACTGGAGATGGCAACACGGTCAGGGAAGTAGACAAATGCAACGATGGCAGGCACAACAGATGTGCAGGGGTGGAAGCCACAGATATGAAATTGCCAATGTAAGTAGGAAACCCATTGCCAAATACTGAACACATGACACCCTCAGATGCTGCTATTGATGACATGGATACACCACAGGATAGGACACATTCCCCCTGGACCACATGGGTTCCTGCACAGTAACACTTCATAATCATGAGACCAGATATCACCATCACTGCAGCAAGGGCATGGTTAGCTGCACCAACAACATGTACATCTGAAGCATGAGCACTAGAGAAAAGAAAGTTGCTTTATTCAGCATATGTGTTGAGGCCAAACGAAGTCCTGAAAAAAGAGCAAAGGCCAATGGCCAGTCCATTGTCAAAGTTCAAACAGGGTGACACTGGCAGATGTCACCCTACGCATGCCTGCACAATACCAGGGACAATCCACTAGGAGGGGCAACCGGGGGGCAGGCCAGGCACCGCAGGGACAGGATCAGGGCTCACCAGGGGGAGTCAGGGAAGGGGTGGTGGGTGCAGGAGAGCCACTGACAACTGCAGTGGAGGTGTCTGACATGGTGTGTGCCGGCACAACTGGGGGCATGACACAGATGTCGTGGGTGCCGGCACAACTGCAGTGGACCCTGCAGATGGGGTGGACAGGTCCGCCACTGCAGTGCCCAAGTCAGACAGGGCGGTAGTGGACTCCACTGCAGTGCCTACCTCCAGGGGAGGAGAATGGGGAACAGGCAAGGTGGGTTGGACAGAGGGGGGGACACCCTCACCACATCAGTGGCACAGACAAGCGCAGCGGGGGGTGTGGTGCTGGGAGAGCAAGTGGCAGGGGGAGAAGGCCGGAGCATCTTGGGGATGGTATATCTGTGGGTGGGGGAACCTGGGGCAGGGTGTGGTGGGGGCACCTGTGCAGTGGGGGCCTGAGGGATGGAGGACGGAGACCTTGTGCCTGAGCTGCAGGGTGGTGGCGGGGTCTTGCTCTTAGCACTCCGGGGGACTTGCGGGTGGGGGCCTCAGTCCGTCTGCGCCTGGGGGAGGGTGTCCGGGGGCGAGGGGCACTCTGCTCCGTGTGGGTGGGCTTCCTCTTCCCCCGGGATGCTGGAGCAGCTTCATCGGTGGGGAAGAGGCCGAGGTCACAGAGGAAGAGCTGCTGTGACTTTGGGGTTGCAGGTGAGGCAAGGGAGGGTGCTTTGGAGGGAGAGGGAACTGAGGACTGCGCAGTGCATGTGGATGCGTGTGTGTGTTCCAGGGCCCCATCCCCTGTGAGTCTGGCTTCAGTCCCCTGAATGTGCGTGCGTGTGCGTTTTGTCATTGGCGTGTGTGTCAGTGTGCTGGATGTGTGTGTGCTGGTGTGTGCCTGTGCCAGTGTGTGTGTGCCTGGGATGGGTAAGGTGCTGGGGAGTGTGGATGGAGCAGAGGCAGGAGGGGTGAGGGACCGTTTGAGGAGGGACACTGCTGCCGTCAGGGAGGAGTCCATGGACCTATTGCCCCTCTGTAGGTCAGACATGCCCGATGAGATGCCCTCCATGAACGACACCAGCTGAGTCAACAGCGCGGTGTGCGCATGGAGGACACTCAGCATGGCTGTCTGCCCTACATGGAGCTGGCGAAGGAGGTACACAGACTCCTCACTCAGGGCAGCAGGGGACACAGGGGCAGGGGGTGCGGTGCCTGGCCCAAAGGAGACACGCTCCCGGACATGGGAGCCTCCACGGACCTGGGGAATGGGAGCCGATGGGAGGGCGGTGGTGGTGCTGGTGGTGGCGGGGACAGCAACACTAGCTGGGGTGTGGTGGCTGCTGACACCCGCCTCCACAAGGGAGTCATCCTCCGAGTTGCTCTGGTCCTCAGCTGAGGTGGATGCTGCTGAGGACTCCTCGGTGTGGCTCCCCTCGCCCTCCGTGCCACTGGGTCCCTCCGACCACTCCTCGGCTGCTGACCCAGTCTGGCTCTCCGGCTCCTCCTGGTCCGTGGAGCTGTCCCCTTCCGTGGCCGTGGATGTATCTGCAAACAATGGGGAAACAGACAGACATCAGTCACCTGCACCAAACGCACACACCACTGTGAGCACAACACATTACAGAGCAAGCCCTGGCATCATTAGTTGTACATTGCTAAAAGTGCCCTAATTGAACAGGAGAAGTCAATTGTCAGTCTGATGCCAAGCATGGCACTCACATCCCACATGGCCTTGCACCCATCTGTCTGGTGTCTGTTGGATTGCAACACCCCAGTGTTGACACATGCACCAAGTACACAGTAGTTGGACAGTGCAGAGGACACGGTGTGGACACATCACAGCTCTTGCCACTGAGTCAGTACAGGTTTACGGATGTAAGGGATGCCCAGAGTCAAATAGGAAATGCATGTGATGCATACCAGCGACAGACACCATGATGCACCCATGTCCTGATAGCCAGCGCCACTATGGTGTGCATGTAGCACATGTCACTCCCCTGCAGGATCACCAATCAGTAGACACATGCCATGGCGGAGGCATGACTGCAAAGTCATACATCACTGTCTCAGTGATGTATGACTTTGCAGCCAGACAACAACACTCTGCACTGTGTCACAATAGTAGGTCATGGGGAATGCAAGTCCTGGAGCTGCACAAGTGCACATGTACATCCCCCCACAACACATCCTCTTAACCCTCATCTGTCCAGGTCATACCTATTGGACATATGGGAGACCTGTGACACTACCCTCTGAACCTGAGCCCCTCACACTCTGCTGTGCATGGGGAACAGCTGCCTGAACTTCACATTTACATGCCCCAGTCTGCATGGGCAGCTGATCAGACACCTATGTGTCACACAAGTATCGTCTCCTATGGTCACATCTCCAGTGGCATGCTGAGCCCCTACCAAGAAACTCCACAGCAGTCCTGGCGACTAATCCACAGCACACTGACACAGAGGCAGACACCTGAGGGGTCAAATCACTGTGCACAATGTGTCCTCTGATACACGGGAGTGGGAGTACAGAGTGTATTGTATGGCCTGGAGTAGGCATGACTGTCCAGCCCCACATGAATGAGGGATGAGCCCTGGACTGTAGGCAGCTGGCTAAGTATGTGTGACACACGTCATATACATACTCCTGGGGCCCAAACATTGTTCCCACCCGCAGCATGGGTGTGTGCCAGGTACCCCAGCCACATGTGGTGGATCAGCTCAGCAATTGGACCACAGATCAAAGTAACACGCTGAATACATGTCAGAATACAGGCATTGTGTAAGCAATGGACCCACCCATGATGCCCACCACAGAGTCAGGGAAACAGATGCTGTCTCCCACCTTGAGTCAAGCAAACTGCAAGGACACAGTCCTAAGTGACAGAATTCCCTGCATGTAAGGGCCACACCTGGGTATCAGATGAGGAGTGGGCAGTGCACAATAGAGGGACATGGCTCCTGGACAACATGACTGCTGTACTGTGGCAGTTCAACCTGGCCCGAGGAGGGCACATAACATGTTAGACAGAGTACACAGTGCAGTCTTTGACTCACCCCCTCCTTGCTGCTCTCTGGCCTTCAGCTGCCCATCCAGGTCTGGAAAGACCACCGCCAGGATCCTGAGCATGTGGGGGTCAGGGTCCGTGTTCCGCCCCTCCTGCGAGGAGGCGACAGCTTCAGCTGGACCCGTGCAATCCTCCGGGTCCAGCCCCGAAGGTCCTGCCACCTCTTTTGGCAGTTGCGGATCCGGCGCTTGTAGACCCCCACGGACCGGACAGCCCGGACGATGTCCTTCCAGATCTCATGCTTCCGATGGGCAGAAGCCTGTCAGGATGACAAAGTGATAAGGCCATTACTACACATGCAACATATCCGTGCATGACACAGTTGCATATACATGTCGCAATCACAGGGGCACATGGTGTACCCAGGCAGTGCACGGCTGCCCATGGACAGTTTTCCAGAAGTCACTACATGGTATCATAGCATGGGGAGTAAAACCCTGTTCAGAAGCACTGTCACTGCACCATACCTGTCCAGTGCAAGTCACTACACACTATGGGGGGTGACAACTACTCAGTGAGCCTGCTAGCCAGTGGTGTGCTGACTCTCAGCCTTGCTAGTCAGACAAAATGCACATTCAGAAAGGCAGTGCACAGAACACTCACCTGCTCCCCTGGTGTCCCATACAGCTTGCTGTACTGTGGAAGTAGGCTGTCCAGCAGGGCCTGGTTCTCTTCAAGGCTGAAGGCTGGGGCTCTCTCCACAGTACGTGCCATTGCAGGGTCCAGAGGGGCAGAGACAGCAGCAGTGCAGTGGCAGATGTCGTCCTGGAGCATGTAGTGCAGGCAAGTGGGCTCTCAGGGGAACATGCAGCAATATATATGTGCTGGAGAGGCAGATACTGTCCCTTGTGTCCAAAGTGATAGGTCCAAGTCGTTTGCATCTTCTGAATCTGGCCAATCCATGGAATAGCAGCACCAAAACACGCCCACAGCATCCTTCAAAATTTCAACTTCATGACATACATGATTTTGCAACATTGTTGTGGGTGACCAACTGATTTTCCAGCAACCGACTCGTTCGAATATTCGAAAACGCGTCCGTTGCCAGGCAAGCCCATTGTCAATGGGTGCGCACCGATCGGTCCATTGAGGTACAACGCGCACAGGGGTACAACGCGTACCCGCACACATTGGAAGCAATGGGCCGGCCGGAGGCACCGATCGGTCCATTGCAGTACAACGCGCACAGGGGTACAACGCGTACCCGCACACATTGAATGCAATGGGCCGGCCGGAGGCACCGATCGGTCCATTGCAGTACAACGCGCACAGGGGTACAACGCGTACCCGCACACATTGAATGCAATGGGCCGGCCGGAGGCACCGATCGGTCCATTGCAGTACAACGCGCACAGGGGTACAACGCGTACCCGCACACATTGAATGCAATGGGCCGGCCGGAGGCACCGATCGGTCCATTGCAGTACAACGCGCACAGGGGTACAACGCGTACCCGCACACATTGGAAGCAATGGGCCGGCCGGAGGCACCGATCGGTCCATTGCTGTTCAACGCGCACAGGGGTACAACGCGTACCCGCACACATTGAATGCAATGGGCCGGCCGGAGGCACCGATCGGTCCATTGCAGTACAACGCGCACAGGGGTACAACGCGTACCCGCACACATTGAATGCAATGGGCCGGCCGGAGGCACCGATCGGTCCATTGCAGTACAACGCGCACAGGGGTACAACGCGTACCCGCACACATTGAATGCAATGGGCCGGCCGGAGGCACCGATCGGTCCATTGCAGTACAACGCGCACAGGGGTACAACGCGTACCCGCACACATTGAATGCAATGGGCCGGCCGGAGGCACCGATCGGTCCATTGCAGTACAACGCGCACAGGGGTACAACGCGTACCCGCACACATTGAATGCAATGGGCCGGCCGGAGGCACCGATCGGTCCATTGCAGTACAACGCGCACAGGGGTACAACGCGTACCCGCACACATTGAAAGCAATGGGCCGGCCGGAGGCACCGATCGGCCCATTGCTGTTCAACGCATCACTGTACATGTGACTGGCATATGTCAGCATGCCTGTCTCAGATGGACATATGCCAGCCACAGATAGCTCCCAGGGAGTGAGGGGCACACCTACATCACGACAGCCTGTCCAAACCTTATCATGAGGCATGTAAGGCTGCATTTCCTATTGTGTGTATGTTGGTGTACATTTTGTCCTGTGGGTGTCACCTGTGGGCAGCCACCCCCAGGCTGTGCACGTGTTAATGGGGACAGGATCCTGGGTGTTACGTGTACGTGACCACTGTGATGTGCAACTGTTCATATCTGTGCATGTGCCATGGTCACATTTCACAGTGGTGTTTGTGTATGTCATGTCACATACCCCGTGAGTCCCATGTGGGACGGTATGTTTGAGCCAGGGTGTCCCAGTGGCACAATAGTGATGGCCCTCCACAGTCTTTGTGCATGTAGTGTTTACAATGTCTCTGATTTCATGTGCACAATGGGAGACAGTCTCCACATCCACGTTGTGTGTGCATGGACTCTGATGTTGTGCGTGTGTGTCACAGACGTCCATGGCTCTCCTGCCATGGCAAGTGTGGCCACTACCTGTGGGGGTCATGTTTGTTTTGTTGTGGTGTACACATGATACTCCAGGTGATGCCAGTGTCCATGTGGCATTACAGGGTCCCTGGGAATGTGCCTGTCGTTGAGCTGTGGTGCCTGGGGCACATCTGTCCTCACATGTCACTGGGGGGTGACTGTGACACAGCATCATGATATCCAATGGGCCAACCTGGGACAAATTGATGCCACCTGTAGGACCGTGTTGACAGATGTTGGCCATGTATGTACCATACATGTCGTTCCGGTACTGCACACTTCATGTAGTTGTGCCTCATGATGATGTATGTTGGGATCTTGAGTGTGTTCAATGCCGCATATGTGGGGTGACTGACGATCTTGCTTACTTCTCCTCTGCACTGCAGGGCTCCTGCTGTCCATCGGCCATTCCCAGACCTGGCAACGATGGTGGAACGGGACAGCATCCGACGGTACCGCTTCACCAGGCAGCTGATTGAGGATTTGGCAGTGCAGTTGTCCCCACATTTGCAGCCTGGCCGGCCGTATCCTACAGCGCTGACCCCCAAGGTGAAGGTGATGGCAGCCCTACACTTCTTTGCCACCGGTACCTTCCAACATACTGTGGCGTCTGCTGGTGGGATGTCACAGACCATGTTCAGCCGTGTGCTCCGCGATGTTTTGGCGGCAATGTTGCTCTTCCTGAACCGGTACATCTATTTCCCTAGACTGCGACGACTCACTGACGTGAAGAGTGACTTTTATGCCCTGGGGAGGATGCCGCATGTCATTGGCTCCATTGATGGGACACATGTGGCTTTGGTACCACCACAGGCCCAGGAGCAGGCCTACAGGAACCGCAAGCACTACCACTCGGTCAATGCACTGGTGGTGTGTCTTGCAGACATGACCATCACACACGTGTGTGCCCGTTTCCCTGGTTCAGCACACGATGCCTTTGTGATGAGGAGTAGTCGCATCCCCAGGTTGATGGCACAGATGCAGAACCAGCGTGCCTGGCTTGTCGGTGTGTACTGACTTTGTGCCATTGTGTGTGATCTGATCTGTAGTATTCCGCCCACTTTTCCAAGTCAGCTGATGTGCACTTGTCTGTCCGTAGGTGACTCGGGATACCCCAACATGCCGTGGTTGCTGACACCCCTCAGGAACCCTGTGACACCTGCCCAGATGCGCTACAATGAGGCACATGGTCGGACCAGGAGAGTGATTGAGCGGACCTTTGGTCTCCTGAAGAGCCGCTTCCGCTGCCTGGACAAGACCGGAGGGTCCCTCCCATATGCCCCTGCGAAAGTGTGCAAGATTATCATCGTCTGCTGCATGCTCCACAACCTGGCAGTGCGGAAGGAGTTGCCTCTCATCCAGGATGACGATGACCAACATCCGCCACCTGTGGAGGATCCTGGCCTGGAACACGATGCCAGTGACGATGATGATGATGATGGTGATGGTGATGTCCGCACACAGCTCATCACCAACTTCGTCAGCTGAATGTGAGTATCCTGAGGTGTCATGTCAATGATGTGAGTTGGCATGATGTGTGGGTGGTGCTCTGGTGCTGTTGGAGTGTGTCCATGGGCTACTTGACTGGATGTGTGTTGCGATGTGTGCTTACAGGTGGGCTGTACTCCCCAACAGTGTTGACATGCTAACTTGGTTCTGGGTGGGTATCTTGTAACATGTATTGTGCATGAGTTTTGCTGTTCTGTCCTGTACTCCATTGCTTTTGACTGTGTGTCATTTCTGTCCTTCACAGGGTACTTTCAGATTCGTTTGGTCAACTGTGTCCACCGACAACGTGATTGCACATCCAGGCTGGTAGCTGTTGTGTCCCTACAGGTGATGTGCGCCACACCCATGGACTTCCTTCTGTCTACAGTTGTTGACTGTGTGCCCGCTACCAGGTGGGGTTACCTTGCATCTGTAGTGGTTACGGCATGTTGCTACTGTGTAATAAACCTGTGCTTCACTTAGTGATGTGCGTTGTCTGTGGTCACACATTTGACTGCCATTTGCTTACTGCACCTGTGGGCTACTTGACTACAACTGGGAATGGGTGTGGTGTCTGTGCATTGCACCGTCTTCCCTGGCAACATCAGTGTAGGCAATGAGTCAGATGGCCTAGGTGTGTATGTGTTGTGTAGCCCTGGTGGTGTGTCTCCCTCATATGTGTCACGTTGCCTGTACTCACATGCCTGTGTTGTCCTTGCTGTTGCAGTTCGCATACACAGTGTAATTTTGTTGTTCATCATCCCCATAACAGCACCCACGTTGGAATCACGACAGAGGCAAGTATGGTGTATTATTGTGTTTATTGTGATACATCTGTGATAATAGTGCATAGGATGGATTGTGCTGTACATGAATCTTGCAATCCCAAGTTCCTAGATGAATAGAAAGTCCAGGTAGACAGGATCCCCAGTATCGGGGCCACAGTTGTCTGACACATTGTTCCAACTTGTACTCCCCATGCAATGTGTGGGAGTAGTGTTGCCATCAACAGGGTGAACAGTCTGTGCACAAAGGCGAAAATCCAGAACAGGTTCAGGCTTCCTGGGAGTTGCGCTTGGCCATCAGCCTCTCACTTTCCCCTCCTCGGACGACCCCTCTTCTTGGGGGGGGGCCCTCAAGTGCAGGCTGCTGCGGTGCAGGGGACTCTCCGCCAGAGTCCTCCTCCCTCCCTGTGGCAGTTGCAGTTTGTTCGGTACCAGATGTTGTTGGCACACAGGGAGGTGTGGACTGGTTGCTGTTCATCTGGCGGAGGCATTGTAAAATGTCCCTGTGCACCGCCGTCATCTCATGTAGTACATCCCACTTGGACTCCACGCGGGTCATGTGGGAGTCCACACGTGACATGTGGGAGTCCACACGTGACATGTGTGACTCCACATGGGACATGTGGGAGTCCAAGCGGGCATGATGGGCAGCCTGCTGCTGTTTGATGTCTCTGAGGAGCCCCACTACCTGGCTGAGCTCTCCGGTGCTGGACTGGTACGCATCAGCTATGCGTACCAGTTGTGGGTCTTCATGCACACCAGCAACGTCTGCAAGCAGCGACCTCTGTCTCCCACCCCTCCCACCACCCCTGCTGACATGTGCAGTGTGTGCAGTTGCACGCACAGATAACCCTGGTCCACCTCGGGGGTTGGTGGTGGTGGTGGTGTCCATGGCCCCAGGTTGGTCCAGGGTCACTGCGCTGGTGTTGTTCCTTATTCTGTCCATGTCGGCAGGGATGGTATTCGTGGTGACAGTCGTTGGAGGGGTGGGTGCAGGGGGTGCAGCTGGTGGACCTGCTGGTGCTGCAGCTGGTGGTCCTGCTGGTGCAGCATGTTGACTTGCACCGGATGTGCCAGGTTGTTCTTCATCGTCCGAGGAGGACAGAGGCTGTACGACGCCAGTGAGCTCGGCATCCTCTTGAGCCTGGGACTGGGACTCCTCAGCGTCTGCTGCTGTGTCCCTATCATCACCTGTTTTTGGGAGACACAAACAATGTATGTCATGTTTCTGCAGGCATCAGTGGTTGACACACCTGACAGTTGTGACTGTGCCTCGGGGTGCGGGCCTGTACATTGTATTGTCCTAAGTCGTCACAGTCAGGGGTTGATATTGGTGTGGCACATTGTCCTGCATTATTTGGGCATTTCTATGTATTCTCTGGGGTGTGAACATGGTCTGCATTGATTGTGTTTGGTTGACAGCCAGACCTCCTTCCCACCCACCCACCCACCCAGTCAGTTATCCCACCATGGAACGTGCTTGCATTGCAGGGAGTGTAAGTTGTCTCTCAGGATGTCAGTCAGAGGTGTCCTGCTGTTTGTTGGTGCACAGTTGGCAGCAGGGCCTTGTGCTCCCCACAGCAGTAGCCAGTGTCAGCCATCTTGTGAGTCCTTCTCCACTCCCTGTGATGTGAGCATGGTTCAGGGTGGTGTTGATGGGACAGTTGTGAGGCTGAGCAATGTCTGTGACTACCACTCCCATCATGCTATTGCTTCCACCCCCTTCCCAGCATGCCCATGCTTCCTTCCTTTTGACTCTGCTTCCCTGTGGGGTGGGCTGGCTGTGCTGACAGGATGGCTGGGAGTGTTGTCCTGGCAGTTGTTTGGCTAAGAGTCCCAAGAGTGTCCCTGTGCTTCACACAACATAACCCAGGGTGGTGGTGCTTTGTGGGATCTTGTGTTAGGATGGAGGGCATTGCATTCTACCAGGTGGGTACTGTGGAGTTTGTGTTGGGGGGGGGTGTGAGGGGAGGTGCTGGTGACTATGGTCAGTGCTGCAAGTCCCCCTTCCCACCCAGCCAGCCGGATATCCCACCATGGAACGTGCTTGCATTGCAGGGAGTGTAAGTTGTCTCTCAGGATGTCAGTCAGTGGTGTCCTGCTGTTTGTTGGTGCACAGTTGCCAGCAGGGCCTTGTGCTCCCGCAGCAGTAGCCAGTGTCAGCCATTTTGTGAGTCCTTCTCCACTCCCTGTGATGTGAGCATGGTTCAGGGTGGTGTTGATGGGCCAGTTGTGAGGCTGAGCAATGTCTGTGACTACGACTCCCATCATGCTATTGCCTCCACCCCCCTTCCCAGCATGCCCATGCTTCCTTCCTTTTGACTCTGCTTCCCTGTGGGGTGGGCTGGCTGTGCTGACAGGATGGCTGGGAGTGTTGTCCTGGCAGTTGTTTGGCTAAGAGTCCCAAGAGTGTCCCTGTGCTTCACACAACATAACCCAGGGTGGTGGTGCTTTGTGGGATCTTGTGTTAGGATGGAGGGCATTGCATTCTACCAGGTGGGTACTGTGGAGTTTGTGTTGGGGGGGGTGTGAGGGGAGGTGCTGGTGACTATGGTCAGTGCTGCAAGTCCCCCTTCCCACCCAGCCAGCCGGATATCCCACCATGGAACGTGCTTGCATTGCAGGGAGTGTAAGTTGTCTCTCAGGATGTCAGTCAGTGGTGTCCTGCTGTTTGTTGGTGCACAGTTGGCAGCAGGGCCTTGTGCTCCCCACAGCAGTAGCCAGTGTCAGCCATCTTGTGAGTCCTTCTCCACTCCCTGTGATGTGAGCATGGTTCAGGGTGGTGTTGATGGGCCAGTTGTGAGGCTGAGCAATGTCTGTGACTACCACTCCCATCATGCTATTGCCTCCACCCCCTTCCCAGCATGCCCATGCTTCCTTCCTTTTGACTCTGCTTCCCTGTGGGGTGGGCTGGCTGTGCTGACAGGATGGCTGGGAGTGTTGTCCTGGCAGTTGTTTGGCTAAGAGTCCCAAGAGTGTCCCTGTGCTTCACACAACATAACCCAGGGTGGTGGTGCTTTGTGGGATCTTGTGTTAGGATGGAGGGCATTGCATTCTACCAGGTGGGTACTGTGGAGTTTGTGTTGGGGGGGTGTGAGGGGAGGTGCTGGTGACTATGGTCAGTGCTGCAAGTCGCCCTTCCCACCCAGCCAGCCGGATATCCCACCATGGAACGTGCTTGCATTGCAGGGAGTGTAAGTTGTCTCTCAGGATGTCAGTCAGTGGTGTCCTGCTGTTTGTTGGTGCACAGTTGGCAGCAGGGCCTTGTGCTCCCCACAGCAGTAGCCAGTGTCAGCCATCTTGTGAGTCCTTCTCCACTCCCTGTGATGTGCGCATGGTTCATGGTGGTGTTGATGGGACAGTTGTGGGGGGCAATATGTGTGACTGCGACTCCCATGATGCTATTGGCTACACTGACTTGGCCAGCATACACAGAATTCCTTCCTTTGAGTGGTCTTCGCTGTGTGTTGGTGTTGTTGTGGTGGCTACATGTGTGGATGTGTGTGTTAGTTCTATTTGTGCCACTGCCTAGCTGTAGTTGTGGTTGTGTTTGTACATGTGTTGGCACAGTTGGATGTGACTTTTTTGATGGCATGTGTTGTGTTTATCTGACTGACATACACATTTTGGGATGATTCTGTTCTAGTTGCTGTGTAATTGCTATGAGTGCATGGTTTGACTCTCCCCTTGACAGTGATGTGTGTGTTTTGTGGCAGTTTATTGTGTACATTTGTTGTGTACTCACCAGGCTCTGGGATGTCCTCTAGTCCATATACGCTCACTGGCGGAAGGATGGCCCGCACCTTCTCCTCCCAGGGCCTGAGGTATACTGGCTTGGCAGGAGGGCCACTGCCGGTGTATTGGCTCAGGTGGTAGTCTTTCTTGAGCAGCTCCCGTACCCTCCTGCGCACGTCATACCACCTGTTCTGGATGTCGGTCTTTGTGCGCCGACATGGTGATTGGGCGTTCACCCTGTTGATGATCCTCTCCCACATCTTGGTTTTCTGCGACATGGGGGTCTGTTGGACCAATGTGCCAAACAGCTGTGGCTCCACCCTGAGGATCTCGTCTACCAGGACTTCCAATTCACAATCTAGAAACTTGGGATTCTTCTTGGGGGGCATGGTGATGGTTGGTGATGGTGGGTGATGTGTGTGTTGGTGTGCAGGTGAGGGTGTGTGGGTGTGTGTTGTGCTGGGTGTATGTGAGGTAGGTATTTGTTGGTGTGCTGCTGGTGTGTGGCTTGTGTGAGGGATGGGCTGTGGGTGTGTGGTTGCTTTCTCTTGGGTGCTGGCAGTGGAATGGCATTTGCAAAGGCTCATGGTAGTGATTTGTGTCCTTTATATAGGTGGAGTTGTTGGTGTGTCTTTGTTCTCTGTCCCCACCCCCCAGTATTTATTGGCTTGGTAATTGCTTGTTTGGCCTTTTTTTGGTTGATTTTTCCTTTGTGCTGTTTGTGTATGTTGGAAACGTTCTTGTGACCGAGTCGGACCGTGCATTGGTCTCGTACGGTGTTTTCCGTTTCGTTCACGCTGTGTTTGTGCAGTTTTGTATGCTGCGTACGCGTCGGTCGCGGTGTATTGTGTTGCTTCGGCTCGGTTTTGTATGCGTGTCGGTCGTACGGCTTGTCCTCCGTCCGACTCGGTCGTGTTTTTCGCGCCTTGCATCGTACTTTGCAGGTTGGAGTTGGCGGGTACGATTCGGTCGGATTTGTTCCGGGTGCGTGTCGGTCGGTTGGATTCGCGTGTTTTTCCGGCCGGATTGCTATTTTCCGAGCGGCTCGGTCGGTCGGCTTGGTTTCCTGACGTGTCGGTCGGATTTATCGCGGCTTGCATCGTACTTGGCGTGTCGGGCGCCACTGGTACGTGTCGGTCGGTATTTTTTCCGGATCCGAGTCGGTCGGTGCTTTTTCCGGCCCGAATCGGAATCGACCCCATAGTCTCTGCAATGGCAGGCCTGAGACATGTTTAAAGGGCTACTTAAGTGGGTGGCACAATCAGTGTTGCAGGCCCACTAGTAGCATTTCATTTACATGCCCGGGGCACATGTTTTCCACTTTACTATGGACTTATTAGTGAATTAAATGGACTAGCACTTTAGTACTGGTTAGCAGTGGTAAAGTGTGCAGAGTCCTAAGGCCAGCAAAAACGATGTCAGCAAAAACAGGAAGTCTGAAGGCAAAATGTTCGGGGGAAATCACACAAAGGATGCCAGATCTAACACATGGCTTAACCAGGTTGATGCACTAGGATTTGTCAGTTAGCAGGCCCAGACTGGAAACCATAAAAAGCTCTGGAAAAAGTGTTCAAACCTGGCATGCTCCTTTTTTTTAATAGTTTTATATAGTGCGAACTAGACCCGAGAAATCGGGTGTCAGAGTGCTTTACATGAGCACCAGTTTCGTTACAGATGGACACATTTATTTTTGTTAGGCACAGGGAGATTAAGTGATTTGCCCACAATCGCAGGATGTCGAGCGTCGTTACCGAGACTCGAACCCGGTTCCCCAGCTTCGAAGTCGACCGCTCTAGCCGTAAGACTACATCCTCTCCCCTTTCCTTTCCTCTTCACACTCTTTCTCTCTCTCTTTCCATCAACCTATTTTTTCTCTAGCTACTTGCCTGTTCTCTCTCCTCTCAATCACTGATATCTCTCACTCTCTCTTTCTGTCTGTCTCTCTTTTTCTTTCTTTTCTCTGAAGCCCTGGCTATAATTAACCTTGGGGAGCTGGAGAAGTCCCAGAGGCGCAAGCAGCTGCCTTAAGCCTTCAAAAACCAGGCTCCAAATTAACAGGCCCCCACAGGGAAATGCCAGATGGTGTAAATAGCCTGTCCAGGACTGGGAGTTAGCGAAGACATGCGCAGTACCATTTCATAGAACTGTGGAAAAGCTAGGGGAGGGAAGGCAATTTTCTGCAAGAGGGTCATCGGTTTAGGACCAAGGGCCTGCAAGCGGCAGACCCACAACCAACACCATGGAGTAATGAAGAACTACTTTTCAGGGTAGTGACATAGCTAACACATTTACAGTGCAGGCATACATGGCATGGCTGCGGTAGAGTCAGGTGGGAATGCAGCAGAGGGAGACAAGGATGTAGTGGAGGCAGGCAGGGTGGCAGGCTAGATAGCAGGGGAAGCACACAAGGTTTGATGGATTCAGGAAGCGTTGAAATAAAGGCAGGAAAGTTTGTAGACAAAAGCAGTCACTTTGCGGTTGAGACATTTAGGGTTGCAGTGAAGACATGCATAATTTAAGCAGAGTCAGGTAGGATTACATTTCATTCAGGCAGGAATTGAGAAAAGGCAGGCAAGTCTGTAGATAAGGTATGCTAGTTTGCAGTAGTGATAGATAGGATGACAATGGAGACAGGCATGGTTGCATTGGAGACACCTCAGATCGCACCTACTGAAGAAAAGCATGGCTGCAACGGGATCTGGTAGGCACGTGCGTAGTTAACACAGTCAAACCAGGACTGTTGCCTAACATATCTGCAGCGGAGACTGACATGGTTCCAGTGATGCAGGGTGAATTACACTGGAGGCATGCAGTGTTGCAATAAAGACAGGCATGGTCGAAGTGGAAGCAGACAAATTTGCAGTGAAGTTAGGCATGTTTGCAGTGGAGTCAGAAGGATTATAGTGGAAAGATGAATGGTTGCAGTGAAGGGAAGTTTGAATTGGAGCCTACAGGGTTGCCAGTCATTGGCAGTGCAAGGGCTTTATATGCCTAATGTAAGTAAGGAAAATGGAAAGCTTAACCCTCCTTCCACCCCGATGTTTGAGGAACCCGCTGCTCGCCAAATGGGCCAGAAACTAGGACAGATATAACTTAGGGAACTGTGCCGACGTTAAACTCTAGGCTCCGTTGCCACTGATCTTGTTGTTCTAATGATAGTTCCCACCCTGAGGGGTGTCTTTTGTTTGTCAATTTGATGTTCTAAGGACTCTTCGAATGAAGACATGGTGTGGAAGTGCACATAACTTGGCTACAGTCCCTACTATGTTGATACAACACTGTGGGGCTTTTATTCAATTGAACTCCCTCTGGTGTCGTTGAACTCTTTTGAATCCAATCCTCTTTCAGCTGTATTGTCACCCTGTAGAGTATCCTTTCACACTGCTGACCATGAGGACCCCTTCCCCACCAACTCGCCCTCATCATCTCATGGTCATTATTGAAACCCCGGGGGCCCGCAGCTAGTGCTCTATTCTACTGCCCTTCCTTTCATAGAAAATAGTTCATAATCAAAGAATATACACTATTCGTGTTTAAAATCAGCCTGGGAGCACAGCCAGTCATCAGATAATGGCCATAGACTTATCTTTGTTGGCGCTGGAGGGAGGGTGTCAGTAAAAACACTGCAAATAATCACAAAATCTCCCTATAAGCCACACTCTTAGCAACAGAAACCGGTTAAAATCTGGAATCTTTTACTTTCTCAAAAGGACTAAAGATGGGCACAAGGATGAAGATCAAATTGTCTTGGATAGTTAAAAAATGGAAGCACATTGGGGTCAAGAATGAGATACAGGGTGGGATGAAACCAGCAGCGTAACACAGGGCTTCACATCCCCTGCGGTGCAAGAGGGTCCTGGTCTCTTCGTCCTGAAGAGACCCTCATTCACCTGTCATCTTCACCTTCAAAATCTGTCTGGACGGGGAGGGGGGCGACTTCATATGCTTCCTAGAAGGCCCCACCCCCTGCTGCATGGGTTTAGTTAGTGCCCTTGGCAAAACCGCAAAGATACCATAGAGCCCCTTAGGACTAGGCTTCAGCGTAATGCTCTCATGCGAAAGCAAAAGCATATAAGGCAGAATCCTTCCCTTTGTTTAGGCCACCTGCAGAGTAGATTTTTTTAAAATCAGCTCACGGGCAGCGGAAAGGAATTTTGAGCTAAGCAAGGGTTTAGGAAGGTGATTTCTTCCCCACAGGTCAATCAATCAATCAATGAGGACTTGTAGAGCATGGCTAATCACCCGTAAGGGTATCCAGGTGCTGAGAACCCTAGTGCTGGGGGCATTCAGTTGAAAAACCAGGTCTTGAGTCCGCTTCTCAATTCCAGCAGAGCGGGAGAGATCAGGAGGTAAAGGGGGAGATTGTTCCAGGACTTCAAGGCGAGGTAGGAGAAGGCACGTACTCCACTGTTGCTAGGACGGATGCAGGTGTGTGGACGAGGGAGAGGGAGGCGGAGTGCAGGTGTCTGGAGGGCATGAAATCTTGTAATCAAGGGAGGTCTTCTGAAGATTTTTAAGTCCCCAAAAGGCATTGCTGAAAAAGCAGTTTGTTTTGAGCAGTAATTATTACTATCCACCGCTCAAACAATCATAACAAGTCTCCGTTATTAGACCAGTCTGATTGGCTACTGGTCTGATAACCCAGGCACAGACTCTACAACTCTCTAAGACTCTACTGTTGGACTCTTTCATACGTATGTAGCCAGCTGCAGGACACCCACAGCTTTTGGCCTCTGATTTAAATTGGTCTCTAGAAGTAGCTCCATGAGAGATTCTGTTTCTGTAACTCCAGAAAAAAGTTCAGTTCAAGGCGACAGAACTGCGGCGCGCTAAGCCTCATAAGGTTAGAAGGAAGAACTGGGCAACCTAGGACAGATTACAAAAATGTGTAATGGTTGCAGGTGTTCACATGAGTACATAATTAATTAACCCATCTACCAAGATCTACCCTATATTGGCTATAGAGACTCAATTGGACAATACCACAACCATGTGTTACCGATCCGTAAGTATGGGTCACATTATTACTGGCCAAACCCTTCTGGCCAGGGTGGGAATCATTCCATAATGTTACTCTCCAGGTAAAACATGGAGCTTGCATTTATACCTTCTGCTGGGCTGCTTTTAGGTCACAGCCCATCCCTTGGAAACAGTACAAACCGAGTGAGCAGCAAAAGGAAAGAATCAAGATATATGTGTGTCATCCTGGAGAGCAGAGAATGGAAGCTGGTACAGACGAGGGGAAAGGACAGCAGCCAATGTTTCAATTGCACCCACACATGGCGTCACTAAAATGATGGGCCCCTCTGCAGATTGTGTTGAAGGGTCCCTGAGTCGCCCATATTTCACAGATATTCTTTGGCCTTGGTCTGGATAGCGGCCTTCTGAAAGGCAGGGCCGGACCGGCCGTATTTTTTTAAAATGTATTTATTTAATGCATTTTTATATAGCGCGGACTTTACCCAAAGGTGTCAGAGCGCTTCACATTAGAACCAAGTACGTTACATGAGGAAATTTACAAATTTACACGTTACAGATACAGATGGGATAGTTGAAAAAGTAAAATAAAAGAATAGGTGGCAATCACACAAAAAACAAAAACACTTTAGGATTAGGATCGTACAGGCATGGAATACATATTTACAACATTGTAAGAGTTTACAACATCAGGAGAAAGTAAAGTGGCCATGAGGGACATGAAAAGGGTTGTATTAATTCTGGAAGTGTTTTTAGAAGAGAAGAGATTTGAGGTCAGTTTTGAAAGTCTGGGTAGAGTTGGTGGTACGGAGTAGTGGAGGAAGCGAGTTCCAGATTATAACCGCATTGCCTGAGAAGGATTGAACCATTGATCTTTCCCTTTTGAAGGTGGGGGGCTCATGCAGTAAATTTTCAGCATTACGTGAAGGTATAGAGCCTCCAGAGATTTTAAGTTTATTCGGCAGGTATCAAGGGGATGAAGTGTGCAAGGCTTTGTGGGTGATACAGGCAGTCTTGTAGATTGAGCTTGCTTCGATGGGAAGCCATCAAAGAGAAGACAGTATGGGTGTGATGGGGTCACTTCTTTTGGCCCCAAAAACAAAACGATCCGCTGAATGGAGTAAGGATTTAAGAGGGGAAAGGTAGGATATGGGGAGGCTAGCAAGGAGAGAATTGCAATAGTCCAATCTAGAGAGAACCAGAGATTGGACCAAGGTTTTTAGGTCTTGCTCCGAAAAGAAACGTCGAATCCCCCAGAGAAGGCGCAGTTGGTAACGTGCATTCTTTGCAATGGAATTGATGTGGGAGTGTAGATTGAGCCTTTTGTCAAGTATGACACCAAGGGATTTAGCGCTGTCCACGACGATCGGTTTGTTGCTAAGTAAATTCAGCTTATCCATCCAAGATTGAACAGGAGGAGGAGAGAGCGAGGTAGAGAGGAGGTAGAGAGGAGGAGGAATTTAGTTTTGGAAGGATTCAGAATGAGTTGATGAGCTAACATCCAGTTTTGAATAGAGTTGAGAGTAGTGTTGAGGATTGAGATGTCGTGTGCGGAAGACACCTCAAGGTAGATTTGGGTGTCATCAGCATAGAGGTGGTAAAGGATCCCAGATTTACTTAGGAGGTTTCCCAATGGTTCCAAATGAAGATTGAACAAAGTGGGTGCGAGGATAGATCCTTGAGGGACGCCTTGACCTACCTCCATTGAAGACGAAAGGCTGTTCGCTATTTTAATCATTTGAGATCTATCCGAGAGGAATGAAGCAAACCATTTAAGTACTGTGCCTTACAAGCCCATTCTCTGTTTTAAAGTATTTAGGAGAGTGTTGTGAATAACAGTGTCAAAGGCTGCAGAAAGGTCTAGAAGAATCAGAAGACAAGACTCCCCTGAGTCAAGTACACGCAGGGCATCGTCGATCACTTGCAGCAGGGCTGTTTCAGTGCTGCAGTCTTGCATGAAACCAGACTGGACTTCGTCGAGAAGATTGTTATCCTTGATATGTAGGGAAAGTTGTTTCGCTACACATCTTTCGGTGATTTTTGCAAGAAAAGGGAGATTGGTGATGGGGCGGAAGTTGTTGAGGTCATTCGCATCAGCGGAGGGTTTTTTAAGAAGTGGGGTAACCTGCCCTGTTTTAAGGGCAACAGGAAGGGAGCCTTGGCTGAGGAAAAGGTTAACCAGACTGGTCCAATAGGAAAGCATGTGGGAGTAGAAGTCAATGGCGATGTCACTAGGGATGGAGTCGAAAGAATGGTTAGCAGGGCATCTTCAGAGATGACATCAAAGTTCTGCCAAATGACTAAGGATTTGCTCTCCTCTATGGGGGTAGGGTACATGACCTGATCCACCAGCGATTTCACTTTTTCATCAAAGAATATAGCAAATTCTGCTGCGTTCTTTGAAGGATCGTCAGGCTTGATGGTTGAGGGAGAGAAGTTGGTATTTTTGTTGAGGTCAAACAGTTTTTTGGGTCTGTTTTTGGCTCAGTCGAGGAGGGTTCTGAAGTGTGACGCTTTTTCATGGAAGATGTGTTTGTGGTATTTTGGTCTTGCTAAACGTAAAATAGAGAGATTAGTGGTGGATGGAGATTGTCTCTCCAGGAATCTCAGGTTCTTCCTTTCTTCATAAAGGGATTTATTGGACCATGGTGCAGAAGAAATAGGCCTTTTCTTTTTGCTTTGAAGTGGAGCAACATTATCAATTTCGACTGCAAGACTGGAGAGGCATTGGGAGGTGAGATTGTTGACATCAGAATTAGGGTCTAACATTGGAAGAGATAGCATAGCAGAATCGCAAAGAACGTCAAGGTCAATGTTTTTGGTGTTACGGAACCAGGTAGTAGTCCTTTTAGGTTGGCCAAGAGTTACAGAGTGAGATAGGTGCAGAGAGAATGGGATGAGGAAGTGGTCGGACCAGGCTAATTGAATAGGGTCGGCAATAGATAGTATATCTTCTTTGGATATAACAATGTCAAGAATTAAGCCCTTAGAGTGTGTTGGTTCCGTGCAGTGTTGGATAAGATCATTTACTGAGAGAAAAGTGGCAAGCCTTTTGGCAGCTGAGTCATCCAACAAACCCCAGTGAAGATTAAAGTCTCCCAGAAAAATCTGTCTGTCACTTTGAGAGTGTTGGTCGCTGGCAAAGTCGATGAATTCCTCCAAGAACAAGGAGCAGTCACCAGGCGGGTGATAAATGGCATGAAATCTAAAAGGGGAGCAGTGTTGCACTTGAAGCTCCAGAGAAAGGCATTCGAATGTACGGAAGGAGCTGTTAGGAAAAATCTTGAATTGAAGGGAGTTTCTGAAGATGATTGCAACACCTCCCCCAACTTTATCTGTTCTGTTATTTCTAAAGATGGAATAGGCGGTGGGTAGCAGAAGATCAAAAATAGTATGAGAGGTGTCGTTGAACCAGGTCTCGGTGAGGAAAGGAATGTCAAGATTGTGAAGATTGATAGTGTCAGAAATTTCCAGTTTGTGTTTGATTGCAGATCTGCAGTTGTGAAGCAAACAGCGCTACTCTAACAAGACTGTTTTGGTGAAGGGGGCATTTGGGCTTTTAGGGGTGATAGGAATAATGTTCCTGTACGAGGGTGCCAGGGTAGAATAAGGCTGATGTTTAGTTCGGGCAGAGGAGATGGTCAGAATAGTGCACAGAGTAGACTTAATTGGAGAGGAGAGGGGAAGGGGGATGTCATTAGAAGTCTTGTAACTAGCCAGTAAATTAGCGATGTCTGCAGATGACAGATTGTGTGTGGCTTTTTTGGGGCATGGGAGCAGGGTACTCCTCGGGAGTTTGGGGAAGTGAGTGCTTGCCAGGGGGATTGGGTTGTTGGGAAAGGTGGAAATTTTAGTACTTAGGAGTGAGATGGTAGCTTCAAGGTGGGAGATAGAGGAGATGAGAAATCCTAGTTTGTTTTCTAAAGAGAGTAGGGCTGAACACGGAATGTTAGGTGACTCAATGGGTTCTGGAGGGAGTGCAATTGGCGAGGGAGGGCAGGGAGAGGTGGGGGTGAGAAAGGAGTATTGGGGTGCAGGAGTAAAAGGTGGAGGTAGATGGTGGTTGGTAGAAGTTATTGGTGCATCTGAGGTGGAAAGAGAATTATCTGGGCAGATGTTGAACAGAGGAGAAGAATTGAGTTCAAATTTAGGAGGAGACGGCTGTGGAATGTGGTGGGAGGGCGGAATGCGGGGAGGGGAAAGAGGGGAGTCAAAGAAGGGCAGGAGATTAGGGGAGAAGAGAGGAGTAGGGGCTGGAGAGGTCCCGTGGGCTAGAAGAGTTGAGAGTATGGGGATTGGCAACAAGCAGAGTGGGGAGGATTGACCAAGATGGTAGTTGAAGAGAGAGTATGGTTCTACTAGGCCGGGGGGAGGGAAAAGGAAGAGATTGACATGGGGGGATAAAGGGCTGAGCAGCATTGCTGGAGAAATGAGAGGATGAAGAGAGATAAAAGGGATTTGTGCAGTATTCAGGATACAAGGAGAGGGGGAGAGCGGGTAGGGTAGACGAAAAGGGAGGGAATAAGGGGGAAGGTACGCAGAGTGAACTGGGAGATCAGGCTGTTGGAAAGATGGATTAAATAAGGGGGTCGTAGGCCGGGTTGGGTGAAGGGGAGGTTACTTCAGAATTCCAGGATGGTGTAGAGGGGAAAAGGAGAGTGTTGGCCAAAGGTATAGCTGATGTGTTGAGGGTAACGTCCCATTTGAAAGGGGGAAGAATGGGAGATGGGGAAGCAGGGGAGAGGGAGGGCAAAGGGTCGGCTAGGGGGGAGGCCTGTGCCTCCTGGGAGAGCAGCCTATTGGAGTTTAGGAGGGTCAGGGGAGGAGATAGGGAGTAAAGGGAGGAGTTAGTTGAAGAATCAAGGGAGATCACAGTCCCAGGAGTGGGGCATAGGGAAGGAAGGAGGTGGTCGAAAAGAGAGAGACAAGTGTCTTTAGCTTGAATCAAGACAGTACCATTGTTAGAGTGAGATAGTGAGTGAGCCATTGAAACAAGTAGAGGGAGAGATTTTTAGCTGTTGCCCATGTGGGATAGAGGAGGAGGTGACGTTGAAGGAACACTGGGCGTTTCCCTGGTGGGCCGCCAGGGTGGGGGCCGGTTTTGATCCCCTGGGGGACCGTTTTGGTAACCGGGGGCCAGTTTTGCAGCATAACTGCAATATCAGCCCCCTGTAACAAAAGCAGCTGCAGTGTTTTCCACCTGCGCTCCCCCCATACACTCCCCCTCCCGGCCGGCCTGACTCAATTGTTAGGGCCGGTTTGTGCTCCCAGTCCGGCCCTGCTGAAAGGGGGTGGGGGCCAGTCAGAATGGTAGTAGCCCCTCCTGAATCGCAGGGCTGCAAGGGCCTGTGTTACTCCCCTGCACCTATCCGGACTTAAACTTCATTTTCAGATTAAACACTAGCGCAACACCCCTCCCTTCAAGTTATTCCACAATGTATGCATTCAGCCTATGCTATGTGAGTGTCAGCGCAGTTCAACCGAGTAACAGCTCCAGCCAGCTTTGATAAACTGCTCTGATTGGGACTGCAGATCGAATACTGAATGCAAAGTGGTGCCTCCTGTTATGTTTACTGCGCTGATAATTAAAAATCGTCACAGTCCATTAAGTATGATGCTAGTTTGTACCTGTATTGCATATTTTCAAATTTCACAAATGTTAATGGCGCTAAGACTAGAAGTTCAGATTCATTTATATATGTTGTCCATTCTACTAAGCTTCATTTGTTTCTTACACCTGAGGAGAGCATTCTCTTTCACCTTAAAATGCAGAATCTGCAGTCCACCTTGGTGATGGAAGAGGACCTCTGATGGCACTGTAAATCCAGTCCACGCAGAGGCGTAACTCAGGCCCCTGCAGCGCAGGGGGGGGGCCCTAAACTTCAGGAGCCCTTCAACCCTTGAGGGAGCCTTCACTCAGCCAAAGGCCAATAGATAGCTGTAAAATATGGGAGACTCTGGGCCCCTCTTCGCATTGTGCAGGGGGGCTGTTATGTTTGGTTACGCCCCCGCGGTTTAGTGCTGTAGGGCTGCGGGTTGTTCTTATAGGGGTTTAAAGTACCCTCGGGGGTGACGTGTGTGCTGAAGAAGAGATGTGCATTAACGCCGAAGGCCCCTGGTCTGAAAGCTGTTTGGATGGTTCAGTCTTTCATTTTTTTTTGCTTGGGAGAAATCTTTTTATTGGATTTTCATAAAGAGAAAAAGGCGAGGAAACATAAACAACACCATGGCACAGTAAGCATCTAGTATTTCATGTTTGGAGTTTCAATTAGAACTAACAATATATTTTCTTAAGGTGCTAAATGTTATCTAGTATTATCAAAACAAAAAAGTATGAGGTGCGTCGTCCTTGAATCTAATGTACTGCTGTGTGAGTTGAACTGTGAAGGGACACCCTTAGCTGATGCAATAGCATGTGAGGTACCAGCTGCAAAGGTCCCTGCAGGTCTGGGCTCATGCCTTTGAGTTCAGGTGGGCTCTTTGAAGTAGAAGCTATCTCTTCCATCCCATAAATGCATAATGAAGGTGTCCTAGTGCAGACCGAGCAATTGACCCTGGGCGTATTCTAACTGCTCAAAGTGTTACTTTCTCTGAAACAATTTTCACACAGATGCACTCACAGATGAAATGAGATATCTAACATTTTATGTTATTAATTTAATTATGTGTAATTACTTCTCAGACATATTTATTGGAGATATTCTTAAAGTATGACAGAGCTCATGTGTAAGATTGAAAGTAAGACTCGATTAAGCAAAAAGGTTTGTTAGAATATTACACAGTAGCTTTCACTGGAATTAAATGTTTTGCGATGTCCCTTCCTGTGATGTTTATGGTGTCGTGGGGGATCAAGGGGCGTTCGATATCATTTTACCACTCTGTGATTTTGGTAAAATGACATCTCTATTGCCTTCATGATTTTCTTTCTCAACCTATTCTTTATTAAATTCTTCTGTACAAAATAACTGGGACAGCTTGTAATAGCTTAAGATATACTAATACATTTCCAAAAAGCATTCAACAATTCCTGACTCACAATTCCATATTGTGGCACTAAGACCCACCACACTTACCTCTGTTAACATTTGTGCCTACTTACCATAAGTCGCCAGGCCATACAGAACATTTCTGGGTTGTCTGTTAAGATTATTGACATCACACATTGACATATAGGAACATGGACGTTCATTGCAAAAATCTTAGATTTTATTGTACTCACATAGATGCCACCTGGTTGTATGTCGGAACCACACAGGCGTTAATCACACCTGCCTTAATAACGTGATCCATACAACGAATGTGTCTTTACAACACATTCCGTACAACGCACGTCATTACAACGACTTGCCTTAGCGAAAGTGCTGCAATTGGAATAGTATAATTTACTATTCCAACTCCGGTCTGTGCAACAGTAGGGAAAGTGCTGGACTTGAAGTCCAACATCAATCCAACAACGCTTTCCTTAATGGAAGTCGTTCTTACGACTTGCGTGATAAAGGAATGCATTGTAAAGATTCATCCGTGGTTCGAACTGCGCTGTTAAGGCACAGGGTGGTTTGAGCTGTGGTATGAAGGCTGTTTCCCATGCCACCCTTATAGACACAAGAGACGCATCATGATGAGATATGTGTGGAAACAGTACAAGGAGACGGCTCCCGTGGTTTTCAGGCAAGCCTGCCTAGCTCACATAAGCCTTTGTCAAAAATCAAATATTGAGAGAAAAAAATTCAAATATATGCCGTGGTTACAAACTTTATTCTTCTCAATCAAACACATGGTAGATCTGTGCGGGGTTTTGATCAAAGACATTTGCAATGAAACTGAGAAATCTGAAAGTTCTCCTTCCCCTGACCACGCCATGGTCAGTTTCTCTCACATTCTACAGGTAGTGCAGTTTAGTTGGAACAATTTGTCAACAAGCAAGTGCACAATGTAGCAAATGCTGACAGATATATGGAACGTTGTCTAAGCTTCTAGAAAATGTAATCCAAGTTATTTTATTTGGTATGGGGAGTGTTATTTTCAATTCTTAAACATAGAATACAATATATACCTAAGCTCAATAAACTGTGATGCCTTGCAGTGATGCTTGCAGAATAACCAGCATGCTCTGAAAACACAAGAAAACCAGGTTGAGGTGATTGAAAACTGTGAACTTTCCCCTCTACAGGTCTTACATGTACGCTGGCCTGGAGTTTGGTTCTGAATGTTACTGTGGGAACACGCTGCCCCGGAACAGAGCCAAGGAGGTAGAGTGCAACAACGAGTGCAAAGGGGAGAAGAGCTCGCTCTGTGGCGGGGTCAACCGACTCGCTGTTTTCAGGATCGAAGAGCTGCGGGACATCGCCAAGCAGCGTAAGTCAGGAGGGTCAGCGTTGGAAGGGGTATACAATGGAAGAATCTGTAATCGGGGGTCAATGTGGGAGAGTGACATCATCAGTAGGGAGACAAACCCTGCTCGGGAGACCTGCTAATGCCAGCAGATTGTTTATCAAACATTACCATCTCGTCCATCTTTCTGAATGCAGTCCTTACGCTCGAGTTACTTCTTTCCAACAGAAAAGAAAAACCAGATTGCATCAAGGAAGACCAGGGCTTGGAGTAATGAAGATTACCGATAAGTAACCGGGGCATTAGCTGCCACCCAGAGGGTTAGTGAGTCGTTGCTCCTATAAGTAGCTGAAGAGGCCGTTCAGGGTACAGAAAAAAAGCACTTTGCCTTGCCAGTTGTGCATTTCAGAAAGTTGCTTTGTTTGATGATGTCGTAGGGGGGGTTTGAGATCTATTGTGGCATCATTCATTAGATGGCCCTTTAAGATAAATCAGTTAGGATATTTTCTGGGCAAACATTTTTTTCATTTCAGTTTTTTCTGTTTGCTAAACGATTTTTGTATTTAAAAAATGTCTGATAAAGTAGAACTTTATTGAATTTTAGGAACAGGCAGGGAGGCTGCGGTAATAATTTTGAAATGTAATTATGGTTTTGGAATTTTATGCTGTTCTGGTGTCGTAAAATGTGGTAAGTGGAAAGTATTATAAATCTATAAAATAAACAATATTGACAAACAATATTTCTTAAAATGTGTAAACTAAGCATTGGCTATGTTTTCTCAAATTAGCTGATGCTGTGTGTATGGTCCTGTAATGTGTTCTTGCCGTGTTACTTCCACTCCTTCTTGTAATCATTTGCCCCATCCTGCCTGTAAACATAAACAACACCACGTGTGCATTCTTGGGATGAAGAGTGAATTATCAGTTCTTGCGCCTTCTGAATTTAGTAGGAACTTCATGTCACTTTTCAATATTTGACTCTGACATCGAGAAGGTCTCCTCTCAAGGCCTGATTGTTCTATGGAAGATGCTGGACTGTCCAAAGACAACTCCATCGAAATGGTGTTAGCACTCTGTATAGTTTTCTCCTCATTTCATAGTGCTCCATATTTTCGATTGGAAGACAACATTTCATGAACTATAACCCATCATGATGTCTCACACACCAAAGGCCCCTTGTCAGAGCAAGGGATATCAGAAAAAGCCGGCTGAGCAGACCTGTTTGCCTTAATAAGACTGATGCTTGTGAAATATCAATTTTTTCTTGATGTGAACTGTGAGAATCCAATGTCGTGCACTACTACAGCTATATAAAACAAGCAATTGCAATGCAATCGGTCTCGCCTTTGGGACCTTATATGTATTTAGCAATGCAGCATATTAGCCTGGGTGCTGAAACATCTACTGTTCTTTAACATGGAGGGAAAGTGAGCACCAAACTGCGTGACACTCCAGTTATGGGAACACATGGAGAGAAATATTGCCTTTCAGCGGGAAATGGTATAGTCCAAAGCTCTGTTTTTAATATAGAATCAGGGCCTTCGGTGGTCATATCACTCAGAATACAAGATTTGAAAAAAATATTCTCTACAGGTGCTCGTGGAAGACAATTTCTATGGACCAATCTCTGTGTGGGCAGAGGGACATGGAGGAGGTGGGTAGTATGGGTGGCAGGCAGTGTGTGCAAAGCTGGACACGGGAGACCATCAGCGAGAGAATGACAGGGCACTGAATGGTCACATGGAGGGACGGGAGTGCAGCCCATAAACGCTTAAAGCAGCTTTTGGAGGGGGTACTAGGCACCGAGAATGCAGCCATGGGAATGCGGAGGCTGCCCCACTTTGAGTATACAAATGGAGGGAATGTGGTACATAAAGAGGTGCTGGACACTGAGGTGTGGCACGTAGGTGGACATGTAGAGAGAGGGCCAGAAAAGGGGCAGACACTGAGTGAGGAATGCATCTCTTATGTGTTTGCAGGCACTCACTATGTACTGGTCTGGTGCAGTGGAACTCGGGGGTGGGTTAGGAGGGCTTGAGAGTTGCTAGGTCCTGAGCCTGGGCATGGAAATGGGGAAGGGGGAAAAGGGCATGAGAGGTGCAATGTGAGGCCCTTTGTGTTCACATAGTCAACAGAAAGGGGTCAGCCGTAGAGTGTGCGCATGGAGGGACGGGTGTTGCCCATCACCTGAACGAGGTGTCAGGCAAGTCTGTGTGGAGACCTGGGACGGGTTGTGTTCTAAGCACGATCCAAGGTTATTATCCGCTGCCAGCCCAGGCTGTTTGCATTCTTGTGAGAGTGCAGCGATCTATGCCTGCCGAGGTGCTCTCTGAGCAGCACAAAGGCTTCCGGGGGAAAGCAAGGAGAGGAGGTGGAGAGTAGGAGAGCTCTCATGTTTCAGGCTTGCGTACAATCACGCACTGGCTTCTCCAGCGGGAGGCAGCAGGAAACTTGAATATGCAATTTAAAAGTTAGCCACTGAACTGGCGGCAGCGCCGACTTAACAATGGTTTGCGGGGACTGGGAGGATGTGAATGCAGGGCAGGAGAGAGGCCGGGGAGGGGGTGGAACAAACTGAGCAGGATGTGCAGTAAGGATGGGCGTGGCCTGGTAACGCGAGCTGTGAGGTGTATGATAGACATTTTAAAAACAAGAATGCGGGTGCTATTCTAAAACATGACGAGCGGTGCCCGTGTAGCTAAAAGTTAAGCATGTGTCCGCCATAGTGAAACCTGAAACGTGGTGGCTGTTAAGCGGGCGTCGTGCTGATAAACTACAATAAAATACAGGCACCGAAGTTGAACACGCTCCAATAGAGTAACACCAACAGGAAAGAAAAAAACGTTTTACTAAGGCACTGAGTCAGCAGAGCGGGGCTGTGCGGGAGGAAGGGGAAGGGGTGGTGGCTGTGATGTAAGGCATCGCGCGCATGTCAAATGTAAATGACTGTGCACTACTTTAAAAACAAGCATTTGCAATGCAATAGAACTCGCATTTACGCGAGTCCTATTGCATTTGAAATGGGAGTGCGGGCGGGCAAAAAGGCACGAACCGGAGTGTGGGGGGGGGGTTTGCGGAGATGTCACGGACTGCGGGAGGGGGGAGCAACGAGAACAAAATAGTGTTGAAAGTAATGGGGCCAGTAGCCATGGAAGTATACAAATGACGACATGGCCGTCAGGAGGAGGGACTAACTAGGCTAAAACCAATGGGAAGGCAGCATTTAGGACCTAAGCCAATAAAAAAGATGGGCGGAGAATGAGCGGAGCTTCCATGAAGCTTCCACGCTATAGTGTATACTGCATGCCTCGCAAAGCGAGCAGCGCATGCACTGCAACGCTAGGCGAGACCTAAAAAATATTCTGTTCTCACTTTGGAAAATTGATAAATGCATTGGAGAGAGATGCTTTCATACTCTGCATTAAACAGAAAATAAACAATTGTTAGGTAAGACCCTTGTTTATGGCATTGCACCATCAAGGTGTCTAAGATCTATCATGAGGAATAGTCTATTTTGATATGAATTGGTCAAGGAGGTATAAGGGAAATGACTTATAAAGCTATCTGATGCACTGTACGATCATTATCTTTTTCATAACTGAAGTAATCAAGCCCCACTCCCACCTTCTCTGGTCCCCATCCGAAGGCTGCATACTTCTTCCAAACTCTTCCACAAAGGAATTAACTAAATACAGATGCATTAACCAGGAGCAGGTGTGTGATGAAACTCCTGCAGCCGTCAGCTATTCCTAAGTGTGCCATATGGGTGTGCTCTGTCAATCAATCAGAATTTATAAAGCTCTGTAGGAGGTGTCCGGTGATTCCTACGTAGAGGGCATAGCTGTAGTCCAGTCGACTGGTGATGAGTGCCTGTGTCACGGTGTGTCTTGTATGTAGGGATGGCCACTTGAAGATCTTACGTAGCATGCGCAGAGTGAGGAAGCAGGTGGAGAAGACGGCGTGGATCTGTGAATTCATGGTGATCTTGTTGTCAGTGCTGATTCCGAGGTCTCTGGCATGGTCAGAGGGAGTTGTTGCGGCGCCTAGGTCTAAATGCCACCAGTTGTCGATCCATGTGTTGTTGCTTTTGCCAAAGATCAGTACTTCTCTGTGTTCAGTGGTAGGCAGTTGTACTTCATCCAGTTGGCGACATTTGTCATGCATCTGTTGAAGTTAATTCTGGTGGTGGTGGGATCGTCGGTGAGTGAGAGGATGAGGTGGGTGTCACCTGCGTAGGAAATTATCTTGAGACGGTGGAATCTGATGATGCTGGCCAGCTGGGTCATATATGTGCTGAGCGTGTGGCTGAGGGATGAGACTTGGGAGACGCCGCAGGTGATCTCCTTGGGTTCACAGGTGAAAGGTGGGAGGTGGATCGTCTAGGTTCTTCCGGTGAGGAAGGAGGTGATCCATCTGAGCGCATCCCCTTGGATGCTGACGTGGTGGAGTCTCTCGATCAGCATGTGGTGGGATATGGTGTTGAAGGCTGCCGAGAGGTCGAGGAGGATCAAAGCTGCTGTTTCTCCTTGGTTGAGGAGGGTTCAGATGTCGTCGGTGGCTGCGTTCAGTGCGGTTTTGGTATCGTCATTGCTGTGGAAGACGGATTGGGAGGCATTGAGTGCTGGTTCTGCTCCAGGTGAGTCATGAGTTGCTATGTGGTTCATCAGCATGTCTGTCACATTATGCTCAAGCTCAGGTCTCCAGTGAAAGAGAAAAGGGGACTCACTTCTGAAGATTGTTGCCATTCACAATTATTGAGTGATGGCCCTTTTGTGTTGAGCCTTCTGTGCCAATCTGTTGGAATGTCCTTAGTTGAACAGAAGGTGGAAACAGCTGGTCTAAGTCAGCTGCCTGTAAATGAATGCAGCGTCAAAGCAACACTAGTTGTTTGGGGAGCAACAGACTTTGTGGCATTCTATGTGGCTACACGTGAAGTTAGTTTAATATTATCGAAGAGGTCTAGGATTATTACAATGAATTTCTATTTAGTATGATTTTTGTCGATGGTTTTGTAGTTGTTTGAAGGCAACGATATGAATAAAGAATGTAGTGTTACCTGAAAGGCATAGCCTTTAATCTGTGATAACTGATGTTTGAATGGAGTTAACTGAGAAAGTGCATAAGGCTAGTTGTCTTACAACGTATGAAGCCTGAGTCACTGGAATCCAGTGTCTTATTGCCCAATCTATGCAATCATAACATTCCTTACATCTTCAAAAGACCCAAGCAGAATTTTACCAGCTATTAGTATTCTGAAAAATCCGAGCCTGCCCTGCTTCCCAGAAACAATCCTTAGAACCATGGTATAAGCTCTATCCCTCTTCAGCGTTCACCAAAGCACTTGCCTAATCATAGATGTCACTGACTCACCACTGGTCCATCTGAGAGGCACTATGCATGATGCATCTGGGCACACCAAAGACATAACTCTCATAGAGAAAGAGCTGCATTGACTATTCTTATAGCTGGTATTATCTTCAGGGCCTGCTTCATCACATACTAGACTGTAACAGCCAACAATACATCATATCTGGAAAAATAAAACATTCCATATTGAGAGACCTACACAAAACGCGAAGCCAGGCTATCGCCACGCCTGAAGTCAATAAGGTCATGCAAGAAAGAACAACAAGACATGTATCCTGATGTGACAATCACTCCTGCACTCAAGAAGAAGACTGAAAGCTCACCACTTCAAGAACCACTTATCCACTAGCAATGATGAACACCGCTTCTAAGGTCACAGGACCTCAACAACTGCCCCTTCCTTCCTCCTTATGCCCACTATTCTGACTAGTTCTAGGTGCCCAGAGCTCTAGTTCTTTCTAACTAGACTTGCATCACAGAAAACCAATTTACACACAACATGCAAAAAAAGGGTTGCATGACTTACAAATAAATGAACAATCACTCGATAAAAAATAGAAATTACTGAATGAATCATGGAAGTATTTGTGGACGGTGGAGAGGAGACCCCTAATGCATTGGTTGCCCCTAGAAAGGCTTCACTCTGGTGATGCACACGTGACCCATTTATTAACTAACCGTGGGCAATGAACTCCTGAACTCCGCTAAGAGGTTTGCTAACTACGCAATGTTGTAGGGATTCTGTACATACACAGAGCTATGCACAGGATAATAGGACCTTGGAATATAGTGGTGAGCCAACCATACCCCTTAGTACCTAACACCCCAATCCGACTAGCTTTAGCGTCTTCTTAGCAAGAATGCTGCTAATTATTAGACAACCCAGAACACAGTATCTCTCTCTCAGGACTCGCAGAAGCAAGAACACCCTTTCATAACTCACTCATACCTGTCCACAACGTGCGTAATAAGAGACACTGTAAAGTTTAAAATGTTTATTTTAACTAACGTGCTCTACGGTACAGTACACGTGTCAGTACTATCAGCATAATGCATAAGAATAAAACAATAAGCATAGTTACAATTCCATAGAATATAAACGGGGAAAGCATTTCATAAAGCTGTCAATATATATAGCTAAATGAGTACACCACCCTCCCCGTGCTAGTATCTAGTTTATTATAAAAACAGAAGACCTCTGGGCCCTGGCTGGCAGACCCCCATACCTCAATAGCTAGATGCAATGGTTTACATCATCAGACAAGCACAGCTCTTCTCTCTGGAAAGGTTTTTCTCCGAAGTGTCCCCAACAGTGAAAATCACAATATTAAAGGCACCCGAATTCCTTCAGTGCAGTGGCATTCAGTGTTATGTCTAATTACGAGGGGCTGACCAGATCAGCAAGAACAAGGCACATTGTTTTCCGACCTTGTACACAATGTACAGACGCAACCCAAAAGCAACAAGGAAGAGTGTGAAAGGCAGATAGTCCCAAAATAGCAGAGGCTGGGGGGCACAAAGTAACGTGCGCAAAGAGGCATCATGGCAGCCAGGCCTAAGCTAACTTAGCAATGCAAATCACACGAGTCCACAAACCACGCGACAGCAATACATTGAAAACACGGAATTCATGCAAAAACTCCGACTCCGCCACAGAGTTAGCTACTGCACCCACAACCCTTTGATAAAACAACTTTACCTTTACATGCTAAAAAAAGCATATAACCAATTCACAAAAGTGAGCTGTGAAAAACATCAGTCAATGAGAGAGGTGATGATTTTGGGTCCCCCTAACCTAGGGGAGGACCAAGCAGATGCCTTGAACACAAAGAGCATATCATGCTGAACGATTCGGTGGTGGTCCCATCCTCCTAGGACCACCCCAAGCAAAGTTATGGGCAAAAATACAATGCCAACCAAAGGCCCAGCAAAGCATTATGGGGCGAGATTCTAGAGTGCAGTGAATATTAAAGTATTAGCTCTCAGCTTAGCAGCCACTGTCCTTGAGGAATGTTTTGATATTGGATACTATAATATTCACTGCACTCTAGAATCTCGTCCCATAATGCTTTGCAGGGCCTTTGGTTAGGATTGTATTTTTGCCCATAACTGTGCTTGGGGTGGTCCTAGGAGGATGGGACCACCACCGAATCGTTCAGCATGATGTGCTCTTTGTGTTCAAGGCATCTGCTTGGTTCTCTCCCTAGGTTGGGGATGACCCCAAAATCATCACCTCTGTCACTGCTTGCTATATTTTCATTTTCACTTTGGTGAGATGACTATATGCATTTCAGCATATAAAGATAGAGTTACTTGTTTTACCAAAGGTATGTGAGGTTTCTCTTTTATTAATTGGGATGAGATGGAACAGAGTTTCAACTCCCCAGAATTCACCCACCCTTATTATTAACACAAGCATGTCTAGGGTGTTGTAAGGAATGTGTTAAAATGTTCCTACATGTGTATTTTCTGAGACCCAAAAAGGCAGTGCTGAACAAAAGTACTGTGCATTGCTGTATGGATTTTAGCAGCTTTTGGGGATCAGAGTGACAGCTTGCTAGAGCGCGTGTATCTGTGGCAACCATTCCAGAGACACTGTAATTTCATAAACATTTCATGTGTAACAAATGCTGCAGACATCGCTAGAGGAAAACACCACTTCTGCAGGCTGTAAGAAGTGAGAAAACTGACTTTGAAGTGCGCGTAAAATACTGAGCGCCGTTTCCTTCGCTGCCTAGATGGAGTGAGTGTCAACCTTGCTGATCAATTTAGAAATTAGTGAAAAAGATCAATTCCCCTTCGCCTTCTTAAAAAATCTTAATTGAGTCATTAGTCTGGTTAATGGAGGATGAAACATCAATTAATCCAATTTGTTCCTGCTGCCGTTATCAAAGTAGGGGCAGGTTTATTACCCAGGTGAGGGCCAAGCATTACATACAGTACTGTACATTCTGCTGTTTTTCAACATCATGAGGTCAAACATTCCTCATTGCAGTACGTCTAACACAGTGGCGTACCGAAACCTGAGGGGGGCTCCTTGCAAAGTACATGGAGGGAGCCCCCAGGCCCAGTCAGTAGTGCCCAGGTCCGGGGCCCGCCGCCCGTGCACAGCGCCGCGGGGGCTAATGTAACCCACTTGTCTAACAACCTATTATAACATTTAGAAACAGTATGTGAGGAACATATCACGAGATAAGTGCTTCCGGCCAAAGTTAAGGCCCTGCCAATGTGTTCATTCTCCTCCCATCATTCCATTTATGTCTCTTAGTAATAATAGAGGAAACGGGGGGTTCGCTCAGTGGACTGGTCCCAGCAGGTGTTTCAAGAATAGCTGCTTACCTGCCAATGCCTTTGTGCTGCACACACCTCTCCTCCCAGCTCTGCAAGTCTGTTTACAAAGCTGATGTAAACATGGTCACAGCATAGCCGGGGGAATTGGGTCTACAAGGGGAGTACGCACAATACTTCAGGTGGGCAAGCCAACACATTAACAGAGAGAGCTGAGCCAGAGCCAAGCCACGGGTGTGTCTCAGATCGTAGAGCCCGTGCACGAGCCGAGCCCTGAAAATGAACCAAGAGGCAAGACACTTGTCATGTCAATCCTGTCCTTGGCTCCGATTATTATAGAACAACATTATAGGCAATTAAATCAAACTCAGTAGGTTTTTGTACAACTGGTATTCTCAGCTCACATAATTGAAAATATTTGCATATGCCATAATGAAGAAAAAATAGTTTTGGTGAAATAAACTATTTGCCTAAGATCACACAGTTTAAGCAGGTTAGCTGCTCTTCATCTGGGTTTTCTGGTTCCACTTTGTAGAAATCAGCAAGTAAATGGAATCTATTTGTCTTTTCATATGTTAAGGGTTTATTTTTACATTTTTGTGCCTTTTACTACCATTTTTATGTAGTGCAAACCCGACCCAAAGATATTAAAGCACTTTACACGAGCACCAGTGTAGAATCGCGCTCTAGCTTTCCTAGGTCACGTGTGGCTGGGAATGCCGGGAGCGTGGGCGGAGACACGGAGTTGGGAGTTGCCGGAGGCTGGGAGGTGTACGGTCCCGGTGCTCTCGTGAGTAGAGCAATAAATCAGCTCCAGCACACTCGGTAGCCTGCCTCTTTATTACCCCAAGTGCATCACTACAAATTGGCGACGAGGCTGGGGAGGCGGCCGCCGATCAGAAACGTCACGTGCATAGCGCACGTGAAGGAGGAGCCGCACTACTTCGAGAGCGCGGCAGGGGCCCGGAATCGGCCGCGCACACCTCGCCCGCACTGCAATCAACAAGGCAGGTCCGCGAGCCGCGTAGAAGCTGAACGCCGACCCGGACAGCGAGAGGGACGCGGCCCCGCCGTTTGCAGTCACGGCGCTCTCTCTCAGAGGTGAAAAGGGCAAGCAGCACACAGCGGAGGCCGCGTGGTCGGCACAGGTACCGGCGCAAGACACTAGAAGTGCTCCCAGCACACGTGCGCTTCCCGCAAGGCCCCAGAAAGAAACAAAAAATTGACAGGACACACTGCTTTGAACACAGCCTACTGAGCACGGTCCTGCTACACCCCATTACAGCAATCGGGCACACGGGTGCGGAGGAGAGCACGAACCAGTGCAGATGAAAGTGAGCAGCCTCATACTGAGCACTAGGAGCTGCCCAGGGGCACACGCCAGGAAAGGACAAGAGTTGAGGGGAGCACACCGCAACTGGACGCACACCTGGTGTCCTGCACTAGCCCAGCAGCCCTAGAGCGTCTGAATCTGGCGCACCAAGGACGAGGCCGCACGGACGAAGAGCTCACGCTCGAGGCGGGAGCTGCAACCCAGCACGAACAGAGTGCCCCGGGGAGTCCCCCACCCAGAAGTGAAGCCAAACCACCAGGAAGGCCAGCAGCTATGTGTGCACAAACGTTCTCCCTTACGAATCCAGTTCCCTTTCTTCCCAAACCAGGAGAACCGGCAATGAAGTGGGAGGATTGGAAAGAGTACTTTCTTAACTATTTGTCGGCGCTGGAGGACGAAGGGGATGAGGTATTCCCAAGTAAAAGAAAAAAAAAATCCTACTGCACAACCTGGGACCGGAGGGCATCAGAGTGTACAGGAACTTGGTAAAGAAGACGAGACCCCCGGATGATGAGGATGTGTTCCAGCACGCCATAGAAGACTTAGATGGCCACTATCAGCCAGTAGTATGCACCGCAATTGACCGCTTTAATTTCTTTCAAAGGAAGCAGATAGTAGGAGAGTCGGTAGATGACTACGTGGCAGCGTTGAAGAGCTTGGCTATCACATGCAAATTCGGAGGTCTGCATGACGACTTTATACGGGACCAAATCATCATGCACACAGTGAATACGTCCATACAAGAGAAGTTATGGGTCAGTGGCGACGCCCCCCTCCAGGAGATAGTAGCCCTAGTAAAGAAAGCAGAACTCTCCAAGCGGTGCACGGAGGCTGCGAAGAAGGAGATGGCCAGCAGACCAGTTGTGGGAAAAGTAACAGAGACCCCGGTACAAGAGAGGAAGTCACAGGCGTCAAGCTACTCCAGGAAGCCCAAGAAATACGCAGCGAAAGCACCAGTGAATTCTGGGCCCCAAGGGGAGGACAAGCAAAGTTGCTACAGATGTGGCAGCACAGCGCATGCAGCAAATGACAAACGATGCCCAGCCTTCAGAGCTAAGTGTCTGTTTTGTGGAATCATGGGACACTTCGAGAAAGTCTGTAGACGCAAGCCCAGGAAAGCGACAGTGAAGTACGTCACTCAGGAATCAGACCCGGAAGACAGAGAAGAAGGAGAAGAGGACGACAATGTACTGTGCATAGAGGACCAAGTCCTAGGCATAGACTGCTCCCGGGCATGCAAACCGTTGTGTGCACTGACCATTGGAGGGATCCAAGTCTCAATGGTGGCCGACTCAGGCTCGCCATACACCATTATCCAACGAAGCGTGTGGAGCCGAGACTTTGCTCAGATCATTGGCACCCATCTGCTTCCCTCGGACATCCATCCAGTCACCTTCACCGGGGAACCCATACCAATGGTGGGATTCCGGACTCTGTAATTCGAATTCAAAGGCCGCAGGGCAGAGGGGAAACTCTACGTAGCGGAGAAAGGACCATCCGTGTTGGGATGGATAGACCAGGGAAGACTGGGAATTCAACTCAACCCGGGAGGCCCGACGCAAGTGTTTATGACCGACCAAGAGCAAACCTATGAGGCCGCCAGATGGAAAGCAGACTTCCAGAAGGTTTTCGGAGGGAAGATCGGAAAGCTGACAAAGTTTACTCATAAGATATGCCTCAAAGAAGGCGCCAAGCCGGTGAGTCACAAAGTGAGGAATATTCCTTTCAATAGCAGAGAAGCAGTGCAGCAAGAATTACAGCGCCTAGAGGATAACGGAGTGATGGAGCCCATTGAGAGCGCGGAATGGTTGGCGCCACTGGTCGTAGCCAGGAAACCCAATGGCAGAGTGCGCTTGTGCATTGACTTACGAGAACTAAACAAGAACATCATTATAGATAAGTTCCCACTACCCAGGATAAACGAGATGTTAGCACAGACAAAAGGCGTCAAGTGGTTCTCGACCATAGACCTGACCTCGGCATACCATCAGATTGCGCTACACCCGACGTGCAAGAAACTGACTTCGTTCATCACGCCGTTTGGGTGTTATCAATTCCGGCGGATGCCCTTTGGGCTGGCATCTGCCGCCGCAGTATTCCAGAAGTTGATGCATAGACTCTTCAAAGAAACAGAAGGGGTACAGTACTTCCAGGATGACATCCTGATCATGGGACGAACTAAGGCAGACCACGACGCCAAGCTCACCACAGTGCTATGCATACTGACACACAATGGTTTCACAGCTGAATGGGACAAGTGCAGGTTTGGAGTATCTTCCGTGACGTGGGTCACGAAATAAGTGATAAAGGAATCACTCCCAAATTGGCAAATGTGAAAGCCATCAAAGACGCACCCATTCCCCGAAACAAAGAGGACGTTCGATCCTTTCTTGATATGGCAGAATTTTATAGCAAGTTCGTTCCACACTTCGCGACCAAAACGCACAGCATGCATCAATTACTGAAGGAAAAGACCGCCTTCGTGTGGACGGAGGACTCCGAAGTAGAATTTGAGCAAATCAAGAGTGATATCTGCGGAGCAGTGCCGCTACATGGATTTGACCAGACGGCACTATCAGTTCTCACCACGGACGCGAGTGAGAGAGGCTTAGGAGCAGTTCTCATGCAGAAATCGGAGAGAGGAGAAATGACAACAGTCAGCTTCGCGTCTCGATCCCTGTCTCCAAATGAAGAAAAGTTCAGTGTAGTGGAGAAAGAAATGCTCGCAGCAATCTGGGCTATGGAACGATTCGGTCAATTCTTGTGGGGGTCCAGGTTTTTGCTCCGGACAGATCACAAACCGTTGGTCAAGGTGCTCACGTCCAGTGGGCATGCGAGTGCCACCCCGCGCATAGCAAAGATGACCGTCAAATTGCTAGACTATGTGTACGACGTAGAATATATACCCGGTGCCAAGAACAAGGTCGCTGACTACCTCAGCAGAGCAGCGGCAATGGAAGAAGCACCTCGACAGGCCGAGGAAGACGACTACACCATAGCCTTCGCAGAGGACCAGGAGGCAGTCCTAAGTGCGCAAGAATGGCGTATGGCATATGAAAACGACATGAATCTCTCAGCGGTGAAACGCTTCGTAATCACAGGATGGCCGGAAAAAAGGCTCTTAACACCAGAACATCGGAAATTCTACGAAGTTAGAGAAGAACTGTCGGTGGGGGACGAAGACGTGTTCCTACTTTGAGGAGAGAAGGTAGTGCCGCCGGCTCCTCTGGTGAAGCGTTTATTGGCAATCCTGCATGAAGGCCACTTGGGCATCGTAAAGACTAAGCAAAGGGTCAAACAAACCTACTGGTGGCCCGCACTGGACAATCAGGTGGAGAGATATGTCAGGGAGTGTGCACAGTGCAACAATGCGGACAAGTCCCACGCCACGATGAGACCTCCGCTGGGGAAGTTCCACAACCCTGCAAATCCATGGGATGAAGTAGCAATAGATATCCTGGGCCCCGTCCTAAATGCACAAAGTGTACCCAAGTACGTGATCGTGTTGGTGGATCGGTATTCCAAGTGGCCGGAAGTGGAGATATGTGACACCGTAGACGCAGACACTGTCCTAACATTCCTCACAGCAGTGTTCTTGAGAGAAGGAATTCCCAGGGTCATAACCTGTGACAATGGACCCCAGTTTACGTCCGACAAGTGGAATGCATTCATGGAGCGAAATGGCATCCAGATTAAACACACCCCAGTGTATCACCCAGCTGGAAATGGCTTGGCAGAACGTTTCAATAGAGTCATTATGGGGTCAGTGCAAGCTGCTATCTGCGCTGGAAAAAAATGGGAATCTGAACTCCAATGCACCATATGGGCCTACCGCATTACTCCGACCAAAACAGGATATAGTCCCTTCAAGATATTGCGCTGTCGCGATCCATTCACCCGAGATAACGTGGCATGGAAGCAACGGACTGTACAAAGCAAGTGGTCACCCGCAGTAGTGCGTTGCAACCTAGAAAAGGCCCAAAAGATATACACGGAGCATTACAACCGAAGTCACAATGTCAAAGAAGAGTTGTTGTAAAAGGGGGAATGGGTCAGAGTGCGGTTGGCTCAGCTGAGAAGGAAGGGTGACAGCAAGTTTAGCGCGCCAATGCAAGTACGAGAAGTGTACGCAAGATCGGCCCTTTTGAGTGATGGGAAGATATGGTCCAAGGACAGGATGACAAGGTGCAACAAGATACTGCAGTGGGCGAAAGAAGGAGAAAAGCAGCCAGGAAGAGACGAGGGAAGGAATCAAGGAGCAGAAGGACTGAGGGCTGGAGAAGGAGTCCCAGACAGCAGCACCCTGAACAGTACGGCAGAGGAGATGAGAGAAAGGGACACCCTGGAGATCGACGATGACGCCGGACGACAAGTACAACAAGAGGACCAGTGGAGTGGGAGAATGGACACGAGGGTGCTAACTCGAGACTTACCTGATGATAATCCTGATGGAGGCGGCAGAAACAACAAAGTTAGCACTCCGGTAAAACGCACACGCACAGGTAGAGCTGTTGTGCTACCCAAGAGGTACCAAGAGTATAATATGGAAGTATGACTGTGCAGCTTTTGTTCACTCTTCCAGGGACCCCTTTGTGTTTGGTTGAGGGTATTGTAAAGGGGGAAGATATGTAGAATCGCGCTCTAGCTTTCCTAGGTCACGTGTGGCTGGGAATGCCGGGAGCGTGGGCGGAGACACGGAGTTGGGAGTTGCCGGAGGCTGGGAGGTGTACGGTCCCGGCGCTCTCGTGAGTAGAGCAATAAATCAGCTCCAGCACACTCGGTAGTCTGCCTCTTTATTACCCCAAGTGCATCACTACAACCAGTTCCATTACACAAGGTCACCATTCATTGTTTATAGCGATAGGAAGATTAAATGATGTGCCACAGTCACAGGATGATGTGCCAACGCTGAGATTCACACCTGGTTATCCAGTTCCAAAGTCTATAGCTCTGCCCGTAATGCCACATCCAGGTTACAGGAAGGAAGGCAGGCAGAAGCCACATAAAAGATCCGCTTGTTATGGGCTCGAGGTTCCAACATGACCTCGAGCTGAGCCAGAGCCAGGCTTCAGACTCGAACCTGGCTTGAGCTCTCAGTAGCTCGTCCACCTCTACACAATACCTGTGAGCACATTTTGTATTAAAGAGGCAGTACTGCTAGCATCTGCCTGCCCTCCCTCAAAGCCTGCATAAAATGTACAGCACTGTGGGAGCCTGCACATCTTCACATATTTTCACACCTACCAAAAAGGGAACATAGCTGTCTGCAAGAGCTTGCCCTTTCCCAAAGAAGTTTACAAACAAATTAGACATTGCTTGAGTAGGCATACAGTTAATGAAGAATCATCTTGCCATGTTTATGCTTGCCTTCAGTGCTTAATCTGTAAAAGAATTAAGTGATGGGGCCCAAAGTGTTGTTCGTGAGCCTGCGACTGACGCTATCGGAGGTTGGTGTGCTGAATACCAAAGCTGCTTACTCTTGATTTCGCCTCATTCCACCACCAGACACTCCCTACCTGCCTGTCACACTTGGAGGTTCCTGCTTATTCCCTTCATCTTGTGTTTTCATTTTTCTCTTTCTACTTCTTCCTGTCCTTTTGTCTCTTGCTCTGGATTAAAGTCTGTGGAGAAAAAATGAGTGCTGATTCCTAAAAATGAGTGCCGCAGGGTGCCTCAATTCAGAAGATGTCTGAATATTAAATTGAGGCTGCAAAGTTTGCTGTTAGCTTCCGTCCAGTGGTGGCTGGTGGGGAATAGTGGCAGGGCGACTGGGCGGGAGGCGTGGCTTTAGAAAAAAAAAGAGGACTTTGTCGTTGCCGGTCACCAGCCATAGCCTCTTCTCCGTCATCGCAGTTCACCTGACTCCCGGCAGCACCCAGGCTCCCTTAAGCCAATCAACATGACCGCAGCATCGGGATTGGTCTGAGCACCGTAGTTCGGCGCTCAGACGGGGACTGGGAGGCTGTGCATGTTCTCCACCCAGGCTGTATAGTACAGCCAATGGAGAACATGCTAAGGGCAAACGGTCATGCACACTTGGTGCAGCAGCAACCGCTCCTCCTCCCTCTCCCTGTGACAAGCCCAGCCCGCACCACCTGGCTCACTCCTTACAGAAAAAGAAAATGCTAATAATGTAACGTTATTATTATTATTGTTTTTCGTTTTACACTGAGGGGCCGATTCCGATCTCGGCCGGTAGGGCACTGAATCGGATTCGGCTGAACCGGATCCGATTCGGAGGCCTTATTCCCGACCGATTCGTACATGCGTCCGGCCGAACGAGTACGATGCGAGCGCGTGCAAATTCGCCGACCGACTCGTACGCCCGTCCCAACCGCACCGACCGACTCGCACGGATGCGCAGCGCACCTCGCAATGGAGACGTTCCCCGGCCGGCCAAGTACGATGCGCGCCGCGAGCAGTCCGACCGACTCGCGCCGTCCGGCCCGAAGAAGCAGTCGGACCCGTACTTTGGGGGTCTGTGTCGGACCCCCCTGTATGCGTAGCCGCGCGAGTCGCACACAGGGGGGACCCATGGGTCCCCCCTACCTGTGCGTGTACGGCGCGAGTCGCTTCGCTGCGTACACGCTGTAGGGGGCGCCCTTGTCCGCCTCGCACCCATTGAGTCAATGGGAGCCCGCGTGCGTTGTACGACAGGCTCCCATTGACTTCATTGGGAGTCCGACCGACTCGAGTCCGATGGCATACGTGCGCATCGTACTCGTTCGGTCGGGCAGCTAGGGTCCGATTCGGTCAGAAATCTCTCCGGGTCCGGCTCGGTCGGAGAGATTTCCGACCCGAATCGGAATCGGCCCCTTAGTAGGGCGATGCTCCTCCACCTTAGCGGAGGAGCCGCCTCTGCTTCCTTCACCAATGTGTGCCGGTCTCAGATAATAAAGACCAAACAGTGTCCTGCTTGTTGCTCAGATGAGAAAAGTGAATAACATTTACTGTTCTTTTGTAAAGTTTTTTCAAGACAGATCTCAAGATGGATTATCCCTCCATGAGGATTATGCCCCTATGTGATTTGTTGGGAATCAGATGCTACAAAGGAGTATTGAGGATTTGTAGATCAGATACTATCCTTCCAGTGGTATTTCCAGCCGGTACATTTTTAGAATCAGCCTGGCATGTAAGATCTAAATTACAGAGGACTAATTTTTGAGACAGAAATTTGCCTGGGGCTAATTTTTTATATCAGTTTTATCAAATTACATTTTATGTGTCATAATGTATGAGTCTTAAATGCTATGTTGTTCTAGTCCCCTTTGAATACCTTTTGCAAGTGAACAGAAGTATTGCAAATATGTGTTTGTTCTATTTGTCTTGGTCAATACATTTTATCCGATGTGGTGAATAAAGAGAAAGAGTGCCGGTGGGGCCTACAGCAACTGTTTGCCTTGTTTAAGAATATTGACACATTTACCCTGAAATTGGCTCAGCTTCAAGCTATGAAGAAAGCAAGTGTGAGACTGGTACCCAGTACCAAGACTACTAGTTATGTGAACTAGATCTTTCAACTAATTGTCATTGTAATTATATTTATATAGCGTTTATTACCCCGGACGAGGCGTCAAAGTGCTTTTCGGCGAGTACTAAGCTACTGCAGAACCCAAAAAGTATTAGTGGTGGATTATTATAGGGTACTATGAGTTAATTTGAGCGTTAGACATGCAAGTCTGTTAGTTGCATTGAATAGGATAATTCAGGGATAGAAGAGGGAAGAGTCTACAAAGTGTTATTTGGGAGATCATATTAGTAAGATGAGGTTTTGTATCAGTAAAAGGAGAGATGAAAAAGTGAAGAGTCTCTAGAAAGGGATGAAGGAGATCGTAGTAGTAAAATGAGGTTTAGGATGAGTCAAAGAAGGGATACGGGAGGGTAGAATTTAGAAAAGAGGAAATTAACTGGAATCTGAGCCTCAATCTTTCTGGAAGACTAGAGTTATGATACTTGCTACACAGGATAATTTGATGCTAAATAAATTATAATATCTAAATACATTTTCTTTCCCATAACGTTCTGTAAATAAAGCAGTTGCAAGATGAGCAGCATCATGTGTATAGTAAGCAAACAAAATTCACAGTCCTATACAGATAATATGATGAACAACACGTAGTCTAGCGATTTGAGCATGTCAAACACTTTCCCAATTCCACACCAGCGTAGTGGACTTAAACCTAGGAGCCTGTAGAATGCTAATGTGTATGTTGAAAAATTTGGATTTATTTTCAGTCTGATTGAAGATGTGAGGTTTTGTCAGCTCTTCTATACGCTAGAGCCTTTGTGGTGCTATCTGATGGTTTCCGTCATTCGAAATGAGACTCATAGGGCATCCATAATACTCCTTAGTCTGGTTCTCATATTGCAAACTATTTTTTTAAGGAACTCCAATGACATTCGAAGACCACTGCCACTTGAGATGGATTATGAGGTCCTGTTTCTCTTTGCTCACTAGTTGTGTGACTTCTGTTATTGGTGATCAGCACCTGTACCTCCATGTTAATTTCAGCACTTAAGTTTTCTGTTGTTCTATTGCTGTCTTACAGAGCAGTATACGAAGGAGTACTCTTTCCATCGACTCTTTGACCAAACACTGCTTTTACATGTAAAGAACTCAGATGATCCATGGCCTCATACACACTATATAAAATCTCAATAAAATAATACACATTTTAAGGGCACATTCAAGAACTCTTTTGGTGACATGGCAGCATGTGGTCAAAGAGGGGGTTCAAAAGAGGTACTAAATTAAAAATAAGAGAAGAAGCGATGTAAAAAAGCAGTGGTAGCAGATGAGATGAGATCTGTCCTCATCTAAGGAAGTAAAAGTTGTCTACTTGAATATTAAAATCTTCCCTGTAAATTAATACAGATCTCATATATAAAACTCTTTAGATAAATAAATAAATAGTGCAACCACTTAACAGTGTCATCTTTCCTATAGTATTAGTCTTAATTTACTGATGAGTAATGATTCAGCTTCTTGGTATCGAAAGGTTTTTATGAGGAGTTGTCATAAAAATATCTCAATGATGTTGACTCAGTAACATAGAGTGAATTGTGTAATCCCTGTGCAATCCTTTGAAACAAAGCCAATATTTTTAACAAATCAGTATACTTCCCACTCTCACTGTTTCTTCGGTATGACAATCGGAGTAACATATGTTTGATGTAACATCATGCAGAAAAGTAACATGTAAAAGATAGGTATGTGAAACACTGCATTAATTCACGTGGGACATTTCGCTGGACTCAAAGAGTTGGGGTAAAAAATAATGCCATTTTATAAAATAAGAAAATCTGGGCCAGATGTACGACCGTTTTTAGCGGTCGCAAATGGAAAATCGAGCCGTTTGCAACCACTAACAAGCATTGGCATAGCCAATAGGTCTCGCTTTTGGGACCTTTTAGTTATGCAGCACAATATCCTTGGTACAACAACATCAACTGTTGCATGGCGAAACACTTATAAGGTCCCAAAGGCGAGACCTATTGGCTATGCCAATGCTTGTTTTACGTGCAGCAAAGGTTTTTAATAAATAATTAATTGCAGCTGAGCACATATTAGGAGGCCGTGGAGTACGTAGGTTGAACTACACTAAAAAGCGCCCACACAGGAAGTGCACTTAAGTAAACTGCAGGGACGTGCAGTAACAGTTAAGAAAGGAGAGATGTACACTGAGAACAACAGAAATTGCCCACAGACATTGCAGCGCACCAGGGATAGTGCTAGTTTGTGAAATACATGGTACGGAGGGTGGTGTGGTAAGGATTACTTAGCTGAGAAAGCAGCTGTAAAACACTCCCTTTGTCCACTGTGCAAACATATGTAATAACGAGACCTATTGGCTATGCCAATGCTTGTTATTTGTTGATTTTGCGTGTCTTTTGCGAAGGCTTGCTTCTTTGTGGTCAATGTTTGTTATATGTCCCTCCTTTTTGTGTCTCGAACCCTCCCATGGAGCATGCCTCCATTACTTTTAGTCTTGCCCTTTTTTCCATGTAGGTTTGTTTAACCGCACTGTTTGTTTTCTTTTATTTCTGCCCGTGTTTTCGAAATGTTGGCTTTTCTTCCTGTATTGTCGCATTGTTAATCCAAATGCGTTCATGCGACGGGAGTTCTTCAAGGATTGCCATAGTGCGAATAAACCTAAAGGTATGGCATTGCATCGTAACTGGCGGTGATGCGTGTCTTTATGCTGCCGCTCTGTGCGGGGGCTCTGTGCGGGGGCTCTGTGTGTGGGGGCTCTGTGTGGGGGCTCTGTGTGCCTGCTGATGCCCTCGTGCTCCCTGGATCACTCATTCTTCCATTTGCTCTGTGTGAAATAGTCGATGTTTAAATCCTAGCGCAGCAGCCAGGCACACCTTGTTTTCTGAGCAGGGAACCCTGCTTGTGGGTGGCAGTCTTGCCTCTGGTGCAGACATTGGTGCTGTGACTGTTTAAGATGATGCAGCACCCCCACCTTGCCCCCCGCCCCTCCCCTCCCCCCACCACACCATGCCCCTGGCATCTAGCCGAGAGTAGCGTTTCAACATGTGTCCCGATGTTCTTAGAAATAATGACTGCGGACTGGCTTCCTGATTTTCCTTTCTTCTGCTCCTTTGTTCCCTTTGTTAGGAAAATGAATGGTCTCCTGTGCCTGTCCAAACTAAGGGAAGCTACAGACCTCTTCAGGCTTTGCGGCGCTAGGCTGTCATGTGTACTGGCGCTTTATAGACCACTAAAGCCAGACACCAGCACAAAAATGTATTTTGTGTTAAGGTGGCTCCGCTGTGTGTGCTGCACCCTAGCTCGAAAGCTGGCATTACTAAAGAGTTGAAGGGCAAACCCCAAGAGTGAGGCCTCTAACCGCTAGCCAAAAGCTTCATTACCCCTCAGCTCTTTTTCCCCGTTGAGATGTCTGTGGTATAAAGTGTCAGGCAGAGACACACAAAGGAGCGAACAGTGCTCTGAAGGAGCAGATTCCACAGAGCCCTCGAGATGTCCAGGTCTCAGCCGGAACAGGTCGTCCACTGCACGTTTTCTGTTCATTCTGAGACCTGTAAGCCACATTTTATAGTGACATAACAGGACTTCAAATCTATGACAAGCCTGGACTGTAGGAGTACTGGCGATGGAATGGGGAAACCTGACATCTGCGTGGTTTGTCATTAGTGATCCGCACACAACCTTTAACACTTGGCACTGAGCTGTCATCCAACCAAAACTAGTTTTCCTTTGTTTGACTTCAGAAAGCTAAAAATACCATTCAACCCTGCTGTGATCTGAATCTCAAGATCACAGCGCGCACTTAACCCGCTGGGCTATCCTGTTGGGTCCAGATACACTCACAAAACGTACTGGTCTTTGCATTGTGAATTCAAGCGGCAGTGTTCCGGAAATGTGCTCTCGTCAGTGCCCCCCAGTGACTGAAGGACAGGTGTCTCAGTGTGCAGTTTGTGAACGTGCCCTGCTGGCATCTGCCTGTAGCTGCCTCTCACACAGCTTCAAATGCAACTAGCATTGGCTCAAACAGTCAGCTGGAAGGGGAAAACAAGAGAGGAGTGGGGGCGAGCAAGCGCGGCAGCCTGCAGAGCTGACCAGACGCTCGTGCGTCATGGCCTTTTTCCCCGCACGGCCAGCATGTGTTTCCAATTATCGCGCCCACGTCTGGGCACGATAATTGGAAACACATGTCTGCCGCGCGCGTAACCGCAGGTAAAAGGCCATGACGCACGAGCGTCTGGTCAGCTTTTCAAACTCCCTAACTATAAGTCTCGCAGAGCAGCGCTTGCGCGCTACTCGAGGCTCGACCTAAAAAGGGTTGTAACATGTACAAACCCTATTTTGTGAGTCGGTCAATCAATCAATCAATCAAGCATTTGTATAGCGCGCTACTCACCCGGAGGGTCTCAAGGCGCTAGGGGGAGGGGGGTCCGCTACTGTTCGAACAGCCAGGTCTTGAGTTGCTTCCTGAAGGAGAGGTGGTCTTGGGTCAGGCGGAGGTGGATGGGTAGGGAGTTCCACGTCTTGGCAGCCAGGTAGGAGAAGGATCTTCCTCCCGTTGTGGCTCTTCGGATGCGGGGGACGGCGGCGAGGGCGTGGTTGGTCGATCGTAGCTGGCGGGTGGGAGTGTAGAAGGTCAGACGGTCGTTGAGGTATCTGGGGCCTTGGTTGTGGAGAGCTTTGTGTGCGTGGGTGAGGAGTCGGAACGTGATTCTCTTGCTGACGGGGAGCCAGTGCAGGTCTCTCAGGTGTCCGGCGATGTGGCTGTGTCGGGGGATGTCCAGGGTGAGTCGAGCTGAGGCGTTCTGGATGCGTTGGAGTCTTTTCTGAAGTTTGGCTGTGGTTCCGGCGTAGAGGGAGTTGCCGTAGTCCAGTCGGCTGGTGACGAGGGCCTGGGTGACCGTCTTCCTGGTTTCGGTGGGGATCCACCGGAAGATCTTCCGCAGCATGCGTAGGATGTTGAAGCAAGACGAGGAGACGGCGTTGACTTGTCTGGTCATTGAGAGGGAGGAGTCCAGGATGAAGCCCAGGTTGCGTGCGTGGTCCGTTGGTTTGGGTGCGTTGCCCAGGGCAGGGGCCACCAGGAGTCGTCCCAGGCGGAGGGTGATGATCCTAGGATGAGGACTTCCGTCTTATCTGAGTTCAGTTTCAGGCGGCTGTTCCTCATCCACTCGGCTACGTCCTTCATCCCTTCATGTAGGTTGGTTTTGGCGGTTGTGGGGTCGTTGGTGAGGGAGAGGATCAGCTGGGTGTCGTCGGCGTAGGAGATGATGTTGAGGTTGTGTTGGCGTGCGATGGCTGCGAGGGGGCTCATGTAGACGTTGAAGAGGGTGGGGCTGAGTGATGATCCTTGTGGTACGCCGCAGATGACTTCGGTGGCCTCGGAACTGAACGGGGGGAGGCGGACTCTCTGGGTTCTTCCGGCGAGGAAGGAGATGATCCACTCCAGTGCCTTCTCTTGGATTCCGACGTTGTTCAGGCGTTGCACTAGGGTGCGGTGCAGTGGTAACCTATTACCGACTCAAAAATAGGGTTTGCGAGTCGCTATTAGGAAGGGGCGTGCTAAGGGCGTCCCTTCCTAATAGCGAGTCACAGGGAGATGTACGATTGTTTTGCGACCGCAAAAGCAGTTGCAAAACAATTGCTTTTACCACCAATTTTCAAATTGATGGTAAGCCAGTCGCAAAATGGAAGGGATTCCCAGGGGACCCCTTCCCCTTTGTGTTTGGCAGCAAAACTATCTTTTAAGAGCTGGCAGTTTTCTCACGGACCAATGCCTGCCCTTAAAAAATGAAAAGAAAACTTTTCATTTTTTTCTCTTAAACGCATCCCGCTTTCCTTCAAGGAAAACGGGATGCATATAAAAAAAAAAAACGTTGCTTTATTTAAAAAGCAAACAGACATGGTGGTCTGCTGTCCCCAGCAGGCCACCTTCCCTATGATTGTGGCCCATTCCCAATGGGTCCCAAATTGCGACCTGCCTCATGAATATTGATGAGGCAGGTCATTTGCGACCCCATAGGGAATCGCTAAATGTGTCTGAGACACATTAGTACATTCCGTTTTGTGAGTCGCAAATTGCATGTCGCAGAAAATTGCAAATTGCGACCCGCAAAGCTGAATGGTCATACAGCAGCCCTCTGCTCCAAAAAACAGAATAGGAAATATAATCTTGTTATTTATGCTTGTTAAACAGAATAGGAAATATAATCTAGGTGAGCAGGAAACCACATTCTTTGGCTTCGAGTAATGTTAAAAAGACATCCTTGCAAATGACTGGAGTGTCAACATCTTTGCATTGTATTGTGTTTGCCTTTATATAGTGCTTTATACCCCGATGAGGCACTGAAGTGCATTAGTGAACGAGCAGCATGCTATGCTGTGTCGGAGTGTTTTGTTGGAAGAGAGCTCATTTGCAGTTGACTGTGTGAGAGGAATTTTGTTGCTGTTCATTAGTGATCAGAGCGATGTTCTTAACTTCAGTTATGCCATTTTGCCTCGACTTGTGATATGGTAGGTACAAAGAAGGGACAGTGTACCAGTCAGCAGGCATGTACTACTTAAATGCAGCCAAAGGCTAAATGTCACAGCAGGGTGAGCAGGCTCACTAAGAATCTAGACAAACAAGACAAACAAAAGTGACAAGTCACAAATGAAGGAGGGTATAGCCTAGTGCCCAGCTCCTGGAAATAACATTCTCCCCCGTGGAGTCCATCTTCGAGTAGCAAAAGTGAGACCCAGAGAAAACAAGCGTGCACAGTAGTGGCTCTAAAGAGTACACAAAGAGAACACATGGATTGCTACAGGCTCCTCAGTAAAGGATCTCCGGGGTCCACTCAGTGGCCGTGACGGTGCAACCAGTGTGATCTTAATGCATGGAAACACTGGGCATTTGGCCGGGGGCCCCACGAGTATAGGGGCCCCATGCAGACCAGAATCTAACACTAATTTTCCATTAAACATTTTTATTCCTGTGAGTGGTTGTTTAGGCAGGGCCCATTGCACTGCTTTGCCTGGGGGCCTATAATGCTGTTAAAATGGCCCTGGGTGCAACCCAGGGACATTAATAGTAAATGATCAATGGAGTACTATTCATAAGAATACACAAACTAAGGAGCTCACCAACACCTTCATAAGGGGCCTATGTTGATTAATGCAAGAAAGTGCCACTCAAGGATGACCACCACATACAGCTCAGAATAGCGTCTCGGGGGTCCTCACAGATTCAGTGAAGGCTAAACTAAGAGTTTCAAAGAGGCTTCAGTAAAGGATTTATATTGTAGCACTTATGAACAGTGGGGGCACTGGAATCACATGGTCCTTGTGTGATGATTTTAACTCATCTCTGTGGAGACAGAGTTCTCCTTCCTGGTGATCCCACTGGTGTCAGTGCAGGAAAACCCGGAATATCACAACAACTGCAAAAAGGAGGCAATAACTAAGCCTGGGAGAACAATTTGATTAAACTTATTGCCACTTTGCATAATGACCAGTGAATTTAAGAAGTTCAAGAAGTAGCCAAGGAAGATAGCTATGTGATGTCAGTGAACCATGGACACTGTAGTCCTCCAATTTTTCAAATGATAAATTTAGACTGCTGAAGCGGAAGTGAACATCTTCTATGGATTCCTTTCCTGATAAAGACCTCACTAGAACAATTGTCTCACACTGCTAGGCCAAAACACAACATGTTGACAATGTGAATGCTAAGTTTTTTTAAACTTGGGGAAAGTAATATTTCACAGGAGCTTAAATATGAACAAGAAAAAGCAGATTTTTTAAAAAGAATTGTAACTCCTTGACCCTCAGTGGGACTGATTTATGTTCTAGTAGTTGAGTTTTGCCTGACCTATTATTGTTTTTTATCTGCCATTTATTTGAACATCAGCCACAGCGCAATGATCCTTTTGGTTTGCAAATCTGTCAGTTTGCAAAAAACACTGACTGTTGTACAATCAGTCCTTTGTACTTTAGGCTTTTAGTGATTTATCGAGAGAACTCATTCAGCTTCATGGTGGAGACTCATATCTGAATTTGTTTTTCTCTGCGTTTTTTGTTTGTTTGGAAATAATCTACTTTTACTTGATTTAGGTTATAGATGGATGCTTGACATAATGTCTTCCACGAGGGCAAGGCAGTCACTTAGGGTGTGATTATGATGGCGTAACAATCGCCACCGCCGTGCCGGTGGTGGCGACCGTCACGCCATCGTAACCACAGTTACCCACCGCCAAATTACAATGGCGGTGGGTAACGCGGCGGACGGAAAGTCCGTCCGCCCCTTTTCCGCCGGTCGGCAATCGTCACGATTGCCTGCCGGGCGGAATTGGGCCTGAATATGGTGGCGGTGTCTAGCACGCACCGCCATCCATATTAGGATGGGAGGTAAACTGAGCCTTTCCATGGCGGCGATGCCGCCATGGAAAGGCTGGCGGGAATTGCTTTGGGGGCCCATTGCGGGCCCCCAGGGGGGTGGGGGAGAGGGGGTCTGCACTTGGGGGGTAGCTATGGTACCCCCCTCCATTGCCATGCACAAGGTGGCAGGCACCGCGCGGTGCCTGCCACGTTGTGCATGGCAATGCACGACATGCCTCTTTGGCATTGCGGCGGGTGCTGCTTACAGCAGCACCCGCCGCAATGTAATAGATGCGGAATGCGGCCGGTCCCAGCACCGCTAGGGTGGCGGGCGGACTGAAGTCCGCCCGCCATCCTAATGGGGCCAAAAGTTGGTAAACATCTTTTATTGTGGACATTTTCAGATAGAGTTGTATATCGTCAGGATATATATGGATTTTGACTCAGTTATTAGCAATGGCTCTTCTGTGATACACGTTTTGGAGATGACAGGAAGGTAGCTGGAAACCTGAGATGTTTAAGCTTCTGCACAAGGGGTTTCATTTGGGCAGTTTCCTTATGCACTCACTTTGTTGAACACTGTCATGAATGCGGTAATATTAATTCAACACACTCAGTGATGGTGAGGAAAATACAGTTCCAGGAGAATCTCTGCTCAACCACTGGTGGCTATGAAATGTGTGTTAAATTCGAGCAGTACCAACAATTTTGAAGTAAAGAATCTAATGCAATAAAATTCCTAAATCAATGTAGAAAAATAGAGGAAACAATAATGAACAAAAAGACAACAAGATCATTTAAAGGAGAACTGTAAACATGATTTATTATTATTTTTAAGGATAAAATAAAAGAAAAAGAAAAAAAAAAGAAAGAAAAAGAAAGTGCCATTCAAAAATAGTTATTTTCTGTGGACTGGGATCTACTTACTATTTCATGCTGACTGCAATGGAGCTGAGGTGGGATACACTCAGCTTGTTGTCTTAGTCAAAGATTTTACCTTCAGAGGTAAGCACACATTCACTAACACTTTGCACCAGGTTTGTGTCATAAAAGTGACACAAACCAGCACACAGTGGCGAATTAGGATTTAATTTCCTGTGAAAAACGTGCACTGGAAGGAAGCCCTAAAATAATGTCGAGTAGTGTTATGTACTACTTTGCCTCAAGGGGGTGTACCATGAGTATAAGCGTTCCCTTGCAACCACCCATGGTTTTTGAAGCAAAGGCCAATTAAATCAAAAAGGAAGATGGGGTTTTGTGCCCAAAAACTAGTCAGCTTAGCCCATAGTTTCCACCTGCTGGAAAAGTTCCTTCTTAACACTTCTGCAGCCCCTACCTCCTTAGGCACGCTTCTGGGCACCCGGTTGCTCTCCAGCCAAGTCTCCTGCAGGGTCCAATTCTGTGTGGTAGTCTGAGCCCTCTGTGAGTCCGGAGACACGTGGGGAGGAGTTCCAGTCCCAGGGTGCAGGCAGGATATGGGATTCTTTGAGTGAGGCCTCATCTTCCAGCAGGAGTTGGGAGTCTTTTTCAGCAGGGTATTCTCCATTATGTGGATTCCCTCCAGGTTCAGAAATGTTATTTTAGGAGGGGAAAGGGGTTGAGGTTCCACCATTATCCTGTGCTAAGCGATGATTAAGAAATTCAACAACCTAATTTTAACTATTTTCTTGCAGTGTTCCACCTCAGTTTGTGGCACTTCTGCTTTGCACTCCTGTAAAATTAATCAGAAGCCACTGTTAATAATGTGAAAAAAGCAGCAGCCACATAATTGCATAATTCCAGTCGCCATAGCTATGAGTCAGAGTTGTTAACTCTCTCCTCAAAGGTTGTGTATTTCAGCTCTGGAGGTGTGATGATTGGCAGATCTCGTTTTAGGTCAGTATTGTGTCAGGAAGCCTAAAGTACATTTTTACAAAGTAGTTCCATTAAAGTTATTAAGTGGAAGGGTTGAATGGAGATTTCACCATTAAAACAGATTTTAAAAATAGAATAAGAAATAACTTTGAAGCATTTCTTCAGCACTTTCCTCAGCAGTGATATAAAAGATTTGAATTACATCTAGGCAATTCAGGAGAAAAACTAGCCAAGCCTACACAGTGAAATAGTTTGTGTGTTTCATTTTACTGTGAGAATGCACTAACCACACTATGTTGTGTGTCCTGTTTGTATTTATTAGCACCCTGTCCTGTGGGTGTACAAGATCCATTTTGTTGTTATATAAAATTGCTGAAATTAGACTCGTCCTCCACTTTGCTTAATTACATTCTATTTATGGTGGCAATGTATTACAAATGCTTAATTTGTGGTAAAAATGAAAGCAAACATGCAGGAACAACAGAATGCGAGTGGCTGTTGTTCATTGTGCTTTTTTTTTTCTGCACTTTTTTTAGCGCATAATGTGTCCTCACTTCAAAAATGACCCAAGCTCACTGTTAAAATATAGCACAAAATACAAAAATTTGCATTTTATGTAACTATACATAATTTTATGTAATGTTGCTGAAATGTCTCATAATTATGTGAACCCAAATTATGCAAATTTTACTCATCCCTAATAACTATATATTATTAGATTTTTCCTACATGGCCAAGGCACTTTAACTTGTCATGTGCACTGCAATGCACCTAAACTGCAGCTCACTCAGAGCACATTTCTGCTCCAGCATACATATAATTTTGTTAAATACACACTGCAGCACACCCTTGACATTATAGCTTTATAGCCCACCATAGCGGGTTTTACCGGCCATTAAAGGCCCACTTCAGCGTTAAATGTCTGAGTCGAAGGCGAGGGCCATTAACAGAGGAGCAGGCCTTTAATGGCCTGTATAGCCTAGCTACGGTGGACTATAAAGCTATTAGAACATTCCGCTCCATGACAGCAGTAATATTTTAATTGAGAAAACAAATGCATTGGAGACCGAGGCGGTCAAAATCCCCCTCAGCTTTGCGGCCTTTGTTTCGCAACTTTTGCTGTAAATGCACGTGCATGCCACTGCTATTAACAGTTTATCCAGTGCTCAATTTGTGAAAAAAAAGTGCCATGGCCCTCTTCAGGAGGTAACTGCAGCCTGCGACACCTATTGCCACTGCCAGTGACCGTACCAACATAACTACTAATCATCACACTCCTACAAGTCATGGGCAGTCAATTCTTGTCATGCAGAGGTCACTTTGTGGTCACTACGAGCCAGAAACATCTGTATCTTCTCCTTTTCTTCATGAGGAATACACTCTGTGGCATCTCTGATGATCAGAATTTACTCTAGCAGAGGCCAAAAGCAGGGCTCAGGCATGCCCAGGCAGGTCCAGTTGGTGCTGGTCAGCTGGGCAGTTGCAGGAAGGCCTCTGGAAGTTTGTTGTGTCCCTGAAGGTCAAACAGGAGGTTGGCCAACTGATCCTTGGAGTCACTTCTGGGGAGTCTAGGTTCAAGGCAAGCATGTCCAATCTTCCTTCTTCTGACTGCAGGGCAGTCTTTCTTCTGATTCTTCCACAGGCCCAGGAGTGTTCTGATGAGAGGTTGTGAAGGTCCCACTTTTATACCTGGTGTGAGCCTTTGTGTGGGGAAATTCCCGGCCTACTTTTGAGAACTGGTTCTGGTCAGTTCTTCCCCTTCCCCACCTGTCCTGTCAGGAAGACACTCTCCACTCACATCTAGGCCTCTTTTGTCTCAATGTCTGGAAGCAATAGACAACCCACAAGAGGAGAGCCATTCACAGGCATGTGACCAGGACAGAAAGGCACAGTTGGTTTGGCCAAACAAATGTCAACTTTCTAAAAAGTCGAATTTTAAAATTGTAACTTAAAATCCGACTTTACCATTGAAGAGGATTTTAAATTACAATTAATTTGAATGGAAATAGCACTTCTCTATCTGGTCCCAAACTGAAGTTAGCACTTATTAAGGATAATACGATAACCCTGTGTTAGTCTATGGGAGAGGTAGCCCTATATCAGTGAAAAACAACTTTAGGAGTTTTTTACTGCCAGGACATGTAAAACTTAAGCCCACATTTCCTACTTTCTAAATACCATGCACCTTACCCTACGAGCCTCTAGGTCCTACCTTAGTGGTGACTTATAAGTATTAAAAAGGAAGGTTTAGGCCTGACAAAAGGTTTATCTTGTGCCAGGTTGAAATGGCAGTCTACAACTGCACTACAAGCTGCAGTGGCAGGCCTGAGACATAGTTTACAGTGCTACTTTACTTAGTGACACAGGGTGTGCATTTTAATTTACAGGCCCTGTGTACAGGTAATACCATTTACAAGGAACCTATAAGTAAATTAAGTGTGCCAGTTGGGTGTATGCCAATATCACCATGTTTAAAGAAGAGAGCACAATCAATTTGCCACCTATTAGCAGGGGGAAATGCACAGAGTCCTAATGCCAACAAAAATGAGTTCGGCAAAAAATCATGGAGTGATGAGAAAAGGTTTGAGGAAGACCATGTCAAGAATGTCCGGTCTAACACTGGTGTTTACCAATCTGGGGAGGTTTTTCAGATCCTCTGTGTAATTTTTATGGTGGTCCAGTTTACATTGTTGTTTCCTATAAGATTTTTAGAAAGTGTTCTGGTCTTCCGGGTCATCAATTTCTCTTGACTTGCCATCAATGGTATTAGCATTATTGCGGGTTCTAGCAGGCTAAACCTAATATCTTGTTTCTTAAGGACTGGTTGCAGTGTAACAATTGTTTTATGTAGTATGATATTTTTGTGAGAAATCAGCTGCAAAAGAAATTCTGTGTTACTTACAGGCATTGTATGGGTATCTTGTTGCCTGAGCAAATGTTTTGTACTCTTTTAATTCAAATTCCAGAATACTCAGGATGAAATGTAAGGAGGGATATTGCTATCCTCTTCCAATTCAGGAGTCCAAAAAATGTGAACGTTGCTCCTCCTCCTCCAAATCTGTTTAGTTTCATCATTGCATTATTCTACTTTGGTACCAGAAAGCTTTATACCTTCCACTTCAGACATTAGGGATTCTAACTTGATCGTAGGCATAGTAGTTGTGGATGGTTGGGCAATCTGTGTTTTACCAGACAGCACCTTGGAAAACAAATGTTTCCTGGGATTGCATTTTTAAACTTAGTTCAAGTTTGTCTCTATCCATAGGGGAGGAGCAGGGGTTGTTCACCAAGCTATATGGTGTTGGTGTTTAAGTCTAAACTTTCTCATAGTGCTTATTATCGTCCGCAGTAAGGAGTAGTGTGTAACCCTGGGCAAAGCACTACGCTACGCTCGCGTAGTTTGCGAAGTTTGCGCTACTTCGCACAACGCGAATTGCACGTAGCACAGTGCAAACACGCATAGCGTAGTGCAGCTATCATTTTTTGCTTGCTCGCGGTCCTCAACGTCAAGTTGGCGACCGCGAGCAAGCAAAATGACATCCCGGCGAGACTTTTTCCTCGTTCGCGATCAGCAACATCAAGTTGCCGATCGCGAGCGTGGAAAATAAACCTCCCGGCGAGATTCTCAACGCGGGGAGGTCAGGTTTCTCATTGCGAGTGGTCGCGTATGCTCGCGACCGCTCGCGATGAGAAACTACCAGTCCGCGTTGAGAAAGCTGCCGCTCGAGTAAAAATCTACTCGAGCGGCAGTAAGATACAGCTTGCACTGTGCAAGATGCCGTTTTCAATGATTGCACAGTGCGGACAAGCATCTGGCACTGTGCAATCATTGCGAACAGTGCACTACGCAGTTCGCGTAGTGCTACGCGTAGCTCGCGTAGTGCGAACTGCACTTTGCGTAGCTTCGCGTAGCACTACTTCGCGAACTACGCCCAGGCTCGTGTGTACATACGGAGGACAGGTGATGCTGTACTACTCGGTATGAGAATATCTATGTTACAGTAAGGTAACTGAGAGTTCAAAAACAAACGAACATAAGTACCCATATGTTGGATATGGCCTTTTTGCAGGTGTTTTCACAAGTTTTTTTTGCTTCTTCCTCGTATTTTTCCTGACCTGTTTTTGTTGGCTTTAGGACTCTGGGCACTTTACCACCGCCGATCAGTGCTAAAGTGCATATCCTCTCTGTGTAAATTGTGATTCTGATTGGTTATCCATGATTGGCATATTTGATGTACTGGTAAGTCCCTAGTAAATTGCACTGAATGTGCCAAGGGCCTGCAAATCAGATCCTATTAGTGGGCCTGCAGCACTGATTGTGCCACCCACGTGAGTAGCCCTGTAAATGTATCTCAGACCTGCCACTGAAATGTCTTTGCACGCAGTTTTAAACTGTCATGTCGACCTTGCACGTGCACCCACTTGCCAGGCCCTAACTTTCCCTTTTCTTACATGTAAGGCACCCCTATGGTAGGCCCAAGGCACCCCCATGGGCAGGGTGCAGTGTATGTGAAAGGTAGGACATGTGCTGGTGTGTGTTACATGTCCTGATAGTGAAATACTGTGTATTTTGTGTTTTCACTATTGAAAGGCTATCTGTCCCATGGGCTAACATTGGAGTTACTTTGTAACATCTTACAAGTATAACTTTCCATTGGAACAAGATGGAGAAATGGAGTTTAGGCTCTCTGAACTCAGAATTTAATAACATATCTTTTTAGGGGGGTGGTTTTTAAATTGTGTGTTTGAAAATGGCACTTTTAGAAAGTAGGCATTTTCTTATTTAACTGTTCTGTGTGCCTCTGCTGGTTTGTGTATTGACTGTCTGGTGTTGGAGTGACAGTGGCTGGGGATGTGCATTCACTAAAGACAGCCACAAGGGGGGGTTGAGGTGTGTCCTGCCTTTCCTGGGTGACTTAGAGCTGAGCTGAATAAACGTTGGCTGTATTTAGAGTGGTGGGAGGAGTTTCACTTACACCTGAATAGGCAGTGTCTCCTCTGCACAATGCTGTCTCCACCTCCTGTAGTGATGCTGCACTAGAGAGGACAGAATAGGTCTGGACTGGGCTTAGAGACTCTTGACAAATAGAACAAAGAAAAAATGGGGGATAAGTATTGGACCTTACACCCCCGAGAATTAGATCACTTCTGGACTCAAGAGGAAAAATTTGCCAAGGAGAAGAGCTGGAGAGCTGTAAGGAGGAGTACTGCCCCTTTGCTGTGTGCTTTGCTTGGTTGGCCTGCAGTTGCTGCTTCTGACAAGGGAGAGGAGCAGCCTGGATGAGCAACAGCTGCCTAAAACTCAACTCGGAGAAGACAAAGGTGCTCATCCTTGGACCCTCCCCCACCGCTTGGGACAACACCTGGTGGCCCTCTGCCCTCAGAAACGCACCCACCCCGACAGACCACGCCCGGAACCTCGGCATCATTCTAGACTCCTCCCTCACCATGACTCGCCAGATCAACGCCGTCACCTCCACCTGCTGAAACTCCCTCCGCATCCTCTGCAAGACCTTCAAGTGGATCCCCTCCGAATCCAGAAATACCGTCACCCACACACTCATAACCAGCAGACTGGACTACGATAACGCCCTCTACGCTGGAATCAACAAATCCCTGCTACACAAACTCCAGACCATCCAGAACACCGTAGCAAGACTCGTCCATGGCACCCCACGCCATGAGCACATGACCCAACACCTGCAAGACCTCCACTGGCTCCCCGTCGAGAAGAGAGTAACCTTCAAGCTACTCACCCACGCCTACAAATCCCTCCACAACATCGGACCAAAATACCTCAACGAAAGAGTCTCTTTCCACGTACCCAAAAGAAACCTCCGCTCTGCAGACCTCACCCTAGCAGAGACCCCGCGCATCCGCAGAACCAGAGCAGGTGGAAGAGCCTTCTCCTACGTCGTGGCCAAGGCCTGGAACGAGCTCCCAGTCAACATCAGACGCTCCCCTACCCTGCACACCTTCAGGAAGAATCTCAAGACCTGGCTTTTTGGCTGACCCGGAGCTGCACCCACCCACCTCCCCAGCACCTTGAGACTCTCACGGGTGACTAGCGCACTTTAAAAGCCCCTGATTGATTGATTGAGGAAAAAAGACAGGAACTTTGCTGAGAACCTGCTTGAAGAAGAATATCCAAGGGCTTGTGTGTGCTGCCCTCCTGTTCTGAAGTCTCAGGGTCACAAAGACTTCACCACGAGCTCCCCTGAACTCCACTGCTGAGAGTTGCCTATTCCAGTTTTGGGCCTCTGGAGGTTGTTACTGCTGTTGGTAGCTGGAAGAAACTTTAAAAAATCAAGAAAAACTGCAAGGCCATCAGTGACGCCACCAGTGACGCCTTGACATGCACCGTGGCCAGGGGCACCACTCGTAAAGTGCACGACCTACCGCCCTGCCTGCACTGCAGCTCCGACGCCCTTCGACACCTGCAGTAATCAGCCTTCCCGGCGCCAGCGCTCGTACCAACCCCATCACCGCCAGCACCTGCCTCCCGTTATCGCAGAGCCGATAACCGATGAGGGTGACTACACAAACTCTTCAACTTCGTATTGCCTCACCTCCAATGCCGACGACTTCCCCTGTCCTGGACTTGACACGTCGCCTCCTCGCAGACACGACGCCTTGCATCCCCAATGGCAACCAGGGAACCGGCCTCGACCTCGGCACTGACGCTTCACCTCCAAGACGCGGTGCATCGTCCATAGACTTCGTTTTCCAAGGTACTGTTGTTTGGGGGTCCATTTGGCTCTGTGCCCGATGCCGCGCAATCGCGGTTGGCGTCGTACTTTGGCTGTCACGACATCGTAATAGCCCCAGGTAGAGCTATTTGTTTCTACAAGTGCCAATTCTGCAAATAACAATTTTTAAGTGCTATTTTGATAGATGTATGTTGGATTTTTGTCATTTTGGTCTTGTTTGGTTTAGATAAAGATACTTTATTTTTCTATACTGGTGTGGCGTCCATTTATGGTGTTTCGCTGTATTACTATGTGTTTTGAATAAAAAATGCTTTACACATTGCCTTGGGGATAAGCCTATCTGCTCGTGCCAAGCTATCAACGGGGTGAGCAGGGGTTATCTAAAGGGTGTATCACTCTTACCCTGACTAAAAGCAAGGGTCCCTACTTGGACAAAGGTACCTACCTCTGCCAACTAGAGACCCCAATTTCTAACACCATATATCAAATAATTTTAAGATGAGGGCCAAAGTGCACTGCTGCTGAAAATAACTCTCAAAAACCAATCGTGGTCGATTTTGGGCAATGTTTGGTTATGTTTAGGCCATCGCACCCGTAAAGCAATAGTAAAGATGGCGACTTATATGTTTTCACTAACCTGTGCCCATTCAGGTTCAAATTGGCCATCGGAGTCCCATAGAGATGGATGCTACTGAGTCAGAGGTTTGGTTCTGCATGTGGAGTTGTAGTGCACAACTGCTGTTCACACACGGAGGCTTGCGCTGATCGGAAACTCTCATTTCTGCTGTTCAGGAATTCCAGTGTTCCAGATGGCATTGTACTGCATTTCTTGCGTGATGCATGGTGGTTCAACCAGCTCTAGGCAATGGCTCCCACGGTGATACGGCAAGTACATGGTGAGGTAATCAAAGATGCCCCAATGAGGTTTAGTATGCAGGTCTTGACTACAGGGCCTACTAGCCAAAACATTGGCGGGAGAAGGTGGTTGGACATTGCACAGTCTATAATCACAAAATAATAGCCCATTATGGTGTGCGATAAAGTGACAGGGTACTGTAGTGGTGCCTCTCATTTCGACTCACAATATTGTTTTGATTAATTTAGATGTTGAGTCAATTTAATGGTCCATACAGGGCTGTAGCACAGTGGACCTCTCTCTGAAGTTGGCCATCTATCTCGAGGGCAAGTCCCACCTCTGTCCCTGGGTTGGCTCTTATTGCAGCATCAAACTCTTCTCATCATCGTAGGCAAATGTCCACGTCTAGCTTCTTTGTCTAAATCTGTTTCCCTTCTGCCCAGGTCAAGACTAGCTTTTTCGATCTCTCCTTCCTCTTTTCAAATATATGCCGAAGATGTAGCAATCAACTCCTCTTTTAATTTCCATTAGGAAAGGTCTATCACAATTGCAGTTCTACATTAATAATGCCACCTGTAGTGCCTAGTGAGTTTTATGACAGAACCCTTATGGATCCTAACGGACTCCATTGAGCTTTGACATAGATGTCTGAGGGGAACGCAATAAAAGCTTGCTTTAGAATGTTGAGTTCACAGTTAAACTTAGCAGAATAAAGACATGTAATACCAAGCTTCATGTGTGGCGTATTCATTGGCTGGTAACCAAGCTGGGGAGAATGATACAAATGGCAACGAGATAGGTGATAAGTAACTCAAAGAACAACTGTTATCTCCCAGAGAGTTTGCCATGGTCCAAGCAAACTGCCATGTGTGTCACTGTCGAAAGTATGGAATCAACACTTCATGCACTTCATGCCATGTGTGTCACTGTCGAAAGTAAGGAATCAAAACTTCATTCATGTGTAATCAAAGCGCAACTCTAGCCGCTGTAATGCAGGTGAAGACAACGGAAGCATTGCAAAGAATCTACTCGTCGATGGTCGAGAACCTGTTCGTTAGGCCATACATAGAGGTACTGCGCTGCCACTCAAGATAAAGCTGTACATTATAATGTAGCAATACTGCAAAAGGCAGTTACATATTGACACAGTAAAAAGCACTCAAAAAACTGCAGTAGTCAAATACCAACAAAATACATAGAATCGCTGACTGACAGAATAAGTAGAAAGAAAAATATTTTCATTCCACTTACCAGAGCCTCGATAAGCAGAGCTTTACGACCTCAGCACCGGGCGAGGAAACCCAAGTAGAAGCACAAGAGTTGTGCTTACTGAGCTGTCCAATACCTGAAGTGGCCCTCCACCAAAGCTGCCAGGTGACGGCTCAGAACAACCCCAGAGGTCTCCAACAAGTGAAGGGCTCTGATGGAGACGAAGGAGGAGGTCACCGTTTTTTCAATTGTCCATGACAAATCTGAGGCTGATCCATTGCAAGGCCTCAAAAATAGACGAAGGACGCAGGCTCAAATGGCAGACAAGTGAGTTCCACAAGACAAAGTTAAAGTTCTTTGGCCATATCTTTTCAGACGGGGGTATGACATCTGATCCTTCAAAAGTGCGAGCCCTGTCAAATGCAGCTTACCCTTACGATGTTTCTATGATACATTAATTTCTTGGCATGGCTAGTTACTGTTCAAAATACATACGCAACTTTGCTACTATAAGTACTCCATTACGAGAGTTAAAGAAGAAAAATGTGGTCAAGTGGTCACAAAAATGTGAGAGAAGTTTCAAGAAAATCCAAAAAACCATTGAAACTGCTGCTAAAATGGCCTACTTCAATCCAAAGCCCCATACAGAAGTTGTTGTTAATACTAGCCCAGTCGGGTTAGGCACTATCCTGGCACAGCACAGTGGACGTCCAGATGCTCGGAGGCATATTGTGGCATATGCCAGTAGAAGTTAATCTCAGATCGAATGTGCTTACTCACAACCTGAAAAAGAAAGTTTAGCCATGGTATGGGCCTGTGAACATTTCCATATATTCCTGTACAGAAAGTCTTTTAAGCTGATAACTGATCATCAAGCTTTGCTGACTATCTTTGGCAATCCAAAAGCCAAAAGCTTCCTCACATTGAACATTAGGGACTACGATTGCAAGAGTTCAATTATACCATTGTGCATCATCCAGGGAAGGATCAAAACCCTGCTGACTACTTTTCCAGATTGCTTATACAAGGTCAAGGAAATCCATCCAAGATGACTGAAGCCCACATTAATTTTATTGTTAAATCTAGTCGCACACTGCTTTGTTGTTAGCCCAGTTCATCACTGCCACGAGCCACAACAGTGATATGCTGAAGATGAAAGATATAATTACACATCAGTCATGGAACCAACATGCTCAACCTCTCACCAGTGATGGTGAATACCAAAAATACGAAAACATTAAAGATGAACTGTCCGTAACTCAGGAAGGAGTTATAATGAAAAGTTCAAGTATCCTATTTCCGGAGAGTCTGCGACAGAAAATAATTGTAGTAGCTCACAAAGGTCATTGTGGTATTGTTGCCACCAAAAGAGCTCACTGAGACTGGGTTTGGTTTCCATATTTTGATGAAAGGGTTGAAAAGAAACTCAAGGCCTGTCATCTATGTAACTGCCTTTCTACAACTATGACTCGACATACTCTTAAAATGTCAGAACTCCCTAAGCATGCATGGGAGAGAATAGCCATTGATTTCTTTGGTGCACTCGATAGTGGGAATCAGCTGATGTTAATTGTGGATGAGTACTTACTTTTTCCTTTAATCAAAGATCTCTCATTCACAACTCAAGAGCAAATCATTGAGAGATTAGAGGGCATCTTTGAGACATAGGGTATTCCAGCAGAAGTCTGATAATGGCCGTTCATTGAACAATCAAGAATTCAAGGATTTTCTGGAGCATCTGAACATAAAGCATCAGAAAAGTATCCCTTTGTGGCCACAGGACTCATTGAGCGCTTTATCAGTATGCTAAAGAAAGCAGTACAGCATGCAACTCTTGGGAGACTCAGTTTAAAAACTGTATTGAATTCCACCTTACGAGCCAAGCGTTCAACACCTCACTCGACCATAGACAAAAGTCCTGTGACTTTGATGTTCTGAAGCGCAATGACAGCCACGTTTCCTCAATGGACCAACACAAAAGAAGGAAATGAGACCACAACTTATACAAAGAACTTGGGTAACAAGCAGAAAACGAAAGCATGTGCAGACAAGAGATGAAATGCTAAGAACATAAAGACAGGAGATCTAGTGATTGCCCGACAAATACGAAGGAGGAACTCTGATGCTCCATATGATGCTGAAACTTTCCAAGTAGTGTCTGCCAAGGGACACAAGTAGATCTGTTACTAGAGACTCCTCTTTTGGCATTTAATTCATCAGTCTTCTGATCCAGATAGTGAAGGAAAGACAGAACCTGAAAACTTAATGACTGTTGTTACATCTACACTGTCTTTGAGAATCTCCGAAACTGAAGATGACGGCTCCAAGCTTCCAGTTAAACAGATCAGGTCGAATAATTAAAGCGCCAAGAAGGTTGATTGAATAGATGTCATTGTGCAAATATATATTGTGTGTGTGTATATATATATATACTTGTTAGAAAGGGGGGTCTCTAGTTGGCTGTCCGAGTAGGGTCCCCTTCTTAAAGTCAGGCAAACACGCAGATAACCCCTGCTCACCCCCTTAGTAGCTTGGCACGAGCAGACAGGCTTATCTCAGAGGCAATGTGTAAAGTATTTGTACATATCACACACAGTGAAAACACTACAAATGGACACCACACCAGTTTAGAAGCATAAAGTATCTTTATATAACCCAAACAAGACCAAAAAGAAAATAATCCACATACACAACTCAAAATATGAACTTTAAAATGTTTCAAGCAATTCTGTCCATAGAAATATATGGATGCGTGATTTTTAAACAAAGTACCTCAAATGCGTAAAAGTCCACAAGGCAAAACAGTCGCAGAGGAGGGAAGCGTAAGAAAACACAGCGATGCATCAGTTCCTGAGTCCTTGGGGAGGCAATGCGACAGTTCTGCTGCATGTAGGAGAAGTGATGCATAGAATCTGGCCTGTAGGGGGAAGTGATGTGTTGATTTCTCAGGCAATTCTGGTCAGCGGTTGTTGAGTTGCAAAAACTTGCCCCACAGCTGTGAAGAGTGAGATTATTTTAGCCGCACAGCGGGGCCTGCATTAGAGTTGGGGTGCAGCGGTTTCTCAGGCCATGGGCAGGTGCTGCATCGATTTCTCGGCCGCATGGAGCTGTGCGTCGGGAATTTCTCCTGCACGGCGGTGCTGCGTCTGAAAATTTAGCCGCAAGAAGAGCGAAACCTACATTTTTGTAGATTTCTTCAGTTCTTCGTAGCTTTCTGTAGCAGGAACAACCCCCAGGGCCCAGAACTGGAATACACACCCCCAGGCAGGTCAGAACCTCTAGCATTAGCGTTCCAGAAGGCTGTAGGTGAAGTCTTTGTGTCCCTGAGACTTCAGAACAGGAGGCAAGCACACACAAGCCCTTGGAGATTCTTCTCAAGTATGTTTGACTGCAAAGTCCAGTCTTTGTCCTCTCCTTGGTAGAAGCAGCAACTGCAGGCCAACCCAGCAAAACAACAAACAGCAAAGGGGCAGTACTTCTTCTTACAGCTCTTCTTCCAGCTCTTCTTCCTTGGCAGAGGTTCCTCTTGATTCCAGAAGTATTCTAAAGTTCTGGTGTTTTAGGTCTAATATTTATACAGTTTTTTCCCATTGTAGTCTTTGTTCAAAAAGTCTCTCTTGCTCAGTAAAACCTGTTCTGTCCTCCCTGGTCCAGCCACAATACAGGGGGTGGAGACAGCATTGTGCAGGGCATCCACAGCCTATTCAGATGCTAGTGACCCCTCCTCCCACCACTCTCGATGGATCATCAGCATATGCAGGGCACACCTCAGCTCCCTTTGTGTGTGTTTGGAGTCAATGCACAAACAGTCCCTGTCAATCTAAAACCAGATGGTGACTACACAAGCAGGCAGAGGCACACTGGATGGTTAAACAAGAAAATGCCTAATTTCAAACACACAATTTAAAATTCACCTTTACTAAAAGGTGTGTTATTAAATTCAGAGAGCCCAAACTCCAAATCTCTAGCTGTTCTCACCTGAAAGCTACACTTGTAAAAATGTTACATGGCAGCTCCAGTGAGCCTGTGGGAGAGCTAGTTCTTGCAATAGTGAACAAGCATTGGCATAGCCAATAGGTCTCGCTTTTGGGACCTTATAAGTATTTAGTTATGCAGCACAATATCCTTGGTGCAACAACATCAACTGTTGCTTGGCTAAACACTTATAAGGTACAAGGTTTAGCCATGCAAGAGCTGATGTTGTTGCACCAAGGATATTGTGCTGCATAACTAAATACTTATAAGGTCCCAAAAGCAAGACCTATTGGCTATGCCAATGCTTGTTTATTTTGCGAGGGAGGGCCTGCATGACGCCTCTGCCCATGCCTGTGTGGGTCTTTCTGGCAGCCTGCATTCCAGCCAGTGTTTTATATCTTGCTGTCTCCAAAATCAACCGCACATTAATCTAGAAGGAAATACATTCTATTACAGTGACAATGGCTCTTATTGGACAAACGCAATTAGTACACAGGCGCTTGAAATTAATAAATTTTGAGGATCACCAAGGGGCTTTATCACAAAAGAACAAACTTTAATAATAAAAAAAATTAATATATTTTTTCTTGGTAATACACAGTAGGCACTGAACGGGCGCTTGGCAAATTCTCAGTAACAGCAAGCATGCAAATTTTCTTTGGAGTATTGTGGTTTTTAAGGTGCTACATAGCAGGATTGTGGCGTCGTGCAACTGGAAAGAAACAATTAGCTGTGTGCAGTGTTGGTGTCATACACGGGAGGAGGCGGGTCGAGCGGGTGAGACTAGGATGACTAGACAGCTCTTCTTCATTGTGAAAGCCATCTTGTAATGATGGGCTTGCCCTTCACCTAACTAGTGCAGTTTGGAAGTTGCACTGATGCCTCACTTTAACAGACTGAACTGGACCACAGCACCAAGGTACAAGGTTTGTAAAAGGAGTACTCAAGGGTGTAAAGGTAGTCAAAAGGACGTGTTGAGGGGAAGTTTTGTGGGATAACATCTTAGACAGGTTAGATAGTGTGGAAGACCGGTTTGAACACTCTGGTTGTTGTTTACAGAATGCAAGCAGGTTGGTAGTGCTTGTGTTAGGAGCTGAGAGGGGGTACCGGAGGCATGGAGAAGCAAGGAGTGGGTCAAGCGCTGTCACAAAATAACTTCCTGATTGGGCCAGGAGTTTATGCTTCGCTATGGCTAATGTCATGGCAGTTCTAGTCCCCAGTGGGGGCCAATTACTGCCATCTCGTTGGGCAGCGGAAGAGATGACCCTTGAGGGAAAAGGACCCTCGCCGAGACGCATGTGTGATTGACATGCATACCTACACTGCACAGTAGAGGTGCAAGGCATTGAACAAGCTCCAGGGAGTGGGCTGCTGGGTGTATCCAAGCTGAGATCTGTGGGCATAGCTGCCAAGGGGCTCCATGTCGTGTGTGGCACATTCAGCAGGTCCCAACTCTTAAGCAAATAACACATTGCATTCTGGATACGTAATTTTCCTTTTAACACATGAAATATGGTCTTAAAACCCATTCGTACAACATAGTGGTTAGATAAAAAGCCTGGATGTACAAACATGTCAAGATGCATTATGGCAGCATTGTGGTGAAGTCAGGGTTGAAAAACAATTGGCGTAGATGGTGTGAATTATGAAATAGGTTTATATACTTGACAGCAAGCAATATCAAAGGCTAGATGGCTGTGACATTTAACACTGGACTTGAGTTGCTTCTAAGGGCATGTGGCTTAAATGATTTACTCAAAGTGGTATTGGTCTTCCTGCTCAGCCCCATTCTGATCAAAGAAAAGGCACTGACTGGCACCTTCTAATTAAAAGATGATGTGTGCCCCCCTCCCCCTTCCCATTAGTTGATCATGAAACTTTGGGCAGATAGTGCGGTTTTAATATTACATAAAGTCCTATGCAGTAGGACCATGCCTCGCACATGGCGAAGTGAGGCAGCAGCGTTAGGGCATTAGCACTAGGTGGTGCAATAAAACAAGGAAAGGCCACGTAAATAGACGGCGCTCCTGCTACGAAGTGCTTTGCCTGGAGCACCGTGTAAGTTAAACAACATGGATTACTAGTGAGGAAGGTGTTAATCCTTGTGAACAGGATCTGTGATTCAGCATACAGCCCGAGGGGTTAAACCAGCAGACAACAGTGGCTTGTGAGCTGCACTGCTTCAACAATGCTTGTGTTCACTTTTAACAATGATGATAAAATAAGAGAGTAAATAGTATGGGGTTACGGAAAACAATACTGTTAAACTGTTGTAGGTCTGAAGTCGGTGTTGCGTTTATATAGCACTTCAAACTCCTGCAAAGGCGCCGAGACGCGCTTTGACAGACGTGTACCCCGGTACTTACTGATTTGCTTGGGCTTGGTTGGAAGCTTTGTGGAATGCAATATTTAATTACTTCTAGGGCTCACAAGCCAAGCGAACACATTACGAATCTCCGGTCACATACATCCTGCACAGCTACAGGCAATGCTATTGCCAGTCTTTTACAAGACATACGGTAAACGACGAGTGACCACGTTTGCCAAGTTTGCAGCGTCAAAACATACCCATGCTCATCTTAATAGGCAGGTTCTCTCTGCTCGCTGCCTCCACTAGGTGGCGCCTAACCTCCATCACAGCTTCCTTGTGCTTCAGACTGAGCATGGACTCCCACAGGGCCTTGGCAGCGGGCTCTCTGAAAGATAACAAAATGCAAAGACCAGACGCTCGTGCGGCATGGCCGTTTCCCTGCGATTACCCGCACGGCCGGCATGTGTTTCCAATTATCGCGCCCGCGTCTGGGCACGATAATTGGAAACAGATGTCTGCCGCGCGGGTAACCGCAGGGAAAAGGCCATGACGCACGAGCGTCTGGTCAGCTTTCAAAAGCCCCTAACTTAAAGTCTCGCAGGGCAGCACTTGCGCGCTACTCGAGGCTCGACCTAAAAATGAAATACACAGTATTTCACTATTGGGACATGTAAAACACTCCAGTACATGTCCTACCTTTAACATACTCTGCACCCTGTCCATGGGGTTACCTTGGGCCTACCTTAGGGGTGCCTTACATATAAGAAAAGGGAAGGTTAGGGCCAGGCAAGTGGGTGCACTTACCAGGTCAACATGACAGTTCAAACTGCGTGCATAGACACTGGCAGGTCTGGCAGGTCTGAGACATATTTGAAAGGCTACTTGTGTGGGTGGCTCAATTAGTGCTGTAGGCCCATGAATAGCATTTGATTTACTGGCTCTGGGCGCACACAGTGCACTTTACTAAGGACTTACCAGTATATCAAATATGCCAATCATGGATAACCAATCAGAATCACATTTTACACAAAGAACATATGCACTTTAGCATTGATTAGCAGTGGTAAAGTGCCCAGAGTCCTAAAGCCAACAAACACATGTCAGAAAAATAGGAGGCAAAAGGCAAAAAGTTTTGGGTTTAACCTGCCAAAAGGGCCAGGTCCGAAAATACTGATTTGCAAAAAATTGCAATTTTTTTTTATTTATCAGAGGGGGAGATGTAGTGCCCTGCAAGTTTTATGATTTGACCCCTTTTGGCTCCAAAAGGACTCCGTAGAGCTATGAAGTAGATGTCATAGTGGAACGCAATGAAAGCTTGTTTTAGAATGTTGAGATTGCAGTTTCATGCAGTACAATAAAGACATGTAATACTAAGCTCAGGTGTGTGGTATAGTCATTGATGTGGAGGATGCTACACCATCCTGCAGATCTTATGCAGAAGGCTGAAAACACTGTTAAGTAAGACATAAGTCTTCGACAAAAATGTGCGTTGCTCAATTGAACACTCTGCTATCACTGAAGATAACCTACTTAGTCTTGTCTTCTCAGGTATTATTTTCCCAATGTAGATCTATGACATCTACAACTTTCCACTTTTCTCTGATCAATTAATCTGGACTTTATAACTTGGTAAAAGGCAGAGTATTTGAAGCATACTGTAGGAAATTGGGTTACTGGTTGATAGGGGTGAACCCCTACTCAAGCAGCATCCACAGTTCTTGTCAAGGTGAAACACAAGCAAACCCCAAATTAACCTGTTCTTAACCCTCGTGTAGTTTGGTACAAAGCAGTCAGACTTAACTTAGTGGCAATGTGTAAATAGTTTTTGCAGCACTTCAAACAGTAATACAGTAATAAAGTGAAATACTCAATTTAGAAAAATAATAATTAACTATTTGAGACCAAAACGCCAAAAGTCCAATCAGAAAATCAAGGGATATGCAATTTTAAAGGTTTAAGTGAAAATAGTGTCTAAAAGCACAAACTGTGGTTATCTGGTTGCGCCAGACTGGGCCAAAGTCACAATTTCAGGCTGACCGTGATGGGGTGCAGGCTGGATACAGGGACCAAGTAAGGCCCAGTGAACAAAGTATCTTAAATCCTGGTTTACGAGATTCCTCATTGACTATGCGTCTTGCAGTGGAGGTTCTGAGGAGCTGTAGATGGCGATGTGAGGTCCTGCGTTGACGATGTGTCATGCAGCGGTGATTTCGATACAGCTTTCAACACGGTTTGCTGTGCGAGGTCCTGTGTCATCGTCGGGTATACTGTCAACAGAGGCTTGCAATGCTAAGTTTCTCCTTTTGGAACATATTCTGTGCCTGGGGGAAATCACCAATTACATTCCATATAATTGACACATTCACAAATGCACAACGTGAGAGTAATATTCTGCCATATCCTGGTTGTGTTTACCATTGCCCATGTGTATTTTGTGTCCCCAATGTGAAGGAAGGTGTACAAAAACTTGTACGAATCTGTTAGTTTTACCTTTGACCCAGTTGCTAGACTATATGGCTATAGAATACCTTAAAGTAGTATTCCTTCCTTCATACAGGGCTATGTTTATGGAGAAAACATCTGCAGTATTTGTTGTAGAGCAAATTTTTACCATGACGTAGTGGAATCTGGTCCAAATGACCGCTGGGCCAGGGCCTTCCTTCTGTTCCTGGGTGAACCTAAAGGGGACAAACTTGAATCGCATGGATTTTGTAGGTTTAGAAATTCTCTCAAAAGTTGTATGTGGTTCACATTTGGGTTGATTCTACCCATTAATCTGTCTTTTCAAAAACCTTTTTACATGCACCGTTGGGAGGACTGATTTAGGGGAATTAGCTTCCTCAAACCACTCTAAATTTAATTATGTATGTGGAGTTTGATTATCTTTGCAGTGATCTGACCTCCAATGGGCTTGACTTGTGGGATCCTGCAAAGGTCCTGAATTTCCACTAGAAATTTCCAGAATTCTGTGACCTTTACACTATTAACTTGGTCAGGAATATTGTCCAGATCACTCCAGCCAAGCAACCATACCCAGTATTCAGTGCAGGCCTTTTTGCCAAAGGCGCATAGCATCTTTTGATTCTGAAATGATGATGAAAATGCAAGGCTACTGCTATATGAGTCACATGGTCTCCATTTCAATTCTCCGCAGGGAGGAATATCACCTATCGAGGATGCTACAGAGCTCCAGCAAATTTAACAGAAGCCTTCCCTGTCTCCGTGCCGCAGTCCGGTTTGACGGTGGAGATGTGCTCGGAATTCTGCTCGGACAAAGTAGGTAGTGATTTTCTCCTGTTAGGATCCAATGTGTTTTGGTCTTTCTGTTTGTCTTCATTGCCATGTATCCTACAGTGAACATGTCCCTTCTTCTTCCTTTGCCTCTCACAGCATGATGAAGTTAGTTAATGATGTTGACTAACTACAAGTGAGGAATAGAGGAAGTCGCATCACGTAACCTTTGACCCCAATGACATAAAAAGCTTGACCCCACAATAACACCCAGAACAACTTCCTGTGTGATACTGAAAGACTAACGGGGGCAAGAAGTGAAAATTAAAGAACGGAATCATCAGACTTTAGAGCCCTACTTTCTTCCTTTTTATGATGCTGCCTTCATGACCTCTTAGGCCTTGGGTAGAGTTGGCAATTCTGAGGGTACCAAAGGTAAAACTAGGGGTAGCAGCTGGTGAACCTGGCTACCCCTAACTGCTGTCCAGCCTTATAGTTCGACCAAACTATGCCAACGTTCCGTCCTTAGATTATTACAAATGAATTTAAATTCCTGCTTGCTGCTTGAGCCAACTAATAAACTGTTATTAGAGAAAAAAAAAGAGAAGGGGAAAGGGGACGTTGCTACAGTGTTCACATTTTATTTCCTTTTAATTTGTCTTTGTGGGGGTATTTGCATAATGCTGGTGAAACGATGCATGTGAATATTCCCCCGTGGTCCATGAATATTCATGCTTTCTATATTACAATGCACTGGGGAGGAAACACTTGGCAGGTTGGCACGACCCCGCTTGCCAAGAAGCAATGTGCCAACTACCAGGCAGCACTTCTGTTTAATATTGGCTCTTCTAGCTGGGCTGTCTTTATTAATCATCGTAGACGTGTGTGTATATATATATATATATATATATATATATATATCATACAGCAATTTGGTCCTTGTTGGGGGGAACACTTCATGGCTGGTGCTCGTGGCGAGAAAAGGACTAATTCTCGCTTTTGTAATATTCCAACAAATGATGAAACACGGCACACACCTCGATGGATTTCAGCTCTTTATTCGGACAAAAAAGCTCTCCTCCTCCCTACGCGTTTCGAACTTCACGTTCTTGGTCACGGTAGTTTACTTGAATTGCACCGGAAACATCTATCTATCTATCTATCTATCTATCTATCTATCTATCTATCTATCTATCTATCTATCTATCTATCTATCTATCTATCTATAGAGATAGAGATATAATGGTTTTGGTGCAATTCGAAAGAAAAAGTGAATTGAGTGTGCTCCTCTTGGAAACTCTCATAGGACTAGACACAGAGGAAGGACTAAAAGATAAATGATGCGGAAACTAATTGTATCACACAGTCTGGCCTGTAAAATCGGTGATGAATGGGACAAGCAAGGACTGGCAGGCGCTGCGCACTGCTCCCGTGGGCGATGTTAGGAGGGCTTCCAACAGCAGAGCCTTTCTACGCCACAGTAATCGGACAAGTGGGGTTTCTGAATACCTCCACATGCAGTTGTTTGGAGCTTTAGTGCTGGTAACCAAGGGGAAACAGGCAGCGGAGAGGAAACAGTTGCCACCATTTGTGGGACAGATCAGGCAGGTTTAACACCCAACATGAAGACGGAATAATAAAACGATAGTAATTTCCTAAATTACGAGACTGAAACGGGGCGGGTTTCGAACCCAAAATGTTCGAATCATCCCACTTCCTTTCTCCTCTCTTTCGATGAATTTATTCCCATTTCTATTCTGTCTCCCTTTCACCCCTCTTTTTTCTCTCCCTTTCCATCTCGCTCTCTCTTTCTCTCTCGCTTTCTCCTTATTTCCCGGCTTTACCTGCTGCAAAAAGAACCTTGGGATGCTGGAGAAAGTAACAAAGGCCGCCATGGACATTCAAAAACTGTCCTTCAATGGCTCCAGCCCCCTGGGAAATTCCTGGCAAGGCAAATGGTCATTCCGGCTCTGATCTACAATGTGCCCAAGGTTCTCTGAGAATTGTTTAGGTTTGAAGCAGCCGTGACCTGTCCTTACGGATGGAGGGGCCGCGTCCCTTCACCTTTTTACCAACAAGAAAAGTGTCTGTCAGGTTGAGCAAAGATCAGCCTGACAAACACTCTTTACTAGTTTCAGGTCAGGCAGCCAGGAGTAGACATGTGCTAAATGAGCAGGCACCTGGCTGCCTGAACTGAAGTTTGCCGGCATGAAGATGTCACCGCTCCTGTGGGTGTGACCTCTTCAGCCTGGCAAAGCACCTCAAGGTCCTCCCCCTTGTGAAGACGGTGAGTGTCATCAGGGCCGGACTGGAACCAGAAACCAACCCTGGCAAAGTGCTCGGCCGGCCCCCCGAAGGGGTTGGGGGTGAGGCCGAGCTGTTTGCCAGGGCCGGTTTCGGACGTTTTTGTTACAGAGGCCGATATTGCAGCTATGCTGCAAAAACGGCCCTGTAACAAAAACGGCCCTAAGGGGCCCAAAAACGGCCCCCACCCTGGCGGCCCACCGGGGAAATGCCCGGTGCCCGCTACGGCCAGTCCGGCCCTGAGTGTCATTCATAGCCTTGGACCTGGGCACTTCAGTTTTAAGCCGTGAAGTGCCTAGGGCCAAGTGTCTATCACCGGCACCTCGTTACAGAGTGGGGTGTTGTCAGAAACTCTCACTGACCCCCTTCCACTTTGTGATGAGGTAGGGACTGCTACCTCCCCTCGTTGGCTGATCTACGGTCAGCCAGTGAGAGAAGGTGGCAGTCCCAACCCTACTGTGATCTCTGAAGCTTCCATCCCTGAGAGCTGCAGCAGGTAAGTGTAATTTGTTTAAATGTTTGGTGAATGCATGCATGTTCGTATGTTTGAATATTTGGTTGTGAGTTCTGTGAATGAGTGTGTATGTGCTCGTGTGTGAATGCATGGATATGAGTGAGTGTGAATGTTTGCATGTGTGGTTCGCCCTGCCCACCTTGCTCCCTGCTAAAATTAACGGTCGCTACTGGTTTGAATTGCAATATATCTGGCCCAACCCATTGATTGGTGAAGAATCCAGAAGACATTTGTTTTTTTGTGTGGCAGAGGTAAACATGTTCAATATTCTCTCACAATATTTACATTACTATCTTTGGCTCAGGGCAAATGAACCCCATGGAAAAAATTCAAACCAAGACAGTACTTTAGCATCATTTGAATATACATATCAAAATGTAGGCTACATATAGGAAACAAAATTGTAAATTATAAAAATAAATCAATGCAAAAATACCCACCAATATAGACCAGTTAAAAATTCCTAAATCTGTCTATACACACATATCCCACATATTGTACGATATCATTGTAACACGAGTCTGGGCATGTTTGGAGGCAAATGTTTTTGATGGGATGGGGTCGAAGTTTATTGTAGTTTGATATTTTAGTTGGTGCTCATGTTTGCAGTCTACCGGTTTTGGTCTTTTTATTTATAAACTATATTATGGTATGGAACTGGAGTAAATGGGAGCATCATTAGGACTATGGACATGACAGCTCCATTGTCTGGGGAAAGTCCAGCTTTGCAATTGAAGCAACCTGTGGCATCTTAAATAGGGTTGTCTGCATGGATTGTATGATTGAACCACAAATGCGTTTATCACGCATTCCGGAACCACGAAGTCTAAACAACGAAATTCTTAAGCACGAATATGCCTTTACCACGCATGCCTTTACAACGAATCGTGTTGTTAAGGCATTTTTGGTAAATACATATTTGCGGTTAAGAATTGAATCCCCTGACCCCTGCACCTGGCCTGAGTTCCTAAAGTACCCCACTCCCCCATCCCTAGTCACTTTTTCACCTCCGCCCTCCCCATATCCCTAAAAACTACCCCCTATTCTCTAAAAATGACCCTCCCCCCGCCCTGAACCCTAAAACGGCCCCCATGCCCTGAAAACTAAACTACCCCCTAAGCCCTAAAATCGACCCTGCCCCCCTAAGTACTAAGTTCTATCACGATCCCTACCCCCCGCCCTGAACCATGCGTGGTTAAGACATATGCGCGGTAGGGCTTGCGTAGTTCAGCCTTCGTTGTTAAGGCTGATCGTTGTTCAGCCTTCGTGGTTAAGGCTGTTTCCCGTCTGCATGGTGATACCTGCATGTGGATTAAAAGGAGGACAGATCTGGATTAGAAGTTTTATTTTGACTACTAATTAATTATACAACAGACACAGCACAGCTTTAACAGAAGAAACACTTAAGAACTCAGTAATATGCACAGCATCTTATGTGTTGTTTTATCTGACCACTTTCCACTGGCTGACTCGTGCTTGTTAACCGTTGTCTAAGCGCTTGACTACTGAATCGTATAAATAGCATAGACTAAACAGGTTCTCTACTGGGGGGGAATTTAATTTAGAGAAATATGTATTCTGATGGTTGGCTTTAAATGTAAGCTCCTAGTCATAATTTGTCTAAAAACTACTAGAAAAATGCAAACCTAAAAGGCCTTTAGCATTGCTCTCCTATTACCTACAAATACAGTTCACAATTGATTTCACCTTCAAGATGCTAAGGGCCCGATTCTGATGCGGGTTGGAAAAGCTTCCTGACCGAGGGCCTGATTCTGATGCGGTTAGGAAGGCCTCCTAACGGCATTTGCTCCTTCCAAATCGGATCGGGAACGTGTCTTCCCGACCGAGGGCCCAATTCTGATACGGTTAGGAACAAATGTTCCCATTGAAGTCAATGGGAGTCCAACCAAATCGTATTTGGAAGCATCCGGATGCATCCTACTCCGCCGGTCGGACTTTCCCGATCTGAGTGGGTCGGACACCATTTCCCAACCGATTCGGTCGGGAAGCTTTTCCAACCCGCATCAGAATCGGCCCCTAAGTGTTCGAATACAGTGCAATGCATCTTTGTTGTGATGTTGAATAGAAATTGAAAGAAAGGGAGGTTAAGAAAACAAGGTTCCAGCAGCGACAATCACAGGCTATTAACTTCTGATGCATTCCCAGCAGCTCTATGTATCTAATGCAGCCTCCTTTCCACAGATCTGTCTGAGCTTTAAGAATACTGTGTGCCAGATGTTTCTCAATGTTTGACATTGTCATAGGGTGTGGGTCCAGTTATCCAGTGCTGAAGGACATCTGGCACATTGGCTCATGTGTCAGAAAATGTACTCAAAGAGATCAAATATAGCTGATATAGAGAATAATATTGAATCTATCTAAGATCAGAGCAGGTGGTTAAAAAAGGTAGCGGCCCCTCTCAGCACTGCAATGGGGTGACCTACCTTATTCCTTTAGCATTGCAATCCAAGCACTCTCAGGTGTGCCCTGTTTGGATAGGGTTCCTTCATCCACCAGCGTTCTCTTTTACACTGAGCTTGTACGGTTCAAAATGTAACTTTCTTCAAAATCAGGATATACAGTCAAAAATACAACACTGTTTTGTCATTGAAGATGACAGAACGTGATGAAATTGACTATTCATGTGTGGAATTAGCAACCACTGTAAAACATGAGAAAAGGTTGCTAACAAATCTCGCTGTCCACCACATGGAGGGGGTTCCTAGCACATATAAGTGAGGTCACCAAGCTAGTCAACCTGCAGAGACTGGAAAAAAAGGCACTGAAGAAAATGATCTTTTTTATTCAATTAATGCACCCAACAAGGAACAGAAGAATATGACATTTAGTCTGAAAACTTAACTCTATTTTGATTAGGAGGTTCCCATACTTTGATCTATAAATATTCTCAGTATTACCAAAAACCCAAGCACCAAGGTACCCTGTCACCAAATACTGCAACTTTGAAGACAGTGTACTGGTATCTGAGTTAAACGCAATTACATCACTTTATTGATGCAATATCTGGATATGCCCGAGAATTCCCTGTTCTTGGTGACTACTGTTCCAATACCTGGATTCTTAGTATCTAAAACTCGTTGAAAGTCATCAGCAGACAGACACATTTGATCTACTCCTGCAATATTAGGGCCAGCCTGTATCTGCACGGTTTTTAATATACCTGTAATCAGATTAAAGGAAGATGGTGCATAATGATGTAGCTAGGTGCACCTCTGATAGGTGCCTCTTTCTGTCTATATCAACCCCACAGGCTACCTACTAATGATCATTTTAGTGGAGGTGCTATGATATAAGGACATAATCAAACCCAGAAAACGTGGATGGAAAGGTGATTTCATTCAGCTTGGTTTCCAAATTTTCCGAGTTCACCATGTGAAAATCCTTGCTGCATCCAACAACAGGACTACAAATGATGCATTGGCATTTTTTTTAATAGTCTACGGTCTCATGTGCATGTTGGCAGCCGAAAGGTCACCCAGAATAAATGTTCTTAAATCTAGATGTATGAGTCTGTGAAACATACCTGGCAATCTGATGGATACAACTTTAAGAAGATCTATAACAGCTAGTATAAACAAGAGGCCTCTGGCTCTTTTCAGGCTTCGAAAATGCAATCAGTTTCCCTCAGCAGAATGTGGCTAGTGTCTCACCCTCCTTTAAGTGTGCATTAAATAAATCAACCATTTTTCACTCAACAATAAAGAGATTATGTATAACATTTAGGGGACGTTTTTATGTGGACGCTTAGAAGCGGGAATTGATTTCAAGGTATTCAGAACTTCCATATTAGTTACATGAGCAGAGAGTATAAGCTATTCTTTCTTGGTGAATTTATTTTATTTTGCTACCGACTGAAACTAGTACCTTACCATCATCTTCAGGGCAACGAGTCTCTGCATATAACTTTCGATAGAAGTTTAATAAGGTGCCATATAAACCCACAACCTCTTCAACTGTGCATGTGTCAATTGTTTGTCCGTTTTTAGGTCAAGCATTCGAGACCTATTGTAATTTCTTATGTTGGGTTAAAGCCATCCCCCAGCTTTTGATTTGTTTGTTTCAGAGTCCTTCAAAAATCCTTGCTTGCCAGTGGTCAGTCCTGCCTCTTTGTCCCTCCTTTCTCTCTTCCGTTCCTCCCATGCAGCAGGGACTAAGTACTGTCTTATCTCACTACAGTTCTTTGTCTGTTCTCTGGGGGACTACTTTTTTTCTTGGTTTCCTGCTGTGTTTCTGTTTGCCTGTGTGTAGTTTTGGCGCCATAGTTCATTACATTTAAATATAGTTTTCCTCCCTCCCACCTCCTCTTATTTCCACAGTTGTATTGGGGGTACGTCTTGCGCCATGCCTCCCGCTTCGTTTGTTATATTTTTTACGTTTTTAGCAATTTTCCATGTCGAGCGTCATTTGGGCTTTTTTTTGGTAGGATGTTTAGTTTTGGGCTTTGTTTTAAGGAGGATTGGGCTTGTTTAATGTTTGTTTTACAGCCAATGTGCATCTTAGCTTTGCGCTTGTTGGGCTTTTTTTAAGGAGGATTGGGCTTGTTTAATGTTTGTTTTACAGCCAATGTGCATCTTAGCTTCGTGATCTTACAAGCGCTGGAAGTTAAGCGCATGAGCAGCTTTCTATGGCCATCTGGCACTTCCTGTTTCATGGCAGCTGCTCATGGCGGTATTGGATAGGTTCTGTGCTGTTTGCGTGTCCGGAGCTAGGAGGAAGGACCTGTATGTCTATGGACTGCTGTTATTCCCCATGTTTGCTCTACTCTTGTCAGTGCTAGATAAGAGGAGGAGGGAGGCTGTATGCGGCATCCTGCTGTCTCATTGCTACTACACGCATCTCCAGCAGAGAAGCATCCCTCCCAAGCCTCCGCAGCACTCACAGGTAAGCGCCCGGGTCTCAGCTGCGCTGCTCGCTTCTACCCCTGCTCTGTACCTTGTCACAGCACCAGGGCTCCTGGTCGGTCGACATTTTCACACCGAGAGGCTAGTACCGCTCTTCATGTCTTCCCAGCCTGCCTGCAGTGGCTGACTCACATGGCTCCCACATTATGTATGTAGCTAATGCTGGTTTCAATGGTCTGATCCCTTTAATCCTGGGTCTCTCTGCCATGCTTTGTTTGAAGGTTTACAGCTAGGGCGTGCATGCGGTTTCGTGTTTTCATGCGCCAACACTTAATTTCAACCATACTCTCTCAAGATGAATTTGGAACTGTTGAAGTAAGCAGGGCTCATCGGAGAGGGGTCTCTGATAGAGCAATGTTTAACCCTACCTGGTTGGCACCATAGCAATCTTCTAAAATGCTTATTATTTATTTATTTTTTGCAGTTTTATATAGCGCAAACTCAACCCGAAAGTATCACACGTATCCTAACGCTTCGTTGGTTAAAACAAAAAGTGCCTGTGTGTGTTCATTAACTCGGGAAGCCTAGCCGTGCCTCGCACACATATCTATGGCTGTGTCTGCAGAGCCCTGGAAGGGGTGGGCGCCTGACACCAGCCGGTGTATATATACCCTAACAACCGGTTTATTACCTGTGCCTGGCTTCCAGTCCCACACGATAACTGGCTTCCGGTCCTGAAACTTGCCGGTTTTCCGGTGTGCGAGTTGTCTGTCTTCCGGTCCTATAAGTTCAATAAGTTGTCTGCATGAATTGTGACCCCCCCCCCTCCTGACACAGCAGCCGAGACCCTGCTGATGGTGAGTGCGGACACATTATATCCAAAATATCAAAGATCATAAAACGCAGAGGGACCCGGTTTATTCCTTGCCCAGCCGCCTAAATGTTTTATAACTTGTGTTATTTAATGTCTCCTGCTGCCCTGGAAGGGAACTCCCCTGAAGTGCTGAACCCTCATGAAAGGGCCCTTGTGGTGAGGATGTAACGCATGCGGTGCCAGCCCATCCTGTGGGAACAGTTGCACATTTTGGTTTTGCAGAAAGCAGTGTTTCTCGACTGCTGGGCATCTTTGTTTCCTTTTTGTCTTCTCAGGTTTTATGAATTTCACAGCTTGGCATGTGTTAACACTGCCTCCACTGAAACGGACATAAAAAATGCTGCAACAATGTTGTGGGCTTTATCTCTGTGGCTGTGTGTGTGCATCAGTGTCTCCATGTGTGTCTTTGTATTTTCTTTATTTTGCTGATGCTGGTCTCGAGCATTTAATTTTGGGGTATGGATACTACTAGTGTGAGCTCTGTGTGTGTGTTTTTTGCTTTATATGTGTGATTATGTGTAAGCTCTAGACATGTGCTGTGTGTTGACAGTGTGTAAGGTGTGATTATGTGTGTGTGAGTGCATACTGCGTGGTACGTGGTTATGTTTCTGTGCGTGAGGTGTCTGTATGTATACTGTGTGGTATGTAGTTGAGTGTGCATCATCTGTTGTAAAAGTTGCTTTTTTGTGAGAGTTAAACAGAATGATTTGCCAAAAGCGAACCATGTGAAATATGATGGGTTTTTTTTGAACAGCACAGTGAAATTGATCAAAAAAATCCTCCTGCATCCACTCTGCAGGCAAACTAGACAAGTATTTTTAATGCAATAGGTCTCGCATTTATGAGAGTTTGAGCTATTGGCATTTTAAATTACAATGCCTTTTATTTATGTGCTGTTTTAAAACAGATAAATAAGAGGCATTGTCATTTACAATGCCAATAGCTTAAACTCTCGCAAATGCGAGACCTATTGCATTGCAAATGCTTGTTTATTTGTGTATGCCAAAGATTTTGACATCCATGATAACATTTTGACTATCTCGTTATTGTCCTTAAAGATCTTTTGGAATTGTGTTTGTTGGATCACTATTTCTTGCACAATACAGCTTTTTTATAAATCCCTTCAGCTTTACTGAAACCTAGACCTTCTGAGCTGACCAGTCACTAGTAATCATTCGCTGTGGTTTAGCCTGCCTTTTCTCTAATGCTATCAGTGCTTCATTCTCATTTTTCATCTTCTAGCTATTAAGAAAACAAGAATCATCTTAAAACACACTTTAAAGGCATCCCAAATAGTGTGCTGGTCCATTGCCCTCACCCAACTAAAGAAACAAAGTAGTTGAAACAGGTCCCCTGTGGCATGGGATGTACTTGGAGTAACATATCTATCCTCCAGCACTTATTCTTACGTGTTGTGGGCAGTGTAAATGCATATTTACAAACAATATAAATAGTTGAGTGATGTGGTAATACTGAAAGCGAGATACTAGAGTCTGTATATGAAAATGAATCAGAGGCCTGAAAAATTTCTATACCTGCCTTCTATATTTTTTTTTTTTTTACCAAATAGTATAGTCAGCATCTGCAGGAAAATGGCCCTCTGCTAACCAATGCTAAAGTGCATGTATGGTAAAACTGGTGTATACATGACTGGCCAATTTAGTTTACTTGTAAGTCTATTGTACAGTGATATACCATTTGACCAGTGCCTGTAAATTAAATGCTACTAGTGGGCTTTCAACACTGATTGTGCCTCCCACATCAGTGGCATTTCAAGCCTGTCTCCAGCCTGCCATGGCAGTGCCTATTTGTGCAGTTTACTGCCACTTCGACTTGGCATTTAAAACTTTTGGCCAAGCCTTAAACTCTCCTTTTATTACACATGTCACCCCTAAAGTAGGCCATAGGTAGCCCAAAGGGCAGAGTGCTATGTACTTTTATGTTTTGCACATTCTGGTAGTGACAAACAGCTAAATTTATTTTCCACTACTATGAGGCCTACTCATCTCATAGGATAGCATTGGGAATACCCTTATACACTTTTAAATGGTAATTTCCGATCTGAAAGGACTAGCTGTGTCATGTTTTATATCTTTTGAATGGTATTGATATCCTTACTGATTAAGTTGGATTTAACATTACTGTTTTAGAAATGCCACTTTTAGAAAGTAGACATTTCTCTGCACTCATAGCTCTGTGTGCCTTGCAGCCTGTCTCCAATACACGTCTGGGGTGGATGACAGCTACACTTTGTGCATTCCCTCTAGACAGCGACAAACACATGAAGGATTGATGTGTCTGATTACCCATTTATATACATCTGCACTCTGATGGCCATTCCTGGGTAGGATGGAAGGGAGGGGCTAACATTTGACTTGAATAGGTAGTGTCCTGTCCCCACACAAAGGGCTGATTTACACTCCATAGCTAGTCCGAAGCCCGGGCTGCGAAGAAAGGGGGACATATGCACTTCAAGGTCCTGCTTTGAAGTTACCCTTACTTCAAAGGCACATTTGGATATAAGTACTGGGATTCTGACCCCCTAAAATCAGACACTTCTGGATTCACAACTGAAACTCTATCAGAAGAACTGCTGTGCTGCTTAAAGGATTCCTTGCTGGACTGCTGGCCTGGAAGGCCTGCTTTTCTCATGTGCTGCTTGTGCTGCCTGTTGCTCTTGGACTCTAATGAAGGAGAGCTGGACTCTGCCTACCTATCCAAGGGGCCCATTAGGATGGTGGGCGGATCGCCCCCGCCGGGCCGGCGGTAGTCACCGCTGGCCCGGCGGGGCGATCCGCCCGCCATCCACACAGCAAAGACCCCCCGCCATATTATGATGGCTGGGGCGGCCGTGGCGGACGGAAAGACCGTCCGCCGCTTTTAACAAGGTTAATATGGTGGCGGTGTCTGCAAGACACCGCCATCCATATTACAATGCCTGCGGTGATCAGCCTTTCCATGGCGGCGTTGCCGCCATGGAAAGGCATGTGGTCTTTGCCTTCGGGGGCCATAGCGGGCCCCCAGGAAGTTGGGGGTGGGGGATGCACATGGGGGTACCATTTGCATGCACAAGGTGGCAGGCACCGCGGTGGCATTCTAATGTCCGGTGCGGGACCGCCACACCCCTTGCGGACGGTCCCGCATTCCGTTACGGTGGCGGGCGGACTTTGTCCTCCCGCCATCGTAATAGGCCCCTAAGTGCGGAACAAGGGCTTGTTAGTTTGCCTGTTGTTGAGACTCAGAAAAAATATACGTCTCTACCCTTGCTCCTGCGCCTGGTTCACTGAAAGTGGATCCAGATACTTGCACCGGTGAAGTTGACGCACTTCCTGTCTACTGGAAGCAAAATCAGCGCATGCGGACGGTCCCGCATTCCGTTACGTTGGCGGGCGGACTTTGTCCTCCCGCCATCGTAATAGGCCCCTAAGTGCGGAACAAGGGCTTGTTAGTTTGCCTGTTGTTGAGACTCAGAAAAAATATACGTCTCTACCCTTGCTCCTGCGCCTGGTTCACTGAAAGTGGATCCAGATACTTGCACCGGTGAAGTTGACGCACTTCCTGTCTACTGGAAGCAAAATCAGCGCATTGACCCTGTTGCAGGAGAAGAATCGGTGCATCGCATTTGGGGCCCGAGCAGCTTCACAGGAACCGCCTCATTGCCGCTACCACTAAAGGAAGAGCGATGCATCCCTTCGACAAGTGTGGAAAAATCCGGCTTCATAATCAACGCATCGTGGCTTTGACGCTCGTCTTAGGAAACCAATGCATCTCCCCCGATACGTGTGCAAAATCAATGCATCCCCTGGACTGTGGGAGTGGTATCTGCGCATCGACCCCCTGCATCTCATGTTTGCGATCAGGATCAAGGTAATCCATTGCAGCTGGCTTGAGCTGTTGACTTTGCCCCGGTTCAGAAAGTAATCCCTAAAGCGCTATTTGCTTCTTAGCGCTATTCTACACCTATTCTTTTAAAATTCATTCCTCAACTTGTACTTATTGGATTTTTGTCGTTTTGGTCTTGTTGTTTTCAGAATATAATAATGTATTTTTCTAAACCTGTTTGGAGTCTTTTTGTGGTGTATTTATTGTGTTACTGTGGAAGTGAGCTGCTGAAACACTTTACACAGTGCCTAGTTAGATAAGCCTGACTGCTCTGTGCCAAGCTACCTGAGGGTGAGAAGGCTATTTTAGTGTGTATCTAGCTTAGCTCTGACTAGCGTGGCGGTTTCTGTTTGGACAGGGTGCATACCTCTGCCAACCATTGGTGCAGAGACAGAATGTCGAGTAAAAAATATCGAATTGCACAAATATCGTGTCAAAAATATTGTGGGTCAGGAATATTGACAGACAAATTCTCGTGATCAAGAATATCGATTTTAGGTAAGTAATATCGATTTAAAAAATATCGAAGTGTTTAATATCATTTACAAAAATATAGTTGTTAAAAATATCAATTTTTTATTAATGTTATGTATTTTAGTATATATTTTATGTGTGTGATGTATTTTTTTTGTATAAGAATTGTTTGTATGTTTATTATATGTGTTAAAATTTTAGTAGTTATTAATTTTTTTTAATTTGAATTTTGCGTTTTTAGTTCCATAGAGGGTTGTGGGTTTATAGGGGAATAGGGTGGGAAGTAACTTAATTATATAAAATTTATTGATTATTTTTAGTAGTTATTTATTTATTTTTTTTTGAATTTTGCGTTTTTAGTTCCGTAGCGGGTTGTGGGTTTATAGGGTGATAGGGTGGGAAGTAATTTAATTATATTCCATTTATTGAATAATTTTTATTTGTTAATATTTGTTTAATTAGATGGTATAGTGTTAAATGTGTAAATTAATTTGTTATTAATTTTTTAATAATTAGTTGTTAATTAATTTTAATTAATTAAATCTCAATTAATTATGGTAATTGTGTAATTATTTTAGGTGTGTACTGTGGTGTTTATAGGTGAAAATGGTGGGATGGGTGGGAAGTAATTTATTTTTAATTGATGAATTAATAATTAGTTGTTGATTAATTTTAATTAATTTATTATTTAATGATGGTAATTGTGTAAATAATTTTAGGTGTGTGTTGTGGTGTTTATAGGTGTAAATGGTGGGAAGGGTGGGAAGTAATTTATTTTTTATTAATTAATTATTAATTAGTTGTTAATTAATTTAAATTAATTATTTAGTAATTAATTATGGTAATTGTGTAATTAATTTTAGGTGTGTGTTGTGGATATTATAGTGTTAAAGAATGTGTACTCAATGAATGTTTATTATTTTTTTATTAATAATATTTTTTAAATTCATTATTAGTTATGTTCATTATGGAAATAAATGTAAATACAAATGTTGAAGTCCTTTTTTATTGGTGTGGTGTTATAGGGTAGGAAATAAAATAAATACATTTATATTTTAAATAATTTATTTGTTCGTTAATATTTGCTCCTTTTAAATAAATATTGTTTATAAATGTATTTATTAATTTATTCTATATAATATTTGAACCTTTTTGTTATATGTAATTAATATTATAATATGTGTTCTTTTTATATGTTTCATATATTTAATTATATATTTTTAAAATATTGTTTATTTTTAAGATTATTTAATTTTTTTCAATTGTTTAAATGGTATTAGTAATTTTTGTTTCTCTGCTATCCAACACTTTCCCTACTGTTGCACTTACTGGAGTGGGAATAGTAATTTTTACCCCTTCGCTATTCAGCACTTTCCTTACTGTTGCACTCATTGGAGTAGAAATAGTAATTTTTACCCCTCCGCTATCCAGGACTTTCCCTACTGTTGCACTCACTGGAGTGGGAATAGTAATTTTTATCCCTCCGCCATCCAGCACTTTCCCTACTGTTGCACTCACTGGAGTGGGAATAGTAATTTTTACCCCTCCGCTATCCAATACTTTCCCTACTATTGCACTCACTGGAGTGGGAATAGTAATTTTTACCCCTTCCCTATCCAGCACTTTACCTACTGTTGCAATCACTGAAGTGGGAATAGTAATTTTTACCCCTCCGCTATCCAACACTTTCCCTACTGTTGCACTCTTTGGAGTGGGAATAGTCATTTTTGCCCCTCCGCTATCCAACACTTTCCCTACTGTTGCACTCACTGGAGTGGGAATAGTAATTTTTACCCCTCCACTATCCAACATTTTCCCTACTGTTGCACTCACTGGAGTTGGAATAGTAAATGTAATTCTTCCGCTATCCAACATTTACCCTGCTTTTGCACTCACTGGAGTGAGAATAGTAGATTTTACCCCTCTGCTATCCAACACTTTCCCTACTATTGCACACTTTGGAGTGGAAATAGTAATTTTTACCCTTCTGATATCCAACACTTTACCTACTGTTGTATTCACTGGACTTGGAGTAGTAAATTTAATTATTCCGCTATCCAACATTTTCTCTACTGTTGTATTTGTTGTATTGCGAAATGTACATTTTAATTTTTTTAATAGTTTAATGTTTTAATTAATTATAGAATGTTTTTTTTATTTTAAATTATTGATATATGTATATATTTTATATGTATATAATTTAAAAGTTTAAAAATTAAAGAAAGATAAGGTTAATAAATTATATTAAATTAAATATATGTATATGTATACATTATTATGTTTGTGTGTTTATATTTTTTTAAATTAAGTTTATTTTTTATATTTAGTTAAAATGTATATTACATTTAATTTATTTTGTTAAAGATAATATTAATATTTTATATAGTTAATATATATTATTTTATTTTATTTATATTTTTAAATCGATATTTTTTACATCTATATTTTTAACTTTGATATTTTTGATTCAATATTTTTGTACTTACCTGTTTAAGTATGGGGAGTCGATATTTTTGCATTCCATATTTTTTCATCTATGTTTTTGTCATCTATGTTTTTGCTATCGATATTTTGTCAGTGAACCCCAATCATTAACCCCATTTCTAACAGCGACATTCTGATGATCTACTCCCCAATTACCCACAAGATCATTACTGCATTGCAACCATCCAAACATTTTTTGCATCTCAACTATGCTCTTATAGGCACTTGCAGTGGAAGAGATGCAAGAGTATCAATCTTTTGATGTACGTGTGGCACAATAACAAGAGAGGGGATTGTGGCCACTTCTAACGTAAGCTCTTCCAATGGGCATTGGTCATCAGTCACAGGACCATAATATTTAACAATTATTTTTTGAATTAGACCTCAATCTACAGGATATTCCTTCTTCCAGTTGAGCCTTATTCCACCTTATTTTCCATAATATGCTGTCAACTCCTTTCAAGGGTCAGGCAGTCTTAAAGAAAATCATCTTCTGCACCAGCTTGCTTAAAATGTGATTGCCCTCACCATCTTCATCTCGAGAAGGAGAGGAAAGGGCAGATGCTCAAGTGTTGGAGTTAGAATCAATATTCAAATCTGACTGACATCTCTGAGAAACGTCCTTGCATAAATCAGAAGAGAATGACGAATATATTCTTTTTATTCAGAACTACAGACCCCTTTGCACGTGCTCCTTTTTCATGCACTACAAGGGCAAAATAGTTCATGAAAGATTTTTTAGAACTTTCAGGATGTATTTCTGAGTGCCTCACTATTTGGCTTATGGCACCTTGGTGTAACACTGCACTTGTGCAAAAGAATGCAATTTTGACAAGCGCTTTTCAAAGCCTTTGATTTGGGGAGGTTGACTTTTCACAGAGTTTTAGTTATGGGAGAAATAAATATTTGCATTGCTATATCCCTTATAAACCAAAGTTAATAATGAGTTGAATTGATTTATCTTTGAGTAGTAGTAGTGTAATACTGATTGTATGAGATTTGAAGTTGTTTACAATAATAAATTGGGAAATGTGCAATATTTCTGTAAGAATTTATTTCTTGGAATTAAAGTATTTTTGACTTTGGCAAAAGCCTTTGGAAGAAGATGATCATAACCAATGACCCATGACCTCAATGATGATGATGATAATAGGAATAAGAATAAGAAGAATAGTACCTTGTTTTTATTGAGTTCTTCCATAGGTGGTCCAGAATTTCGCCACAAAAACTAGAATGGATTTTGTACTCTTACCTGCCTGAAGTTTCATTCTAATTAGAAATAAATATGTTGAGCTTAGCGTAAGGTAGATTCAGCTAGCCACCATGATGATACTGCACATCGTACGTCATGTTCTGCAAGCAACGAAGGTGGCTCGTCTCCTGTTTGGAGAGCAGCGCAGTAACACACTGTTGGAAAGTGGGTTATTGGTAGGGGCAAATGTAGGTCTGCCACTGGCAATAAGGCCACTAACACATGATAGGACTCAGCATAGGTCTTAGAAAATTATTCCTATGCTCAACCCTTGGTTACGTGGCTGCGAGCAGACAGGCTTAACTTCAAAGACAGGTATGTAAAGCATTTAAAAACACCATTTCAGTAAATAATTAAGACACAACACAAAATAAAATTCCAACACCAATTTATAAACATAGGTAATATTTTTATCTTTTAAATGACACCAAAACGAAAACAATGCACTGTAGGGAACCAGAGATATGAATTTTTAAAGATTAGTCACTTTCTAGTGCTTAGAAACCAACAGTGCCCCTTTTAGTCATTTTGTGTTCTCTGACAGGGACACCTTTAAAATTGTTCTGGAGAATCTCACCAATGTTGGGCGCCTTCTCCAGCAGGCGGGGTCCAGTTAGAACTCCTTCCTGAAGTTCTGCTTGCGGGTCCCAAAGTATCCAAAACACAATCCAAGGTTCTGGAATCTCCAAGAGGGTCCTTGAAAGTGTGAAACTTCAATTCCGCAATCCACTTGAACAAAACCCTTACAAATCCACTGGTACTCCAGGCTGGGAATTCTTTGTGGGGATGTCCAGGTGAGCTCTGTTAACCTGTAGCTTGCAGGGAGTCCACTCTTTAGTCCTTTTGCAGCAAGGTAATCCACAGGGCTGTAGTTTCAGTTGGTGCAGTCTTCAGAGGTCAGGCCTTGGAAATCTTTGCACAGCAAAACTTCTCAGCAGGGCACTTCTTACTTCAGTAAGTTTCAAGCAGCAGATCTGGAGGGCTCTGCCCCTCTCAGATACTTATTCAAAATTCTCTGGGTCAAGCAGCAGGTCACTTCTGACCAATGAGAGCAGTGCAACTCCTCATAGTTATGACCACATCCTGTAGAGTGTGGCATTATTTTGTCCCAGAGTGCATCAAATCTTCCAAATCCATAATGGCTGATTTTCCAGCAAGGAGGTAAGAGCTGGCTAAACACACCCCCTGGGATGGCTTATCTCCATGGACTCTCCCCCTACCATCTGCACATACCTTCCTTAAGCCTAGCCCTGACTCTGGGTCAAGAGTGTCAGAGTGAAACTGAAACCCAGGCCTCCCCTCTGCCTTGGAAGAGCATGGTTTACGACTCCACCCCCTGGCCTGGCATTCCTATGGACCAGCACACTGCCCTCCCAGCAGTGTTGGTAACCCCAGGGGCTCTTTATCACCTCTTCAAAGCAGCCTGGCTAATCCACTTAACTCTGACCAATCAGGGCAGACCACTGGAAGGCTGAATTTGGACTTACAAACAAGAAAGTCTTATAACTTCTTGTATGTACACTTTAGGAGAAATTCAACAATATAATATTGTTGGATTTACTACTACCATTCTGGGAAGTCTTTGAATGGTCAGGCTAGTCCTCTCCTATCAATAGTTATTAATCCATAACTTCCTACCATGTTAACCTATGGGCCATGGGATTTGCAATGGGGAAAATGACTTGGGCCAGTTTTCTAGCACCAGGGCTTATAAAAACATATTTTATAAGAATTCCCCTAATTTCTACAGGACCCCCACCCTCAGTGCAACTAGGGGAGACTTTAGGGGTTCTGAATCTGCAGAAATATTGCAGATCCTCCTTCCACAGTGCTTCTAGCATCAAAGTCGAATTTGAGCAGCACTTTACCACAATGTGGGGAGTGAAATGTGAAATTTCACTTTACCCAGGCATATAAAAACTCATTTTATAAGGGTGTACCTTATACATATCTGACCCCCACCCCTGGGATACCTAGGGAGACCCTGGGGGTCCCTAATATGCCAAAACATTGTAGGTTACCTATTTTTAAGTGCCCCTACCACCAAAGTCGAGTTTGGGCACAATTTACTTTTTAAAAGCAGTCCTGGCAGCCAGGGCTGTTTTTAAACTGACCCCAGGCTTCAGAAGTGCACACATGGAGAGGTGTGGTGCAGTGGCCAGGGCAGCTGACTTCGGAGCACAGGGTTCACAGTTCGATCCCCGGCGGCAGCTCAGCTCAGCACCATGTGACTCTGGGCAATAGCTCACTTAATTTCCACTCCGGCCCCCAGCGCCTTGAGACCCGTAAGGGTGAGTAGCTGCGCTATATAAAAACGGACTTACATTTTTACATTTACACATGCAAGTGCAGAAAAGCTGCTGGCCTCTAAACTGCCATGCCCCAGGATACTGGGGACTTCTAGGTAGTTTCAATCCCATGCCCTATTTTATACTAGGGGCTTATGGGGTAGGTCAATGCCAATTACAGGGGTACCCCACCATACCATAGTGTACCCTAGTGTATGTTGGGTGTCTTAACTGTATTCTAATGTGTTCCTTTCAGCTTGCACTGGCCCTGGGCCTGGTTAGACAGAGCCCAGGGTCAGTCAGAGTCAGTTACCACCAGTTCGAGTCAGCAAAAAGTTGGGGGGTGCCCAGGGCACAGGATGACTTTGCAACATAGCCCCCCCAAACGAAAGGTGATGGGTTACTAACCTACACCCTGGTAGTCCTCATCGGCTAAGTGGAAAAACCTGGAAAGTCCATCTGCATTGGCATGGGCAGCCCCAGGTCTGTGTTCCACTGTAAAGTCCATTCCCTGTAGGGAAATGGACCACCTTAACAGCTTGGGATTCTCCCCTCTCATCTGCATGAGCCACCTGAGAGGCCTGTGGTCAGTTTGAAGACGAAAGTGAGTCCCAAACAAATATGGTCTCAACTTTTTCAGGGACCACACCACAGCAAAAGCCTCTCTCTCAATGGCACTCCACCTGTGCTCTCTGGGAAGAAGCCTCCTGCTAATAAAGGCAACTGGCTGATCAAGGCCCCCTTCATTTAGCTGTGACAACACTGCCCCAATCCCTTGCTCTGAAGCATCTGTCTGAACTACAAATTATTTTGTGTAGTCAGGGGCCAGTAACACTGGTGCTGAACACATAGCAGCTTTCAGAGTGTCAAAAGCCTTCTGACACTCTGCGGTCCAAATCACCTTCTTGGGCCTCTTTTTAGAAGTCAGTTCTGTTAGGGGCCCCACAATGGTCCCATAATTTTGAACAAACCTTCTATAGTACCCTGTCAGTCCAAGGAATGCCCTGACCTGAGTCTGGGTTACAGGTGCTGTCCAATCCAAAATAGTTTGGATCTTAGCTTGGAGAGGCTGTACATGGCCCCCACCTACCAGGTGGCCCAGGTACACCACAGAACTCTGCCCTATTTGGCACTTGCTTGCCTTAATAGTCAGGCCTGCCTGCTGCATGGCCTGAAGCACTTCCCTTAGGTGGCTTAAGTGATCCCCCCAGGTAGAACTGTATACAGCTATATCATCCAGGTAAGCTGCACTGAACTGTTCCAACCCAGACAAGACCCTGTTCACCAACCGTTGGAAGGTGGCAGGTGCATTCTTTAAGCCAAAGGGCATTACCTTGAACTGATAATGTCCCTCTGGTGTGGAGAATGCTGACCTCTCCTTTGCTCCATCAGTGAGGGCAATCTGCCAGTAACCTGAAGTCAAATCAAAAGTACTCAGGTACTTAGCAGCCCCTAACCTATCAATGAGCTCATCAGCTCTAGGTATAGGGTGAGCGTCAGTCTTTGTGACTGCATTCAATCCTCTGTAGTCCACACAGAACCTTAACTCATTGGGTCCCCCCTGAGGATTAGGTTTAGGTACCAGCACCACTGGACTGGCCCATGGACTCTCAGACGGTTCAATTACCCCCAGTTCCAGCATCTTAGCAATCTCAGCTTTAATGCTGGCTCTGACATGGTCAGACAACCTGTACAGTTTATTTTGACAGGTAGGCTGTCACCAGTGTCAATGTGGTGCACACACCACTCAGTGATGCCTGGGGTCAAAGAGAACAGGCCAGCAAACTGCTCCAGCACTTGCTTACAGTCTCTGTGCTGCTGGTCTGTCAACTTGGGAGAGAGTATCACCCCCTCCACTGACCCATCTTGCACATTAGTGGAGAGGAGGTCGGGCACAGGCTCAGTTTCCTCCTCCACACCCTCATCAGTGACCAGTAACATGGTCATGTCTGCCCTGTCATGGTGGGGTTTCAATCTATTCACATTCAGGACCCTGTGAGGGTTCCTGGGGGTGCCAAGGTCAACCAAATAGGTAACCTCACCCTTCTTTTCTAAGATTGGATAGGGCCCACTCCACTTGTCATAGAGGGCCCTGGGAGCCACAGGCTCCAACACCCACATCAACTGTCCTGGAGTATACTCAGGCATAGTAGCCTTTTGATCATACCAGTGCTTCATGAGCTCCTGGCTGGCCTCCAGTTTCCTGTTTGCCTTGTACATGTACTCTGCCATTCTAGATCTCAGGCCTAGCACATAGTCAAGCACATTGTCATTTGCTTCTTTAAGAGGCTTCTCTAAAGACTCTCTTAGCAGGCTCAATGGCCCCCTCACAGGGTGTCCAAACACCAACTCAAAGGGACTGAAACCAACCCCTTTCTGTGGCACCTCCCTGTAGGCAAACAGTAAGCATGGGAGGAGAACATCCCATCTCCTCCTGAGTTTCTCTGACAACCCATTTATCATGCCCTTCAGGGTTTTGTTGAATCTCTCAACAAGACCATTTGCTTGTGGGTGATAGGGGGTGGTGAACTTGTAGTTGACACCACACTCATCCCACATAGCAGTCAGATAACTGGACAGGAAGTTCGTGCCCCTATCTGACACCACCTCTTTTAGAAACCCCACTCTGGTGAACACACCAAGCAGTGCTCTAGCCACCGCAGGAGCATCAATGGTTCTCAGAGGTATGGCTTCAGGGTATCTAGTGGCATGGTCAACTACCACTAAGATATACCTATTCCCTGATGCAGTAGGTGGGTCCAGGGGACCAACAATATCCATCCCCACCCTTTCAAAAGGAACCCCAACCACTGGCAGTGGTATTAGGGGAGCCTTTGTTTTACCCCCTGCCTTGCCACTGGCCTGACAGGTGACACAGGAGCTGCAAAACTCCTTTACCTTTTCAGACATATGGGGCCAGTAGAAATGGTTCACCAACCGGTTCCATGTCTTTGTCTGTCCCAAATGTCCTGCCAAGGGGATATCATGACCCAAAGTCAGGATGAACTCTCTGTACTTCTGGGGCACCACCAACCTCCTGGTGGCCCCCTCCTTGAGGTTTCTGGCCTCAGTGTAAAGCAGTCCATCTTCCCAGTAGAGTCTGTGAAACCCACTGTCATCCCCTTCCTCTTGCTTGGAAGCAATCCGCCTCAAGCTCTCAAGGGTGGGACAGTCACGCTGTCCCTGACTGAACTCCTCTCTGGAGGGTCCACCTGCTCCTGTCAGTTCTGCCAAATCTGACAGCTCTGGCAGGGATCGAGTCCCTCCCTCAGAGGCCAGATCCTCCCCATCAGGGTTAGATTCCGCCTGCACCTCTGGAGTTCCCTGGGCTGGCTCACCAGGCCCAGTACCCTTGTCCTTGGATGCTTGGCCCTTTGTTCCAGGGTCCAAGTGTCCAGCCCCTCCCTTCTGGCTAGTCTGTGACCTAGTCACAGCACATACCCACTCAGGGAGCTCCAATATTTTCATATGGAGTCCTCTCTCCACCTCTGACCACACAGAGGCTTCAAGATCATTGCCCAGTAAACACTGGACTGGGAGCACCTTTGACACAGCTACCTTCATAGGGCCTGTCACACCTCCCCATTCCAAATCCACCACAGCCATAGGGTGGAGTTTGGTAGTGCTGTCTGCATAAGTCACCTGGTGAAACTCACCAGGTAACAACCTCTCTGGAGGCACCAGCTCATCCAGGACCATAGTTACACTAGCCCCAGTGTCTCTGATAGCCTCAACCTCAGTCCCATTCACTTTAGGCCTCTGCCTGTACTTGTCCATGTTTGGAGGTAAGGCAGTAAGGGTTGCAATATTCACCCCACCCAGGGGCACTAAGGTTGCTTCCACCACCTGACTACCCCTCACTGGGGCACCACTCTCCACCCCTACACTGACACTGGCAATCCCTGTGAATGGCCCCTTAGGGGCGAGCTTCTTGGTGCAGACAGCATCTCCCTGCTTGTGCCCTGGCTGTTGACAGTCATAGCACTTACCCACCTTTGAGGGATCAAAGAACCTACCAGGCTTTCCCTGAAACCCCCTCCCTTTGAATTTGGGTTGGCTCGGGGCCCCCCCTGATTGTGCAGGTTTTTGTGGGTCTTTGGAGGACTCCTTAGGTTTTTGACCTTCATTTCCCTGGGCTTTCCCTTGGGGAGGGACCTGTCCTCCTTTCTTCTGGTCAGCCCCTGGTGCTGAATGGAAACCCGGGTTCTCACCCACTCATCAGCGGATTCCCCCAGCTCTCTGGGGTCTGTCAGCTTAGAGTCCACTAGATACTGGCGTAACTTCTCTTCTGCACAATGAGTCAAAATGTGTTCTTTCAAAAACAAATTATACAATCCCTCATATGTGTCAACTTTGTTACCAACAATCCAGCCTTCCAGTGCCTTCACTGAAACGTCCACAAAGTCTACCTAAGACTTTGAACTCAATTTCTGGGTGCCTCTAAACTTCACCCTGTACTGCTCTGGAGTCAGACCAAACCTCTTGACTAAGCATGCCTTCATCTGCTGGTATGATTCTGCATCCTCTCCCTTCAGGGTCAGGAGCCTATCCCTCCCAGCTACTGGAATCAACTCCCACAGGAGTGCACCCCAATACCTAGAGTGGACCCTACTCATTTTAAGGGCCCTCTCAAAAGCTGCTAGCCACTTGTCAATGTCATCCCCCTCAGTGTACTTGGGCATTATGCCCTTGGGAAGTTTAGGTTCAAATCTACCACCCCTGGACATTTCAGCATCTTCTTCACTTTCACTGCCACCATTCCTCTTCTCCTCCTCCCTCTCCCATCTTCTCTTAGCCAATTCGAATTTCTCCTTCTCCAAGGCAATCAACTCTAATTGAGCCTGAAGCTGTCTCTCTGCAAGGGACAGTAGTGGTTCCTGAGTAAGAGACCCTTCCCCACTCCCACCACCACCTTGATTCACTTGGCTAACACTAGTCACAATGGAAGAGGCATCATCCTCAACCTCCTCTGGGAGGAGGTTGGTGAGGACACCCTCTATCCCCCCTTGTCTCTCCTCAGCTGCCCTGGCCCAGGCCTTTAGGGACTCAATCAACCCTGCCTTCCTAAGCTTCTTGGAAGCAGGCAGCCCCCTAAGCCTACACTGTACCCTAAGCTCAGCCATCTTGAACTGGGACAGTTTAGCCAGGTCCAGCTCCATGGTTCCCTAGTTTTGGGTCACAAAAAACTAGGCACAACTGACTTAGAACAATTTGGAAAAATCAAAACAATGTATTAAAAACAGTTTAGTCCAAATTCCAAAAATCAAACTCAAAAGTTTTGTTCTAAGGCAATTTAGAGGATTTTTACAATCTTAAATTATTCACTGAAAGGTGTACTTTTTAAACACAAGTCCTCATCCACACCGCTGAGCACCAAATGTTGGAAAGTTGGTTATTGGTAGGGGCAAATGTAGGTCTGCCACTGGCAATAAGGCCACTAACACATGATAGGACTCAGCATAGGTCTTAGAAAATTATTCCTATGCTCAACCCTTGGTAACGTGGCTGCGAGCAGACAGGCTTAACTTCAAAGACAGGTATGTAAAGCATTTAAAAACACCATTTCAGTAAATAATTAAGACACAACACAAAATAAAAATCCAACACCAATTTATAAAAATAGGTAATATTTTTATCTTTTAAATGACACCAAAACGAAAAAACTCCACTGTAGGGAACCAGAGATATGAATTTTTAAAGATTAGTCACTTTCTAGTGCTTAGAAACCAACAGTGCCCCTTTTAGTCATTTCGTTTTCTCTGACAGGGACACCTTTAAAATTGTTCTGGAGAATCTCACCAATGTTGGGCGCCTTCTCCAGCAGGCGGGGTCCAGTTAGAACTCCTTCCTGAAGTTCTGCTTGCGGGTCCCAAAGTATCCAACACACAATCCAAGGTTCTGGAATCTCCAAGAGGGTCCTTGAAAGTGTGAAAATTCAATTCCGCAATCCACTTGAACAAAACCCTTACAAATCCACTGGTACTCCAGGCTGGGAATTCTTTGTGGGGATGTCCAGGTGAGCTCTGTTAACCTGTAGCTTGCAGGGAGTCCACTCTTTAGTCCTTTTGCAGCAAAGTAATCCACAGGGCTGTAGTTTCAGTTGGTGCAGTCTTCAGAGGTCAGGCCTTAGAAATCTTTGCACAGCAAAACTTCTCAGCAGGGCACTTCTTACTTCAGTAAGTTTCAAGCAGCAGATCTGGAGGGCTCTGCCCCTCTCAGATACTTATTCAAAATTCTCTGGGTCAAGCAGCAGGTCACTTCTGACCAATGAGTGCAGGGCAACACCTCATAGTTATGACCACATCCTGTAGAGTGTGGCATTATTTTGTCCCAGAGTGCATCAAATCTTCCAAATCCATAATGGCTGATTTTTCAGCAAGGAGGTAAGAGCTGGCTAAACACACCCCCTGGGATGGCTTATCTCCATGGACTCTCCCCCTACCATCTGCACATACCTTCCTTAAGCCTAGCCCTGACTCTGGGTCAAGAGTGTCAGAGTGAAACTGAAACCCAGGCCTCCCCTCTGCCTTGGAAGAGCATGGTTTACGACTCCACCCCCTGGCCTGGCATTCCTATGGACCAGCACACTGCCCTCCCAGCAGTGTTGGTAACCCCAGGGGCTCTTTATCACCTCTTCAAAGCAGCCTGGCTAATCCACTTAACTCTGACCAATCAGGGCAGACCACTGGAAAGCTGAATTTGGACTTACAAACAAGAAAGTCTTATAACTTCTTGTATGTACATTTTAGGAGAAATTCAACAATATAATATTGTTGGATTTACTACTACCATTCTGGGAAGTCTTTGAATGGTCAGGCTAGTCCTCTCCTATCAATAGTTATTAATCCATAACTTCCTACCATGTTAACCTATGGGCCATGGGATTTGCAATGGGGAAAATGACTTGGGCCAGTTTTCTAGCACCAGGGCTTATAAAAACATATTTTATAAGTATTCCCCTAATTTCTACAGGACCCCCACCCTCAGTGCAACTAGGGGAGACTTTAGGGGTTCTGAATCTGGAGAAATATTGCAGATCCTCCTTCCACAGTGCTTCTAGCATCAAAGTCGAATTTGAGCAGCACTGTACCACAATGTGGGGAGTGAAATGTGAAATTTCACTTTACCCAGGCATATAAAAACTCATTTTATAAGGGTGTACCTTATACATATCTGACCCCCCACCCCTGGGATACCTAGGGGAGACACTGGGGGTCCCTAATATGCCAAAACATTGTAGGTTACCTATTTTTAAGTGCCTCTACCACCAAAGTCGAGTTTGAGCACAATTTACTTTTTAAAAGCAGTCCTGGCAGCCAGGGCTGTTTTTAAACTGACCCCAGGCTTCAGAAGTGCACACATGCAAGTGCAGAAAAGCTGCTGGCCCCTAAACTGCCATGCCCCAGGAGACTGGGGACTTCTAGGTAGTTTCAATCCCCTGCCCTATTATATACTAGGGGCTTATGGGGTAGGTCATGCCAATTACAGGAGTACCCCACCATACCATAGTGTACCCTAGTGTATGTTGGGTGTCTTAACTGTATTCTAATGTGTTCCTTTCAGCTTGGCACTGGCCCTGGGCCTGGTTAGACAGAGCCCAGGGTCAGTCAGAGTCAGTTACCACCAGTTCCAATCAGCAAAAAGTTGGGGGGTGCCCAGGGCACAGGATGACTTTGCAACACACACATTGATCACAAATGCCTCAGCACCAACCATAGTAGTAATGATGAGCGTGCAGGAATGAGCAGAGCTGTGTAGGAGTGATACAGAAGAAATGGTTGCATAGTTCTAAACAGTTGTATAGGTCCTGTCGTGGACATATCCAGTGGCCAGTAACCTAGGCAACAGATGCCTGACAGCATCTATCAATGTGATCACTACATTAGGGGTCCTAAACTCAGGTTGGCTAGCATAGGTGCGTACAATAATATATAGACATCATACTTCTGCCCATTAAACTACATCTCTGATTAGCTACAATAAGCTACAACATCCGTCCCAAAAATGTCAAGTTAAAGTATTTACAGATACCGTGTCAGGAAACAAGTATTTGTACATTCACTTCTATCCACCACTGTCCATACCGAAATGATGTAAAGTCGCATATATATCTGGTTTGATAGGGTTTGTCTGCTGCTAGCACTCACACAATAAATATTACATCTAAGATTGACACGTATGTCCGCCTCTGGTCTCAGCAGCCTGAGATACTGCTGAGGGACTGCCGATAGAGCAAGGGGTGGAAGCTAAACAAAGTAAACAAAGATCTTAGAGCCTTGTTTACTTCTTTCCCACTGCTGTCTTTGTTACCAGAGCAGCAATGGGAGGGCCATGGGTACCACCCTCAAGCCAGGGGCAACAGCTGCTGCCCTGCATACACATAACTGACTTCCATGTAAAGCATCAGGAAACCTACAGTGACACCTACCTCATTTATGGATCTGCAGTTATTAGAGAATTGTTAAAGAAAGGGATGAAATGCAGAACTGATAGGACATGAAAGGTGTTCTACTGATGGAGGTGGATGCATGGCTAGGGGGGAGTGCGGCGTCTGAAGGCATCTATGTGGTGTTGCAGTGTGGATGGCGGGAGGGCATTTCGGAGGCAGGAGGAATGAGAATAAAACATGAGGTGTATTTCAGTGAAGTCTGCGCCCTGTCACTCCGAGGACAGCATCTGTATATGCTGTGTGCGTGGACATGAATTAAATATGAACCCTGAAACATGAGCCATCTGTGTGCGCTGTCTCTGCCTTGCGTGAGCTCTACAGATCTCTTCCCTCTAAGAAAACGCCAGTGTGGTCATATTTTCGAGTCTCAGTCCTTAAGGCATTTACAAAATCCGAATAAAGCTACTTTCCCAGGCTAGACACTCTGTTCAAATAGAGACTGGAGCTCCGCCAGACATCTTGCGCAGCGCAAGCAGGTTACTTCTCAGAAGGCAAGGTGGCAGAAAGGGGCCTTGAAGTGCTCGCAGGAGAAGGACGGAAGTTGGATGCATTCAGACATCTGTGCTGGGGATATCTGTAACACACGAGCAGCTGTTGCAAAGGCACATCTGCCAGCTGAGATCTTAGAACCGAGGCGCTTCTGGGTCTGTGCCAGCTCACTGCATGAACTGTGCCTACCTACTGTGGGCAGGGTGGGATCAGAGAGGGAGGCCGAGGCCTCTGTTTACAAAGGGTCAGAACTGTGCCTACCTACTGTGGGCAGGGTGGGATCAGAGAGGGAGGCCGAGGCCCCTGTTTACAAAGGTGAGAACTGCGCCTACCTACTGTGGGCAGGATGGGATCAGAGAGGGAGGCCGAGGCCTCTGTTTACAAAGGTGAGAACTGCGCTTACCTACTGTGGGCAGGGTGGGATCAGAGAGGGAGGCCGAGGCCCCTGTTTACAAAGGGTCATAACTGCGCCTACCTACTGTGGGCAGGATGGGATCAGAGAGGGAGGCCAAGGCCCCTGTTTACAAAGGTGAGAACTGCGCCTACCTACTGTGGGCAGGATGGGATCAGAGAGGGAGGCCGAGGCCTCTGTTTACAAAGGGTCAGATGAGCTTTGAGGCCTCCAAGTATCACTAAGCATCTTGTGATTTCAAGTCCCGCACTTAGGGGCTCCTTATGATGGTGGGCGGACATCAGTCCGCCCGCCATCATAACGGTGATGGGACCGACCACCAGACGTGCGGCGGTCCCACCAGTACAATTAGGATGCGCCCGCCATATTGGCGGGCGCATCCTGGCCTTTTACCATTGCGGACGGTGCTGCTGGCTGCAGCACCGTCCGCAATGGTAAAAGAGCATGCACAGCATTTCCCCGCACCACGTGGCAGGCACCACGCAGTGCCTGCTACTTGGTGCAGGGGACTGGGTACCATGGGTACCCCCCCAGTGCACCCCCCTCCCCACAGAGGGGGCCCGCAACGGGCCCCCAAAGCCAATCCCTGCCAGCCTTTCCATGGCGGCATCACCACCATGGAAAGGCCTCTCCAACACCCACATCCTAATATGGCGGACGGTGCCTGCTAGGCACTGCCACCATCTTAGTGGCCCAGCTCCGCCCGGCAGGCAATCGTAACGATTGCCACCGGCGGGAAAGTGGCGGACGGACTTTGCGTCTGCCGCGATACCCACCGCCATCCTAATATAGCGGTGGATAAATCTCCTTACGATGGCGGAACGATCGCCACCGCCGGCCTGGCGGTGGCGATCGTTCCACCATCGTAATGAGCCCCTTAATTCCTTCTTCAACCCTTCTTGAGAGGTGGGCTCAATGTGAGCATGAACTCTGGATCGATGGGCGTGCCTCATGTGTGGTTATCATTTTATTGTGTCACGCGAGTGTGTATGCGTCTGCGTATGTATGTGCACGCATTTGTGGGTGCACATGTGTTTGTGCGTGCATGTGTGTGCGTATGTGTGCGTGTGTTAGTGTGTTTGTGAGAGAGAAAGAGAGAGAAGATTCGGTTTGGTGGAATTAAATCTGCTTAAAATCCTCCTGTGTGCGGGGTTCCCTGTTGAAAATCTGCAGGGGCTGGAGCCCAGTAAACTGCAACGAATGCCCACAAAACTAAAAAGAAGGAAATGCTCATTTGGAGAAAGAGTACGAGAAAACAATAACGACATTTTTTATGGAATTTTAGGGGAGAAGGTTTCTCCCCGGGTGATTATTGCATGTGCACCCGCACACACCCACGTAATGAATTCACGCAGACATTCTAGGACAGACATTCTTTGTAGATCCCAGAGAAGTGGTAATTACGCTCCTAATACAGGAGGCAAGCTGCAGGAGTGGATTTATTATTTTCTGAAGCCCTACTTCGAGACTTTGACCATTATTCTGATATGTAACTGACCCCTGTATTTATAACGATCATTGCGGTAAATATCTTAATTTGACCCTTGTGCAGTATAATGCAGCAGTGCCAGGCATCAACAGTGGCTTCTAGTTCTTCCCAGCGTCTTCTCCATATCAGCAAGGGGGACGCCACGTCTTGCCCTGGTTTGATATTTGCGTAACAAACAGAGGGTTACTGGACTTGCATTTTCAGTGCTTTTATATAATGTTTTGTCAGCGTCTCATGGCATACTTCCGATGTGCTGCCGTTTTGCAAATGCTTGCATTTCTGTCCGCTTGCCTTTGTATTCTGACCTATATTGTTGTGACTCGTATTTGTTAGCGCCTAGAGGCCTTTTGTCGTAAGAGTGCTCTGTAAGTACCTAAAACGCAGGCAGACAAGTATCACTGCGGTCCTGCCAAAGTGCGATCAGGCTCGAGCTAGTGGCGACAGGCAGAGGCCACCCACTTCCGTCTGATGAAGGCCCCTTCTCATCACTTGGCAGCAGGACAGTTCAAGACTCAGCTTTTCAACGCATTTCGCAGCTGGTACTCAGACATCCCCCTTGGAATAAGTAGAGCATGTAAAATTAACTTCCTTTGCACTCTGAAACAAATATTTGCAGAGCAGCGGAATTTTCATTCAATTTATTACTTAACATTTATCAATGCGGCAGGGATTCAGAGGGGGATTTTTTATGTGCTAAATTGCAAAATCTTTAATCGCAAACTTTTGGTAATTTTATGGTTTCTATCCACACTTCACAAAGCTTTCTACGTGTGGGTTTTACCTTAAAATCACACTAGGAAAACCAGGAAGCTGCGTAAACTCTGGGGAGGACAGCGCGTGGTATTCATTCGAGACTCTGATTGTGTGATGAAAACTGCGCTCACTCTGAACAGCGTTGTGAACAAAGCAAGACAATGATAATGCTAATAAGGGTAATGTGTGCATTAATGTACTTCATGCATATGTCTATTGATGTTGAAATGTAAACTAAAGAGTCTTATTTTGTAAAGGTCTCGTGGTCTGCAAATGCCCCATTTTCTAATGCTTCTCTCGTAGTCTGCCAAGTGTCATTATTTTGGGTGGTTCCCCATTTCTTTATTATGTTTGTTGGCATATTTGGAACACCGGGCACTGAGAGACTCGCAATGCAGGTGCTCATCCCCTAAAACATGGTGATTAATTGGCTAACCCTTATTAGAAAATTTGAGGAAAAGCCACAGTAAAGATTAACAGAAATCTTTTAAGTGGCATCAACTTTGGCAGAAACCTTTTAGCTAGCATACATGTTTGATGTAAGTGACAGAGTGCATCGTGTACATGAAACACTTTAAAAACTTAGGACCTGGCCATGCCAGGCTCTGTGCCCAACTCCGCGATGGGTGGCTAATCCTCCCACTGTTGGGATCAAGTTCCCAAGTCCTATAATGGCGGCACTACATTTTCTTCAGAGTCGTGGCCAACCTGCCAGATCACTCGTACCGCAGTACCACCAGTACCCAAATGGCTGATGGGAGAAACTGCTCCCTCTGCCTATCAGAAGGAACTATTTTTTATTTTTTGTACTGCAGCACTCCCGCTGGTCATACCGTCCAGATGTACCTAGTTGTTTTACTCCTTCTATGCGCAACCTGAGCCCCGCTTAAATACTAAGAGCCCAGTCTGGCTTCAGGTCGCATCATTGTACAGAATCAGCCTTACTGATGGGTACTGAATCCTTGAGACGTTACGCTGGTGGGGGTCTGATGGCGGTGCTGATCATGCTGGATGTAAGCTCCGCCTTTGATACTGTGTCTTATGGCCTACTTCTACATCAGCTAGGTGACTGCGTGGTGGGGGAGCTATGCTTGGAGATGGGTGGCATCTTTTCTCCAAGACCGCTCCTTTTAAGTGGTCCAATAGCCTTATTCTTCAGATCCAATATCTTTGCCACAGGGGGTGCTGCGGGGCTCTATATTGAGCCCTACATTATTTAACATCTACATGTGCCCATTGGCTGAAATGATGTCGTGTCACATTGTGACTATTGTGTCTTATGCTGATGACACTCAATTAATAGTCACTCTAGCTCCGGAGGTAGAAGGAATGCCTGCCCAGTTTGTAAGGTGTTTGTTGGAGTTGGCCAACCGGATGACCAATAGTTGCCTCAGACTTAATGCTAACAAAACTGAGGTTCTCATTGTTAGGAATTCTCCCTCCATCTGGACGTTGGTCTGGTGGCCTGGTGTAGTGGGTTCTATCCCAGTTCCGAAGGAGAAAGTCAAGAATCTGGGAGTTTGGCTCGGCCCAAACTTATCTTTGGAACACTAGATATTCGCCGTGGCAGGGAACTGTTTTAACACTCTGAAAATGCTAAGGAACATTTTTGATGTTCTTCCGCTTTCTGTCAGGAAAACCATTGTACAGGCATTAGTTACCTCGCAGTTAGACTACTGCAGTGTCCTCTATCTAGGGGTTACAAAAGGGAGACTCCAGAAATTACAGAGAGTACAAAATGCTGCAGCCCGCTTAGTGTTAAACCTACCGATACGTGCTCCTGCCGGTCCAGCTTTGGTCACCCATCATTGGCTGTCACTCACCGAGAGAATTTTATTCAAAGCTTTGGGCTTCTGCCATTGAATTTTTAATGATAGAGGTCCACGATATCTGACCTCATTGATGATCGGCCACCATTCAAGTCACAGTCTTAGGTCCTCGGGCACCAAACTTGGCAGCGGGTCTGCAGGTGAGGAAAGCCAGGTTGGGTTGCCGCTCTTTTGCTTTCTTAGTGCCGAATGCTTGGAATTCCCTACATCTTCATTTGAGGATGGAACCGTTGGAACTGCTGTTGCGAAAGAGGCTTAAAACTTGTTTTTTTGAATCTACTGAGGGCCATGTTTATAGGGGGTTATAATGAGTCACGGTGGAGTTTATTGATTCTATGACCATTGGTAGGGTTTGACTTCAGGTTGTTTGTTTCCCCTGGCCTTTCTTATGAGTACTGGGACATGCCGGCAGGCATAACTATGTGCTTTACAAATTCAAATATTATTATTTATGAGTGGGTTTCTTCGTTCTTGCACAATGCAACATGGTGCATGTGAGATGGAAGCCCAAAATACAATATATGAACCCACGCAAGCTCACCTTGCATGGCCCTGAGTGGCTTCATAAATCCAGAATAACGCAACACAGCGCAAAATGCTGTGGTGCGCTACTCTGCACCAGGGAGGCGTTCCTTGGGTGTTGCGTGGGTGTTGCAACATCCATGGATTTTGACACATTCCCAGATTTAACAAAAGTGGTAGACCTGGGAATGCTCCTCGTTACTTCTTCTTTCTATGCTGCAGCACACACTGAAAGAGTAAAATGCCTCAGAGGGTTGGTTTTGTGCCAGAAGGTGCCCCTTCCTGCACAAAAACAATCCTCCTTACAATGCAAGGGTGCCTGATTTGGCGCTAGCAGCCAAAATGGCACCAGCGCAGGGACAAAGGCAATAATGTGGCGTATTCCTTTAAATACGCACATTCCTGCCCTTTTCCTGTCACACAGCGCAGCAAGATGACTTGCTGAGCAGCATGTCTTTCTTAGAAATTTATGCCATTAATTTCTCGAAAATGGCTAAATGGATTTACACCTTATCACAAAAAGCATGCTTTGTGAGTAAAGTTCTAACTTTCTGGTATAATTCTGTTCAGCCATTTTTTCTGTATCAGAGAGCAAAGTTTCCGATGGGGATTAGCATTGGGAAACCAACATTTTGCAACCCCCCTTTTTCTTTGCCCGCCCTTGATGACCAGAGTGAAACTTTCCATGAAGAAACCAAGGTGGATGAACAAAAGTCTACAGACATTGTAGCTGCTCCCTGCCAAATCAATATCACAAGTAGGATAAACAACACTGCTCTCCTCTCCATCTACTCTAACCTGGAACAGCAACTTCCCTTTGGTTTCTTCCTCAATTTCCACCATATGCGCTTGTTTTGTGTCTTTTTTGCAAGCTCTAGGAAAATGTCCCTTTTTGTTCCATTTTCTGCACAGCACACCTATGGTTGAACAATTAGGATTTTAGCCAAATGGTTGCTATTCTCACATCTAAAGCATTTCATTTCGGATTTTCTGAGTGTGCTTTAGTTTAAACAGGGTGCGTTTTTTCAGTTTATATTCTTCCTCCATGTTTAAAAAAATCAGTGATGTCACTTACAGTATTTGATGACACTTTCATCTCTTTTGTAGAACAAAGCCTTATGTTCAATGCTTTTTTGCAATTTCAATCAGTTCAGCAAAATTTGGATTACGTGCTAAATGTTTTTACCTGAATCCTACGATAATTTGTACATCTAACTAACTGGTCTCTTATCAGCAAATTATATAGAAATCTGAAGTTACTAGTATATGAAAGTTCTGTCAAGACCACAATGTAGCTTATCTACCTCTCATTTCTGTCTGCCCCCTAATGAAAAATCTGTGCTTTTTCACTACTCTGTTAACCTTTTCCCCAAAATGTTCCTCTAGTTTTAAAAAAAAAAGTTTTTGGGCAAATATCCAGTTGTTTAGGTAAGTTTTCAAAAATAATTCTACCAAAAATGCTTAGATTATGCAACCAAACGCATTATTTGCATAAAATGTGAAATGCTATAGGTTATGACTCAAAGATCTTTGTCCATTCTTTCCATGGGAGAATGTTTTCCCCAACATCATTCAGGAATGGAGGTGCTGTGAGATGCTGGCTGCAGAAATACTGGAAAGGGGAATCGGGGGTTAGAGCCAGAAAACTCAATGTAAGGCACGAGCATGTTAATAAGATAAAATGCAAAAAACTAATATTGAAATGTTGATTCCTACTGGGTGGAGAGCCTAGACTAATTACATACAAGATATTGAGAATAGAATGGAGACTAAATGGAGCAGAAATCTATAGGCAAGTCTCCTACAATACGTAGAACAGTCTAGTCCTATTTTTAGAGAAGGGAAGAGGAAGAGATTCAATGTTGTCATGTGACCAGAGATCATCAGCAGAGGCTTCACTGGCACTTCTCTGAATCACGTAAAAAAAAGTCCTTGGAGATTCGAGGACTTTGCTGCATTTCCTCAGGAGCAGAGCAAAGGAAAGGCAGGCGCAGTAATAGTCTTCCTGTGCTATCAGCAGGGTGACTCCACAACAGGATTACACTGCACTTCACTGCGTGTGCAGTAGCGGAGAGGCACAGAAAGTATTTGGAGTAAGTCATCAATAGATTTGCTCCCAGAGCACAGTCAACAGAGTGGCTTCCCTGTATGGAAGTGCCTCCGAGGCATGAAAACAACAGTCCCTGGTTCTGTTAACTGGGGGACCTCAGCCAGCCGCAGCTTGTGCAGGTAAGAATGGTGGGGCGGTGGAGCTGGGTTCGGGGGGGGGGGATTAGACAGACGACCACAAAGGATAATTAAATAAATAATTGATTTTCCCTCGTCGTCATCTGTCGAAATACCCCCCACCCACCCATCCCCACTGCCCCAACGCTCTTTCCTGCACGGGCCGTGGCTGGCCTCAGCTCCCATCCTATTGTAATGTGGACAAGGGTGGATCAAACCATTCCTCTCAGCCCAGCCCCCAGGGTGCTCAGAAAGCAAAGCATCTCCACAGCGTGGTAACATGTTGGTAGTGTCAATGAATGGAATGGCCTCACCACAGCAGTTCAAGAGTTAGTAGTCAGAGAGAGGGATGCCTCCACGCTGCTAGTGCTGATAGTAAAGTAGCCTCACCGCAGCTGCTGGCAAACCCACACAATGAGCATACGGCGGGGTGTCTCTCTCAGAGAGTGAGCCCCAGTTTTTCTAGAGCCCTCCAGTCGTAAACAAAGGGAGGAGCAGAAAACCATCCTACAGCACTCCTGCTCACTTTGTCCAAGGGAGCGGGATTGAGATGGCATGCAATTCAAAATGCCAGACTTTGTTCCAAGTGACCTGTCTCCACAAAGCACTTTGAGAGAGGACCACGACAGGGAACATGCTCACTTTGAAGCATTGTAGCAGAAGACATTCTGAGGCAAGAGAGTAGAAACTGTCTTCCGCCCAGCCACAAAACGTCCCCATCAACTGGTGATGGAAGTAAAACATGTACGTTTGAAGGAGATTTTATTCCACGTGGTTGACTTCAATGTTCTTCTCAAAGGGCTTTTTCCTCATACCTAACCACCTCTCCATCAAAATTCAAACATTCAAGCTGTCAGAATCTAGAACATACCAAAAGGGAATAGGGTAGAAGTAAGGGACGGTAAGGGACAAAGGATGGAAAGGTGAGGGAATAAGTCCTGACTACAATAGCCTAAGATATTAAAAAATCATCAACAATTGTGTACATTTGCACTGTTCTTAACAAGAAATTTGTGAAAGATATATGCCCCCTCCAGAAATGCAATAAGTTTTGACAGGGCACAGATGAAATATTTTAATGTAATCATGGTGTATCAAGCAAGCTTGACATTCCCCAAAGGGTTGGATGCTAGGCACCCCATGTAATTGAAAAACTAGTGGAGTTTAAGCCGTTATTCACCTAGTAAACTTTATGTCCCTAAAAACATTGTTCTAAGCAGTTCAGAAAATTTAATTTTACATGAGCGATCAATTTTCATCACATTGGTCCTCATTACTTCATTTTACCTACTTTCTTTGTTCCATCCAACACCTTCCAATGAGATTCCAAGGAGATTCTCCATCATATGTCACGACTGAGAATCTCCTTGGAATGAGCACCATGTGAACTCGAAAAAGGACAGCACACTTACAGTCTCAAGAAACGTTTTGGAGTATTGCTAAACATTGCTGTAAGATCTTTGTAAACATATTAATAGCAATCTGGTTACAACAATCTTACGGACATCATTTTACTAACTGTTGACACCATCATGCCATTATTGCTAGCATTATGTCAAGTATCACTGCCATTATAGCCCAGCAGGCATGCACCCATACACACACACACACACACACACACACACTTGAGTACACATAGACATACACATCAGCAAGCACATTTTTTTTATGCTTTTCCTGCTCAAACATGTTTCACTCCATCAACTGTGCCTGACCTAGAGTGTGGTCCTCCCCTGCCCCAACATTCTGGTCTGAGTGCACACCAATCACACTGCTCAAATGTTGTGTAGGATTTGTAATTGATTTTGCATATGGTGCTGTGTTGGAGAGCTGTGAACTGTTCCTTCAGTCTCCAACTTACTAACAGAAAGCTGGTTTGCCCATGTTTTAAACTAGACATGGGCAATCAGAGATGGAAACTTTGTGCAGTATCACCTCTACGGCCATCTCACTGACACCCACATGGGCCTCACACTGCCCTCACTCTGACAACCAGAGCACAGCAACTAAAGTTGCTGCACTGCGATGTGTGAAAGGCAGAGAGCAGAACAGTTTGGTAGCTACTAAGAGGTTTCTGTCTTGTCCAGCGACTGCAAATGTTTGGCCGCCTTGTGCCAAAGCACACACTCTTGTACCATAATGCAAGAGTGTATATGTGATGTCACGCTTAGGTTTGTATTGGAAGGATATCCTTTTGATACAAATAGTATGCTTTGACATAGTTTAACACTTCCTAGCTTTGCAATTTGCAATTAGGCACACATTCAAAGTTTGAAAAGTTTTGAGAAAAGTAAACTTTTCTTAAACTTTACAACTGTCTCGTGGAGGAGTACATTTTTGGTGCAAAGTCTTGTCTAACTTTTTTAATGTGTAGGTCTTTGTGGTAAAGTCCATGGATGATTGCATGGGAATGTTCATGATCCACCCATGGAATGTCCCTTGACGCAAAGTAGCGTTAAGTAACACATAGCACAAAAAGAGGCATGTCTGAACGTCCGCCACACAAAGCCTGCCAGTGCGTTGTACAGTTGGCGGGGTGCATGAAAGCGGTCACATGTTTATATAAGACCATACGAGGGGACATGATTCAACCATTAGACACACTGAAAGCACGATGGGAGGAGGATCTGGGGACCCCCATACCAGAAGTAGATTGGGTCCACATCCTTGATTCTCGAAGGTCTTGAGGAACATCAGTTTCAAACTGATTAATTAGTACATCCTGCACAGGGTATACCTTACCCCCGGCCATATCAATAAATATTTCAAAACAGTAGACACAGCTTGCCCGAGCTGTGGGTAGGCGGGTGCTAAACATAAGCACATGCTATGGGACTACCCCCATCGGTGTCACTATGGAGGGAAGTGACGATAGTAGTGGCAACTTCTCCCTCTAGGGAGGTCCCCTGCGCACCTGATCACTGTTTGTTGAACTGGTTCCCACACCCCACCAAAAATAAGGCCACAAGCTGCTTCCAAGACCTATCGTTTCTTCTCACAAAACAGGAGATTACTCGACACTGGAAGGCCCCGGGAGGCCCTCGTCTCCTAATCTGGCATAAGGACATAGAAAGGTGGTCTGGTTATGAGGGAGAGGTGCTCCTTAGAGAGGCCGGGCAAGGCCTATGTTCGATGGAACTTGCGCAGGCATGGGAACAATAGTGGACTCCTTAAAAAATCCCACACCGAGTTCTCCCAAACGATCACAGGCACATTATCCTGTCCCAGCCCCTTCTCAGATGACTTCTACATTAGCTGTGCACATTGGTTGCTGTGCTACCCCAGTCAGTATCTATGTGAGTGATCCTCCATAAACTGTTGTCAGGTCTGATAAACAATGGAATAGCAACAGTGGACAACCCAAATTAAGTAGTGATCTGTTTCAGTGATTGGTGTTTCGACTCGAGGGGATGGGGGTGGGAGGGAGCTGAGACTATGGTGTTTGGATTGCGTAAGCCGAGATGTGTATCACCTGTTTTCACCATAACATTATATGTAGTGGCTATGCCTTACCAGGGCATTGATAAGCATGCTGTAATGGAATTATGCTTCACCCCAAACTTCCAATAAAACTTGTTTTAGAAAAAGTAACTGTTAGAAATGTGGGTGTCTAGTTGGCAGAGGTAGGTACCTTTGTCCAAATAGGGACCCTTGCTTCTAGTCAGGGTAAGGGGGATACACTTCTAAAATAACCCCTGCTCGCCCCCTTGGTAGCTTGGCACAAGCAGACAGGCTTATCTCAAAGGCAGTGTGTAAAGCATTTGTGAACACATACAGTAATACAGTGAAAACACTACAAATGGACACCACACCAGTTTAGAAAGATAAGTAATCTTTATCTAAACCAAAACAAGACCAAACGGCAAAAATCCACAATACAGTAATAAAAATATGCCTTTCAGATGGTAGAAATAGTTCAGTTCAATGCAAGTTGTAAATGCGACACTTTTCTCAAAAGTACCTTAGATGCGTCACGCAAAGTAAACAAAATGGCCGCAGGGAAGGTGATGCATCGGTTCTTTACACTCAGGGAAGGTGATGCGTCGATTCCTTGCTCCGGGGGAGGTGATGCGTCGGTTCCTTACTGCAGCGCAGGGGAGTTGATGCATCGATTCCTTACCAGAGAGGAGGTGATGCATCGTTTTCTTACTGCGTGGGGAGTTGATGCGTCTGTTTCTTACTGCGGCCCCCAACGATGCAACAGTCTTGGCGCCTCGATGCGATGGTTAAATATAACCTCTGATAAAAATAACAAAGAGTTTGAGTGGTGCTAGCATTACAAGAAGTGTGTTGTATTCGTGTCCAGATAGAGTTCCATGTGTCAACAGGGAGAGTATGCTGCAAATCCGATTCCCATAAAAGTTCAGTTTTACTCTTGGGGCGATTGGGAAGAGGAAAATGAAGATATTTGTATATATGGGAGGCCCGAACAGAAGAGGATGTAGATAATGGTTCTAATGGGGGATCAGATGGAGTAGATGAGGATCCAGATAGAAGAGAAAACTGTTGAGTTAAGAGCAATCTTAAAGAATTGTACTTAAGAAGGGAGGTGGCGGGCAGACAAAATTTGGCCTGAACTTCCCGAGAGGAAAGAAAGTGTGTACCTTAAACTAATTGTTTAACTTGAATTATCCCTTTGGCCACCCAGTCTCTCCAGAAAATAGTACGATTGGAGAGTTTGATGGACTTGTGCCATATAGGAGAATCCAGGAATACTTGTAGGGATGAAAGGAACTTGTTAAGGACTGGATTAAAAGTCGATATAAATTGTGAGATGGTTGGGGACTTAAATGAGCGAGGAGTGGGAGGGAAATTGGCTAGCGAGGAAAAAGGAAAGGGATGAATCAAGGAATCCTCCAACCTACCCCGGACTGATATGAAGGGTGTTTCGGAAGGAGATAGATATGGTAAAACCTGACGAATTAGAAAAGAGGAGTGGTACTGTTGGAAATTGGGGAAGTTAACTCCTCCCCGATCCTTAGGTGCAGACAAGGAAAATAAAAAGATGCGGGCCTTCCGGTTATTCCAGAGAAATTTACTTAAAATACTATTAAGAGTCTTAAAGAACGTTAATGGAAGCTTCACTGGTAACATGGACAGATAAAAATGTATAACAGAAGCATCATCATTTTGATTGTGTCCAACCTACCACACCAAGATAAATATAACAGAGACCATTTCCCTGCCATGTGAGTCACCTTCAATAAAAACATCTTCCAAATTAAGTTGAACTGTTTTGGCACTTGAAGAAGAGTATTTGACTCCCAAACAAGTAATGAAATTGGAGGTCCATTTGAAACCCGTACCTTCAAACATGTTTTTTAAGCAATATTTGTTTAGTGGGAGCACTTCAGATTTAGAAAAGTTTAACTTATAACCCGACAGGGCAGCGTATAAAGATAGAGTGTCAGTAAAAGCGGGTAAAAAGATAATGGGGTTGGAGATATATAACAAAATGTCATCCGCATAAGCAGTGAACTTGATTTCAATAGATTTAAAGGTAAAACCCCGAAATAAGGAAGAATGACGTAAAGAATGGAGAAAAAGTTCAAGAGATAATATAAAAAGCAGAGGAGAAAGAGGGCAGCCTTGACGAGTGCCTCTTTGGAGGGTAAAATAAGAAGATTGAGATCCATTAACAAAAACCGAAGTGGTTGGGGAAGAATATAGCAAACTTATAAGAGACAAGATACCAGGGCCAAAACCATGCCATTTAAGTGCCCACATCATAAAAAGCCAGTGAATGCGGTCAAAGGCTTTCTCAGCGTCTAAAGTAATGTCTGCTACAGGTGAAGAACTCTTAGATGCAAGATGAATAATGTTTAGAAAGGTTCTTGAATTGTCAGCCAGGCAGCACACACTGAAAGAGTAAAATGCCTCAGAGGGTTGTTTTTGTGCCGGAAGGTGCTCCTTCCTGCACAAAAACAATCCTCCTTACAATGCAAGGGTGCCTGATTTGGCGCTAGCAGCCAAAATGGCACCAACGCAGGGACAAAGGCAAGAATGTGGCGTATTCTTTTAAATACGCACTTTCCTGCCCTTTTCCTGTCACACAGTGCAGCAAGATGACTTGCTGAGCAGCATGTCTTTCTTAGAAATTTATGCCATTAATTTCTCGAAAATGGCTGAATGGATTTACACCTTATCACAAAAAGCATGCTTTGTGAGTAAAGTTCTAACTTTCTGGTATAATTCTGTTCAGCCATTTTTTCTGTATCAGAGAGCAAAGTTTCCGGGGATTAGCATTGGGAAACCAACATTTTGCAACCCCCCTTTTTCTTTGCCCGTCCTTGATGACCAGAGTGAAACTTTCCATGAAGAAACCAAGGTGGATGAACAAAAGTCTACAGACATTGTAGCTGCTCCCTGCCAAATCAATATCACAAGTAGGATAAACAACACTGCTCTCCTCTCCATCCACTCTAACCTGGAACAGCAACTTCCCTTTAGTTTCTTACTCAATTTCCACCATATGCGCTTGTTTTGTGTCTTTTTTGCAAGCTCTAGGAAAATGTCCCTTTTTGTTCCATTTTCTGCACAGCACACCTATGGTTGAACAATTAGGATTTTAGCCAAATGGTTGCTATTCTCACATCTAAAGCATTTCATTTAGGATTTTCTGAGTGTGCTTTAGTTTAAGCAGGGTGCGTTTTTTCAGTTTATATTCTTCCTCCATGTTTAAAAAAATCAGTGATGTCACTTACAGTATTTGATGACACTTTCATCTCTTTTGTAGAACAAAGCCTTATGTTCAATGCTTTTTTGCAATTTCAATCACTTCAGCAAAATTTTGATTACGTACTAAATGTTTTTACCTGAATCCTACGATAATTTTTACATCTAGCTAACTGGTCTCTTATCAGCAAATTATATAGAAATCTAAAGTTACTAGTATATGAAAGTTCTGTCAAGACCACAATGTAGCTTATCTACCTCTCATTTCTGTCTGCACCCTAATGAAAAATCTGTGCTTTTTCACTACTCTGTTAACCTTTTTCCCAAAATGCTCCTCTAGTTTTTTGTTTTTTAAGTTTTTGGGCAAACATCCAGTTGTTTAGGTAAGTTTTCAAAAATAATTCTACCAAAAATGCTTAGATTATGCAACCAAATGCATTATTAGCATAAAATGTGAAATGCTATAGGTTATGACTCAAAGATCTTTGTCCATTATTTCCATGGGAGAATTTTTTCCCCAACATCATTCAGGAATGGAGGTGCTGTGAGATGCTGACTGCAGCCAAACTGGAAAGCGGAATTGGGGGTTAGAGCCAGAAAACTCAATGTAAGGCACGAGCTTGTTAAGAAAATAAAATGCAAAAAACGAATATTTAAATGTTGATTCCTACTGGGTGGAGAGCCTAGACTAATTACGTACAAGATATTGAGAATAGAATGGAGACTAAATGGAGCAGAATTCTGTAGGCAAGTCTCCTACAATACGTAGAACAGTCTAGTCCTATTTTTAGAGAAGGGAAGAGGAAGAGATTCAATGTTGTCATGTGACCAGAGATCATCAGCAGAAGCTTCATTGGCACTTCTCTGAATCACGTATAAAAAAGTCCTTGGAGATTCGAGGACTTTGCTGCATTTCCTCAGGAGCAGAGCAAAGGAAAGGCAGGCGCAGTAATAGTCTTCCTGTGCTATCAGCAGGGTGACTCCACAACAGGATTACACTGCACTTCACTGCGTGTGCAGTAGCGGAGAGGCACAGAAAGTATTTGGAGTAAGTCATCAATAGATTTGCTCCCAGAGCACAGTCAACAGAGTGGCTTCCCTGTATGCAAGTGCCTCCGAGGCATGAAAACAACAGTCCCTGGTTCTGTTAACTGGGGGGCCTCAGCCAGCTGCACCTTGTGCAGGTAAGAATGGTGGGGTGGTGGAGCTGGGTTCGGGGGGGGGATTAGACAGACGACCACGAAGGATAATTAAATAAATAATTGATTTTCCCTCGTCGTCATCTGTCAAAATACCCCCCACCCACCCCTCCCCACTGCCCCAACGCTCTTTCCTGCACGGGCCATGGCTGGCCTCAGCTCCCATCCTATTGTAATGTGGACAAGGGTGGATCAAACCATTCCTCTCAGCCCAGCCCCCAGGGTGCTCAGAAAGCAAAGCATCTCCACAGCGTGGTAACATGTTGGTAGTGTCAATGAATGGAATGGCCTCACCACAGCAGCTCAAGAGTTAGTAGTCAGAGAGCGGGATGCCTCCACGCTGCTAGTGCTGATAGTAAAGTAGCCTCACCGCAGCTGCTGGCAAACCCACACAATGAGCATACGGCGGCGTGTCTCTCTCAGAGAGTGAGCCCCAGTTTTTCTAGAGCCCTCCAGTCGTAAACAAAGGGAGGAGCAGAAAACCATCCTACAGCACTCCTGCTCACTTTGTCCAAGGGAGCGGGATTGAGATGGCATGCAATTCAAAATGCCAGACTTTGTTCCAAGTGACCTGTCTCCACAAAGCACTTTGAGAGAGGACCACGACAGGGAACATGCTCACTTTGAAGCATTGTAGCAGAAGACATTCTGAGGCAAGAGAGTAGAAACTGTCTTCCGCCCAGCCACAAAACGTCCCCATCAACTGGTGATGGAAGTAAAACACGTACGTTTGAAGGAGATTTTATTCCACGTGGTTGTCTTCAATGTTCTTCTCAAAGGGCTTTTTTCCTCATACCTAACCACCTCTCCATCAAAATTCAAACATTCAAGCTGTCAGAATTTAGAACATACCAAAAGGGAATAGGGTAGAAGTAAGGGACGGTAAGGGACAAAGGATGGAAAGGTGAGGGAATAAGTCCTGACTACAATAGCCTAAGATATTAAAAAATCATCAACAATTGTGTACATTTGCACTGTTCTTAACAAGAAATTTGTGAAAGATATATGCCCCCTCCAGAAATGCAATAAGTTTTGGCAGGGCACAGATGAAATATTTTAATGTAATCATGGTGTATCAAGCAAGCTTGACATTCCCCAAAGCGTTGGATGCTAGGCACCCCATATAATTGAAAAACTAGTGGAGTTTAAGCCGTTATTCACCTAGTAAACTTTATTTCCCTAAAAACATTGTTCTAAGCAGTTCAGAAAATTTAATTTTACATGAGCGATCAATTTTCATCACATCGGTCCTCATTACTTCATTTTACCTACTTTCTTTGTTCCATCCTACACCTTCCAATGAGATTCCAAGGAGATTCTCCATCATATGTCACGACTGAGAATCTCCTTGGAATGAGCACCATGTGAACTCGAAAAAGGACAGCACACTTACAGTCTCAAGAAACGTTTTGGAGTATTGCTAAACATTGCTGTAAGATCTTTGTAAACATATTAATAGCAATCTGGTTACAACAATCTTACGGACATCATTTTACTAACTGTTGACACCATTATGCCATTATTACTAGCATTATGTCAAGTATCACTGCCATTATAGCCCAGCAGGCATGCACCCATATACACACACACACACACACACACACACTTGAGTACACATAGACATACACATCAGCAAGCACATTTTTTTTTATGCTTTTCCTGCTCAAACATGTTTCACTCCATCAACTGTGCCTGACCTAGAGTGTGGTCCTCCCCTGCCCCAACATTCTGGTCTGAGTGCACACCAATCACACTGCTCAAATGTTGTGTAGGATTTGTAATTGATTTTGCATATGGTGCTGTGTTGGAGAGCTGTGAACTGTTCCTCCAGTCTCCAACTTACTAACAGAAAGCTGGTTTGCCCATGTTTTAAACAAGACAAATTGTCTATGTCTCATGGGCAATCAGAGATGGAAACTTTGTGCAGTATCACCTCTACGGCCATCTCACTGACACCCACATGGGCCTCACACTGCCCTCACTCTGACACCCAGAGCACAGCAAATAAGGTTGCTGCACTGCGAAGTGTGAAAGGCAGAGAGCAGAACAGTTTGGTAGCTACTAACAGGTTTCTGTCTTGTCCAGCGACTGCAAATGGTTGGCCGCCTTTTGCCAAAGCACACACTCTTGTACATAATGCAAGTGTGTATATGTGATGTCACGCTTAGGTTTGTATTGGAAGGATATCCTTTTGATACAAATAGTATGCTTTGACATAGTTTAACACTTCCTAGCTTTGCAATTTGCGATTAGGCACACATTCAAAGTTTGAAAAGTTTTGAGAAAAGTAAACTTTTCTTAAACTTTACAACTGTCTCGTGGAGGAGTACATTTTTGGTGCGAAGTCTTGTCTACCTTTTTTAATGTATAGGTCTTTGTGGTAAAGTCCATGGATGATTGCATGGGAATGTTCATGATCCACCCATGGAATGTCCCTTGACACAAAGTAGCGTTAAGTAACACATAGCACAAAAAGAGGCATGTCTGAACGTCCGCCACACAAAGCCTGCCAGTGCGTTGTACAGTTGGCGGGGTGCATGAAAGCCGTCACATGTTTATATAAGACCATAAGAGGGGACATGATTCAACAATTAGACACACTGAAAGTACGATGGGAGGAGGATCTGGGGACCCCCATACCAGAAGTAGATTGGGTCCACATCCTTGATTATCGAAGGTCTTAAGAAACACCAGTTTCAAACAGATTAATTACTACATCCTGCACAGGGTATACCTTACCCCCGGCCATATCAATAAATATTTCAAAACAGTAGATACAGCTTGCCCACGCTGTGGGTAGGCGGGTGCTAAACTTAAGCACATGCTATGGGACTACCCCCATCGGTGTCACTATGGAGGGAAGTGACGACAGTAGTGGCAGCTGCTCCCTCTAGGGAGGTCCCCTGCGCATCTGATCACTGTTTGTTGAACTGGTTCCCACACCCCACCAAGAATAAGGCCACGAGCTGCTTCCAAGACCTGTCGTTTCTTCTCACAAAACGGTAGATTACTAGACACTGGAAGGCTCTGGGAGGCCCTCGTCTCCTAATCTGGCATAAGGACATAGAAAGGTGGTCTGGTTATGAGGGAGAGGTGCTCCTTAGAGAGGCCGGGCAAGGCCTGTGTTCGATGGAACTTGCGCAGGCATGGGAACAATAGTGGACTCTTTAAAAAATCCCACACTGAGTTCTCCCAAACCATCACAGGCACATTATCCTGTCCCAGCCCCTTCTCAGATGACATCGACATTAGCTGTGCACATTGGTTGCTGTGCTACCCCAGTCAGTATCTATGTGAGTGATCCTCCATAAACTGTTGTCAGGTCTGATAAACAATGGAATAGCAGCAGTGGACAGCCCAAATTAAGTAGTGATCCGTTTCAGTGATTGGTGTTCCGACTCGAGGGGATGGGGTTGGGAGGGAGCTGAGACTATGTGTTTGGATTGCGTAAGCCGAGATGTGTATCACCTGTTTTTACCATAACATTATATGTAGTGGCTATGCCTTACCAGGGCATTGATAAGCATGCTGTAATGGAATTATGCTTCACCCCAAACTTCCAATAAAATGTGTTTTACAAAAAGCAACTGTTAGAAATGGGGGTCTCTAGTTGGCCGAGGTAGGTACCTTTGTCCAAATAGGGACCCCTGCTTCTAGTCAGGGTAAGGGGGATATACTTCTAAAAAAAACCTGCTCGCCCCCTTGGTAGCTTGGTACGAGCAGATAGGCTTATCTCAGAGGCAGTGTGTAAAGCATTTGTGAACACATACAGTAATACAGTGAAAACACTACAAATAGACACCACACCAGTTTAGAAAAATAAGCAATCTTTATCTAAACCAAAACATGACCAAACGACAAAAATCCACAATACAGTAATACAAATATGCCTTTCAGATGGTAGAAATAGTTCAGTTTATTGCAAGTTGTAAATGCGACACTTTTCTCAAAAGTACCTTAGATGCGTCACGCAAAACAAACAAAATGGCCACAGGGAAGGTGATGTGACGGTTCCTTACACTCAGGAAAGGTGATGCGTCGATTCCTTGCTCCGGGGGAGGTGATGCGTTGGTTCCTTACTGCAGCGCAGGGGAGTTGATACGTCGATTCCTTACTGGAGAGGAGGTGATGCGTCGTTTTCTTGCTGCGTGGGAAGTTGATGCGTCTGTTGCTTACTGCGGCCCCCAACGATGCGACAGTCTTGGCGCCTCGATGCGATGCGTCGATCCGGTACGATGCTCGGCTTCGTGCAGCTGCACAGCAGGCTTGCGTCGGGATCGGTGCAGTGATCGCGGACTTTGGAGATCGTTGCACCTGATGCGCCATGCAGCGATTTCTGGAGCCGCGGCAGGAACTGAGACAGTTTCTTCGGCGATGCGTCGGAAACAGGTCCGGATGTGTCACGCTTCTTCGATGTTGTGTCGATTTTCCATCTCCCAGCGACAAACCTCCCCAGGCACCTCTTTGCAGGTTGGAATTCCCAGCGAGGGAATTCAGGGGAGCTGGTGGTGAAGTCTTTGTGTCCCTGAGACTTCAGACCAGGAGGCAAGCTCAGTTTCAAGCCCTTGGAGATCTTTTCTTCAAGCAGGTGACAAGCAAACAGCAAAGTCCTTTTTCTCCTTTCCTTGGCAGCAAGCAGCCACTGCAGGCCAACCCCAGACAGCAAACAGCACAGGGGCAGTATTCCTCCTTAGCTTATCCGGCTCTTCTCCTTGGCAAAGGTTCCTCTTGATTTTCCAGAAGTGATCTAAAAGTCTGGGGTCTGGGCCTGTCTTTTTATACCCAAAAATCCTTTGTTCTCTGAAGGCAGAAAGTGTCTGTACCCAGCCAAAACCAGTTCTGTGGGGCACTTTGCAAGTGCACAACAACCTCCATTGTCAGTGTGAGCCCTGGCTCCAGACACACCACAGGGGGGCGGAGCCGTCATTGTGGAAGGCAGGCACAGCCCTATTCAGCTGCAGGTGCTACTCCTCCCACCACTCCAAATGCAGACCAGGCCTATTCAGCCCTGCCCTGACTCATCAGACTTCTGGAGCCACTGCCCCTCTCCAGCCCCTGTCATCCAAAAGCCAGACATGCAATACACAAACCTAGGAGAGGCACACTGGATGGTTAGGAAAGAAAATACCTACTCTCTAAAAGTGCTATTTTCAAACACAGAATGTAAAAATCACCCTCACTAAAAGATGCATTTTAACATTCTGAGTTCAGGCATACTAAACTTTATTTTTCTACCTTGTTCCCAGGGCCAGTTATGTTTATAAGATGTTATAAACAAACTCCCCCATCTGTCCTATGGGAACAGGTAGCCTTGCAATAGTGAAAACAAAATTGGCAGTATTTCACTCTCAGGACATGCCACACACATCAGGGCATGTCCTACCTTTCACATACAATGCACCCTGCCCACAGGGGTACCTTGGGCATACCTTAGGGGTGACTAATATGTAGAAAAGGGAAGGTTTAGGGACTGGTAATTGTGTGCACTTGCCAAGTCGACATGGCAGTCCCAGACTGCACACAGGCCCTGCAATGGCAGGCCAGAGTTACATTTTACAGGCTGCTTCTGTAGGTGGCACAATCAGTGCTGCAGCCCACTAGCAGCATTTGATTTACAGGCCCTGGGCACACACAGTGCACTGTACTAGGGTCTGACTAGTAAATCAAATATGCCAATCATGGAATCACTAATCCATAACAACAATTTACAGGGAGAGCATATGCACTTTAGCACTGATCAGCAGTGGTGAAGTGCCCAGAGTCATGAAACCACCAACAACAGGTCAGAAAAAATGCAGGTGGAAGGCAAAAAGTTTTGGGATGACCCTGCAAAAAGGGCCAAGTCCAACATGACCCCCTTCCAGCCTAAAGCCAGGGTAGACTAATCAATACCTTGATGGGCTTCCCTGCTTGGGACGATAGAACATGGACCCTGACCCACAACTGCAGGGACATACTCCAGTTCTACGCAAATCTGAACCCATTTGGATCCCTCTGTCCATTCTCTCAGGGCCCACTAATCTAACCCAAGGGGAAGCCTTCTCCACACCTGTGGACACCATCCGTGCAGCACCTAACCTTAGCTTGCTCACAGGTGTGCCCCAACAGACAGACAGTACCCACATGGCGAACATAGTGGTGTGGCCCAGTCCACCCTCGGGGTGTGACTCCTGTCCCCCCCAGGGGCCACTCTGTCTGCCAAGACAGCAAGCCACAGTGGCCACTGACAGTTGTCAGTGATGAGACCCAGGCCTTATGCCTCTCAGGGCTCTCAAACCTCTGTGGCGTCAGAGAGTGGGGGGCAGTAGCCCCAGGTGCCTGGCACCCTTTGTCCACTCTCCCTCCTGTCAGGTCAGGTATGACATCCTGACACTGACCCACTCGCTCCGGGCCTGTACCTGGCAGCTGGACAGGAGACTGGTGTGGGCTTTCCCACACCCGGTCCTCCTCCTCGGGACTCTGCACCCTCCCACCTGGAGCGGTACCCCCTTCCAGAATTGCCAGGCCACCTGTGGCAGGTGTCCTGCACAATTCGCCCACCAGTTCAGGGGTTCTATCCTGCAACTGGGTTCCCAGCCTAGGGTCTGTACCCTAAGACTGGGCAGAGGTCAGGGGTGAGGCTGCCCTCTCCCCGCCCCCCTTATTGGGGCCCTGCACCCTCCCACCTGGAGAGGTGCCCCCAGAAGACAAACCGATAGGGGCACTGTTAGCAATTGCCCCTTCCTCCAGGTCAGGGGGGACACCCTGAACCTGGCCCTCCAACCCAGGGTCTGTACCCTTAGGCTGGACCTGTGCCTGGCAACCCAGGACTTCTGGGGGGGTAGACCAACCCCCCCCCAAGGGAAACACACTCCTCTGGAGTTGTGTAAGAGTCTGCCTGGCGCAGGTCTCCTGCCTCCTGTCCACCTGACACAGCATGAAGACCCCCCAGGCCAGAAGTGGCCTCACCAGGGTCAGTACTGGGGTGCTCTGACCTCAAAGCTGGCAACCCCTGACCCACTGGTCCTTCCACTGGGGACTGTGTCCCCCTCTAACCCCTCTCTCTGGACCTTTGCCCTCTCCCTACTGGAGAGGTGCTGCCAGACACCAGAGCTGGTGGAATACTAGTTACAGCAGTCTCCCCCAGCTCTACTGACACCTTGGGATCCCCCTCAGGGTATGGCCTCCCGGTACAGCCTAGGCTCCCCACCTGGTGTTCCCTTAGGGAACCCTCCAGGCCCTGGGACGGGGTTTCGGGCACCTTGGGACGCATCCCATTCTCACTTCTTCTCCGCGGAGACAGAACGTGAGTCCCTACACCCCTCCCACTACACCGGGACCTATCTGGGCTACTAAGAACCTTTCTCACCACCCTCGGTTGGGAAATACCTGAGCCACCTCCATCAGGATCACCCCCAGATGCTTCTTCAGACCCTTTGGAATCCACCAAAAGGTCTGCCTCCTTTGTGAGCTCCCTGGGGTCAGAGAACTCACACTCCAGTAGGCGTTGGCATAGCTCTGGAAAACAGGGACTTAAAAACCACTCTCTTGAGATTGGCAAGACAGTGTCTGACTGTTCCTGTCACTAAACCCACACTCTTCTGGGCGGTCTCCACCCTCACACACCAGAACTTCAACCACGGAGGAACCCCTCTCCGTTCACCTCTCATCTAGAGTCAGCAGCCTGTCCCTCCCACCACTAGGACTATGAACCCCTGTGCCAGTTCCCCAATCTACCTCAGGGACACTGCGTACCACTGGAGCTACCTCATATCCTTGAGCCCCCTGGTGTATGTTAACGCCCTCCTTCAAGTCAAGCGCCACATCTCTGGGTGTGTGTACTGCTCCCTCAGTACTAAATAACACCATTTTGCTGCCACCATCTGAGCTGGACTCCACCTCCAACCCAGCCAAGCTCACTTCCTGAGCTACACACATTTCTTCTTCTTGGGTTAAGGCCCTTTTGGCCTCAGCCCTCTCGAGCTCCTCATCAAGCTCTCTCAGCCTCTGCTCACAAGCTAGAAGCCAGCCATCTTTTTCTGTTTCTCCCTCACTTTCAGGGAAGCCCTCCTCCTCAGACTCCACTGGTAGTGTTGGCCCCCAGCTGGGTAACTCATAATGAAATAGGAAAGCCTCTAGATCCTCTATGGGCCTTCTCTTCACAGGTAGCCCTCTTTCCTTGCAGAACACACGTAGCTCCTTCATTGTGTAGATGAACATGTGCCAGAAGTCAAGTTCCATTTTGCAACAACTAACCAGAGTCCTAGTATCAAAAAATACTTCCAGGAGGATACCAGAAAACAGAAAAACAGTATGTGGTTGCGTAATGGTCTGCACTATACTAGTAGTGTACACCAATCACTGTATGTAAGTCACAAATGCAAGTCCAGATCTTCACTGCTGACCACCAATGTTAGAAATGGGGATCTCTAGTTGGCAGAGGTAGGTACCTTTGTCCAAATAGGGACCCTTGCTTCTAGTCAGGGTAAGGGGGATACACTTCTAAAATAACCCCTGCTCACCTTCTTGGTAGCTTGGTACGAGCAGACAGGCTTATCTCAGAGGCAGTGTGTAAAGCATTTGTGAACACATACAGTAATACAGTGAAAACACTACAAATGGACACCACACCAGTTTAGAAAAATAAGTAATCTTTATCTAAACCAAAACAAGACCAAACGACAAAAATCCACAATACAGTTATAAAAATATGCCTTTCAGATGGTAGAAATAGTTCAGTTCAATGCAAGTTGTAAATGCGACACTTTTCTCAAAAGTACCTTAGATGCGTCATGCAAAACAAACAAAATGGCAGCAGGGAACGTGATGCGTCGGTTCCTTACACTCAGGGAAGGTGATGCGTCGATTCCTTGCTCCGGGGGAGGTGATGCGTCGGTTCCTTACCGGAGAGGAGTTGATGTGTCGTTTTCTTACTGCGTGGGGAGTTGATGCATCTGTTTCTTACTACGGCCCCCAACAATGCGACAGTCTTGGCGCCTCGATGCGATGCGTCGATCCGGTACGATGCGTGGCTTCGTGCAACCGCACAGCAGGCTTGCGTCGGGATCGGTGCAGTGATCTCGGACTTTGGAGATCGTTGCACCCGATGCATCGTGCACCGATTTCTCGAGCCGCAGCAGGCGCTGCAACGGTTTCTTCGGCGATGTTTCGGAAACAGGTGCGGATGCGTCACGCTTCTTCAATGTTGCGTCGATTTTCCAGCTCCCAGCGACAAACAGTCTCTAGAGGTCCTAAACAGCTGCAGGCACCTCTTTGCAGGTTGGAATTCCCAGCAAGGGAATTCAGGGGAGCTGGTGGTGAAGTCTTTGTGTCCCTGAGACTTCAGAACAGGAGGCAAGCTCAGTTTTAAGTCCTTGGAGATCTTTTCTTCAAGCAGGTGACAAGCAAACAGCAAAGTCCTTTTTCTCCTTTCCTTGGCAGCAAGCAGCCACTGTAGGCCAACCCCAGACAGCAAACAGCACAGGGGCAGCATTCTGGCTTATCCGGCTCTTCTCCTTGGCAAAGATTCCTCTTGATTTTCCAGAAGTGATCTTAACGTCTGGGGTCTGGGCCCCTCTTTTTATACCCAAAAATCCTTTGTTATCTGAAGGCAGAGTGTGTCTGTCCCCAGCCAAAACAGTTCTGTTGGGCACTTTGCAAGTGCACAACAACCTCCATTGTCAGTGTGAGCCCTGGCTCCAGACACACCACAGGGGGGTGGAGCAGTCATTGTGAAAGGCAGGCACAGCCCTATTTAGGTGCAGGTGCTACTCCTCCGACCACTCCAAATGCAGACCAGGCCTTTTCAGCTCTGCCCTGACTCATCAGACTTCTGGAGCCACTGCCCCTCTCCAGCCCCTGTCATCCAAAAGCCAGACATGCAATACACAAACCTAGCAGAGGCACACTGGATGGTTAGGCAAGAAAATACCTACTTTCTAAAAGTGCTATTTTTCAAACACAGAATGTAAAAATCACCCTCACTAAAAGATGCATTTTAACATTCTGAGTTCAGGCATACTAAACTTTACTTTTCTACCTTGTTCCCAGGGCCAGTTATGTTTATAAGATGTTATAAACAAACTCCCCATTCTGTCCTATGGGAACAGGTAGCCTTGCAATAGTGAAAAACGAAATTGGCAGTATTTCACTATCAGGACCTGCCACACACATCAGGGCATGTCCTACCTTTCACATACAATGCACCCTGCCCACAGGGGTACCTTGGGCCTTCCTTAGGGGTGACTAATATGTAGAAAAGGGAAGGTTTAGGGACTGGCAAGTTTGTGCACTTGCCAACTCGACATTGCAGTCCCAGACTGCACACAGGCCCCGCAATGGCAGGCCAGAGTTACATTTTACAGGCTGCTTCTGTGGGTGGCACAATCAGTGCTGCAACCCACTAGCAGCATTTGATTTACAGGCCCTGGGCACACACAGTGCACTGTACTAGGGTCTGACTGGTAGATCAAATATGCCAATCATGGAATCACTAATCCATAACTACAATTTACATGGAGGGCATATGCACTTTAGCACTGATTAGCAGTGGTGAAGTGCCCAGAGCCATGAAACCACCAACAACAGGTCAGAAAAAGTACAGGAGGAAGGCAAAAAGTTATGGGATGACCCTGCCAAAAGGGCCAAGTCAAACAGTAACACATAGCACAACTTTGTATTACTTCAGGCAACTTTTGAATGCAAACCAAGACTTGCGCTGGAAAGTAAATCCAAACTAAACACTTTGAATTGGGTATGCATCACTGATGTCCTGCTAAGTCCTTGACATACCCCATGAAAACAATATATGTGGCAGAATAGGTCCGGTATTAGCAAATGACTTAGTATAACATAAATTTTACAAAAATGCAGCCTGGTGGCTTAGTAGACTGATGCATGCACCACAGGAATCTGTGTTACAGTTTAATGGTCACAAGTCCAAATCCCAGATGAACCAATCAACCTTTCATCCATCCATGGTCGATAAAGGAGTCCCATTTAGAACATGGTTATTTATGAGCCACACTGAGCGGAATTCCCCAGTGAAATTCCACTCCACTTGATCACGATTGGGCCATTATCCTGCGAGTGGGGGAATACTGGGTCCAATTTTACAAGCTGGAAAAATCCAGCTGATAAATGGCTTTGAAATGCAATTCAGACCTATTCAGCCATCCTCACCGGAGTCACATCTAAGGGAAAGAGGGAGTATGTAATTTAGGTAGTATATAACCCCCACCCCCGCTGCACAAAAGCCTCTACCTCCCTCACCCAATCTTCCTATACAACTCTCTCTCTGACTGAAGCCTTTGCACACATTTGCCACATGCTCAGTGACTTGACTTCTTACACAAAACTTTAATTCAAGAATTCCTTGACAAAATAATATTTTGTTAGAGCTTCTCTCCTATGAGAGCCTAGTTTTTTTAGCCATGTTTTAAAAATATTTATCAAATCAGAAAAATTGATGACCTAGACTCCGCCGAGCTCCAAACATTGCTGCAAGAAAAAGCATTTACAAGTACTGTGACCCATATAAATATATTTTCCCTTCATGATAATTAATTTTTTTCTGCCTCTTACTTTGACTTAAACTCTGTTTTTACGGTCCTCTTCCTTTTCACCAGCTTTTATTTTAAAATTTTGACAGCGTTATGAAGCTGCCAAAGTGTTAAAAAAAAGTTAACAACTTTACAAAAGCTAACTTTACAACCCTCACCCACCGCAAAGAATAACGCACGAGACACACGGCATTTTCACATGGACCTTGATTACACACACAGGAGTGATGTGCCACTGCGCATAAGAATCACTACAATTGAATTGGATATACTGACAGACCATGCAGAAGAGGGTTTTCCTCACTCACTGAAGCTTACCTACTACATGAGGACATACTTTGAATTAGGCACCGCATTAAGCCCTGAAGAAGTCCTAGGGTTAGGCTCTCCTGGCGAAACACGTGTTGGCTAGCTCAAGACAATCTGCGAAGAACATAATAAAGAGTTGTGTTTGACGAATGGAAAAGAAGGACATTCTTTAGTCTCTTTTGGTGTGCATGCAAGGACAATTCTGTATGCCACAAATAATAATCCCAGCAAAAACTAAGGGCCATATGTATGAAGCCAATTTTGCGATCGCAAACGCCGAAATTCGCAGAATTTCGGCGTTTGCGATCACAAAATTACAGTGATCCAATGTATGACACAAAATACCCCTCGCAAAATAAGGAATCGCAAATTTTGCGATTCCCTATTCTGCGATTGCATTTAAGGAATCGCAGATTTTGCGATTCCTATTTTACGATTGCATTTAAGGAATCGCAAATTGCGATTCCTTAAATGCAATGTAAGAAGCACAGAAAAAGTGCAATTTGGACTTAAGGAATCGCAAATTAACACCAACTTCAAGTTGGTGGTAATTTGCGATTTCTTTGAAAAATGCACTTTTTTCATTTTTTAAAGTGCCATGTGACTCACATATAGGCCCTTAGGGCATGTATGTGCGCCACATCTGCACCCATGCTCATTTCAGGGGTGCAACAGGGTGTCCTTTTGACACCCTGCCACCCTTGAAATTGCATTCGCAATTTGCGATTCTCTAATTGGGAATCGCAAATTGCGAATGTCTTCCCATTCATTCCTATGGGCCTCTAGGCCCATAGGAATGAATGGGGAGGTATTCCTTAATTGCGAATCGCAATTTGAGATTCGCAATTAAGGAATATGTAGGATTTTCAAAATTTATTGCAAATCCTACATACATAGCATTTTGCGATTCTCAAATAGCGATTCTCTAAAAATCGCTATTTGAGAATCGCAAATGAATCCTTTGATACATATGCCCCTAAGTATTTATGAGTGTAATTTATGCAACACAGAAAGGAAATGTCTGAAACTAGGATTGCAGCCACACTCACAAGCCTGGAGGGTAGAAAGATAGTTTGAGTTTTGGTTATTGTAGCAGAGCTATGAAAATAAAGAAATAATAAATATGAATAAATGTAGGTCCAGTGAGTGGCCGTCCATAAGGTGTGTTAAAGTATCAGTGTTAGGGTGCCACTTAGAAGCAGTGCATAATTACTACAAAAGACACAAAAAATGCCTTTTTCAGCAAACCGGGAGTGCTCCACCAGGCGAAATTGTATTTTGTCTGCAGGACTGCAAATCCTGTCACAACTGCTGCTGATGCCATTTTACTGAGCTGTAGACCTCCTAGTTTCTGTTTACTATTACTTGACTCATTAATTTGTATTTCAATTTATATGTGTTGAAAAACTATTAATGTGATGTGGCAGTAGGGAATACGCTTCCAGCCACAGGAAAAGGTATAGCTGGGCGTATGGACCACTAAATAATAATACCCATTTTGATTTTCAAAGTGACCTATAATATTAAAATAATATCTCCTGCAAAGCTTTGTATGTAAATGTCTCACCGATATTCATTGTGGATATCCTGAAAACCTGATTGGATTGTTTTTGTAGTGCTGGTGAAAACAAAAAAATGAACGGCTAGAGCGGTCGACCTCGAAACTGGGGAACCGGGTTCGAGTCTCGGCAGGGACGTTCAACATCCTGTGATTCTCGGCAAATCACTGAATCTCCCCTTGCCTAACAAAATGAATGTATCCGTCTGTAACACAACTGGTGCTCATGTATAGCGCTCTGATGTTTTCTGGTATAGTTCGCGCTATAACACCCCCCCGCCCAAAAAAAAGAAATCTATAGCGATGTGTTTACAGTTTCTCACGTATTTATGAGTTAGAATTTTCTGAATATGATTTCACTTTGGTATGTCGGGTTTACCCAGTGTGATCAGACAACAATTTGCTGAAGCAAACGAGTGATATTGCCTCCGAGTTGTGTTTTACTCAGCATCAGGTGACAATAAGGACAGCATTTGTGTGGTTGTGATGTCACAAAAAGCTGCCACGTCTGTGTTACACTTGGTCATAGCATGCTGATGAGCTGATGGGCCGCAGGTGTTCCGGTCACCACCGCATCATGGAGTACAGGCGCATCATGGAGTACAGGCGCATCATGGAGTACAGGCGGCGCATCATGGAGTACAGGCGGCGCATCATGGAGTACAGGCGGCGCATCATGGAGTACAGGCGCATCATGGAGTACAGGCGCATCATGGAGTACAGGCGAGTACAGGCGGCGCATCATGGAGTACAGGCGCATCATGGAGTACAGGCGCATCATGGAGTACAGGCGCATCATGGAGTACAGGCGCATCATGGAGTACAGGCGCCGCATCATGGAGTACAGGCGGCGCATCATGGAGTACAGGCGCATCATGGAGTACAGGCGCATCATGGAGTACAGGCGGCGCATCATGGAGTACAGGCGCATCATGGAGTACAGGCGCATCATGGAGTACAGGCGGCGCATCATGGAGTACAGGCGCATCATGGAGTACAGGCGCATCATGGAGTACAGGCGCATCATGGAGTACAGGCGCATCATGGAGTACAGGCGCCGCATCATGGAGTACAGGCGCCGCATCATGGAGTACAGGCGCATCATGGAGTACAGGCGCATCATGGAGTACAGGCGCATCATGGAGTACAGGCGCATCATGGAGTACAGGCGCATCATGGAGTACAGGCGCATCATGGAGTACAGGCTTGGTAAATGTATTCATCTACAAGACGGACTGGGCCGCCATCCTGCTGGGCTGCGGGTTCAGGCGGAGCCCCGGGGGGTCCCGCTTACCCTGCAGCAATGATTCGGAAATTCAGTCAGTAACAACCTTATCAGATTTTGGAGAAAAAAATCATAACAGTTAGCATACAATGCATGTCCCTAAAACAACTAACAGGCGAAAAACAAATGAATTGAAACATCGCCTAAGATCACAGTATCACAAGTAGCTCATCAAGAGAAAACAGCATATCACTTAGAGTTGCAAGCAGAGACCCTCAGGTGTCTTGCATGAACAAATCCTTATGCATACATTCTTTAAATTCCGGATAAAAATCCGGACACACAAAAACAGAGGGTTGGGGTCACCCGGATCTACTTCCTCTCCCAGTCCGACCCTGGCCACACGTGGCATTAACTAATCATGAGTTAAATCAGATTGGTTCAGAGAGTGCCAGGCAGAGAGTTCACTAGCCAGAGCCTCACTGGCACCTGTTGTGGAAAGCAACCATTTTGTGGCGTCAGATTTCACAAAGGCTGCACAATATAGAAGGCATTAGTTGGTATGTGGAATAGTGGTCACGTGGGGAAATAATGAGAAATCATTATTTTCTGCATCTGACAATGTTAATGCATGTGTAATACCTTATTTGTAAACTTGTCTACGCATAAAAGGGCCGATTTCTCCCTTAATGCAATCCACTGAGAAGATGCATCATTGCTGGCTGACAAGGGGGAGGTTTCTGCCCAAGGAGGGCATTTCATACTCACCAAAACATCCAGAGCGTAGTATTTCTTTGTGTGAGACAACCAAATTGGGCAGCATGTTGGCATAGCACCTCGGCAAAAAGTTCTGTCTTGACCCTAATTTGGAGAGGCAGGACCGGAAATCAGACATCGGAGTACGGATTAGTTTTAATTGCATTAGAGGGATTTCTGGTAAGTGTTTTAGGAGGTGTTAGGAATTGAAGTGTCATGACGTGCTTTTAGAGTCCATGTTTTAAGTATATGGATTTCGTAGATATGATGTTATGTTGAGAAACTTCATATATATTAATTCTTTGTGCACATTTTTGAAACCTTTTTGAGCGGAATGTGATGCCCTGTCCAAAAGTGTCTTCAATTCTGCTGGCCATTTTTGAAAGGTGGCCACATCCCTCACAACTGGGCAGGCTGTGCTGTGATGCCGTTGAGTGCCTAATTTTTTTTTTAATGCAGGATTCCATAGAATTTTATAGGCGCCTGATGCAGGCATTGTTGAATCACGGAGTTGCTGAATACCAAGGCTGCCAAGTCTTGATTCTACCTAATGTTTCTTTCTTTGACCCCCTACACTTCCTGTCTCTTTCTGTCACTTTTCACGTTTGTGTTTAATTCCTGCTTTCTCTCTCTTCTCACACTTTTCAAATCTTTCTCTGCCTTCTGCCTTCTCCCTATGCCCTGGGTCAAAGTTCAAAAATGAAAAATATATCCTAATCCCTCATATGAATGCCAGTGCCCACCACCCAGATTCTATTTTTCTCATTAATCACCGTTGGAACTCAACACACGAATGGACAAGTGTGTAGTCCTCAAGGGTTGCAACACAATTTTCACCTTTAGCCAAGAATACTTCTGGGGACCATGTAGGAGGTGCAATTATGTTCTATATTTCTGTCCACACAGAGGAAGTACTGTGGTCTCTGACTATGGTGGGGGAGTGGGAGACTCTGGGAAGCGGCAGTACAGAAGCGATTCACACTGTCAGTGACTTGAGCTCTTCCTTTATCCTCGTAACAGCAGATGTAGATGAGTGTTCCTACTCCTGGTAATTGCTGCCTTTGGATGTATGATTGAACAACTACTGCCTAAACCACGAATTCCTTAACCACGAAGGCTAAACAGCGAGCAATGCCAAACAACTACATTGTTTACGAGTTCCTAAACCACGAAATATATTTAAATTGCTCATTACCCATTTTCACCACTATGTTCTTTTTAATCCAAATGTTTTTAACATTTTAAGGATACAACCTAATTCACTGTCCTAGATAACGCCTTCATTTCCATACGCCCCATTTACTGCCTTAGAGCCCGCTTATTCACTGCCCCAAAAACCCTATCAAGAAACCCGTCTGTAACAGTCCAGAAAGCCCCCGTGTCCTGTCCGAAACACCTAATTGTTCACTTTACGACACCCAGTCGCTTCAATAACCCAATACCAACTATTCACAGCCGATATCCGGTGCCCCGATATCTGACCCCTCCTCATTGATGTCGCGAGTCATACATGGCCTACCCGATGCATCCTTCAATGTTCGGCTGCAAACGGCCTCATTCAGGGCAAGTCACTCCCTCCCTGCCCCAGGTCCTCTCTCACTCACATTCAGAGATCCCAAATTCTCTTCCCCCTTCTAACTGTATTCACTGCCCCTTATCCCCATTATTCCGCCGCCCTATACTTCACTGCCAGTAACCTCTCTCTCACTGCCCCAATACTTTGTTCATCACCTTCTTCAGTTCCGAAGCAGTAGGCTGGCGAGGGAGCAAAACCATGCAGACGAGGGAGGGCAGTTATCAAAGAGCTAAGGGGAGTGGTGAAATGTGGGGCAATGGTGGGGAACGGAAAAAAGTGTGGTGATCAGGCAAGGTCTGGTGCACCATAGGTGCAGCCCGTCTCCACATGACCCCCTGAGTTAAGCCTTAGTGCTCACAGCCAGCTACAAAGGATTGAGCCAGGGGCTAATGTATTAAGACCTTGTCTGGACCTTATATTGTGTGGGTGACCTTATTGCTAGTGGTAGGTGCATACTTACCCCTATCAATAACCCATCCTCAAACAGCATGCAACTGGATTTAGAGGTCCCACTGATTCAGATCCATGACCTCCAAAATTTGAAAAATATTGGGGTTCAAATGGTGCAGAACCTGAAAATGTACGAACAAGCTACAAAGACATACAAAAAAACATAATGGTCCCCTGTACAAGACCGTATCTTGTTAACGATCCTCTGCCATAATAATTATTTGGCATCCCTAGGCCAACCTACCTCTTCCAGACCCTTAACACACTCTGCAAAGGTGTATTTTATGCTAAATGTAAAGCAGGAGGACATAGGAGTTTCTTGGTCTGCCTTTGGGGATTAAACATCAGATTTTCTATTGCAGCATCTATCATTACCTCTGGTTAACAGTCCCGTGTAGGCCAGCACTTAGAGTCGGCTTAGATGAATGTTTATCTTAACTTGCTTAGTTCCATGTGAACTTCTATCCCCTTTCCTATAATCTGGTAACTGATAACCAAAGTCAATGGACAAATATAGTTTCAAAAGAAGAACATCAACAGACTGGACTCCTTTATCAAGGAAGTAGAAGACCTCCATCCATTCACTTAAGGATATATCCAAGCCCCTGAAACTACGAGACCTCTGGAATGTACTTTCAGCTTGTTGTACATACATCTGAAATGGAGCTACAGGGAGCTATATATTATAATATTCTCGAAGGAAAAAATGTGGACGATTACATTTAGCAATCTCTTGAGTCAGATCACTGGTGATCTAGAAACTAAAGCAAACATCTTGATTGGATCTATCATAGCTAAATCAATCTACCCCGGTAAATAAATTAGTGAAGAGGGAGACTGATTTGAGGATTGTGCTATGCAATGTCATGTCACGTTACTATATTTCCTAAAGGCCTTGATTGCCACTTGCCACAGTGAGCCACAAGTTTGCCAAGGTTTAATCGAAAGATCATTCAGAGAAAGACTGATCAACACTGAGAGTGTCATTAAATACAGAACTGCCTTAAAGTCTATGGGTCAAATTGCAGCTCAAGGGGTCCTTATTGCTGATTCACTATATAAATTCAGCTAGTGCCCCATGGAAATACACTGGAACAATCTTGAATGGGGTCTGTCTAATGCATGGTGCACTCTGATGATACAGTCATGGAGTAGAGGACTTTTATCTGCACACCAGTATGGGGAGAAGGCCTACTGCTTCTTCATGGTCAGTCTGCGTAGTGTGCCATGACTGTATCCCCTCACTTCCCCTAGACAAATGTACATTTGCAGACTGTCCTCAGCCCCTGTGATCAGTACTGGAAGAAGGCAACTGTGATCTGGCAACATGTAGTGAGTTGGATGAAAACACCTGTTTGAATTGTATTATGGAATGTGGGTCAATACCAAGGTCCCAGGACAGGGAAAAAGTGTAGGATATTAACTTCTAAGAAACTAAACTATAGGTTGTTTAAGATATATTTTAGCCAGATTGGCCACCAGTTGCTCACAATATAAGCTCGTGTGCTAGGAAATGTTTTTAACTTGAGTTTAAGTGGAAGCTCTGGATCCAGCAAGAGAAAGAAGGTACCAGGGACAGGCAGGATGGCAGTGCTCCCCTAGGGTCATTACCAGACAGAAAAGACTGATTGCTTTGGCCTGAATAGGAAGGGCAGCATGGTTCTGTACCTTATCAGCTATACTACCTAAAGCACACATGCTGTGAGGATCCAAGACCAATGCATGGAACACCCTAGAGCACGGGTACTCAAGTACTTTTAAGTAAGAAATAACATACAATAAAAATGCCACACCAATTTATAAAAATAGGAAATATTTTTATCTTTAAAATGACTCCAAAACAGCAAAACTCCAGTGTAGGGAACAGGAGATATGACTTTTTAAAGGTTAACCACTTTATAGTGCCTAAAAACATATAGAGCCAATCTGGGACATCTGGTCAAACTTGACTGGGACAAAATCAAAGTTTGAGACTGACAGCGATGTAGCCCTGGTTGGATACACTAAGAGGGAGGCTCCGGTCAAAATTTTATGTTCGAACATTTACATTTTTCTGGAGGATTTTCTCTTGACATCGTGTGGTCCCCTCCAGCGGGCCAATTTCTATGCAACGTTGTTGGATTGCTTTTTCACAAGGCCCGGTAAAATCCAGGAAGTCTGTAGCACCGGAGATTTCAGCGGGACAAACCTGAAATCCAGGCCGTTTGAAGGTAATCGGCTTGACTATCGACGTCGTGCCAGTCCACTTATAGAGCTTTTTCCAAAAGTTCCTCCAAACTTCTTCAAACCTCTGGAACTTCTTCCTGACATTCCTCTTGAAGTTTGAAAGTCTCCAAAATGCAAATCCAAGGGTCTAGAAACTCTGAGATGGTCCTTGGAAGTCTGAACTACAGTTCCCACAATGCACCTGGCCAAATCCTTAAAAGTCCCCTGGACACACTCCAGGCTGGTGACTTCTTGAGAGATATGGTGCAGGGGAGCTCTGCTAACTTGTTGCTTTTAGGGAGTCCACTCCTTAATCATTTTTAAAGCAAGGCAAAGTCCTCAGGGCTGTAGTTCCAAGTGTGTAACAGGAGCAGTCCTTGAAGGAGCAATCCTGTATGGTTCAGACAATGTTTCCAGCAGGGCAACCCTTCTTCTTGTAGTTTCAGGCAGCAAAATCAAATTCAGAACTAGACCTGAGTTGCTCTGCAACTCTCACATATTTATTCAATGATCTGGGATGACAAGCAAGGGGCACCTCTGTCCAATGGGGTGCAGGGTGCCACCCAAAACCATGACAGCTTCATCCAAAGAGTGGCATATTCTTATCCCGCAAAGCACTGAACTTTAAAATTCAAGATGGAGATATTCGCTTCTTTGGAGTAAGAGCTAGCTAAACTAACCCACTGGGGTAGCTTATTTCCATTAACACCCCCCCCCTGACCTCCTGCAAATTCCATTCCTGCGCCTGCCATCTGGTTGTAGATAGAGGGGGTGGTAGGCCAGGCATTCCTTACTATCCTGCTCTCTCTTTGAAGCCCAGTCCCCAGCCCCCTTTCTGACCCAGCCTCTGCATCTGCAGAGCGGTGCCCAGTACATAACCTCTGCTCTATGTGGCCACTTATCACTCTCCCCAGCAATAGTTATAACTAAATTACGTATTCGAAAGTTAGCCTATGGAGCTATTAATCTACAATAGGGACAAACGGAATTGGCAGTGTTTCCCTCACCAGGGCTTATAAAACATCTTTTATAGTGTACCTGCTTATAGTTGCATGGCACCCCATCCCTAAGGCACCTAGGGGAGACCTACGGCACCCAGGGGAGACCTAAGGCACCTAGGGGAGGCCTAAGGCACCTAGGGGAGACCTAAGGCACCTAGGGGAGACCTAAGGGGTGACTTATGTAAAAATAAGGTAGATTACTATTTGCTAGTACCTGTACACCCAAAGTCGAGTTTTCATGTAATTTACTTTTAAAGGCACTCTGCAGAGCAAGGCTGCTTTTAAATGACAGCAGGCAACACAGTAGTGCACACTCCAGTGCAGGAAATCTACTGGGTAGCTAAACCCCCAAGCCCTATTATATACTAGGGACCTATAGGTAGTTTGAACCCCCCCTCCTACCCTACTATATACTAGAGAGTTACAGGGTCTATCATTGCCAATTGTATTTATACCTAATTACCATATATCTTTTTCATGGTTAGCAGAGCCCAGGGCACAGTCAGAGTCAGTTACCACCAGTATCAGTCAAAAAATGGGGGTGGATAGGGCCAAAAAGGATGACTCTCTCACACACATGCTATTATTCCAGTTACCACAGGTCCAAGGTAATGCATCTTTTTAATGTCAGGAACCTCTCCAAGATCAATTGGACGGGTAGATAGTCCTCTACGTATCCTTGGGCCATGGGGATATGCATGAAGGTTACCTCTTGTCTGACTTTACTGCACTTTGTGCACCAACCCTGGCATCTGCAAAACACTCTATTATGTGCTGGCTGTTGATGGTTGGTCTGTCGATAATGAAGTAAATCTGAGCATCATCAGCAAAAGATCAAAGCTTGAGTTCATTATTCCCTAATAAGTGAACCCAAGGAGTCGAATGAAACATCGACAAAATCAGGAGAGAGCTGTGACTCCTGCTCCTATAACACGTAAACATTACATAAAACACAGTTGTGGTACCTTGTTTGGTCGCGGTTAAAACCCAGGCCGAATATCAGCGCTGCAGAAGACACCAAGATGTGGCTGCTGATCAGCAGAGTATCTCTCAGGATAGTTCCTAGTGAATGAACAACTATCTCCTCCCACAACCTGTGCCTCCAGATTTGTGCTAATGATGGGCAACATTCATGTGTTGACAGACGGAGCCCCCTGGACCACAGAGGATAACGGAGCCACCATTAAGCCCATGTCCACAACATCACCATCACAACCTAGGACATTAGATGACCTTCTTGCCTGCCAGGCCACGGTCCCGGAGAAAACCAGTCTGCAAGCATGCAGTCTGCAAATGTAGAAGGTAAACTGTTTGCGACAGAATAGGTCGTGGTGGAAGGGAGCCAGATTGAAAGCAGTAACCTTAGGATACCGTTATGCGCACCTCAGTGCCGAACTATTCAGCTGCGCCAACCTCATTGTGCCTTGTTTAGTATTCTCTGCATAGTCCTTTCTTTCTGTCTGGGTTTTCAGCCTGTCAACTACGCAGGTGCTGTCAAGGCCGGAAAACAAGAGAACAACTGCCACGCAGGTCAATTACCGCATTTCAGCGACTACCACCGACAATGCGAGCTGTCAGCCGCCTCGGAGGCCGTGGGACGCGCTTTAGTCATCCATTCTGCCTCGGCTGTGCACAATGCGCCCTTCGTTCATCCGTCAGGCCCTCGTGTTCGCCCGACGTACAGACACCTGGAGATAATAACGGGGATTTAACTCACAACGTCGCGAGCGAAGTTGACTTTAATGCGCCAGCGATTTCCAAATCCAGGGAAATGCCTATAAAATTCTCCTGCTCGCATTGTTTGCTTTCACGGGTATATTAAACTGTCAAATCAGTGCACATTTGCAAAATGATCTGAGAATATTGATATCATAATAATAGCGTTTTTCTCTTATATGCATCTATCTCAGCTCCGGAGAAATACTAAACATTTTTGAGCTCTCTCTGCCACTCTGTCTTTGCTGCTAGAAATATTATGCGAGAATGTTTGACAGAGGCACACAAAAAAATGCATGTGTTAAAATGCAGTGCTCCATTGACACTCCATACTTGCTTTTGCAACTGGCTCACACATAAATGCATTCAGTACCCCAACGGGGACAGACAGCATGTTGCGCATATGACGTGTTGTAAGTCCATAATGTCTAGCATTATGGTTGAGAGCTGGCATGCTTCAGTGGTACATCTGTCTCAGCGAAACAACTGCAAGTAGCTTATAGGCAGGGCCACTGGAGATAGGCGTCAGCAGAGGACTAAATTATGCGGCAGGGTTGACTAAATTTTGCAGCAAGAGAAGGCACATTATGCAGGGTAATGATGCATATATAGTATGAGTACTACCTCATTATTCTTAAATTATTAAACATTTTAAAACTATCTGGCCAACGGTTTCACCTGATTGGTACCACTTTGACAATCAAACACAGAAACAAGCGACAGAAAGACGGCCAGTCATCCCTTGCGAAGGGTCTTTCACTGCGTGGCTACATGTTTGCTACACTCTTAGTAACTTCTGATCCGTTTGAGAATTAATAAGACACAACCAGACCATAAAAAGAACAACTAGCAAAACGGATGCAGCTTACAACAGACAGAACCCAAATCTCTACCAGTTCATCCACCTACTTCATGTTTCATATCTTAACTATTTTACTGCCTATTTAGATCATCAATACAATAGTTTTCCTCATTAAAATAAGTTTTGTGACATGAAGAAGAATGGATCTGACAAAGGTATGGATGTAAATTAGAAGACGCTGATTCCCAGTTTTGCCCTCAAATTAGGCGGAATAGATGGGGGATTTACCACACAACAAAAATATCATTAGCCCGGAGTGAGGAATTTACCCCGTGTGGTAGATGCCCCGTATTTGACTTTTTAACTTGCAAATGAAGCATAGCATGCAGAATCGGTATTTAACACCATGAATTCCACGTGTTTGCCCTATTTACAGGCCTTTTTCCAGCCAAATCAAGGCAGGTTTGTAATTCTCACACAACTTGTAGTTTCAATCTCTGTGCAAATATCTGTTTGCACCGGGATTGGAATTTAACCCTACACTTGTAATCAGGGCCCATGCAGGAAGATTCGGTGGTAAATATTGCACCTGATAAATGATCTCGTGGGGTATGATGTTTAGCAGGTGCAATAATTACCACCAATTCTGAGTTTTGGGGAATAAAATGTGGATTTTATTGATTACTGCCCTAAAATCCACATGGTATGAGAAGTACAGTTTTCGCCTATTAAAAATCCATCAGGTTTCACCTGCCAAAATATAATGATGGTTGAGGTATTTAACACACCAGGTAATCACTGGTTGCTGTAAATACCACCCATCTCAGAATTGCTTCCCAAAGTTCACATCTGCTATTCTTCGCTTGTTGTTGTGACCCCTAGCACACCCTTTGCTATCCCTGATTTCCAGGGTCATGAAGCCGGTGGCATGGAGCTGTGGGAGTCCACTTTTCTCATAGTTGCTTCCACTTCTAGTCCTTCCCTTTGTGTCTTAGCTGGAAACAAGAGACTATTTGCTTGAGTCTGCCGGCGCCTCTATGACTCCCACCCCAACAAAGTCTGGTTTTTGAGCTAAAAAAAATGTCCCCATAAATAAGGCAGTACTTACTAAATGGCCGGCTGATGAAAAAACAAATCTCAAAAAAACATCTATCCCCAGCCTCCTGAAGGTAATATTCACTGCACCATGAAGAAAGAATGAGTTCAAAGGTGGACTTTGTTGCCTATGGGCAAAGAGAGAAAAACTAGCTCAAAAAAAGCTCCTTCCCCATTCCCCAAGCACTGCACACTGAAAGAAAACAAGCATTGGCAAAGCCACTAGCGCTGGCCTTTGCCAACCTGAAATTATTTATAATTTTGCAACCAACTGCAATTAGTAATAAAAGTAGTAAAAAATAAAAATGTTGTGATCTAAAGATAGAAAACACAACAAGTTGATGGACGGAGTGCTGAAACTTTTCAACCACTCACCCCCAGCCAAGATATCTGGGTTTAATCCATCTTTACTTTACTCACTATGCCACCTCAGTTTGGACCCAGCCATATTCAAATCAGTCTTGACCCTGCTCCTCATAGAAACAGTCCAGCCCAAATTGCCAGGCCAGGTCCTCCCTGACCGGAGCCAAGCATCCTGGGACCGGTTTCGGGGTATCACCCCTCATCAGCCAGGCTGGCTTGAATCCAGTGGCACAGCAAGTAAGGGACCCATGTCTGGCCATACCCTTGGCCTCTTAGGGCGAACATAGCAAACACAACAAGATGATGGACGAAGTGCTGAAACTTTTCAACCACTCACCCCAGTCAAGAGTTCTGGGTTTAATCATTTGGTCTTTTGCTCACTATGACATCCTAGTTTGGACCCAGCCAACTGCAAATCAGTCTTGACCCTGCTCCTCATGGGAACAGTCCAGCCCAGACTGCCAGGCCAGGTCCTCCCTGGATCAGAAACAAGCATCTTGGGACCCGTTTCGGGGTATCACCCCTCATCACCAAGGCTGGCTTGAATCCAGTGGCACCGTGAGCAAGAGACCCACATCTGGGCATACCCTTGGTCCCTTAGGGAGAACATAGCAAACACAACAAGATAATGGATGTAGTGCTGAAACTTTTCAACCACTCACCCCCAGTCAAGGGATCTGGGTTTAATCCATTGTTCTTTTGCTCACTATGCCACCCCAGTTTGGACCCAGCCATATGCAAATCAGTCTTGACCCTGATCTCTTGACTGAGGGTGAATGTTTGATTTGTTTCACATTCTGTCCATCATTTGTGTGCCTTTTGTTATCTAAAGATGGTGCGCACATGTTTACAAAAAAGTAAAAAATTACTCATTGCAAAAATAAATGAAAAGAAAACTGAAATGGAAGCAGAAATGAAACAGAGATTACCCAGCCAGCCTTGGCATTTAATGGAACTATTTTTTTTGGTGGTTGTCCACATGTACACAAGCAAAATATTGTCACTCACAGTGCAAGAGTGCCTTTGACTGAAGTGGGCTGAACCATTTCCCCATGTTTCTAAGGGGATGGTATTAAAATGTGACTAACACTTGAACAGACCAATGTATAAAGAGTACTGAATGAAATCCCCTGTAAGTATGATTATGTATGTATTTTAATTTCATTTGTTTTTGGAAAACAAGAGGCTGGTGAGAAGCTAAATCTGTTTCTATGTCAGATCAAAATACCAGCTCAAAATGTCCACCTTTCTTTTCCTCTTCTTCGCAGGCATTTTGTTTAAAAATATTAATTTATATAATTTATAGAATTGAAAACAACCTCTGAATTAAAGCATATATATGTTTGTGAATGAAACTATCTGGATACCTTACGTGGGTTCGCACTCTTCAAGAGACCAATGTAAAGACTTACCTTCACAATATTTTGGTAGTCAGTACTCTGACTGTGATACTCTTGTGCACAATATTTCGTGCTGGAAATTCTAGTATGCAACCAATCATTGTTTGCCAATGGGCATGAGAATAGAAGTAGTGTGGTCCCAAACTGAAACAGATACTAACAAATAAACTCTCTGGAAGGCCTAGTAGCACCCTGCTTAATATGTGTGAATGAGTATGGTGAATGAGTAAAATTGGATTAGTGAATAAGAGGTAAGGTACAAACGTAGGCCTGGGCGAAATCTTAATTACACCGGTGTAATTTTGGTAATTTCGTGTAACAAAATGTAGGCAAAATAACAGAGATTATGCTATTATGCCATGTTGTGTAATTTCGTGGATACATTTTAAGTGAGAAACCATTCAGGTAATTTTTTTAGCAGAAGAGGCTTTTACTTTAACAAGCATTGTTGACCAAAGTTTCAGGTAGATTTTTTGCCCAATCGGACTAATTAGGTAATTCTTGAGTCCAAAAGTACAATTCCAATCTTGAGCAGCAGTTTTTGAATATAAGCAACAGCAAATCAACTCAAAATTATATTGTGGAGTGGAATTTATACCTGAGTGGACCATTTGGGTAATTTTTTGTGTGATATGCATTTGGCAAAATTATCGACAATTACATGTTATTGTGTGGTAATTTTACATAATTACACTACAGCAAATTGCCCAAGTTCCACACACCCCTAAACAAGCGGGAGAAAGCTAAGATGGTGATGGAGAATAACTCTAATAACTATTATGAAATGCTTATGGAGACTGTGGTAGCTTCGTGTGCTTTGCACTATTAGAATGAGTTCAGTTGTTAATGAGCATCATTTAGGGACCAACCTGATCATATGGCTCCAAACCATCACGGGTAAAACTGATTAAATGGTTACCAACCAAGAAGAAAAATATGTGACAATTTTTCCCAAGCTCTACAAATAGATTGCTGAACTTTGTCTGTTCTAAGACACCTCCATGTTATTCATGCAAGGTTTTATTTTCTGACAGGAATTTCCCCTGGCCATCATGAGAGAGCTGGATTGTTACTGTGGCTATCGAACCATGAACTTTAGGATGCATCACCCAGAAGACGAGTTGCACTGCTATGGCCTGGTGGTGAATGGCAGTGCTAATTCTAACATCCCAAGAGATGACAACTACTGCACTGTGTACCAGACTCCTGTCCAAGGTTAGTGTTTCTTCTAAATGTGTTAGGCCATGTGTCTGGCCTACGGGAAGAGGCTGCTGGTCAAGGCAGGTGATATTGCAGGAGGTGTTGGATTGCACAATGGCTCGGTTAATTGTCTCAACTCCAGAAGCACTATGAACCGTAAAGCAGTACCTACTTGTGTTGTAATTTTGGATACGTTCTGATGTCAGAATACAGTTGTAAAAAGAAAATGTCATCATCATCAAATAATCTATATCCGGTCACAAAGACCATAAACGCACAAGGATAAAACAGATTACAAACAGATCACACACAATAAAATCACAAAGATAAAATACTAAGTTGCAATTCATCATTGCCTTCCCAGGGCGTCATTACTGATTCACACTGCATACTTTTTCCTTGAACTCCGCGTCTGAGTAATGAAGTTCAATACTGCTTTACAGATTGTTGGAGTCTCATAGCATTGTGAAAACAGTAAACCTTCTTGTTGTGTTTTACAACAGTACCCTACTAAAATTGGGCATAAAAACTGATTCTAAAAGCAGAATATAAAGTGCAGAATAACACAAAGTGCTTAGTGGTCTGTATGGACACTGTATCACATGGGCAGTGGGGTAATGAAACGAACCACGTCCCAGTAAAGGAAAAAGCCACCAGGAAATGAATCATATTTATTTGAAGGTGGGTTCAATAAAATCTATGTTCTGGTGCCTTGAGCATTAATTGCCCTGAATACCTTAGGGCAAACAAGTAGTGAGGTTACAGCATCAACCTACCTTTGCAGTGCAATAAGGGCTCCCTTTCTCCTGCATCTGCAGGGAGGAGGGAACCATGTCACGTTGCACCAACACCTACATCTTCCCTAGTTAGAGCGGGCAAAAATGCCAATTCCAGTGGGATGTGCCCCCACACTTATTCTCGTGCGCTCTCAATGTGAATGTATCTGCTTAAATGGCCTGGTGGAGCTGCAGTGGCCAAGGGTCTTGTATTTGTGGGATAACACTGCACTATCACCCATAGCCTGTCCCCTTATGAGACCTCTCCCGCTGCTCCCATCAGGTGCAACATTTCTGATATACCTTTTACCATTGATTCCTAGCTTAGTTTGCACTATATAAGTACCATTGCATTACATCTCCTAATGCAAGATGTCCATTTCGAAGATGCACAGTTGGTTGCTAGACAAAATATATTCTTGGCTTCCTATTTACAGGTGTGTATTTAGTATCGAAACAGCTAAATATTTCCTACTTAGTGGAAAGACGTCAGTTCTAAATTCTGATTATGAAGTTGTTTGTTAAGTAAAGCTACGACTCCAAATGTTGTTGTTTAGTTAAGCTGATCAAATTTGCCTGACATGAAAAAGACTGTTTAAAAGTGTTTGCTGCCCATCGAAGTAGAAGGGAAGAAACAATAATGATAATAGACAGTAGGAGATGCAGCGGGCTAGACATAACAATCTTACAAATAACAAAGATACCTTTCTGAATATGAAGGCCTTTGGGGCACATGCATCAACATAGACAATAGCGATTCTTTAATTGCGATTATTAAGGAATCGCAATTAAATTAAAGAATCGCTATTGCCTATGCATGTACGAATCGCATAACATTTGTGATTCCTACAAATTCCTTAATTGCGACTCGCAAATTGCGAGTCACAATTAAGGAATTGATTCCCTTTCATTCCTATGGGCCCAGAGGCCCATAGGAATGTATGGCAATTGCATGCGCAATTTCCGAGTACCCAATAGGTACTCGCAAATTGCGCATGCAATTTCAAGGGTGCAAGGGTTCCAAAAGGATACCCTGTTGCACCCCTGAAATTACAATTTAACCACATGTTGCGCACACACATGCCCAAAGGGCATGTGTGTGTGTGTAACATGTGACTTTGAAAAATGCACTTTAGAGCATTTTGTCAAAGAAATCGAAAATTACCATCAACTTTAGATTGATGGTAATTTGCGATTCATATTAGCGAAATCGCAAATTTTTTTTGTTTAATGCATTGCATTTAAGGAATCGCAATTTGCGATTCCTTAAATGCAATTGCAATTTAAGTAATCGCAAATTTAGCGATTCCTTAAATAGCGATTTTTGCATTTGGAATGATGCATCCCAAATGCAAAAATACCGGTCGCAAATGGGCAGATTCTGCGAATCTGCCCATTTGCGACCGGTTTTTAGGTTGATGCATGGGGCCCTTTAAGCCTTACAGAAGAGGGTTGGGACTCAATATATTTTATTCAATAAGGGCTGCCTTCATCCTGAGCATTGCCCATACTATTGACAGGTCTTTACCGTCATATATAAGATGTCTCTGTAGCGATTAGAACATTGACTTGGTTATTCTTTAAATATTGGATTATTGTCTCTGCAGTCACACCAGTTTCTGATGGCATTGGTCATTAATTATGAAGAATAGGTAGAAGACACAAAGGGCCTGATTTTGAGTTTAGCAGACAGGGTACCCTGTTCCAAACGTGACTGAGTACCCTGACCACCGAACCGTCGATCCAACCACCTCATTTAGAGACAGGGGACCTAAGTTTTCCATTGACGATGCCCCCGTCGGTTCTGTCAATGAAAAACGGTGTAATGTCTATTTTTTAAATGTCCGTCACCACCAGGAAAAGACTTTCAGGATGTGGGGGTCTTTAGTTCTTTGGGTTTCTGAAGCAAACTCCCACTTTTGGAGTTTGTTTCAGAAAAACAAACATTTTTGAAAAGTTTCTTGAACAGCGGTCAAAACCGACAGCGACCCTCCACCATATCTTTTGTACATTAAATGGAACCGTCGCAACTATGGTTCTTTTCAATGCATAAAGATAGGCGGTTGGCCTGTGGTTATCTCTAAATCTCATGTGCTGTAGTCAATCAGGATGGCAAGGTAATGTCCTCCGCCACTCTGGCGGATGGAAAACTGTCCATCAAATGCTAAGTCAGGCCCAAAAACGTTAGGTTTTCTGGTTGGTGGTATGGAAGTCTTGGTATAAATCATACCAACAAGGAAGTACATTTGCAATATGTGGTCCATACGAAGAAGTACCACTGGGCCTGCCCATCATTGTTTTGTTTAAATGTCTTTTTTGTGCATCTCTGTGGGATTGAGAAATGCATTTCGCTTTAAGATAGACACTAGACTTCAGTGTCATCAAATGATGTTACTTCTTGTGATGTCATTGAGGTTAAATTGTGTATGATGTCACTTCATCTATCCTTGGCATTTTGGTGAATGGATGTTCATGCTGAGTTATCATCGCTTGTGAGATGAGGACTTGGAAGGGGGATAATATCAGACTTATCAAATACCACCTCATGTTTCCAAAACAACTTGACTGAAGAATGAGGCCATCAATCCTATGCTCCAATTTTAATCTCTTGTGTGGCATTATCCTCATCTAGCAAGACTACATAAAAGTTCTGAAGAAGACACCAAAACTAAGTCGAGCCGGCACACGCCAGCTGAAGCACTTTGTAAGTTGTGTCTCGCAGGTGGTGAACAAGCTGTTTCATTAGGGTATTGATTCCACCTCTACAGGAGACTTGCAGGATTGAGCTAAAGCATGCTGATGCAAATTAATGCACAGGGAGCAAGTTTCTCCGCTTGAAGAATCACGAATTAAATACTGCAACTCAGGTGTCTACATCAGCACAGTATGTCAATACTTAATCCATCAGTTGTAGAAAAACAGCTAGGCATTAAATCACTGAGAAAGCCATAAGTTATTCAAGCAATCAGGCATGCTGTAGTTTGGCTTCGAGTCCTGATGTTCTGCCAGGAAGACCTGGCCAGGGCAGGTGCAGCACTGCAAAGTCATAGGTTACACAGTTTGCTGAGAAGCAATAGTTGAATATCTGAAAAGTACATCTAGAAGCCAAGCTAAGTACTGGTCACGAAGTTATTTCTCTTGGTTGGAATATCTAGTTACTCCTTATTTTGAATACGGTTGGATTGATGACCACTGTAAGAAGTATCACAACACATAATTTTCGTGTACTCAAAATAATGCATTGAGGCCAAAACAAAAAAAGAAATGTGTTTTTTCATTTGCTTAATATTATTTTGAATTCTAAAGAATGTGCATTGTACTTCTGAATGTATTTACACTTTAATCTCCCAGTGGAAGCTGCAGAAAATAAACCATGCATCAGAACACTGTTTACCATCTGTTTTTGGCTGTTTTTGCAACCTCTGCAGCCAGGATTCGCAAAGGCAGTGCCATGGCTCGCAAGCGAAAGCCAGGGGTCGCAGCTAACACCCCCTGCGACCTCTAAATTAACTCGGTAACGTTGCATGTTTTTAGCCGCAAAATTAAGAATAGGTGAATTTTCCTCACACAGATTCTGTCAGACTTAACCTGGCAAGAGCTTTCGAATGAAAGACATGGTCACAGCTCTGATTTTAATCCTGATTCAAGTCGAATTATATATTTGCTCCAGAGCTTGGATTTCCGGCCCCTATGAAAGTTGGGGCCTTTGTAAATTTTAGACTACATCCCTTGAAAAGAAAAAGGCAGCAGCACTTAAATAAAAGCAAGAATTAGATTGAGCACGTAGACAACGGGCACCATTTCTACATGCAGTGAACATGGGAAGGGGTAAATGCTGGGTGAGGAGAAGGAAGCAGATATGTGAAGTCTGATGAAGGGTGTTTTGATAAAGAAGTGGTGGCTCACATTTCATGCAAGATTTTAAGTGGCTGAACCGCAGTGGCAGCTGGCATCTACGGGGAAGGGGTTCGGTGCGCGCACGCAAATAAAATAAATAAATAAACACTTACCTAACACGTCCTCCTTGCTACGACCTCGGACCTCTTCTTTCGTCGATTGATCAAACTCCCTTGACAAATCCTGGCGCTGCTCACATGCTATTAACCAGCGTGACAGCAGTGCCCTCATTGGCGGGAGCGTTCTCTCTCAGGCTCCCGAGCACACTGGAGACGTGCCTTTGCTCTCAACTCAGCTGTTCAAGACAGCTGGGTTGAGAGGTTTAAAGTGCACATGTCTGGCTGGCCGTTGCAAGCCGGCCGGCCAAAGAGACATGCACACTTTAAACAGTGCCTTTGCTCGACTCTCTGGTAGCTTGGCACAGAGCAATTAGGCTTAACTTTGAAGCGCTGCATAAATACTTCACACATTGCCTCTAACAGTAATACTGTGAAAGCGCAACAAAAGAAGAATCCCATACCAAATTAGAAAAATAAAGTGCATTCTAATATATACTAGACCAAAATGACATAAATCCAATTAGTAGAACCAAAGATAGGCAAGTTTAAAGATTTCAGTAAAAATAGCGCAAAAAAGCACAAAGCTCTAACTGTGGTTATCTGGTCATGCGAGACCAAGGCAAAATCACAAGTTGAGACCAATGGCTATGGAGGGTGGGAAACAACATTAACAAGGCAATCGGAACCACACGTGCTGTGAGAGCGCAAGCGTTTCCACGCTTGCCTTTACCATGCATATGCCTTTACCACGCATATTCCTTTACCACACATGCCTTTACAATGATTTCCGTTGTAAAGGCGGTAAGGTATATGTGTGGTAAAGAGAGTCAGTGCTCTAGACTTGAACGAAATGGGTGAGTGGTGTTGGAGACTTCCTGTTTCCTTCCTGACTGCCTGCAGCTTGATGAGTAGTTTTTGGAGCAGGGTTGTGGTTGGAGTAGTTTTCAGGGCTGGGTTTTAGGGCTCAGGGCGGGGGTCTGGTAGTTTTTATGGATGGGGCCGGTTTTAGGGCTCATGGCGGGAGCCTGGGGTGTTTTTGGGGCTCAGGTCAGGGTAGTTTTTAAGGCTGGGGGTCGATTTTTGGGCTCATGGCGCGGGCTGGGGTGTTTTAGAGGTTGGGGTCGGGGTAGATTTAAGGGTTGGGGGCCGGGTTTTAGGGCTCATAATGGGGGGGCCTGGGGTGTAACCTTTATCATTCATTTACCTTTACCAATCATGCCTTTGCAAAAAAATTAATTGTAAAAGCATGCGTGGTAAAGGCATGCGTGGAAAAGATGCGGTTGTTATAAAGACCGCGTTGTTAAGGCATGCGAAGTAATCGCATGCGTGGGTCCATCATACAACCATGGAGCGTGGCTGGCTACAGGAACCCACTTAGACCCACTGAACACAGTACCTTAATCCTGGTTTCAAAGAGATGCAGAGTCCTGCCTTGAGGATGCAGCGCACAGCAGAGGTGATGCGAGGTCCAAGCAAGGCGATGCGTTGCACAGTTGTGGTTCTGCGGTGCTGTGAATTGTAATGCAATGTCCTTGCACGAAGATGTATTGCGCCACCGCGGTTCCGATGGGCTGTGTTGGGCGAGGTGATATCCTTGTTTGGAGATGTGTCGCACAGCTGTGGTTCCGATGGGCGATGCAAAATCCTTGGATCCAAGAAGTCCGCGCAGCAGATGCGATGCATCAGTTCTGAGGGCGATGCATCAAGCAGCAGAGGTGATGCACCAATTCTGCTGGAGATGTGCTGCGCCACATAGGAGATGCTTCAGTTCTTCTGAATCCACAGATGGACTGGCAGAGCATCTTTAGGTCCACTTTCAAGGGTCCAGAACTGGGGAAGAACCACTTGGGAGGGCAGGACTCACAGATGGCAGAGTACAAGTGCTGGTGTCAAGGTTTTGTAAGCCTGTTCTGTCCCTGAGACTTCTGATCAGGAGGCCAGCTAACTAGCCCTTAAATTCGCTCTGAGGTCCTGGGTTTAGAGGTGCAGGTCCAGTCCTTCTCACCCAGGCAAAAGGGCAGCAGGCCAGCACAGCAGGTCAGCAGTCCTTCGGGGCAACAGTCTAGCAGAGTCACGTCTTTCAGCAGCACAGCAGTCCTTCTTCCTGGCATGGCAAAGTCCAGATGTCCAGAAGTGTACTAAAGAGTTCGGTTTAAGGGTCCAATATTTATACCTGGTGCCCACTTTGAAGTAGAGGAATCTTCTGGAGGTGTCCACCCCCTGAGGTGTCAGTCAGCCTCTTCCTCCCTGTCCTGTCCCCAGGTTGTCTGAAGCACAAAACATTAGTGGCAAACCCTTTGTGGGAGTGCTCAGGCAGGGCCTTTGTGATGTGGAAGTGTGATAGGTGACAACTCCTCTCTCTTGTTAACTCAGAGTGGCCCATATTGCCTTTCTCTCACTGTCTGGCAGTAATACACACGACCAACTGCCAGCTAAACCTAGTCATGTGACCCAGGATCAGACTGCAGGCACCAACTGGTTAGGACGAGAAAATGCCAAGTTTCTAGAAGAGACGTTTTCAGACTTCTGACTTTATCATTAAAGAGGGCTTTTAATTACAATTCTTTAAACACAAAACTCGGGCTGTCTACCTGCTCCGAATTGGAAATTATCACTTGTTAAATGTATTAAGGAAACATACTGTTATCCTATAGGAGAGGTAGGCCTTGCAGTAGTGATAAATTAATGTAAGGGTTTTTTACTACCATGACAGGTAAAACTTAAAAGTACATGTCCAGCTTTTTAAATACACTGCACCCTGACCGCTGGGCTGTTCAGGGTCTACCCAAGGGCTGACAAAAAAGAAAGGTTTGGGCCTGACAAAAAGGTTTATTTTGCCAAGTTGAAATGACATTTTAAAACTGCACACACAGGCTGCAATGGCAGGCCTGAGACATGTTTAAAGGGCCACTTAAATGGGTGGCATAATCAGTGTTGCAGGCCCACTAGTAGCATTTAAATTACAGGCCCTGGGCACATGTAGTACGGCCTCATTAGGGACTTACAAGTAAATTAAATAGGTCAATTGGATGTAAGCCATTTCTACCATGTTTTAAGGGGAAAACACAAGCCCTTTAGCACTGGTTAGCAGTGGTAAAGTGAGCAGATTCCAAAAAGCCAACAAAAACGGAGGGTGAAGTCAAAAGGTTTGCGGATGACCCTGCAGAAAGGGCCAAGTCCACCAGAGAGCAAGTGATGTATTTGCATTGTGGATATGTTAGGCCAGAATTTATATGTATCCATTAAACAACATCTGCTCTATTTGGGCATGATTCACAAGGTCAGAATTATAACAATAGTCTAGATTTCGAACCTTCACAGCATTTACAAACATTTAACAGAATACTCATGGAATGAGCATTAAGTTTGCAGAGTAAAACCATTTTTAATCTAGCATATTGCCAGCCCACATACCTTTCAATCTCCATTTATGAAAATCTTCCACACATATTTCTGCTTTAACTTATTTAAACTCCAGAGATAGTAGGTGAAGTAGAAAGGGCGGAGGAAATGGAAGGGCAAGGGCTAGGGCAAGATGTGGCCAAGGGCAAAAAGTGAAAGCAACAGAAATTTGTTATAGCTAAGAGAGCCATGCTAATTTTTTCTTTCTACTGCTACCTTCATGACCCTTAAGACCAGCGGTAGCAAGGATAAGCCATGCTGATTTAAGCATTTCTATCATACGTGTGTTGCCACGTGCTATAATGAGACTATTTTATACTACTGGATGTGATAATCTCTACCTAATTGATAATTTTGTAATTGATAAATGACAGTATTTGATTTCAGAGACTACGGTCATTTTGTGAACATGATTGATATAAATTTACTAGATAGGGCGTTTTTTCCTTGTAAAGATATACTAGATTTTGGTTCTTTCGTTTTTTAAATTCATTGCATTTTCTTCTTTAATTTGTACAATTGTATTTGTGTGTGGTTTGTTTGCTGTCTGTACATGGAACCTGTTAAATAGTATTTGTAACAAATGAGTGTCTTTCATGTTTTCAGATACCAGGTGTACAGATAGGAGGTTTCTCTCCGCGAAGTCCAAAGCTTTTGTAGCCTTATCCAGCTTTCCTGGGGCAGGGAACACATGGGTGCGACATCTGATTGAACACGCCACAGGATTCTACACAGGGAGCTTCTACTTCGATGGAGCACTGTACAATAAAGGTAAGAAAGAAATGGACACAGTTGTATCACCTCTTGCTTTTAACCATTCCTTTTGACCCCACTCTAGTACCACCTTTATTCACCTTCATTCTCCACCTTGGTTCCACCCTCATACATCTCCTACGCCATCCAGACGCTCTTAACCTCCCTTTCACTCATTATTTCTAGGTAGGGGCTCCTTTAGAGCAACACTGTAAGTTCTAGAATGTGCGTCGTTGATATTACCACACATTGTTACTAAATTCACTTGTTTAAACGCCCACAGAAACCAGAATGGATTAGATCCGCATTGATCCACATTGACCTTCCTTCATCCATCTCCTGGCCAGTGCATGGGAATTCACCCTTGCATGAATGATCAAAAGAGAGATGAACTATTTAAAACTGAGCTCAAGATCAGGGATGAATAGGCTGGACTGTGTCTAGGATACAGAAAACTTTGCTCTACCTCAGCCCTTCTTTGTGCTATAGGACTGCCACTTAACTTCCATATAACTGGTTAACGTCAATGGTTAACTCAGCCATCATACCAGATGTGTTGCAAGATCGTTGCACAATTTAGCCATAGTTTTGGCAGTGAATATTTACACTTCACATAAATGCTTCAGCAAAAATTGTACACTTGAAGATTTGCAAGGACTTGCAATGCAGAGGAACCTCTGATGAAATAATTCTGGAAATCATTCCATGGGTTAAAGAAAAGATTAATACTTGGGGCCAATTTTATCAATACTTTGGTTGCGTGACTCTCAAAGTGTGGATTAGGGATTTACTTTCCAGGAAAACTTGTTTTTCACTGGAAAGTAGCCCTTTAATACTACTAAATGGTGCATTGTGCTAATTTTCACTACTTTGCATCAAGTGGGCATCCCATGAACAGTACTTGGGTGTTCCCATGCAGCCAGCTAATGTTTTTGATGCAAAGCCCTATCTACTAACATTTGTAGGATGGTGTTGTGCCAACATGTATGCCTCCTTTAGGCAGGTGTAAAGTTGGAAAAATGTTTTCCTTTATCCAAACATTTCAAACTTTGCATGAGTGCTATACTTTACAGCACCCATGTGGTGAGGGAAAAGTTTTAAAGTATGTCTTAGCATTGTATTTTATACTGGAAGAGTGCGTCTCTTGTACAAAACCTATGCTAGACATCATGCACACACTGATTGCATCATGGTGCAAAGGTGCGTATGTGGCACTAGGTTGCAAGAAAGTGTGCTAGTGCAAGGGCTGACAGCAGCATGCCTCAGTACATATGGTGCTAACCTGCTCTCTCCCTTTCATGCAACGCAGCGCAGCATCTTTTGTTGCTGAGCTGCACCGTATTGCGTGGAAAATAGTAAATTTAGCACCTAGGGCCCGATTCCGATGTCGTTTGGAAGGCCTCCGAATCAGATTTGGCTTTCCCGGATCCGATTCGTAGCCCTTGTTTCCAACCAAATTGTACACAGGTCCGAACGACCAAGTACAATGCGAAGATCGCGTATGCGTCGACCGAATCATTTCCGGGACCCGAACCTGTCCGTACGACTTGTTCGTAGCAGAATCGTGCCGCGCAATGGAGCCGAATTCTGACCAAGCAAGTACGATGCACGATTCGGACAGCCGCTTCGCCTTGGTCTCAGCGAGACGAAACGGCTGTTGGAATCGTACTTCGGGGGGCCGTAGCAGGCCACCCTTCACCTGGGGTCCTCTGAATCTGTCACCGGGGTGTGCCCATGATCCCCCGATCCAGGCATGCACAGTGTGGCAGGCACCATGGGATGCCCGCCATAGGGTGTACGCTTTTCCCCACCCACCCCTTTTTGCTATGGGAGCTTGTGTACGCGTCTGTACACAGGCTCCCATAGAGTTCAATGGGAGTCCGAGCGAACCGAGTCCGTAAGCATACGGCTGCATCGTACTCGCTCGTTCGGACTCCTGGAGCATGTTTCGCTTGGAAAGCCCTCCGGATCCGCGTCGTACGGAGGGTTATCCTAGCGAGATCAGAATCGTGAGGCACCGAGGCGAAGCGGCTGTCCGAATCGTGCATCGTACTCGCTTGGTCAGAATTTGGCTCCATTGCGCGGCACGATTCAGCTACGAATGAGTTGTACGGACAGGTTCGGGTCCCCGAAAGGATTCGGTCGGCGCTAACGCGTTCTTCGCATCGTACTTGGTCGTTCGGACCTGTGTACGATTCGGTCGGAAACAAGGGCTACGAATCGGATCCAGGAAGGCCAAATCCAATTCGGAGGCCTTCCGAACGACATTGGAATCAGGCCCTCAGTGTTTCACTGGACCTTTGGGGCAATTCTAAGTTTTTTCATATTTCGGACGTCTCTACTAATTCTGAAACCCTTGTGACATCCGCTGCCGTTTAATGGAGCTTTCCCATGACATGTAATTTTCCCTAATGAGTCTCTTCTGAAAAATACCAAGGATGGGCTAATTTGAATTACTTTTTTATATAAGAAAAATAACATACTCAAAGAGGGCACGTTAAATTACAATCATCTGCAGTTTCATAGTGTCGAGGATTCTACTTTTTTGTAACCTGTAGCATCCTTCTGAAGAACAACAAAACATACATCTTGCTCTCTCACAATTTGTACTTTATGTGTCACACTATGTAACCTATACCTACACTAACAGGACTTGCACATGTGGATCTTGCTAAGCCTGAAGCTCATGCATTTGTTACAGGTTTTAAAGGTGAGAAGGATCACTGGAGAAGTGGGAGAACAATCTGTGTAAAGACTCATGAGAGTGGCAAGAGGGAGATTGAAATGTTTGACTCTGCGATCTTGCTGATCAGAAACCCTTACAAAGCGCTGATGGCTGAGTTCAACAGGAAGTGCGCTGGCCATTTAGGATATGCGACCGAGAAGAATTGGAAGAGCAAAGGTAAGAAATACCAGGTAGGGCTGTACTACCCCACCGGGCATTTCCCCGGTCGGCTGGAGCCTTTGGAGGTGAGTTTTGAAAAGCTAGGGCCGCTTCTGTTTCCTCTGTCCCTTTGCGAAGTTCCCCAAGGTTAATTGAAGTAGGCGCTGGCTACAAGGGCGAAAGAAATAGAGAGTAGGGGAAGAAGAGAGAAAGCGGCCAGAAAGGGAGAAGAGAGAGTGGAAAGAAGGATAGTGAGAGAATGGTTGGATGGAAAGAGAGCGGTTGCGCGAGGAAACAAAGGGTGAGGGACTGATTGAGCATTTTTGCCAGGGCTTCTGTTGGGTCCACAGTCCTGCGCTGATACCGGGGCCCAATCAGCCGCAACCACAAGTACACCCTCAACCTGTTCCAGCGTGCATACTTTTGAAGTACTCTTTTAGAGGTTTCTGAGACGTGTGCTACAGGCACATTGTGTTGCTAACACATTCATGTGGCCAAATGGCTTGTTCTTCTCCATCTTATGGTCTTTCGGTGCTTTATAACCTAAGATTTCCTACACTAAAAGCCTTAGTTAGATGATTGAATGCACATTCGGAAAGTGGGTTATGATAGTAAAGTTCATAATGAGTTTAACTCTTTCAGTCATTTGTAAAGTGTCTTGAGTTCTTTTGTGCTCTCCCTAAGGCATGGCATACGTTGCAATGGTTTTGGAGCCCATTGCAAGTCGGCTGATAACCAACCAAGGGTCATATTTACAAAGAAGTAACACAGCGCAGTGCTGCAAGCCATTTGGCTGTGCTGCGTTACTTTCAGAGCAAAGGGATACGTCATATATACAACAATATGAAGTATTCCTGAGCAAAGCCTGGGGTCGCCTCCAGTGGCACACCACAGTCCTCAAGGGATTCCGCCTACCCTCTTTAGATCACTCAACCTCCCCTTGATACTTGCAGAGCCCTCGTATGATAGTAGAAGTCAAGAGACTGCCAACTGATGAGGGTGTCCCAATTGCAAGCCCAGTTCCCAGAATTGTAGAGGGACTCTTCTCCTTCAGAGTGTTCCTGCAGCTCTGTACCTCTACTGTCACTGTGGGCACATAATGGGCCAGTGCCACTGGCCGTGGAGTGTGTAATTCACAGAGTGCCATCTAGTCAAAGTCCTTGGTATCCCACACAGGGATTCGATCATCTTCAGGGTCCTGTGAAATCCATTTTCACTCTCTCGTCTTTCCCCCGTGCAGAGGTTTTTAAGGGGAGGTTGAAAGTTCCAGAAGGCAGGCCCCTCTTCCCATTGCAAGGATGACACATCATCACACCACCCTTGTCCTAACCCTATTGCACAGTATTAGAAATGGGGGTCTCTAGTTGGCAGAGGTAGGTACCTTTGTCCAAATAGGGACCCTTGCTTCTAGTCAGGGTAAGGGGGATACACACTTTAGATAACCCCTGTTCACCCCTTGGTAGCTTGGCACGAGCAGACAGGCTTATCCCAAAGGCAATGTGTAAAGTATTTGTACCAACACTCACAGTAAAACAGTGAAAACACCACAAATGAACACCACACCAGTTTAGAAAAATAAAATATCTTTATCTAAACTTAACAAGACCAAAACGACAAAACTCCAACATACACAGTTAACAATATGACTTTCAAATGTTTCAAGAAATTGTACCATAGAAAACTATGGATGCGTGACTTTTCACGAAAGTACCTGTAGTTGCGTCAAAGTTCACCAAGCCAAACAGCTGCAGCGTCGGAAAACAAAGAGATGCAACACTCCTGAGACCCTGAGGAGGCGATGCAACAGTCCCGCTGCACGCAGAGGAAGGGTGGCGTCGATTCCGGTCTGTATGGGGAGTGATGCGTCGATTCTTCGTGCCGTTTCCGGTCCGCAGGTGATGCGTCTGGAAAGCATGCCGCACAGGTACGATGCGTGGATCTTTGGGATGCGACGGCGATCGATGCGGCGGCGTTGTGCGGTGCTGCATCGGTCCTCTTCAGCCGCGATCCCTCGATGCTTTGATTCTTGCAGCGACAACAGGCGCTGCGACGGTTTCCGCAGTGGCGCAGCGATGCGTGGAAATTCTTCTCGCACCGTGAAGATGCATCGGAAAAACAGCCGCAAGAAGAGTGATGCATCGATTTCTGTAGTTCTTTGAGTTTCTTCTCTCTTCCAGCTCCCAAACAGAAGCAACAACCTCCAGAGGCCCAAAACTGGCACAGGCACCTTTTGGCAGGCTAGAACTCACAGCAGCAGAGTTCAGCGGAGCTGGGGGTGAAGTCTTTGTGTCCCTGAGACTTCTGAACAGTAGACCAGCTCACTTCAGGCCCTTGGAGATCTCCTTTGAGCAGGGGACACAGCACACAGCAAAGTCCTTCTCCTTTCCTTGGCAGAAACAGCAACTGCAGGACAACCCCAGACACACAGCAAGGGTAGTACTTCTCCTCAGTCTCTCCAGCTCTTCTCCTTGGCAAAGGTTCCTCTTGATTTCCAGGGATGATCTAAAATTCAGGGGGTTTTAAGTCTAATACTTATACCCCAAAATGTCTTTGTTCTCTTTGTGCAAGGGGCTCTGATCCCCGTTCAAACCAGTTAAGGGGGCACTCTGCCAGTGCACAACAACATCCTTTGTCAGTGTGGGCCTTGGTCCCAGACACACTGCAGGGGAGCGGAGCCAGCATTGTGGCAGGCAGGCACAGCCCTATTCAGGTACAGGTGCTACTCCTCCCACCACCTCAAATGCAGATCAGGCCTATTCAGCCTAGTGCTGACTCATCCAGATTCCTGGAGCCACGGCACCTCCCCAGCCCCTGTCACTCCAAAGCCAGACGGTCAATCCACAAACAGGCAGAGGCACACAGGAAGGTTGAACAAGAAAATAGCCACTTTCTAAAAGTGGTATTTTCAAACACACAATTTAAAAACCATATTTACTATAAGATGTGTTATTAAATTCTGAATTCAGGGGTACTAAACTCAATTTTTCTATCTTATCCCTATGGGAGGATATGCTTGTAAAATGTTACAAAGCATTCCCCATTCTGTCCTATGGGCAAGATCAGGACATGTTACACACACCAGTACATGTCCTACCTTTCACATACACTGCACCCTGCCCAGGGAGGTACCTTGGGCCTACCATAGGGGTGTCCTATGTGTAAGACAAGGGAAGGGTAAGGCCTGGCAAGTGGGTGCAATTGCCAAGTCGACATGGCAGTTAACAAACTGCGCACAGGCACTGCTGTGGCAGGCCCGAGACCTCTTTTCAGGGCTACTCATGTGGGTGGCACAATCAGTGCTGCAAGCCCAATAGTAGCATTTGATTTACCCGCCCTGGCACACTTAGTGCACTTTACTAGGGACCTACTGGTAAACCAAATATGCCAATCAGGGAGAACCAATCTCAATATCAATTTACACAGTGAGCACTTGCACTTTGACACTGATCAGCAGTGGCAAAGTGCCCCAATATCTAAGCCAGCAAAAACGAAATCCAGCACAGCATCAAAAACACAGGAGGCAGAGGCAAAAAGTCAGGGAAAACCACGCCAAGGATGCCAGGTCTAACACACAGCATTTTGGAATATTCTAGCATGCCAACTTGAATTGTTCTGTTGAAAGACACCTCTGAGAATCTGAAACCATGCTCTTGCCTGCCTCAGTTGGCTGTCCCGTACCCACCAAAACTTCGAAGAGACGCCAATCCTGAGTTTGACTTTGGAGTTCTGGTCTTTTGTTTTCCTGTGGATGAGTCTTCCCACGCCTGGTGCAGTGTAAAAAGTAATTAACACATCCAGAGTAAAGAAAAGGCAGAATCTAATAAGGCAGCAAGTTAGAGAAATATATTACATTTTGAGTGCAGATAGGATAACATTAACAGTACATCTTCACTCATAATTCCTGTTTTCCATATGATTGGTGCATACCCCTAGTCTCTTGGCCTAAGTATGGCAAAACTGTGATTTGGTGCAGATTTTAGCATGCATCCTTTTATGTGAAGCACCGTAGACTCGCTATGAATGCCCTCTCACATTATCCGACCTGCACAGGCCATCACCAAGTGATGACAAGTCCATTCTGCTACAGGCTACCTGGGCGCAGATACTGGGCTGAACTAGACTGTAGTCCCACTCACTCAGTCCATGCGCCCTTACCTTAGATGTACAATGGCAGACCTTGTTTTGAAATGCAGATCATTTCTAACAGAGTTTACAGTGAGTGAGACTCAATTAGGGAGAATCACTCAAAACAGAAGTCCAAAAATCGGGTATTCCAAAAAGCAATCATCTAAGGAGCTAAATAGGTCAGTACCCATTTTCTTACACTTCTCATCATTGTTGTAATTAGTCCCAGAGATTATGTTTATGCTGTTGAGGAAGAACCTAATATATGGAGAGACCACATGCTTATCATAGACATAATTGTTAATATTTCTTCTTGTAGTTTCATATGCAATATTCTCTTGAGCTGGTAGTTGCTATACCACTTTGAACCACAGCGCCTTTAGTCAAGATTGAGGCATGACAAATGTGCTATACAAATTATTCGCCGCTACAGAAAACAAATTCCTGTAATAAATGCCAATATTTTAAAGATGTGAAGTAACCCTCACTTTCTCAGGGCCATTGATAGTATTATGATATTAGGAAAGAACTGATTTTTTTATATGGTCATAACTTTCAAAAGTTAAACATTCGTGCTATGATTTCTTAATATCACCCCAACCAAGGATACTCATTTTATAAAATGCCAAGTAAAGAAAGTCAAAACTAACCCACCAAGTTAAATTAGTTAATTTCGTCTGTGATGATCATCATATCAAATTAAAGAAATTGTAATTATTAAAATATGTTAGAACTGATCTTTTATGTACTTGTAATGACAGAAGAAGTGCTAATATGAGATGAATATTGTTTCTCAATCATGCTTGGCTTCATCACTCACTTCTAGTTATTGTTGGGATGTTCATTTTGTGAATAGTAAGCTGCCCTTATTTGCTCAATATTTGCCTATCAAACAAATTATTATAATAGCATTCTGATTATGTTGGTGTTTGGTTTCCCTTTCACAGAGTGGCCGGATTTTGTCAACAGTTATGCATCCTGGTGGGCTTCCCACACGCTCGACTGGTTGAAACACAGTAAGAACCTTCTGGTGGTGCACTACGAAGAGCTCAAGAAGAACTTAATCCATAAACTGAAAGAAATGGTGGAGTTCCTCCATCTGGAAGCAGATCATGACCGCTTGCTGTGCGTAGAAAACAACAAAGATGGCAACTTCAAGCGGTCAGGAGCAGGTCCCGACCTGGACCCCTTTACACAGGAAATGAAAGATCTCATTGATGGACACATACGCACAGTAGATGAAGCCTTGAAACTTAGAAACTTAACTGGCCTTCCTAAGGAATATGCACTGAGATGATGTTTATGGATTTATGTTTCCAAAGACATTCTTTTCTAGCATTTGCAGCGGGAGGCAGCGGAGTGGACCATCAGATGATTGCACACTGACTCTCAGCGTGGTCTTTTCAGCACTCGCTGATCTCATGAAAAGGTCAGCAAAGGATAGAAGCTGGCTTGGAACAACAGTACAAGCTATTAGTGCCTGGGAATGTAGATCCTCCTTACCGACCTGCTGTGAGTACAACAGCGGGATGCTGGTACTTTTGGCAGAATTTCCCTTTTTTGACTTTCCAGTCTCCTAGCAATACCTGTCACGAGTAGCTCAATTTTTGGCAGTACTAGAGTTGACATCTGTTGTGTTTTTATTAAAGAATCTTGCTTTTCTGAGTTGTGCAAAGATTTTCTATTCTTAGTGGGCATTGTTTTGGTACACAGATTTGGCGTGAATTTTAACAATTTGCATTATTAAGGTGAAAATGGTGTAACTCATCATAAGTAGGAGCAAATCATGTCTCTGATGCAAATTTGATTGTGTAACTAGGATGTATGGGAATCTCTTGATGGCTCAGTCTTTTCTGAAGACTGCTGATTATCTCTCACCATGCTCTGCATCCTAACTCCAAAGCACACAAAATACAAGAAGGCACGTTTTGTCATCCATAGAGTAACCTGCCTCCGTAGGTGGTCCCAGCCTTGGGTTGGACTTGCTCATGTTATAGGGCATGTTCATTATACCTGTCCCTAGCATTCAGCAGACTCAGCACCGATGCCAAGTGACTTAGAACAGCAGCACCCTTCTGCCTCCTGAGAGTCATGCTTAGTTTCTAGAGTATAGTGGTCTGACACTGTTCTTGCACTTTCAATGAACACCCACAGCAAAACACATGGAATGCCCCTTTCACGCAAAGTAATGAATGGGCACATATTTACAGAGACGTAAATTAGGTTAGGACACGCACTACCAAGTTGCGCAGTTTGTACTTTTGTGGCGTGCCTCTGGGGTTTCACTCTCTGGTCATGGAGTGTGTATGAAGTCACAGCAAGTAGCGTCTCCTGATTAGGGGACGTCCCCCTGGGCACAGCGTGCAGCCCACAATTGGGTTAAAACGTTAAAGAGTACCAAGTACACAGTTTTTGATCCTTAATGCAATAAACTGGAATTGTGTTTATTGAATGTTTTGATATTATATCCTCATATCAGAACAATGTTCCAAACACGATTACAACACGATCCAACAAAGGACTTCAGGTAAATATATTCTTTCCCAATGCATTTCGGTACATTACAGACCTTCGTCAGGGGACATGTTCTATAACAAATATGAAACGAATGATAATGAGAGGGAGCCAGGCCATTATAATAATGAACAATGTCAAGTCCATTGAAACATGTAAATGGACAGAGGCGGAAAAAACAAAAGTGAAAAAACTGCGTGTAAGCCCAGAGTGTGTGAATGTGGTTACCTATGCGTGTACTCAGCCATACAAATCTACAGAATGAAACAAATAGACCAAATTACAAGCACACCGAAACGTGAGGTGGGAAGAATAAAAACATAAGCTCATGCGTGATGTAAACGTGCCAAGTGACCCAAGTCACCGCCAAATGATCGATCGTGCCAATCTCACGTAAAACAGCTAAATATCAGGTATTTACAGAGCCATGAAAAGTCATGCAGGGTGACTTTACGACTTTACGTGGCCACGTCAATTTGCGCAGGCACACTCCGCTACTGGTGCATCAAGAAGAGTGAGACACCGGTGGTACAATGGCCTTGTAAATAAGGCCCTGCATCTTTTACTTTTGTAATGGCAGTCATTAGTCAATCATATACTGTTTTGTCATCGGCATGTACCACAATATACTGCTAAACTACTGTGGTATACTAAGGGCCAATATATCACTAATTGTTTTGTGCCTTATGGGCCTCATTCACAGTAGTAAACATTTGTGTAATTGTACTATTGTTTGCTTTTCAAAACGTCATTTTTACGGTAGTATCTTTTTGACAGCAGAGTGTCTGCACACAAAAAGATAGGACTGTCTATCTTTTTATGTGCAAAGACTCTGCAGTCTTAAAGATACTAGTTGTAAAATACATTTGTGAATAGCAAACAATCGTTAACTTATGCATAAGTGTAAATTTAGGTTTGTGAACCATGCTGTATAACTTTAAAACTACAAAATTTAGATCTACTACCGAAAAGGACCCTTTAGACTACTTAATCTGTATTCTGGCATATTTCTTCTACATACGTTCAGCCATTTTCACACTACGGGTAGATTTACAAACTTTTCACACAGTACAGCGCAGCAAGTCACCTTGTTGCACTGCATGACAGGGAAAGGGCAGGAATGCACTGTATTTAATTCAATATGGTGCATTCCTGTCTTTTCCTCTGTGCTGACGCCCTTTTAGCAGCCTAGTGCCAACACAGGCACCCTTGCACCATGGTGCAAGGGTGCCTCTGTTGCATGCATGTTGGAAGCCGTAGTCCCAGTCCCGCACCACTGTCACCAAATGCGAGACTCGGGACTCCTCACTCAACGTTAGGCCAAGTAAGGACACTGTTTGGGATAGCCCTGCTCACCCCCTTAGTAGCTTGGCACGAGCAGCCAGGCCTATCTCCAAGGCACGAGTGTACAGTATGTGCAACCACACTCACAGCAACCCACTGGTGACACCACAAATGGTCTCCACACGAGTTTGATAAAACGAGTATAAAGTTTATATAAAAAGATATACGATCAGACCACACGATACAAAAGCCAACATATAATAAAGGGTAATATTCGTTCCGGCTGGTTGGTAGGTTCAAATGCCAACCACCGCTTTCAAAATGCTATGCTGGTCGCAATGCTAGAATCACACTTTGCAATGGACAAACAATAGTGCGCTGCGTAACGATACAATCCTGTGCTGGGCAAAGGAGAAATAATACAATGCGTAACGATACACCCCTGTACCTTGCAATGGGAGAAATAATGCAATGCGTACCGCTACAATCCTGTACTGCGCAATGAAGGAATAATGCAATGCGTCACACCCCAATCACGTACTTTGCAATGAAGAAATAATGCAATGCGCACCGCTACAATCATGTACTTTGCAATTAAGGAATAATGCAATGCGTAGCTACAATCATGTACTTTGAAATGAAGAAATAATGCAATGCGGGCCGCTACAATCCTGTACTTTGCAATGGAGAAATAATGCAATGCTTAGCGCTACAATCGTGTACTTCGTTATGCAGAAATAATATCAGGCGTCATGAGACAGTCCGGCAGTTCGTTAGTAGCAATATTGGCAATGTGTATTATGACAGTCAGCCTATTCGATAACAGTTGCCCCCCACACGTATCAATGATGACATAAAGTACAGCTTCTCACTCTGGTCCCAGTACTGCCACTCCTTTGGTCAGTACGGGCCCCAATCTGAGCCGAAGCAAAGGCTCACATTGCCAGAAGGACTGAGAGGCCGAGAGAGTGTCCCTCCGAGCCCGCACCCCGCCCAGGCAGTGATCCACGTTACCTGGGGGCGCGACCCCACTCTCCTCTCCTCCTTCAGCAAACTGGGCCTTCCGTGCAGAACTTTCTCAATGGGCCTCAGCGGCTCGGCCTGGCAGCTCAGCAGCTCCTCCGGGGCTGCCGGTCCGGGCCGCGACTGTTAGGAAGGTCTCAGGCGGCCGCAGGGCACATGTACCCCACACCTCTGAGATTATGTTACTCCGGGTGCACGTTCACCACAGCACCCTCCGGGTCTCCTCTGGCACGAAGCCACACACACAACGCTGATGGGACTTCACGTCGACTCCGAGTGCACGTTCACCAGGCACTCCTTCCTGCGGTCTCAATCTGAAAGAGACACGTTAGTGACAGATTCCTTACCTTAGAATATCCCCAGGCGTCAGGCTGGATCCGGAAAGTTTTTGCGTAGCAGTACCCTTGCGCGTCGGTAGGCGGCGTCGTGCGGCTCCGCGTCCGTCGTCGGCGTTGTGATCGCCGGGATGACGTCGTGGGCAGTACTTAGACGCCGCCCCTGCGTGCTGACGTCAGTTCTTCTTTTCCGCGCCAGCAAGCGCAGATCCGGGAAGAGCAGTGCCCTAGTCATTTTTTGACTAGCTTTTTTGGTGAATTTTTTCACTGTTTTTCAAATCGACTTCAAGGTGTCGTAGGGATGCCCGGCTTTAAACGTTGCGGCGCCTGTGCTCGGATGATGTCCATCACAGACCCGCATTGGGAGTGTCTCTTCTGCCTCGGCCGAGGCCACGACACGGAGTCGTGTTCCGACTGCCGGGCCCTCAACCCGAAAGCTTTGCGAGAGCGGTCTCGAAAGCTCCTCGAGGCGCGGCATTCGGCTCCGCGCAAGCCCCGGTCGCGTGAGAGGTCAAGGGGTCGGTCGCGGAGTCCTCACCGGTCGTCGGCGTTGAAGTCTTCTTCGTCCGGTAAGTCAAAACACAAAAAGTCCAAAAAGCATAGCCGCTCTAGGACTTCGCCTCGCCGGTCTCGCGACTCGGCTGAGGCCCCTCCCGGCACCGTCCCCGCGGCCCCGGACATGCCTGTGGAGTCGCCCCCGCAATACCCGTCCTTCCCGGGTTCGGGGGCGGATCCGGCCCAAATACAGATATTCCTGTCGGCCATGGCCCGCCTCTTCGGGCCTCAGAGTCCTTCCGGTGCGCCTTCGGGCCCCGCGGGCCCTGATGGGGTTGCTCCGGCGTCGCCGACGGCTCCGGCCCCGGCGTCGCCCTTGCCTCCAGCCTCGATCCCGGCTCCGGCCCCGGCCTCGATCCCGGCTCCGCAACCCCCATCGACGCCGGTCGACCTAACGACACCTCCACCGGAGCCGATGTCTCCGGTGCCGTTCACGACGCCGCCTGGGGCTCCGGGCGGCGTCGTCCCCCAGTTCCTTCCGGCTCCGGACATAGAACCGGGCCGACGTCGCTCGACGCCGGTTCCGGCGCTGATGGGACCTTGGTTCCCAAATGTCCCTCCTCCTCCTTATTTTGAACCAGAGGAGGACTGGGAGGGGTCTGATGACCCTCTGGCACAACAGTGTCAGTTTGATGAGGACTGGACAGAGGGTCTAGAGGACGCCAGTGGTCTAGATACTTCCCCTGACACTGGCTTGCTGTCTCCTCCCGTGGCTACGGAGGAGGGAGCCAATTTTGCAACGGTGTTGCGTAGGGCGGCTGGAGCCTTACATCTCCAACTCCCTACTGTGGCGGTCAAGACTAATCTCTTGACAGAGGTGCTTCAGCCGGCAGCCTCCTCTATGGAGACTGTGCTGCCGTTTAACGATGCCCTCACTGACGTTCTTTTGGGCGCCTGGTCCAAGCCCAACACAGGGGCTCCTGTGGATAGGAACGTGTCCCGACGCCATCGCCCAGCTCCGGGCGACCCCTATTTCTCTCTGTCCACCCCACTCCTGAGAGCTTGGTTGTCCAAGCCTCCGCTTCCCAAACCGCCTTCCCTACCGCCCCTCCGGATAGGGAATCCAAACGCCTGGATCAATTTGGGAAGAAGGGTTTTTCTTCCTCCAGTGCAGGCTTGCGGTCCATCAACACCGCTTGCCTTTTGGGCCGATATACCCACTCCTTGTGGGATTCGGTGGCGAATGTCTTGCCCCAGTGTTCTGAGGAGGTCCAGACACTGCTTTCCCGCGCCATTGTGGAAGGAAGGGATGCGGCCAAATACACAATTCGATGTGGCCTTGATACCGCCGACTCGCTGGGCAGGTCTATTGCAGGCTGAGAACCACTGGTTTTTCAGGGGATGTCCAGAATTCTCTCATGGACATGCCCTTTGATGGAGTCGGTCTTTTTGGGTCCAAAGCAGACCATGCGTTGGAGCGCTTTAAGGACTCACGGGCTACTGCCAAGTCCCTGGGCCTTTCTGCTACACGCCCTCCGCTAACTTCTGCTTTTCGCCCCTATCGTGGCCACGGAAGGGGCGCCCAGTCACGTCAGCAGCCCAGCCACCGGCCCGCGCAGCAGGCGTCTTCGCGTGGCCGAGGACGTGGATACCGCCGTGGCGGTTCGGGCAACCAGCGTGCGGGTCAGGCCACCACCTCCAACCCGTCCGCGGCCTCCAAGCCCTCCTAGTCCCTCCTTTCAGGTGCACAGCACGCCAGTCGAGGGCAGGGTCCGCCATCACCTTCACCACTGGCGTCCCATCACCTCGGACAGGTGGGTCTTGGACATTGTCCGAAGGGGCTACTCCCTCCCCTTCGAGACCACCCCCCAGCCATGCCACCTCAATTCCACCGCATGTCAGGGGATCACTTGGTGCTTCTACAGAAGGAAGTCACGGCCCTCTTGGCCAAGAGGGCCATCGAGCATGTTCCGACCCCAGAAGTAGGGCGTGGTTGCTACTCCCACTACTTTCTGGTGCCCAAAAAGGACAAGGAGGACATGCGTCCTATCTTGGACCTCCGGAACGTCAATCGCTTCCTCCGGAAGGAGAAGTTCAAGATGCTCACCCTAGCTCAGGTCTTGACTGCCCTCGACCCCGGAGACTGGTTGGTAGCGTTGGACTTGCAGGACGCCTATTTCCACATCCCCATCCTGCCGGCCCACCGGCGTTACCTTCGGTTCACAGTAGGCCTCGAGCATTTTTAGTTCACCGTGCTCCCCTTTGGCCTTACCAGTGCCCCTCGGGTGTTCACGAAAGTGATGGCGGTGGTCGCAGCTCATCTGCGCCGGGCAGGGGTTTCAGTCTTCCCCTACCTCGACGACTGGCTGCTGAAGGCGGGCTCGTCCCAGGCAGTCGTCTCCCACCTCCAGACTACGGCCGAACTCCTGCACTCGCTGGGGTTCTCCATCAATGTGCCGAAGTCGCATCTGATTCCTTCTCCACAGCTCCTTTTCATCGGAGCAGTTCTGGACACGACGCAGTTTCGGGCCTATCCTCCCGAACGGCGAGTCCGGGATATTCAGGCTATGATTCCGATCTTTCAGCCTTTATCCTGGGTTTCGGTACGGATGACCCTGAGGCTGCTGGGCCTCATGGCCTCCTGCATCCTGCTGGTCAATCATGCCAGATGGCATATGCGGGCTCTGCAGTGGGACCTGAAGTTCCAGTGGGCGCAGCACCAGGGTAACCTGTCCGATCACGTCCAGATCTCGGAGGGGACTGCAAAACAGTTGCAGTGGTGGCTCTCGAACCGGCAATGGGTCATGGGCAGATCCCTCTCCCTTCCCCAGCCAGAGCACACAGTTGTGACGGACGCGTCCCTTCTGGGATGGGGCGGTCACATGGGAGAGGCGGAGATCAGAGGCCTCTGGGCTCTGGCGGAGTCCCGGCTCCATATTAACCTTCTGGAGCTCCGGGCGATCCGACTTGCACTCAAGGCATTCCTTCCCTCTGTCAAAGGGAAGGTAGTGCAGGTGTTCACCGACAACACCACCGCCATGTGGTACTGCAACAAACAGGGCGGGGTGGGGTCGTGGACCCTTTGTCAGGAGGCTCTGCGCCTCTGGACATGGCTGGAACATCAGGGCATGTTCCTGATGGTTCAACACCTGGCAGGTTCCCTGAACGCCAGGGGCGGACGAACTCAGCCGCAGGTGCATGATGGATCACGAATGGCGTCTTCACTCGGAAGTGGCGCAAGGACTCTTTCTACAGTGGGGAGAGCCTTGGTTAGATCTATTCGCCACCGAAGAGAACGCGCAATGTCATCAGTTCTGCGCGTTGGAATTTCCAAGGCGGCACTCACTCGGCGACGCTTTTCGTCACGAGTGGAGTTGCGGTCTATTGTACGCCTTTCCGCCTATACCACTTCTACCCAGAGTATTGAAGAAGATTCGGCACGACCGGGCCCAAGTCATTCTTGTGGCTCCGGACTGGGCTCGAAGAGTTTGGTATCCCGAGCTACTCAGTATGAGCGTAGATCCCCCGATCCGTCTGCCTCTTCGGGAGGATCTTCTGTCGCAGCAGCAGGGGACGGTCCTCCACCCGAACCTGTCCAGTCTACACCTGCTTGCGTGGAGATTGAGCGGCGGCAGTTGATTCCTTTCGACTTGCCTCCCGAAGTTTGTGATGTGATTCTGGCAGCCAGGCGTCCCTCCACTAAGGTGGTATACGCCTGCAGGTGGAACAAATTTGTGGCATGGTGCACAGCAAAGGCTGTGAACCCCTTTCTGCCCCTCTTTCTGAGGTCCTTCTGTTCCTTCTTTCTCTGGCCCAACAGGGTTCTGCCCTGGGTACCATCAAGGGTTATCTCTGTGCTATCTCGGCCTTCCTCAGGCTCCCTGATCAGCCCTCCCTTTTCAAGTCCCCTGTTGTTAACAGGTTCTTAAAAGGCATTACACACCTCTTTCCTCCTGTTCCATTTGTGATGCCTCAGTGGGACTTGAACTTGGTTCTTACCTTTTTAATGTGCGCTCCCTTTGAGCCTCTGCATAACTGTCCTCTTCGTCTTCTGACTCTAAAGACAGCCTTTCTGGTGGCCATCACCTCCGCTCGGCGGGTGAGTGAGTTCCAGGCTTTATCTTGCAAACCTCCCTTTCTGTCTGTTCATCCAGACAAGGTTGTTCTTCGGACGCGTCCGTCCTTCTTGCCAAAGGTGGTTACTGCCTTCCACATTGGGCAGACCATCACTTTGCCTTACCTTCTTTCTGCCTCCGCATCCTTCCAGAGAGGAAGAGAGGCTCCACCGTCTGGACCCAAAGCGTGCGCTCTCCTTCTATATCGACCGCACAAAACACTTCCGGGTGGATGACCAGCTCTTTGTTGGCTACGTGGGCGCCAAAAAGGTCGGGCGGTGCACAAACGAACCATCTCCCGCTGGGTTACCTTGTGCATCAAGACCTGCTATTCTTTGGCTAAGAAGGAGCCTCCTGTTGGGCTGCGTGCCCATTCCACCAGGGCAACGGCTGCTACCACGGCCTTGGGCCGTGGTGTTCCGCTGCCGGTTATCTGTCAGGCAGCTACGTGGGCCTCGCTGCACACGTTTACAAAACATTACTGCCTTGACAGTCAGGTCCGGAGGGACGGCTTCTTTGGCCGTTCTGTCCTCCAGGACTTCCTTGTCTGATCTTTGTTTGCAGACCCACCACCGGGGTTGGTATTGCTGGGGTATCTATTCTAAGGTAAGGAATCTGTCACTAACGTGTCTCTTTCAGATGCACAAGTTACTAACTTGTGTAACGATATATCTGTAAGAGACAGTAGTTAGTGACAGATTCCTACCGCCCCACCATCCTCCCCGTTCTGCGAACTGATTTCTAGGGTTAAGGACATCCCTTTCAGGGCCCTAGTATTTTTCAGACACCTATGTCAGCTTCTTGCATGGCTCTGCGTTCCTGGCGTGGAAAGTCGTTTACAGAACTGACGTCAGCGCGCAGGGGCGGCGTCTAAGTACTGCCCGCGACGTCATCCCGGCGATCACGACGCCGACGACGGACGCGGAGCCGCACGAGCGCCGCCTACTGACGCGCAAGAGGTACTGCTACGCAAAACTTTCCGGATCCAGCCTGACGCCTGGGGATATTCTAAGGTAAGGAATCTGTCACTAACTACTGTCTCTTACAGATATATCGTTACACAAGTTAGTAACTTGTGCGTTGGCACCAAGACACGCACACCGCGCTGCAGAGACTCACTTTCTTCCAGTGCACGCGATGATCAGCCGATCACCTCCACAGTCCCAGGTTGCACTAAAGCACACACTGCTTCACTGAGACTTACTCCAACTCCGGTGCCCCGATATCCAGGAGCTCTTCACCAACGCCTTCGGCCGTACCCCGACACGCTCACCGTGTCCGAGCCTCACTTCTCCTCCGGTGCACTCGATGACCAGGCGCTCTTCACCAGCGCCTCCGGTGCACCCCGACACGCACCCTGCGTGTCCGAGACTCACTCCACTTCCGATGCACACATTGACCAGGTGCTTCTCACCAACGCCTCCTGTGCACCACGATACGCACCCTGCGCATCCGAGACTCCCTTCACCTCCGATGCACCCGCTGACCAGGCGCTCTTCACCAGCGCCTGCGGTGCACCATGACACGCACCCAGCGTGTCCGAGACTCACTTCACCTTCGGTGCACACGTTGACCAGGCGCTCTTCACCAACGCCTCCTGTGCACCACGACACGCACCCAGCGCGTCCGAGTCTCACTTCTCCTCCGTGTGTCCAAGATCACAGGGCACACCTTCCGAGGGTCTCAAGCTGCCACAACACGCGCCCACCGCGTCGCTTGAAACTTCTCCGGAAACTTTTATGTTCCTGTGTTTTCAAACAGGGAGCCAGCTCACCTCGGGCCCTTGGGGTTACAAGACACAGCACAAAGCACAGTCTTCTTCAAGCAGGGAGACCCAGCGCACAAAGCACAGTCCCAACAGCCTCTTCCTTGGTTAAAACAGCAAACTGCAGACCAGCCCCAGATCACGAAGCAAGGGTCGGTCCTTCCCAGCGTCTCTTCAATTGTTCCTTCCTTAGCAGAGGTTCCTCTTGACCACGAAATGGGTTCAAGCCTTTTCAGTTTTAATCTATTTCTATCCCAACGTTCAGGTGTCTCAGCTCTCATAGTTATACCCCTAAATGTCTTTGAAGTTCGTTGTGCTCAGGGGTCCCTGACCCCTGCCTAAATCAGTTCTGGGTGTCTCCCTCCCAGTGTCACCTTTCTCCCTTTGATACTGGGGGTCTGGATCCTTAATCACTCAGCCGGAGATGGGTCAATTGTTTTATAGCCGCAACCAGGCCTCTTCACTTCCCGGGGCTTCTCCTCCGCCTACTCTCCAGATGCAGATCAGCCTGGTGCCATCTCAACACCTCCCTGGGTCAAGACCTCCCCCAGCTCCTCTTCCCTCTCAGATCCAGACAGTCAATCTACATTCAGCAGAGACACACAGAAATGCTTAAAGCACAAACTCAGCCACTTTCTAAAAGAGTGGTTTCTGAACACACAGTGACAAAACAACTTTCATAGAAAGATGTGTTATGACACTGTGAGTTCATACATACTAAACTTCACCTCTCCATTTTAAACCTATGGGAAACTAGGCTGACAAACACAATACCCAGCCTCCCCCATTCTGTCCTATGGGCAGGATGGCCTTTCACCAGTGAAAAACAAAATGGAGTGTTTTTCACTGTCAGGACATAACACACACCTCAGTATATGTCCTGCCTTTTACTTACACTGCACCCTGCCCAGGGGCTACCCGGGACATACCACAGGGGTGCCCACTGTGTACGCAAAGGGAAAGTAAGGCCTGACAAGTGGTTGCACTTTTCAGGACAACATGCTAACTTAGCAAACTGCGCGCAGGCCCTACACTGCAGGCCTGAGTTCCCTTCTCCACGCACCTTTGCATTACTAGCCCTGGCACACACAGTGCACATCACTAGGGACTTTACTAGTAAGGCAAACATACCAATCATGGCCAACCAATTACCATTACACTTTACACAGAGAACACTTGAACTTTGACACTGATCAGCAGTGGCAAAGTACCCAAAGCATCTAAATTGGCAACTCTATGTCAGGAAAACGGTCTAGGGGGAAAGCAAAAAGTTTAGGGAACTTTAGCCAAAAAGGCCAAGTCCTACAATGCAGGATTGTTTTTCTGCAGGAAGGGGCACCTTCCTGCACAAAAACAATCTTTAGAGGCATATTCCTCTATCTATGTCTGCTGCAGACTGCAGCACAGATAGAAAGAGGAAGTAACGAGGAGAAATAAAGATATTTTTCCTCATTATGCCTCTACTGGGAAGGCGTTTCTTTTTGGCTCATTACAAGGTTATCAATTCTGGTAAATCTGGGAATGCGTCAAAATCCATAGGAGTTGCATGGGAACAACCATGCAACTCCCATGGAACACCTTCCAAGGGCAGAGTAAGGCAATGCAGTGGTTTGTGCTCTATTGCTTTACTCCAGAATTATGGAGCCACTGAGCGCCACGCAAAGTGGCATTGCGTGGCTTCATAAATCTCACTTAAGGTTTCTGTTGCGAGTGTATCACATTGCATGCTTCAAACGCAATGCAAACCGGGTCTTAAATGTGACCCTACCTCTCTTTAAACAGTACTCTACAACATGACACACCACTCCACTCCACTCTATGACACCACACTCCACTGTATGACATTCCAGTCCTCTCTATGACAGTCCATGCCACTGAACTCTACGACACGACACGCCACTCCACTGTATGACACACCACTTCAGTCTACCACACATCACTCCACTCCACTCAATGACATGCCACTCTACTCTGTGATATTTCACGCCACTCCACTCTATGCCTCACCACTCCACTCTATGCCATTCCACTCTATGCCACTTCACTCTATGCCACTATACTCCACTGTACTCCATGCCACTCCAGCCACTTGACTATATGCCACTGCACTGTATGGGACTGCATACTATGCAACTCCACTCTATGCAACAACGCACACAACAGCAAGGAGCTTTTCAACATCGTGAAGGAACTCTCCAATCCCAGCTCCAACACCAACGACATCCCGCCGTCGCAACCCCTGTGCGATTCCCTCGCCACCTTCTTTCACAGCAAGATCGCCGACATCCACGACAGCTTCAACACCCAGACAACCCCAACTAAGATCGATACACCAGACCCGCCACACACCATCGACCACGACCCCCTGCCAGCCTGGGCCAGCGTGAACATCGAGGACACCATCAAGACCATGAGCACAATACACTCCGGCTCCCCGTCAGACCCTTTCCCGCACCACATCTTCAACAAAGCCAGCAGCTCCATCGCACCCCACCTGTGCAACATCATCAACCTCTCCTTCGAGACCGCGACCTTCCCAGAGAGCTGGAAACACGCAGAGATCAACGCCCTACTCAAAAAACCCAAGGCGGACCCGAGAGACCTCAAGAACTTCCGGCCCATCTCTCTGCTTCCGTTCCCAGCCAAGGTCATCGAGAAGATCATCAACAAACAGCTAACCCGATACCTCGAAGAAAACAGCTTCCTGGACCCATCCCAATCAGGGTTCCGCAGCAACCACAGCACTGAGACTGCCCTCATCGCCGCCACCGACGACATCAGGATCCTGCTGGACAATGGTGAGACCGCAGCCCTCATCCTGCTGGACCTCTCCGCCGCCTTCGACACTGTCTGCCACCGCACTCTACGCGCACGCCTCCACGACGCAGGGATCCGAGACAAGGCCCTGGAATGGACCACCTCCTTCCTCGACGGCAGAACACAGAGAGTCCGCCTCCCACCTTTCCGATCCGAAGCCTCCGAGATCATCTGCGGCGTACCCCAGGGATCGTCCCTCAGCCCAACACTGTTCAACATCTACATGGCCCCGCTCGCACGCATCGCCAGACAACACGACCTCAACATTATCTCCTACGCCGACGACACTCAACTGATCCTCTCCCTCACCAAGGACCCCCTCGCCGCCAAAGCCAAACTCCATGAAGGAATGAAGGCCGTCGCCGATTGGATGAAGATCAGCCGACTAAAGCTGAACACGGACAAAACGGAGGTCCTCATCCTCGGCTCCAACCCCTCAGCCTGGGACGACTCCTGGTGGCCAACGACGCTGGGAGCAGCCCCGACACCCACCGACCACGCACGCAACCTGGGAGTCATCCTCGACTCAACGCTCTCCATGGCCAAGCAAGTCAACGCAGTCTCCTCCTCCTGCTTCAACACCCTCCGCATGCTTCGCAAGATCTACAGGTGGATCCCGACAGACACAAGAAGAACAGTCACCCAGGCCCTCGTCAGTAGCAGACTGGACTATGGGAACGCCCTCTACGCGGGAGCCCCGGCCAAGCTCATCAAGCGACTGCAACCCATACAAAACGCCTCCGCACGACTGATCCTCGACGTACCACGCCACAGCCACATCACCCCCCACTTGAGGAACCTGCACTGGCTCCCCGTCGACAGGAGGATCACCTTCAAACTCCTCATCCACGCACACAAGGCACTCCACAAAACTGGCCCAGCCTACCTCAACAGACGACTCTTCTTCTACGTCCCCAACCGCCAGCTCCGCTCCGCCGACCTCTCCCTCGCCACCGTCCCCGCATTCGAAGAACAACCACCGGCGGCAGATCCTTCTCACACCTCGCCGCCAAGACCTGGAACACCCTTCCACTAAGCCTACGACAGACCCAAGACCTGCTGACCTTCAGGGGGCTACTCAAGACCTGGCTGTTCGACCAGTAGCAGCATCCCCCCCCCTTCCCTCTCCCCAGCGCCTTGAGACCCTCGCGGGTAAGTAGTGCGCTCTACAAATTCTGTGATTGATTGATTGATTGATGGTATTCCACTGTACTCCACTACACTCTACGCAATTCCACTCCATGTCACCATCTCACTACTCCACTCTATTCCACTGTGCGCCTCTTCACTCTACAGCACTCCACTCTATGCCACTACACCCTAAACCACTCCACTCTGTTCTACTCTACGCTATTCCACGCTACTTAGGTGGAGGAAAAACGATGGATAGGGTTGTGGCACGAGCAATTGTCAGTTGCTGAGATTGTTTCAAGCATTCCACCAATCAGCTTGATGTTTTTGCATTCCACTCTTTGGCACTCTACTCTACATCACTCCACTGTACCTCACTCCAGTCTACGCTATTCCACTCCATACCACTCCTCTCAATGCAACTCCACTCTATTCCACTACACTCCATGCCCCTTCACTCTACTCTACATTATTCTTCCACCCTAGCCACTCCACTCTATGCTACTCAAATCTATGCCACTCCAGTCTATGCCATTCCAATGCACGCCACTCCATCCCACAGTACTCCACTCTACAATATTCTACTTGACACCACTCCACTTTACGCCTCTACTGTATGCTACTGCTCTCCATGCAGCTCCACTCTGACACTCCACTTTATGCTACTCAACTTTGTGACACTCCATTTAACAACACACCACTCTACACTATTCCACTCTACACACCACTGCAATCAATGCCACTCCACTCTACGCCACTCCACTCTAAACCTCTCCACTCTACACTATTCTTCCACTCTCAGTACTCCATTCTGTGCCACTACATGCTACGCCACTCCACTCTATGCCGCTGTACTGTACGCCATTCCACTGTATGCCACTCCCCTCTACTCTACGCTTTTCCACTCTATGCCACTCCACTCTATCCCCCTCTGCTATAAGACACTGTGCCACACTTCACCCTACAAAGACGTCACTCTACTCAATGACCGTCCACTCCACTGTATCACACTCCATACCACTTCACTCTATGACATGCCACTCCACTCAACCACAAGCCACAAAACTCTAACATATGCCACTCCACTCTATTCCACTCTACTGAGGTGGAAGAAAAATGATGAATTGGGATGCAGTCAGAGCAATTGCTAGTGACTGAGAATAATTTAAGCATTCTATCCTCCATCCACCCTGTGTCCCCTGCCTGAAGCAAGTAGCCAGCTGGATGACCAAATCCTGTCTTAAGCTGAAAAGAGCTAAAACTGAACTTATGATCCTTGGGAGTCACTCCTCCCCCGAATGGGTCCTGGATTGGCCAGGATGTCTCGCCACCCCACTGCTAAAATGGAAAAAAAAAAGTTTGGGGTTATGGCTCGATAAAACTCTGATAATGGAAACACAGGCTTTCAAACCTTCGACTAGTTGTTTTGGAATCCTGCGAATGTTGCGCAAGAGCTTGCCCCTCCTCCCTCCTACCTCAAGGCTCCTTGTAGTTCAGGTTTTGCTAACCATGTGTCATGGTTAGGGACAATAGTTGGAGTGCAGAAGCTGGCCAGGAATGTATAGTTTCTGCATCAAGCTTCAAGATTCCTCGTGCTTCATCTTTCAACTCTGAGATGGAGGAAATGCCATGTAGGGGCTCGAATGTAACATTAAAGTCTCTTGCAATCAGGAGGGGAGATTTGCCAGGTTTATTGGCAAGATGATTCATAAATGTGCTTAGTGTTAGAGATTCAGGGGCATATTTATGTAGGTATATCACAACTGGGCGCAAGAGCAAAGCAACTCTTAAGTTTTATTTATCAAGCCAATCAAGGCTACCTTGTGTGGCTTGATTAATACAGAGTAACGCAACGCAGCACAAATCGCTGCATTGCGGTACTCTGCCCCAGAGAGGCGTTCCATGGGTGGAGCATGGGTGTTTCCACACATCAACCCATAGATTTTGGTGCATTCCCAGATTTACCATCAGTGGGAAACCTGGGAATGCGTCAAAATGCTACGCCTCCCCAGGTGAGGCGTAACATGAAGAAATATCTTTCTTTCTCCCCATTGCTTGCTCTTTCTATGTGTGCTGCATTCTGAAGAAGAAAATGCCTCAGGGGATTGTTTTTGCAGAGGAACATGCCCCTTCCTGCACAAAAACAATCCTGCTTACATCACAGGCACCCTTGCACCATGGTTCAAGTGTGCCTGTGTTGGCCCTAGGCAGCCATAAGGGCGCCATAATATGTTAAATACGGTGCATTTCTGCCCTTTCCCTTTCATATAGCGCAGCAAAGTGTCCTGCTGCGCTGCGTGAAAGCTTCATAAATATGCCCCTCAATAGTTTTATGCAGTGTTTGATTGTACACATTGTAAAGAGTTAATTTGCGGGCAGTACTTCCTTTGCGTATCAAGCTTAGTATATATCGGCTTTCAATTTCCAACTTTCTGATGATTGAATTAAGAGAGTTTTTCACCTAGATTAACAAGCCTCTCATAGAGCGATCAGCACTGAAAGGCATTGCCTCAATACTATACTTTGAGAACCCTGTTCTAAATATAAGTTCCAATACCCAGGTCACCTGCACAAAAATAATATCAAATTGGTCAACAAATTATCCCCATTGTGGTGTAATAATTATTCCTTGTATGCCTGCCACATTCCATGCTAAAATCTGCAAAAGGGACAGACGCCCACTTTGCCTTGGTAGAAGATGGATGATTCTGGGGAGGATAAATGCAGTTCCGTGCAGGTTTATATAAATTCATAGCTGATGGACTATCACTGTTCCCATATGAGGAACAGGGTGTAAGAGAGGGTATTTGGGGATCTAGTAAGGGGATACCCGGGTTCTCCGTTTTTGATGATTGGGTAGGCACTGTAAAGATGGTAAAAGCACCAGTTCGCTTGTTGATATACAGTCAATCAACCTCTTTTAGGGGAATAGATTCTGGTCTCCTCTGAATGCTAGGCATTTGGGGTGAGTCATTTTTTGTTATAAAAAATGTGATAGAGGAGTCAAGGGAGGTTGTTTATTTAAAACATCATTTTATTATTTTCAATATAGAACATAAAACAGAAGCTGTAAGTGTACAGAAAAAAGTACTGCTCAATAAATGCATATAATAAATTGGTTATAAATAATAATTTAGAATTAAATTGACTAGTACACATATGCCTTAATAAATAGTGTTTGAAATGGGGGTCTCTAGTTGGCAGAGGTAGGTACCTATGTCCAAATAGGGACCCTTGCTTCTAGTCAGGGTAAGGGGGATGCACTTCTAAAATAACCCCTGCTCACCCCCTTGGTAGCTTGGCATGAGCAGACAGGCTTATCTCAGAGGCAGTGTGTAAAGCATTTGTGAACACATACAGTAATACAGTGAAAACACTACAAATGGACACCACACCAGTTTAGAAAAATAAGTAATCTTTATCTAAACCAAAACAAGGCCAAATGACAAAAATCCACAATACAGTAATAAAAATATGACTTTCAGATGGTAGAAATAGTTCAGTTCAATGCAAGTTGTAAATGCGACACTTTTCTCAAAAGTACCTTAGATGCGTCACGCAAAACAAACAAAATGGCCGCAGGGAAGGTGATGCGTCGGTTCCTTGCACTCAGGGAAGGTGATGCATCGATTCCTTGCTCCGGGGGAGGTGATGCGTCGGTGCCTTACTGCAGCCCAGGGGAGTTGATGCGTCGATTCCTTACCGGAGAGGAGGTGATGTGTCGTTTTCTTACTGCGTGGGGAGTTGATGCGTCTGTTTCTTACTGCGTGGGGAGTTGATGCATCTGCTTCTTACTGCAGCCCCCAATGATGCGACAGTCTTGGTGCCTCGATCCGGTACGATGCGTGGCTTCTTGCAGCCGCACAGCAGGCTTGCGTCGGGATCGGTGCGGTGATCTTGGACTTCGGAGATTGTTGCACTTGATGCGTCGTGTGGCAATTTCTCGAGCCGCGGCAGGCGCTGCGACGGTTTCTTCGGCAATGCGTTGGAACAGGTGTGGATGCGTCACGCTTCTTCGATATTGCGTCGATGTTTACAGCTCCCAGCGACAAACAGTCTCTAGAGGTCCTAAACAGCAGCAGGCACCTCTTTGCAGGTTGGAATCCCCAGCAAGGGAAATCAGGGGAGCTGGTGGTGAAGTCTTTGTGTCCCTGAGACTTCAGAACAGGAGGCAAGCTCAGTTTCAAGCCCTTGGAGATTTTTTCTTCAAGCAGGTGACAAAGCAAACAGCAAAGTCCTTTTTCTCCTTTCCTTGGCAGCAAGCAGCCACTGCAGGCCAACCCCAGACAGCAAACAGCACAGGGGCAGTATTCCTCCTCAGCTTATCTGGCTCTTCTCCTTGGCAAAGGTTCCTCTGGATTTCCCAGAAGTGATCTAAAAGTCTTGGGTCTGGGCCCCTCTTTTTATACACAAAAATCCTTTGTTCTCTGTAGGCAGAGAGTGTCTGTACCCAGCCAAAACCAGTTCTGCGGGGAACTTTGCAAGTGCACAACAACCTCCAGTGTCAGTGTGAGCCCTGGCTCTAGACACACCACAGGGGGGCGGAGCCATCATTGTAGAAGGCCGACACAGCCCTATTCAGGTGCAGGTGCTACTACTCCCACCACTCCAAATGCAGACTAGGCCTATTCAGCCCAGCCCTGACTCATCAGGCTCTATGGAGCCACTGCCCCTCTCCAGCCCCTGTCATCCAAAAAACCAGACATGCAATACACAAACCTAGGAGAGGCACACTGGATGGTTAGGCAAGAAAATACCTACTTTCTAAAAGTGCTATTTTGAAACACAGAATGTAAAAATCACCCTCACTAAAAGTAAGCCTGGGCGTAGTTCGCGAAGTAGCGCTACGCGAAGCTACGCAAAGTGCAGTTCGCACTACGTGAGCTACGCGTAGCACTACGCGAACTGCGTAGTGCACTGTTCGCAATGATTGCACAGTGCCGGATGCTTGTCCGCACTGTGCAATCATTGAAAACGGCATCTTGCACAGTGCGAGCTGTCTTTTACTGCCGCTCGAGTAGATTTTTACTCGAGCGGCAGCTTCTCAACGCGGACTGGTAGTTTCTCATCGCGAGCGGTCGCGAGCATACGCGACCACTCGCAATGAGAAACCTGACCTCCCGCGTTGAGAATCTCGCCGGAGGTTTATTTTCCACGCTCGCGATCGGCAACTTGATGTTGCTGATCGCGAGCGAGGAAAAAGTCTCGCCGGGATGTCATTTTGCTTGCTCGCGGTCGCCAACTTGACGTTGAGGACCGCGAGCAAGCAAAAAATGACTGCTGCACTACGCTACGCTACGCTACGTGTGTTTGCACTGTGCTACGTGCAATTCGCGTTGTGCGAAGTAGCGCAAACTTCGCAAACTACGCGAGCGTAGCGTAGTGCTTTGCCCAGGGTTAACTAAAAGATGCATTTTAACATTCTGAGTTCAGCCATACTAAACTTTATTTTTCTACCTTGTTCCCAGGGCCAGTTATGTTTATAAGATGTTATAAACAAACTCCCCCATCTGTCCTATGGGAACAGGTAGCCTTGCAATAGTGAAAAACGAAATTGGCAGTATTTCGCTATCAGGACATGCCACACACATCAGGGCATGTCCTACCTTTCACATACAATGCACCCTGCCCACAGTGGTACCTTGGGCCTACCTTAGGGGTGACTAATATGTAGAAAAGGGAAGGGTTAGGGACTGGCAAGTAAGTCGAGATGGCAGTACTAGACTGCCCACAGGCTCTGCAATGGCAGGTCAGAGTTAAATTTTACAGGCTGCTTCTGTGGGTGGCACAATCAGTGCTGCAGCCCACTAGCAGCATTTGATTTACAGGCCTTGGGCACACACAGTGCACTGTATTAGGGTCTGACAAGTAAATCAAATATGCCAATCATGGAATCACTAATCCATAACAACAATTTACAAAGGGAGAGCATATGCACTTTAGCACTGATCAGCAGTGGTAAAGTGCCCAGAGTCATAAAACCACCAACAACAGGTCAGAAAAAATACAGGAAGAAGGCAAAAAGTCCTGGGATGACCCTGCAAAAAGGGCCAAGTCCAACATACAGATTAAGAACAAGTGCATACAATAAATACAATCATGGTATTAAATATATGCAACATCCCTTTAGATAATTTCCAGGCTCCAACTACCAATCATAAACTAACACCTCTACCTATAGTTGCCCCTTATCAAGCTGCCAAATAAAGAAAGCCCTAATGGCCAAATAAAGAAGCCATAATGGCCAGTATTTCAATATACACCACAGTAGTCCGAAGTCCCCCAAAATTCATCTCAGTAGCTCAAAGTCAAACCCCTGGCAACCCATGCAAGGACAGTTAATTCTATTTCTAAATCCTCCAGAGATATCAGAGAGCTAGCAGCTATTTGGTATATCTAAGTCTATGTCTGGGGTCAGCAAACAGTCCAGAAGGCGTTCCCATGCTCGTGCACTTTCAATCTTTCCCCGCTCTCTCTTAAATTCCTGAAACAACACAACACTCTCCAGTCCAGCTCATTTAACCAGTTATTTTCTCCATCTAATGAATCAAGGTCCATGCAAATGTATTGTCAATTCACGTTTAGCCAGAATCAATGCCAAATCGGTAAATTTAGTAGTGATTTTCTTCTTTTTAGGACAAGGATATCCCCTATGAAGGCAGGATAAGGGACTACAAGGGATCGCCCGAAAAGATACATCATTTATACAATCAATAACTGCTTCCCAGAATCCAGCTAAAACCAGGCAGGCCCAATCATATGGAACAATTCTGCCCCCATATTCCCCCCATATCTGACACTTGGCAGCAGCAGTCACATAAAATTGATTAATCTTACCAAGTGTAAGGTATGCTCTATGTAAGATGTAAAAGTGTATTAATTTAAATCTGGCATTTTGCGCGACAGCAGGTATATGTACTAGAATCCTCTCTCAGTCTATATCTGCAATCTGGAGTTCGAGGACCTTCTCCCATTTCATTTTCAATTCAGCAAGGGGAGCAAGGAAACCCGCACGATATAAGTGCAAAACTGCTTTTACGTGTCCCCTCGTAGCACAGGGTAGTTGGCATGCTTGGTGCCTTATAGGCTTATTCCCTCCATTTCTCCAATGACTTTCAATCCTGGCAACCACAGCTCTATGTAACACAAATTGGACAGCAGGAACATCAGGGCAAGGGAAGTCGAGGGATGTTGTTATTGCAGGATTCCTAGATATGCATGGTTTTGGGGAGTTCAAAGCTGCGGGGGCTAAGAATCTCAAACTGCTTTTGAATTGCCCTAGCACACACCCAATCCTTTTAACCAAATCACACTTGCTGGGCAAAAAAGAAAGAGAAATAAAGAACAAGAGAAAGACAAGAATTATCTGTCATATAATGTGATGTGGTTAAAAGTATTGGGTGTGTGCTTGGGCATTGCTTTGTATTTTCTGAAGAGATCATTAGTGGTCTCAGTCAGGGGGTCAGTGATTCCCACTTCCCTTGGAGCACTACCACTAAACAAAGATAGAGGTATACTAACACCAGGAATCAGGGTGCGCCATACCAACACGGCATATCATCACCCATCAGGAAACCATGCTTTTGAATTGGATGGTAGAACAAAAAAGGTGGAATGGTATGAGCATCCAGAGCCAGTAACCCATCCACTAACTTGGGTTCTCTCAGATTTAGCTTCATGACATCAAAATTAGCAGAAGAGGTGGTCAGACGTTGTACATAAACAATATCCGAGTGGTTTTAGGAGAAACACTGGCACTGGGTGAGTATCCAATGTGTCACCTTATTTAATAGTGACCCTGTGGTCTCTCTGCATCCGTCCCTTCTCTTTAGGATGTGAACCATGTATATTAGGGACTCTCTGGTACCTTGTATTAAGGGGGCAGGGCTTTTATGGTGTGCTGAGGGTAGATTACTCTTATTCTATATAACTGGTCGTCAGGTGTATTGTTTATCGAATTCAAACAGGTTAAATCTATGTGGGATTGGACTGAATGATACTCTAGTGCAACTGGAGTTAAACATATCAACTTTCTTGCCTTCCTGGCTATTATCGGGCATCTTGGTCTCGGGCGCCATTTGACCCAAGGCAGTTGTTACCCATATTGACCCAAGATGGAGGGTAAACAGGGTATGGAGAGGGTAGGATCTGTTGTTCCATTGTCACCACGGTCCAAGGGATTAGCATCATAATGATCTGAGCTTGGACAACAACTGAGGGAATCCCAATGCAGACAAGGGTGTTACAAGCCTGAATGTTCATATGTTTCTCATTTGATCTTTTATCAATCAGTCAGTCAATCAATCAGGATTAGTAAAGCGCGGCTGCATCATCCATGAGGGTTTCGAGGTGCTGGAGGTTCATGCTCATGCTGCCTGTAATCCTATTGGTCGAATATCCAGGCCTTGAAGTCCTTCCTGAACTGCAGGAAAAGGTTGCTCCAGTCCTTCTCCACCAAGGGGAGAAAAAGCAACCTCCACTTTTCGTCCCGCAGATGCGTCAGGTGGCTGCTAGCTAGAGGGATACGGAGTGGAGTTTCCTGGTTGGTTGGTGGAAATTCATTCGGTTGTTGAAATACACCAGTCCTTCGTTGTGTAGTCCCTTGTAAGCATGGGTGAGCAGCTTGAACTGGCATCTCTTCGCGACTGGTAGTCAGTGGAGTTTCCTGAGGTGAGGGGTGATGTGTGTTCATCTGGTGAGGTCGAGAATGAGTCTGGCTGCTGAGTTCTGAATAGTCTTGAGTTTCATCATGAGTTGGGCAGTAATTACTTTGAAAAGAGAGTTGTTGTAGTCTAATCTGCTGGTGAGGAGAGCCTGCATGACTGTTTGCCTGGTGTTGGGTGGGAGCCATCTGAAGACTTTCACGAGCATTCGGAGGGTGAAGAAGCAAGCGGAGGAGATAGCGCTGATCTGCTTCTTCATGGATAGCTGGCTGTTGAGGATGATGCCGAGGTTGCGGGCGTGTTTGGTGGGTTTGGGGGTTGGGCCCAACTCAGGTGGCCACCATTCGTTGTTCCAGAGGGTATGCTTTCCTTTCCCGAAGATGAGTTCTTCTGTCTTGTCAGTGTTGTGTTAGAGACAATTGTTGTTCATCCAGGTGGCCATGTCTTTCATGCATCTTTAGAACTTGTCCTTGGTGGTCGTTGGTCAGGGAGAGGGTGAGTTGGGTGTCGTCAGCATAGGAGATGATGTTGAGTCCATGGCTCTTGACGATGTTGGCCAAGGGTGTCATGTATACATTAAAAAGCGTTGGGCTGTGGGATGAACCTTGATGTTCTTAGGGAGCGATGAGTAGGGAGGGAGGATGCCCTTCTGCGTTCTTCCTGTGAGATAGAATTGGGAGGGGTCCAGAAGATTGTGGTTCTCCAGATGTCTAGTGAGCTTTATGTTGATGGCTTTCTTGGTGACCTTGGCTGGGAAAGGGAGCAGGAAGATAGGTCTGTAGATCTTAAGTTCTCTTGGGTCCGCGGATGGCTTCTTCAGTAGCGGCTTCACATCTGCATGTTTCTATTTCTGGGGAAATGGGCCGCGGTAATAGAGGAGTTGAGTACCTTAGTGAGTTCTTTGCTGATGCGTTGATTACCAAGGTTGAATGTATGGTGTGGGCAGGGGTCTGCTACTGCTCCGGAGTGGATGGATCTCATGATGGATGCCATTCCTTCTCTGTGAGGGTGTTCCATGAGGTGAGCTGGTGAGGGTGTGCGACGGTCGGCCTGATGCGAATGATGCTGTCCTTGGCGGGGGTTGGAGTGCGAAGTCTTGGTAGATGGTATTGATTTTGTTGTGGAAAAGTGTAAAAAGTCTGAGAGGGTATCGCAGAGAGCTTGCGAGGGTGTGATGATGTTTTCGGTTGCTGAGGGGTTGGTGAATTCCTTGACTATGTAGAAACTTTCCTTTCTGTTTTTGGAGCTGTCCTTGATGCGGGTGGCTAGGGCGGTCTTCTTTGTGCTCTTCAAGAGCTGGTTGTATTGGTACAGGGCATCTTTGAAGTTTTTTTGGTACTTGAGGGTCTTGCTGGCGCATCGTCTTCTTTCCTTTTGTCTGCAGTCACGTTTCTGTTTTTTCAGTTCTGCAGTTAACCAGTTATGGTGTCGTGTTCGTATCTTGGGGTAGGTGGGTTTCTTGGGTGTGACTTCGTTATCGCTTGACGTAATCCAGTTCGTGAAATTATCTGCCGCTTGTTCTGTGTCTTCATGGTGGTGGGTAGGTTTGAGTTGAGGGCATTGGTCCAACGTTGCTCTGATACCTTTGCCCAGCTGCGCCATGTCTCAGTGACTGTGGAGGCATGGGTATTGGGGGGTTCAGAGATGATGAAGTAGATGCAGTGGTGGTCGGTCCAGGTGAGCTCCTCAGTGTGGGTGTATTTTACTCTGTTGCTGGCTGAGAAAATCGGGTCAAGCATGTATCCAGCGGAGTTGGTGGGGTAGACTACCAGCTGTCTGAGTCAGAGGTTGCCCATACTTTCTAGGAGGTCAGCCATGTTGGTGTTGTCAGTGTTCTCAAGGTGGAAGTTGAGGTCTCCTAGGAAGATGTACAGATTCTAGTCGATGGCGATAGGGGCGAAGAAGTCGGGGATGGTGTTGCAGAAGGCAGAGCGGGTTCCCGGAGGACTGTAGTCGAGGGTGCCTCTGATGGTGGTTTTGCTGTTTGTTCGGAGTTGGAATTTGTGGTGCTCCATGAAGGGGGTGGAGTAATCTGTGGTCATAGTGCATTCAAGGTTCTCTTTGTAGATTATTGCAATGCCGTAGCCATTTCTGTTGCATCGTCCCGGTGTGCGATTTTGTATCTGTTGGGGGTGGCTGTGGAGATGTCTGGAGCTGATGCAGGGTTCAGCCAAGTCTCTGTGATTAAGACAGAGTCTGGGGCACGAGTAGTGATGGTGTCCCAGATTTCTATAGCATTTTCTCAGAGTGAACGTGCATTGATCAGCAAGCAGGGGATCTTTCCTGATGTGTTGACTTCGGCCCTGTAGGCGGGTGTGTGCGATGTAGTGTGGCTTATTGGCGCGGCATGGATGGTATCCTTAGTGATGCAGATGTTGTGGCAGTTCTGGAGGTAAAAAGGGCCTTTGGTAGTCCTGGGGGAGGCATGGGCACAGTTGTTGTTGTCCTGGCATCTGGGGTTCAGGGCTCAAAGTTTGTCCGAGGTGAAGCAGTGGCAGTCTGTGGGGGTAGGGGTCATGGGGCTGGGCATGGTCAAGTGCGTGTGCGGCAGGCCCTCCGCATGCGTCCACTGAATGGTCACGCTGCGGTTGCCATGCCGGGGGGAATCAGGGCACTGGGGAAGAGAGGGAGTAGCAGTGGACCCCCCTGAGGGAGGTACCTGGCACGGTGGAGGGAGGGGCAGCAGGTGAAAGTGAGGAGGGGCTAAAGGCTCATGGGGTCAGATGGAGTGGGCATTGGTTGTTGTGCAGGACAGCGGAGCAAGAGGCAGGACAGGGCAAGCTGGCGCTGGCCCAGAGGTAGGGCACACGTGGCAGGCCGAGGCTGCCAGTTGCCTGGGGGAAAATTGCAGGCAGCTAGCTACGGAGAAAACTCTGGTGCCAGACATGGAGAGGGGTGGATGCTGGGCGCAGAAATGAGGGGAGGGAAATGCGACTTACCTGGAAATGACGGTGTGAGGGGGAGGCCCAGCTTAGCCTCTTCTGGGCTCAGATGGGCAGTTGGGCAGTTGGGGATGTGAAAGCACTTTATAGCACTGAGGGTGACAGGCTCCTCTTCAGGGACTAGCATTGACGCTTTCAGTTTGAATGATTTCTGGGGCCGGGAGTCCCCTCAGCACAACAGTGGTGTCCCAGTGGTTCATAGTATTACAATTAGTATGATGTCTTAATACCCACTGAGTTTTTAAGCCCAAGCCGAGTTCTTTTGCTTGCTTCGTGAGTGGGCATATATTGCAGTGTCTGCAGAGATAATGGCCAGATAATGGAGGCAGATTCCAAACTGATTCTAGAGTGGTTTTTCTTGGTTGTGTGGCCCTGGGTGTGGTGAGGACCAAGGAGTCCCTCAACGATCTGCCGCATTTGAATGAAAACATTGATTTCTGGAGACTCAGAGGTCCTTATGTTAGAATCCTCAAATGTTTATTACTTTTTTATTTTGCTTAAAAAAGAAGCTATAAGTTGTAATACAAATAAGACGATCAGTAGGAGTTTTTTCAAAAGATCAGAGAAGTTGTTGGCAGGGATTATTATGGGCTCTTTTCAAAGCTCTCCTAATTAGCTTATTTGGATATTGTTTTGCTTTCAGTTTATTTGCTTGTAACTTAGTGTGTCGGTCATAATCTTCTTTGTCTGTGCAATATCTCCTAAGTCTCAGGAACTGGCCTACTGGTAAGTTGTCTTTTAATGATTTGGGGTGAAAAATGTCATATCTCACTAGGTTGTTGCAGTCAGTAGGTTTATAGTATACCTTACTTTTAAGGCTAGTGTGCAGGCTGTGATTGGATGTGAAGGTCTAGAAAGGAGATATCCTTTTTATGTACTGCCACGGTAAACCTGAAGAATTCCTCTCCTGTATTAGTCCAATTAAGAAGTTCAGAGGCTTCATCTTTACAGCCTTTCCAGTTAATAAAATAAAAATCAATGTATGGTTTCTGGATCTTGATATAGTTCAAGTAAAGATTGTTACAATATTGAATGTGCACAGTCTCATAATTGTGCACCTACAGGCATGCTATGCTGGGGGCAAATGTGCTGCCCATTGAAGTCCCATGCACTTGCAGGTAGAATTGATCTTCAAATTCAGTTGAATGATTTCCAGTATACATGCCCATTTGTGAAGTGTGTTTGCAGTGGTTTTGCAGTACCGAGCACTGCCTTTTCACAGATATTACTTAGGTGATTTCACAGAGATTAATTGAACATTTCCTCTACCCAAGTATTACCGGCAAGATTGAATCGACCAGCAACTACGTATGTTGGATGAGTGACAAACATATGTGATCTGATATGATCTGATGGTTCCCGTATAATTCTCTTTTTACTGATTTCACTACAGGTTCCCTCCCTAATTAGAGACTACGAATAGGTGAGAGCATTAGGCCTCATTCTCAACTTGCATGCTTTGAATGAGTAGTTAGGAAGGGAGGATAACAGCTCTGACGAAAGCCTCAGACCCAAATGGGCTTTTGAAGGAAGGCCAAAACTGTTGGCACTTTCATAAGGGTGGATGAGTCATCACTGCTCATCGCAGAGCCAAGACGTTTGTTTTTAACCATATCTAGGGTACTCAAATTAAAAAGGATTTCCTTGAGTATACTGTTAAATAGAAAGTCCACACGTTGTAAAGTAAAGAGATTACTTTATTAACATGACAAGAGTTCTCTAGGTACACGACTGTGAGAAGTTGGCCTGGTATATGCTGTTCACTAATTAAAGTGGACACCTTGCACCAGGGCAAATCGACTCTTATGGTAGATAGGTTTAAGACAACCTTTTAAAGAAAGCTATCCTAGTGGTAGCTGTGGAGAGCAGCCTTCAGGCTAAGTCTCGGAGGAATGTAAAGCAGCTTGTTTTACCATATAATCTCTTGAATCACCAAATGAAAAGACACCACACAGGTATATATATCAAATATATGTATTTATTTCTAAATAACTCTCTACTAATCTCTTTATGAGATTAGAAGACAAACATATGCACAAATCAACGTTTCACAATAAGTTAAGCACAAAATATGGCTGGGGCCCTAAGGGCGTACCAGACCATATACTAAGTAAGAGACTTAGGGACAACGACTTGCAGGGAGACAAGGCCTAGGGCCTTTAGAAGTGCGGGGGCCTCACGAAACCACCCAAGGCAGGTAAGTAAAGGACCCACGGGGGACGCGTGCAGTGTAGATACACAGGCGCGGATCGCCGTTGACTTCAATGGGGCAAGTCGCGGTTGGAAATAAAGAGTTTTAGGATACTTCTGTAGAACCTACAAGCAAGTCACTTACAGGGTAAGTCGTTCTAGGGCCCACACCCACAGGAGCACCGTAGTGCTGGAGTTACCTCACCCAGGGAAGCCGGGTGCATAGGTGTCCTTTGGTGTCGGGTCGCGGCGTCGTTTTCAATGGCGACCAAAGAAGACTTGCTGCTTGCGGGAGCTGAAGAAGTGTCCGGTGGAATCCAAGCCTGGATTCTGAAGAAGGATGACCTGAAAGCAGAGGGGACAGTGTTCAAAGTCACTTGGCAGTGACTCGGGGCAAGGAAGATGGATGCCCACCGTCGTCGAGTGATTCAGGTCGGTTGCGGGTGTCTTGACTCTTCAGCCACGTGGTCCAGGAGGCGTCGACGACAACCAGGAGCTGGATTCAGTGTGTCCCTCAACGTCTGCAGCTGACTGCGGTGTCGGCAACTCAATTGGAGCCAACAAGCCTTGGCAGCCGCAAGTCTTGAGGAGATGAAGAAAAGTTGATGGCGCAGATCAGCAAGGTCTGTGGAACTCACCTAGCGAAGGTAAGTCTGGGCAGGCCTGGAGCAACCAGGGGAGCCCTTTGGTTTCTTTAAGAAGTCTTCTGGGGACCCACAAGCCAGCAGGCAAGGGATCGCAAAGACACCTCGGGCGGAATCACTCAACAGGGGCCCACGGTCACTCGGGACGGTGTAGGCCTCTGATCTTCGGAGGGATTCCTGCTGGAGGTCGGGACCACACGTGGTCCAAAGCACAGGTTCGTAGAACGTTGTGAAGGGTTGCACTTGACAATAGTGCACGGTACCCAGGGGTCGCGGTTCCTCGTTACTCGTGGGGTCCACTTGCCTCAGCTTCGCTGGGGACTCACGATGGCCTGGGAGAGGTCAGGAAATCCACTTCCTGGGCTGCAGGGACTTCGGACTCCGGCGGGAGCGGCGTGGTTTGCGACCGTCGTTGTCGTTTTGGTGCCTGCCAAGCAGGGAGTCACTCCTTGACTCCAAGGGAGATTCTTCTGTCTTCCAAAGGTAGTGGAACGTTGAAGGGCCAGGATTCTTCTGTAGAGCGTCGTCCAGGGGTTATCTGCTTTGCAATGGCAAGGTTCCCCCTCTTATACTAAAAAGGGGATGGACTAGCTCTATGACCCCACCTATGGGAGGGTCAAGGGAGGGGTGGCTACACCCACTTCCCTTTGTCCAGTTTCGCGCCAGAGCAGGGGCAGGTAGCCCCTGAGCTGGTTTGAACTGGCATATGCACAGAGGAGCCTTCTGCTCCCCAGTGCAGGACTTCAAAGCACTCTAAGAGTGCACCCACCCAGCCCCAATACACTAAACCCTGTCTGGGAGGTGGTCACACCTCCCTGTGACAGGATGCCTATTGTTGGGCTTCCTCCACTGTGAGTTTCGGTCATCAGCAGGAGGGCAGCCCAGTGTCTGTGACTGGTGGCATCCATTTTGTGATGCCAGGGCTCTTCAGGATTCTACCGCGTTTCCACAGCAGGTACATGTCTTATCCCTCTAGAAGGGTGGAATGCTACCCCCGCCGCCAGGATTGGCGGGGGGTAGTATTCCAAGATGTTTGACACCAAACACGACATGTTTTGATGCAGCCATTCCAAAGTTAGCATTTTACCGCGAGGATATAATGCACTTAAGAGTATATGGTTTAACCGCATCCACAAACAGCCCCAGAGAATAGACTCTGAGAGCTGCAGGGGGCCCTGCTCAAGCAGAGGCACCCCCTCACATAAAGCCAAGCACCCTGCCCTCAGGATTGATAGGGCCTGCCTTAGGGGTGACTGATAGGTTTATATGTGTGTGCAGGAGAGATATAGGAAACCTATATCTCAGTGAGGAGTGCTAGCACCACCTCACCCAGGCTGCAGTAGCAGGCCTGTGGTGTCAGATTTAGTCTGCTTCCCAGGGGTGGCATAATACATGCTGCAGCCCCTGGTAGGCCTGTGAAGTACCTATGCCCTTGTTACCTAAGGTACCATATACTAGGGACTCATAAGGCACCACAGTATCCAATCACTAGTGCACCTAGAGTGCACTCCATGTCATTTAGAGAGAGCAGATAGACTGGGGCCCTGAATAGCAGGGTCCCAGTCCAACTAAGTCATAAACCAGCAAAACACCAGGAAAAAAGTGGGGGCAACCATATAGTCAGATTCCACCTTCCTACAACGACCATTCAGGTGGCTCTTCACCAACATTCTACAGTGAGCTTTACCTTAAGGTTCCAATATAATGGACAATGTGGAGCTCAACAATAGGGAGGAAAAGAGAAGAGAGGGGGAAGGGGACAGAGACGGTATGGGAACATACCATTCTAGATTACAAAACATCTCCCTTTAACAAAAGTAAGAACAACACTATGATAGATCAGCTCTTGGCAAAACTGTGCAATGCTATATATTAAAAGATAAGTATATCCATGAGATAAAATGACCAAATGGGAAGCAGAATACTGGGGAGAGAGAAGAAGGGAGAAAACATGCAATAACCTGAGGAGGGAAAATCATTCCATCTTATAGTCTGCCTGCCAAACAGGATGGCGGCGGATCCTGACTTCCTTGGGTCTAGAGGGTTCCATGGAGTTCTTATCCTCTTTCCTTTCCCCCTCAATTACGGGGATGAGAATATCTGGACAATGGGCTACATTGTCCATACTCTTGGTATGCCCATCCTCCAACACCACAGAATTGTGGTTGACACGTTTAATCCTCTCTGGTTTAGAGAAGGATGACAGTTTGGAGTGTGTGGTTTGTGGCTTTTTAATTATGACCCATTATCCTTCTTTCCACTCTCACCCCCCTCTCCCCCATTTCCTGTCATTTCTTATTTTGTAATCATCTTGATGTTTCTCAATCTTGTCCTTGACTGAGCCTCTATCTACCCAAACAGGACATCCCCCATCGAGCCAGTTGGGCATTAGTTTAGAACCAGGACTCCTCTCTTTGATGGATAAGAAGGGAGACACACCCGAAACGGAGTTGTATGGTACGACCACAACATTTTCCTTAATGCTCTCTCAACCGGTTCACTTGAGATAAGGGATAAACAAATTGTGTCCTTGATCATCTTATTTACTCTTTCCATTAACTAATTGGCCTTAGGGCAATAAATAGGAGTTTTAACATGTGTAATGGACAAGTTTTTGAAAAGCAGTGTCATCTCTTCAGAAGTGAATTGTACTTCGTTGTCAGTAACTACTACACTGGGAATGCCCTCTTTTGAGAATATCTTGCTTAGAAATTCAATCAGAGAGGAAGCATTAATGTCATTGACTGCTTTAGTGGAAACCCAATGTGTATGGTAATCCAACAACACAAACATGAATGTATGGGTTACATTGAACATATTTAAAGTTCCTATGATATCGAGACCTAACTTGTCCCAGGGTTTGGAGGGTACTTCCACAGGGAGAAGAGGAGCTTTGCGTGAGACTTTGGTCTTGTCACCAGACCTGCAAGCAAAGCAACACTTCACCTTTCCTTCTACCATGGAGTTCATGTTGGGGAACCAGTAGTCATTCCTGATTTTACTTTTAGTCATGCTCCTTCCAGGATGGCCTTCATGGGCTATCTCCATGATGTGTTCCTGCATAATTGGGGGGGGTAAGAGGGAAATTTTGTTTGATCTTAAAACCCTGCCTCTGATTACAGATAAATTGTCTCTCACATTCCAATATGGTTGGAGGATGCCTGGTAAGTCATTCAACCTCTTAGGACAACCCTTGGCAATTTTGCTCTTTAATAGCAGCCAAGATAAAATCCTTGTTTTCACACTGCTCCCACTTTACATTATTAATGACAGGAATCTCAATGGAAAGTATAGCCTCCTTTGGGGGGTACTACTTGAGAGTCCTCACATGCTATGGGAAGTCTAGAGAGGCAATCAGCAATATGATTCTGGATACCCGGGACGTACACCATATTGAAATTGTAACCTCGTAATCCTAACACCCATTTTGATATGTGGGGAGTGGCCTTCTCAATACATTTGGACGAGAACATAGGTAAAAGGGGTTTATGGTCTATCCTCAAGAAGAATGGTATAGCCCATAAATAAAACTTAAAATGAATTATGGCCCAATAAAAAGCCAGTGCCTCTTTTTCTATGGTGGAATAGTTATACTCTGAATTTCTTAGGGTTCTGGTCGTGAAGGCGATCACTCTTTCCTTCCTATCTATTACTTTGGACATACACGCTCCTAAACCTTTCATACTAGCATCAGTAGTAACAGTTGTTCTTTCCATAGAATGAAACATACCCAACTGAGGTGCACTAGAGACTGATTCTTTGACCTGACTAGAATCAGTTTGGCACTGACTACTCCACTCGAATGGAACCGACTTCTTAAGTAAAGCTTAAGTGCACATGATCAGCAAAGTTTTGGATATATGTGGACATATACCCTACAAGGCCCAGGAAGGACTTCAATTCTTCTTTGTTGGTGGGTTCTGCGGTCAATCTGACAGAGTCCACTAAACTACTCTTGGGTTAAATGCCCTCCTTGAAAATGGTGTGTCCCAGATATTCCACTGATTTTACTCCTATCTTGCACTTCTCCATCTGTATGGTGAACCCCGCTTTACTTACTTTACCCAGAACTTCACCAAGCATCATATTATTTTCCTTCTTAGAGTCTCCGTACATCAGAATTTCATCTTGGAACTTTACTGGTTCCCTTCAATATGTGTTGCATTACACATTGGAAAACCATCGCCACAGAAGGAAGGCCAAATGGCATCCTGGTATGCTCCAAAGGGAGTTATGAAAGAGGTCAAGGCCTTAGAGTCGGGATGGAGGGTAGCCTGGTGATATAGTGGAAATAAAACGACCCCCTGCTACTTGTATAGTCCCCAGGGCAGGTAAAATACAATAGTGGAAAAACAAATCCCTAGGCAACAGTAGGTCTATAAAGTATATGAGACCTTACTATAGAACAACATGATATTTAAGGGCTCAGTGTACAATAATTATCGGTGCAAAATCATTTTATTCATACAAAAGTGTTTTTAAAAAAATGACCATTGCGGGTTCTGTGATACTTCTTAAAAGAACAATAATGAAGCTATGACATCACAACATAATCATCAATGCTGACAATAACAAATATATACAGAAAACAAAAACATAAATCTGATGTATATATAATCCATAAAAAATGATTAATGGATAGACCAGATATAATAAAGTGCATATAAGACACTCAAGAAACGAAATTTACAACAAAACAAAAAATACACAAGGTGGCTTTAAATATGATGATAGATCTTCTACGTTCGTTTCGGGGAACCAGGCGCCTTCATCAGGAAAGCCACAATAAATCTTATACCTAGAATTAGAAAATACAAATTGCAGAAACAGAAAATAAAAATACACAAAAAATGTACATTGAGTCTTAGAATGAAACTGACATATGGTCAATAGTAAAACCCTCTAGCTGTGTGAATATGAAAATAGACAAAAGAAGATATATGATAACCAGGGACCCATCACCATCACCGAACCAAATGTGTCTTTGGCATGTTCAAGGATTGATTTTACCAAGAAATGGTGGAAACCATGAAAATTAGAGGAAAGAGATAGAAGTAAAGAAGGCCCTAAGACATGCTTCTCATCAAGACCATAGTGAATAGGATGAATGATAATAAACAACAAGTTGACTTACCAGGACCACAATCAATGGTGGTCCACAAATAGATATCATACAGATACTTGATAATAGAAATCTTGTCATTCGGCTGAGAGGACTAATAGGGATAAAATGAAGATGGTCATTATCATAAAGAATGGGAATAAACTAATAACCTCTATCTAGGTAACTATCAAAATGTGGTATTAATGTAGCTTATAGTTTGAGTTAGAAAAGGCACTAGAGCCGTTCAAGGTATGATGCAGAATACAGTCCAACTTGCGATAAAAATGGAAAACTAAAATGAATAAAGAAAATAATTTTAATAAGTGCAAACGAAGAATGTGCTGATGTGAATGTTACGAGAAAAGAAACTAAATAATGCAAAAATCTACCTTTACTAACGATGAGTCTGTATTTTCGATCGGACACTGGCACAAAGATTCCCAATATAAACTAACTGTATGGAACCACAAAGGAGAGTTACAATGAACTCATAATTCCAACCCATACCAAGGTACATCAGTCATGGATACGAGATTCCGATATGAAAACAAGACAAAAATAGTAATGACATTATATCATCTATAGTAATTCCATGAGTATGTAATAGGAGATGTTAAGCCAAAGATCGAGCAGTTAAGAAGCAACTACCACTAAATATAGGTGTAAAAATAATAATAAACAGATAAAGTCTGCAATGCAAAAGTACATTCATATGGAATGTGAGGAAATGTAGATGAATGAATGTCCTGGCATCTATGATCATGACTGACGGAACATAAAGAACTAATCCGACCCAGCGAGAAAATGGGACGAGCAATGGTATTAAAACAGCAAACCTAGAGGAACGAATATATACATTTCCTCTATGACAAAAGTGAAAGTCCTATTTGTCAATGAATGAGACTTAAAACTTACGGGTTCGCTAGTTAGTTATAAACCTCAAGGAGACAATAATTTTTTCCAAATTGAAAACTCAGTCCCATAGCTATAATTGCCAGAGGCTGAGGAGGTTAGTAGAACGGCTTACCTAAAATTGTTGACACCAACGATCAAGGCGGAAGTCTTGAATTGCGGGTAAACGCAAAGGTATTTATGATGTAATACCTAGCATGGGTCAACGTGATGTTACGTAAATGTACGTAACGTTAACGTGCAAGCCTAGACCGCAAACCTTTGAGACAAATGGTCTTAATAGTAAACAGACTATTGATAAATAAATCTGAATAAAAATTCAATATGATATATGGTGCCAAATGATGAGGATTTAATGACAAAAGAAACTGAATTGAAAAAATATTATGATATTAATAACAAATTTATTAGGCTCTAAGAAGCATACCCGCCTAACTAATATCGCCCATAGTTGTCATAATGGAAAAGGCGATAAAAAGGTCCTACATCATACGTTATCCCGACAGGGATAAACCTTTAGTATTGCGAGGTATATGGCGAACATCGAGCCAATAAATATAAGATAAGCGGAAGAGATCCTACATCATACGTTATCTCAACAGGGTTATACCTTTAGTATTGTGAGATATATTGCGAAGATCGAGCTAATAAATATAAGATATGTGGAACATATTATTAATTATTACTTTCTACAGTACTTCTCAATGTATGAGGGTTAGATTCTGAATCGTAGAATTTTTTTTTGCTTCAAATAAAATCAGAAGAAAACTGTGGCTCCATGGTTCAAAAAAACTAGAACAATAAAAAGTCAAGATAGAAAAGAATATAGTGACGAAATACATGTCTTAGAGAGGTGTGAATAAATACTGCTATGAACCCAAAAAATAGATAGCTATTAATTCTATTTCTTACCATAATGTAAAAACCAGAACATTATTCAGACTATACTAATCTTTGTGACTGATGAGATGCTACAGATTGATATTATATCTGATGGCATTTTCCCAAGGCATCTCATTATTGAGTCCACGTTTAAAGGTGTCGAGGACAAAAATCCAATATACCTCTCTCCTTTTTCGAATTTCATTACTTCTACTTTCTTGAGTAATTTCAATTTTTTCTAGAATCAGCCATCTAATGTCATTGGCTGTGTGTTCATGTTCAAGATAATGTTTAAGTAGAGGTGCAGTGAGTTTGGATGTACGTATCACCGATTGATGTTCGGTAAGGTGAGTTGATATGGAAAGAGACGTTTCACCTACGTACCCCAGATTACAGGGACATAATAGAAGATAAATGAGATTTTTTGTTTTACAGTTGAATTTTTTTTTTCCGCATGAATGGTATATCCATTATGGATGAACAAGTCACCTTCAATAACTGTGTCGCATGATTTACATTGAATACATTTAAATGTCCCTCTCACTGGCGCAGTACAGTCAATAGTTTTTTGAATGAATGGCGAACCTGTGATGAAACAAGAATGTACAATGATATCTTTGATATTCTTGTTGCGACGATGCACAAATAGAGGCTTGGGAAGTTTAGATTCTTGGTTGGTTCCACTATTTAAGATATGCCAATTTGAATTGATGATTTGTCTCACGGTTTCATTCATAGTAGAATGTTTTGTCACACAGACTAGTTGTCTAACAGGGGACCGGGTACGAGATCTCAATAACGCGTCTCTGTCATAAAATCTTGCTCTTTGTAAGACTCTCTGATTAAACGTTTAGGGTATCCTCTTGTGAAATGCTGACGAAAGATCTATCACACTGAAGTATTTCGCTCCTTGAATAACACTCAACATTTCATTGATGTAAGGGAGGGGATGCCTATCAACCCAAATGTTAGCGTTGAGAACTCTGAGATCATTGCATAGGCGGATACTCTTCTCTCCCTCCTTAGATGCAATGACAATGGGGGCCAGCCATTCTGCGCTTTTGATATTTTTCAATAACCCCAGTGTCCTCTAACTTGCCTAATTCCATTTTTAATGGATCTCTCATTAGTAACGGAATAGAACATGCTTTGTGTATCACAGGCTTGGCAAGATCCCTTAGTTTGATTTTGTGGCAAAAACCATTAAGCAATTCTAACTTTTCGGTGAAAATTTCAGGAAATCTTTCACAAAAGTCCATGCCTACAATGGACCTATTCACTAAATACACCTGTTCTACAGCATTGGGATCTAATTTGATCCCTAGATCTCTTTGGTGTTTCCACCCCAGGAGGTTAGAACGTTGTCAGTTATGTATATCTATCACAGGGTGGACCTTCCCTTAAAAACTATCTGTATAAGCAACATCCCTGCTAGAGGTGTGGGTTGTTTGTTGTATCCTGCTGGGTTTACATCGGGTGGCAGCATCATGTATACTTTGGTCTGAGAATTTTCCTTAAACGTAGTTACATTAATCAAAGTGTAAGAAGAGCAGGAGTCTGAAAATACAGTGAAAGGGATCCCATCCAAGAATATATTACACGTGGGATAGGTCATTAAAGGATCTCCCATACCACTAGCATCTAAAAAACAATTTATTTCTTTTGTAATTCTTCATCATTGATCATGTGTGTGACTTTATTTCCCATATACCTTTGGTCGAGTCCGCTAAGTACATGACCGTTCAGGTTGCTATTCACCAACATTCTACAGTGAGCTTCACCTGAAGGTTCCAATAGAACAAGGATCTTAACAATATGGAGGAAAAGAAGTGGGGGGGATGGAGAGAGGGTACGGGAACATACCATTCTAGATTACAACATATACTCTAAGATATTTTTACCTTTTCTGGATCCCTGCTATAATCCAGTTGTCATTGATTTAAGAACTCCCAGAAATGGTCGAGTCCACCACTGTGGTGTGGATATTCGCCTATAATGAGGCATGCCAAGATAAGTTGTGGGTGAAGCGATTACTCCAAAATCTTTTTGATTTTTTTCATCGAATCACCACATTGCAATTCTCACCTGGTCATCTTTCTGTGAATTATTTTGAGCCTAGGGAGGATATTACCAGGTATTTGTCCTCTCTCTCTCCACTTCTGTATGACAGGCTTAACTTAAAGGCAATGTGTAATGTATCAATCAGCATTGAAACAAGGAAATGGCCAATGGCGATCGCGAAAGACACAGTGTTTAGAGCGTACTCGCTCAAACATTATGGGACGAGTGACACTTTTGCAGTGAGGATCTCTCTTCACTTGTGAAAAACCTCTCAATTTAAGAAAAGATAAGATTTAAAATATAGATTGTGGATGGAATATATTTGGAGGATATCGGTGGCATTTTTGGACAACAATTTGTTGTTATCTGGGTCGGAAGTATAACCATGAGCACAGTGGAAATCCAGAACTTACACCTTTGGCTGAACAGCCCTGAGGAATTTGTGGGGTACACCCTTGTACAATGAAACACGTGTTGTTTGGTTAAAGGCTAAAAATGAAGAAGAGGCCAGTAGGCCGAAAAAAAAGAAAAACATCAAATTAACTATATTGTTGTTGAACATGCGAATCTTGTACTTTTATGTATACTGTGGCATGTGCTTGAGGCTGGAGTGTTGGTTCTTTGATCTTCACCAGATCCAATGCCGGGTGATGCAGAGTGACTTAAAGCCCTGCAGGGCCATGCTACACTTCTCCTTATTGAAGGCTTGGCTGGCTCCGGCACTGATCCCTGCAGACGCATGAGGAGCCACTTAGCTGTTGACTTAAATACTCAATGGATCCATCGCAGAGCCGTGCCCCACCATTTCCATATCAAAATCAGAAGGTAAAACTCCCAGAGGGTTGTTGTTGTTGTTTATTATATTTTTATTTGGCATATATAGCCATAAAAAAGAAAGTACCACAATACATACAATTAAAATATGAATTATACAAACACTGTAACCATAAAACAGTATAAAACACAATAAAATCCTGATAAAATAAACAAAGGGAACTCTACCAAACCATAGGGAGTGCCTAATTCATCATCAACAAGGGGAAGAGATCACTTATACGTTGGGTATACATTTGTACATCCACCATAAATAACAAGAGCCGAGGGTATTCCCAAGCATGGGTAAGATCGCATTTCTACCCCGCCCATTTTAAATTATATTACCAATTCCTTCAACGACTCCTGTATTACAATTAAGAATCTTCCCATTGCACATGTCACATTTAAAAATCTCATATTGACCAATAAACTAAGAGCTTGATCCCTACTAATAATTTCATAGGCAATAAAAGGGGTTTTAAAAATGTTTTCCGTTCTTCTAAGAACCACAAGCAGTCCAACAGAATATGTGGGCCGTTGCATTTTACTTTTAATCCACATGTGCACAGACCTTGTTCATTCATCATAGCAGATTTTATCTTCCAATCGGTGTTGCATGGATTCAAGCCAACTCTAAATTTCAGGATTATATTTCTAAACTTTGGGTTAGGCATGGCCTCTATATAGGGAATGTTTGATCATTGGTCCACCCATTTATCAAAAACCTGGAGGACGATTTACTCCTCAAGTAACCCAAATCTTCCTCTCGGGCCTTCGAATTAATAATAGCACGCAACACCGACTTGGGAATCTGCTGCCCCAAACTCCATTGGTCTGGTTCTAGGGAAAGTTTAACACACAACTTATCTAGCTTAATTCTAGCTTGGGACGCCCAATTTAGTTTGCTACCCTCTATTTCTTTTTTACAGAGGTTTGCTATTTTAGGGGGCCCATCACCATTCATTCTCTGCCAAAAATTCAATACTGCTTGCATACCCCGAAAATTCCAGGCTGTAAGATGACATTCCACTCGTACAGCCTGTATCATAGTTGACGAGGGAGTGCAAGGAGCTGTTCACGCATTTACCCTCTTCTAAGTTCCAATCCGATTTTCCTCCCATGTATAAGACCTCTACGCCATATTGGAACTGTGGGCGTACCAATGCATTAAAAGCCGATAGAATTGGCCGCAGAGAGGGGCCCCTATACTTTTGCTTGAATTGTTTAAGGCCCCATACTGAAGAGAGGGCCTTTGCTTTAAGTGACTGTATGTGATCCCTCCAGTTTAGCTTATTATCGAACCACATACCCAAATATTTATATCTATCCACTTCTTCGACTCTAACCTCTCCCAATTTCCAGTACAGGGAGCTCTTCTTTTCCCCAATACCATTATTTTGGTCTTTTCTAGGTTGACCGTGAGGCATTTCTTTAGGCAATATTCATAAAAGGCATCCAATTTTTTGCAAGCCCAACTCTGTCATATCCATTATCACTAAATCATCTGCATACAGCAGACAAGATATATGGGTCCCCCCATCTTGGGGCTTACACCACCTGCCCTACTCAATATATTAGGCAAATCAGATAAAAATAGAGAAAATAACAATGGGGCAAGAACACAGCCCTGCCGCAAACCATTCATTATCTGAATTTTATTAGATAGGGTGCCATGGGAATCCAAGATAACCCTGGCCCAATTCCTTGAATGCATTTCCTGAATTAAGGCAAGTACTGCCAGAGGGTTGAACCTGGTTCTGTATCTAGCCTCCGCTCCATCACGGTCAGACTGAGCCAGTGGCTTAGCAAGGGGAGGGGGTGGGGGCGGTGGTCCGCCACGGACAGCACGAGTTTTGGGGGAGGGACCCCCCGCTCTTACATAAGTTTGCCGCAGGGGTGGTAAACGCAGAAATCACCCTCAGCACCACCCCTGCTCTTCAGCACGGCCGCCGGGTGGCAAAGCCAGGTACCGCCACAGGAGTCAACGTGCCTAGCTAAGCCACTGGACTGAACTTGTGACTTTGTCCAAGTCTAGGGCAACCAGATACCTGCAGTTGGCACAATGTTTGACTGTAAATTTTAAAAAAACATTACTCCCGCTCTGCTGATTAGATTTTCGCTATTTTAGTGGCATTTTATTTATTACATTGTACTTGATGGTGTTGATTTGGGATTTTTCTAGTGTTATGTTTTTACTTTGTCAGTGCAGCATGAATACTTTACATTACTGTGAGCAACTGGGTTGTTGCTTGAGGGGGGTGTAAGCCCTTCTCAAGCGGAAGCCACAATCCTTGTTAGGGTGAACCATAAAAGTCGCGAAATTAACATGTGCTTATCCCTCTATAATCTTGGCACAAAAGCAGTCAGACTTATCTTAGAGGTAATATGTAAAGTATATGTGCAGCATGCAATAAAGTGAAACCACAACACAAGAAAATTTCCACATACATTTAGCAAAAATAGAGTAAAATGTAGCAAATTATTTGGCACCAAACCGACATAAATCCAATCTGTAGAACCAGAGATATGCAATTTCAAAGATTTAAGGTAATTAAAGCACCTAAAAGCACAAATCACCACTTGTGGTTATCTGGACATGCGAGACCGGTTAGGGGCCTGGTTAGTCCCACTGAAAAAGTTACCTTCTAAAGTCCAGTGTGAAGAGTCCAATTTGCTGTGGAGAAGGCCACCAGGACCAAGGAGAGCATTGTGGATGGTCATCGCTGCAGCATGAAGAGCAGGCCGGGCGTAATGGACTGTCGATGCTGAAGCATGAAGATCATGTCGGGCGTTAGAGATGGTCGTTGCTTGAACTTTGCATACGGTCACCACGGGATGTCGATGCTGTAGTGCGAAGTGAAGATCTTGTGTTGCTGGTCATCGCTGCCAAGTGCAAAGAGTCAGGTTCAATGGAGCTTCACGTTACTAGTTGGTGCACGTGGCAAGATCTTGGCGCAAACAGATGAGTTTGCGGTCATGAAGAGCCCAAAACCTCAGGATTTCTCCTTTTCTTCTAGGAGGAGCTTGACTGATGCCAGTGCAAGGGACCAGGACCTGGAAAGACTGACTGACTGTGCTGCAACTGTAAGTGAAGTCATTTAGCAATGCACAGAAGTAGATTCACTTGTGTTTCAATATTTCACCTGCATGTGAGATGCACTCAGCTGTGGGCATCCTCTCTTGAGCTGTGTCATGTATGCTCTGCACATGCGCTTCAAAGGGTTCCTCACTAGGCATTCTCTATTGAGCATTCACTCCTCTGCCTGTAACCTCTCAAACAGTGTCCCCAAAGCATATGCTCCACTAACCAGTGTGTTGGCAGAATCCCCTTCTCTGCACATCTTGTCTTTTCACTTTAAGAAGTACAAGTGCACAAAATCTCCTTGGCACACAAAGGAGGAAGTGTTTCTCTTCTTAGTGAGGAATGTCTGTGCCGTTCCAATTGGCTAGCAGCAAATCACTTCTACTTGAACATGTTGTCTTTATGTCAGACTTCCAAATGGCTAAAAGATAGTGCTTGGATTTTATTGCAACTGTATGACACAAAAAATGACTTACTGGTATTCATGTGGTAGTCTGGTGCAAGTTAGCCGTATCATACAAATGCCTCTGTTGTTATGTTAAGTGGATTTGTAAAGCGAAGCTAATCACCCATGAGGGTATCCAGGCGCTGTTTAGCAGATAATTATTATGACATATCACATTGCATGTGGTCCACAAGTGTAATTATACCAATCATTTGCTTAATATTTTAGCAATTATTCAGTATGACATATCACTCTTTATTTGCTCTACATGCGCCATTGGATTTGCTTCTCATTTAACTTTAAACAACATTAGGGACACTGCCTCCATTCGATGGCCTTCTCTCTTTACCTGGGGGGGGGAAGAGGGGGCTTAGGGGTCAATGGCCCAGATTATTGTTGTATTTTACGACCATCCAGCAGTAATGGGTTCCATTTTCATTGCTTGCATCTGGGGCCATGGCACACTTGCTAAACCAGTGCTTTGAATTACATTGCTTCTGACAGGCTGGGGGGCTTATTCACTAACCCCTTGCGCTGCCCGTGCATCACTTTAATATGGGGAAAAGTGACGTACCGGCGGCACAAGGGGCTTGTAAATAAGCCCCTGGGTCATTATTCTGTGTGCTAATCATCAGGCACATGGTCATGGGCCAGGGCTCGGCGTAACATACCCGCTGCCAGTGCCATACTTGGGCATTTCTGCTGCTTCCCTGCTCCTCCTTCACGATGGTCCCATGGACCTGGGAAGCTGTGTACGACTTCTCCCCTATCTGACCTCACCGCCACCCCATCAAGTGCTCCCCGCCCCTCTGCCATTCATATCACACTGATCTGATTGGGACTGACTGTCAGGCTACAACTGGACAGAGCATCTGTACCTGGTAAACTCCTAAACTACGGAAGTACATAAAATATCACTTGTCCTATCTTCCTTTACTACTTTCTTGTCATGGTATAAACCATCTTGGGGGGCTGTTCCCCTTATTATATGGTCTTCTAGTGTAAGACGTTAATGTGTTCACCTGGAATCTGTGCAGCACTCCGGTCCTTCATGGCTAGAATCAGCTCAGTTTGTCTGTGAAATACAGACGTTTCAGTCCGATTAAGCTTTAGGGACATATTTATGAGCCGGTGTGCACCGCGTTTGCACCACGCAATGTGGTACATGCCTGAAGCAATCCTTAAATGCGAATTATGAAGCCACATATGGCCACTTTACGTAGCCCTGAGTGGATCCATAGATCAGGAGTAAAGCAACACAGAGCAAATTGCTACATTGCCTAACTCTGTGCTAGGAAGGCATTTCATGGGTGTTGCACGAGTGTCCCACGCAGCTCCTATGGTTTTTGGCGCATTCCTAGATTTACCAGAATTGATAAACCTGGGAATGCGGCAAAAAGATATGCCTTCCCAGGAGAGGTGTAACGAGGAGGAATATCTTTATTTCTCCTTGTTACTTCCTCTTTCTATGTGCGCTGCATTCTGCAGCACACATAGATAGAGGAATATGTCTCTCAAGATTGTTTTTGTGCAGGAAGGTGTACCTTTCTGCACAAAAACAATCCTGCAAGCAACGCAGGCACCCTTGCACCATTGTGCAAGTGTGCCTGCATTGTCGGTAGGCTGCCAAAAGAGCACCAGTGCAGGGCAAAAGGCAGAATGCGTTGTATTCTTTTGAATACGGCGCATTCCTGCCCTTTCCCTTTCACACAGTGCAGCATAGCAAGGTGACATGTTGCGTTGCACTGCGTGACAATCTCGTAAATCTGCCCCTTAGCCTTCATGTTGTGCTGCTTACTTTATTGGTTTTCTTGCCACATGCAGGATTGGTTGAGATTAACCCCACATCACCTTAAGTAAAGACACACTGTGTCACTTGTATGTTTCCTACCTGAGAACAGGAACGGCAATATGCAAAGACTGCTTTCAGGGTGAAGTTCTGTTTTTGAAGACGCATAACTAACTTGCTATAAACAGTATTTTAAAAGCATGCACCAGGACATGTTTGTGATGCTCCACACACTGTGTTTTATGCAGCCCCATAGCATGTTTCTCTAATTTCAGGCAGTGCTCTGCTGGTCTGACATAATGGACTTGCGAGTACCCCTGAAGGCTCCTTCCACATACACAAAAAACAAACCATTCAAACTGTCTAAAGTGTGAGCCTTCTTAGGTGACCCATTAATGCTTAGGCCATTGGGGTCACTACTGTACTCAATGCCTGGCCTGTGACCTGTGCTAGTAGGTCTCAGTGCTGTACCTATATCCCTATGTTTGCACATGTGAGTATGTATGATACTTCTAATTTGTTTCCAAAATCCTGCTTGCCCCAAAATGTTCTCTATCTACCACCTAGGTTTGCTTCATCCCCCACATCCGGCTGAGGTCTGTGTGGTATGTTATATTTACCATGCAAATTTTACCACGCATGACATTTACAACGCAGCTTTTACTACACAGGCAAGTACAAATAAGTGATTTCTATGGGTTTTACCTTTACTATGCATCATTTACCACACAGTATGTTACTCAGCAGGTATTTTTTTCAAGTAACATTATTTTAATGTTATTTATAAAAAAGGGGTTATGATGTGGGTAGTGGTAAAGGGAGATGAGGGTGATTTTAAGTTCAAGAGGCAAGTAGGGGCAATGGAGGTTATGGGTATTAAATAACAAGCATTTGCAATGCAATCGGTCTCGCCTTTGGGACCTTATATGTATTTAGCTATGCAGCTACTGCGTGACACGCCAGGTATGGGAACACATGGAGAAAAATATTGCTTTTCAGCTGGAAATGGTATAGTCCAAAGCTCTGTTTTTAATATAAAATCATGGCTTTGGTGGTCATATCACTGAAAATACAAGATTTGAAAAAAATATTATTGTCTACGGGTGCTCGTGGAAGACAATTTCTATAGACTGGAATCTAGAGAATGCTAAAGTGATTCTGGTATTTTACTGACCTCTGCTGGTCGTTTTCTATCAAAAACGTTAAATAGAGGCAGTTGCCAGAAAAATTAAAAAAAGAAAGTCCCTCAGCAGAATGCAATTCTGGTATTTTACTGACCTCTACTGGTCGTTTTCTATCAAGACAGTTAAATAGAGTCAGTTGAAGAGAAAAAAAAGCCCCTAAGCGGAAGTCGACAAGTCCTAGGGCTGATCTCCAGAGCCCACAAAGTACATACACATATAAGTATATACTAAAGTATATACAAGAGGTCTCCAATGCTCGACCTAAAAAACGACCAACCCATCACTCCAAAAGCCCAAAACAAAACAGCCCCTCCTATGAAAACTCCTCAAAAAAACCATAACCACCAACTTAATTACTACACTTAAGTGCATTATACATCTACTTACCCATGGGCTACACATCCTCCTCGGTGTTCCTCTGCAGTCTAATGCACGAAGGATGATTCCCTAACCAATCCAGATGCTGCTCTCATGCTGCTAGCCAACATGAGAGAAGCACCAGGATTGGATGGAGCGGGTTGGCTGAACGTTACTTCAGGCCCTGAAGGCCTGTGCTTGTTCTCCAGACAGCTGGGTGGAGAGCTTCAAAGTGAGCATGTCAATTTGGCCAGCACAAGACAGCTGGCCAAAGTGACATGCACACTTTAAAGCATACAGACAAGCCACTGCTCCGGTCCTTTGTTGCCAATCGGCAGCAGAGGACACAACCCCATTTCTCCTGGCCTGGGGGCAGGCTGGCAGCTGCGGCACTCAATAGTGAAAAATAAAATGGCAGTGAAATAATTTTATTGCCATTTTACATTTTATTTGTCACTTTTAGCGTGGCCCCCCACCCTAAAGACAAAACCGCCGCTGCCACAGCCTCTTACAGCCAAGACATATCAGCTTTGTTTAGCTTAGTGGGAGTGATGGAGCAAGGATTCGAGAAAATGAAACTTGCTCGAAGAAATCCCCCATGAACTTTTACTAATCGTTAAAACTGTAGATAAGACAAAACTAATATACACCAGACACCGACACGTGGGGAGAGAAGCTTACGCATGCTCAAACTAATGGAGAATAAAAAGTAACGCGACCAAAACCCGCTTTAATTTGCAAAAAACGCTTTGCGCATGTGCAAAACTGAACTACGTAGAAATAACGTGACTAACTCACTTTGAGAGGGAAAACCTCACGCATGCGCAAGAAAAACTGAAACGTGGTCTTGAGGTACCGCGTGCCTGGCATCAGCTCGCTTGAATTTAAAGAAGGCTGCTGTTGTTAACGGTTTTGCCTAAAAAATATAATACAACATGGGATAGAGTAGAAGTGGGTGGTGAACAGTGAGAATTATATGTATAAGAAAATAACATCTGTTTATGATTCCTTTATTAATAGTGTGCATTCGGGCCTGCTAAGAGCTTGACAGAAAAAGAAAATGGCGATGGACAACTAGAGATCGCGCATGCTCAGAGAGTCCAAGATGTGACCCGGTGACCGAAAGAGCTGAATGACTGCCAAGAACCAAGGACAGAAGACCTGAGAAAAAGAAGACATGTATCATTCGTCTATGTAGTCTGTATTGAATAAATTATTGTGAAGGCCAACAATATATGCATTGGAAGAGGACAATATGAATGAGCTAAAGGGGAAGGGCTAGTTAACAATAAAGGTCTTGGTAAAAATGAATATGTCAGCATGATGTGATGGAGACTCCCCTACCCCGTCCAATCATATTCCGTATTTTAGTAAAATTTGCAACTCTAGAGGGTGGGACATGTAGAAATAAAGACTATAACTAGAGTAAGTTTTTTAGTCGAATAAGGATTTTGAGGATTGGAGATAGATTGATTGATCGCTCATCGACGCTGAAAGAGAGACGGGTATGCTGCATCAGGAGAGACCATCATAGAGAGGGAGAGGCGAGAGCAGTCTGGGAAGATTCAGATCCAAACGACATCCTGATTAGATTCGAAGATTGCGGAAGAATATCGAGGAGGGAGAGAGTGTGATAGAGGGAATCGCCCTGGTGCGTCGGGTTGCAGAAGAGTCTAGTAAGTATTGGTCCTGTCCTGATCCTGTCCTTTAGTCTTTGTCTCCTGATTCTAAGTCAGGGGACCTCCACCAGTCCTTTGGCCAGGGGGTTGGTTTTCAGGTTATCCTCTTATTAGGTAAATGACAGTCTATCTCAGATTTGCACATTTCTTTGCAAATGTATATTGATATGTGCCTTTTGTCTCTACATCTATCCACTCTTATGCATTTGAGTTTTGTTGAATGAGGTTGTGTAATTGAATGTACTTTGCTAAATGAAATCTCTCTCTCCCATTAAAAAATGATGGGATTTGCACTGTGAATCTGTAATAAATGAGCGTTCAAATTTATGACTGAAAAATTAGATAAAGTTTATAAATCTTATTCAGAGTCTGTGGTCATTTCACTAAGAGCTGTGCATTAGTTAAGAAGCTGTTAATATCACCATCAACTAACTCAACTAATGTTCCACTGACCAGAAGAAGAGTGTTGATTTGTGAAGATTAGTTAGGCATTGAAAATGTCAACTTAACCTTGGATTGTGGTTACAGGGACATAACTAATCAGAACTTAAGTGAATTTTAAAACGTGACCCCCAGCGGAGCGCTCAGGGAGTGTGGATGAATTTTTTTTAAATGAACATGTTTATGGGTCCATTGTTGTGAATTAATTCAAACCTGGGAGGGGCTTTCGCTGGATCAGTTTTTCTGGTAGCAGAGTTATGGTTATTATTGATTAGTTTGGTGATTATTAATTATTGATTATTAATTTTGACTATATGTTTAACACAAAGAGTTAGTGTCGCGTTTTATGTTGTCTGGAAGCACAGGTACAGAGATACCTGGGAATCCCGGGAATGGAATTTAGAAGAGTGTGGTAAGGAAATCACACTGCAGAATGTTACTCGTCTGTCGTCATAATACCTAAAAGCTACGGAGGGCTGTAGGTGTTATATTAGGGACTATATCGTATAAGAGTCAAGTGTGAATGATAGCGAAGGGTCCACCTATGAAACTTTGGCCTTACCCAAAGGAGGAGTATCCCTAGAGGAGTAATAGGTCTTCCCCGAGCTTAAATGAAGGGTAAACAGTGGTTTTTACTCGCCGTGTAAGGAAGTATTTTCTTTTGAAGCAAGTGAATAAACTGTCTTTGGACTAGTGGGGCAGACAGAGTAGCGCTGTTTTTACGTTGTGACTAACAGAAAATTGTAAAGAAAACTAGAAAGAAAAATTGTCGTATTACCTTGTGAAGGAAGGGTCAGTAGCAGGAGTCATACTGACGTCACAAAGAGCAGCGCTGGTATTGGTTGAGACAGCAGGCATGAAATAAGTGCAGATTGTAAAGGGAGGGTCAGTAGCAGGAGTAATACTGTCGTCACAAAGAGCAGCGCTGGGATTGGTTGAGACAGCGGGCGTGAAACAAGTGCAGATTGTAAAGGGAGGGTCAGTAGTAGGAGTAATACTGATGTCATAAAGAGCCGCGCTGGCATTGGTCAGACAAGTGGGTGTGTTGAAAGCTCTGATTGGCTGGTAGACAAGAACCTTGCTGGTATTGGTTGTGAAAGAGAATACGTAGTGAGCCCTTATTGGACTGTTGGTGTGAGGCGCGCTGGTATAGGACGAGTGTTGGGAAACAGGATACGTAAGAATACGGAAGAGTTTCTAGTTATAGCTTGCTAAAAAATAATTAGACACAGGGATTGGAAGAATGAAGTTGATTAATAAAATCAAAAAATTTCTTTAAGAAGGATAAGCGTGTAGTAACCAGAGAAGGAATTCTTATGCCACCCCCTAATACGCCTGCTTCCTTTATGATGTTGGAATGAGGATATCATACTTGTGTCTGGTTGGAAAATTGGGAAGAGTATACGAAAGGTGATGGTGTTCTAGCTTTTCCTGAACATGGTACGTTTAATGTAAGGATTCTTCAGAATTTGAGAAATCGGATGAATTCATTAGAACCAAGTCCTAGGTTAACGCAGTATGAAGCTTTGGAGGAATGGGAAGTTGAGGCATTTGAACAATAGAACTACAGAGGAGGTAGAAGAACAAATAGAGGATTTTTACCTAGATATCCGTTTGACAATCGAGGAGATCAGATGAAAAGATGGAGAAGAGCTGTAGTAACGGAAGGCTTGTATCCAGTGTTGATGGCTGAGGATCAAGCAGGGAATAAGTGTAAATAAAAAATGAAACACATAGGAACAGGATGTGAAGAATCTGATGATGAATTATTAGAAGACCTTTTAGTTAAAAGACCTCCACCTTATCAAGAAAATGCTAGAGACCCAACTCCAAGTGCACCAATGATGGGAACTCCATTAGTTGTACAAGTTTTATATGATCCAACAGTCACCCGAGCATTACAGGAAAAAGAACGGGATGCGTTGAATAAAACAAAAGAAGAGATAATTCCGAAAATAAATCAGTTAGGTTTGAATGCTGAAGCCCTGACAGTACCAGTAACGATTGGTCCTGTTATTCCATTGTGTGGTGATAAACGAGATACCCCGAGATTACAAACAGTGACAGTTCCACAGAATAATGCTAGTAAAGAGGCAGAAATGTTAGAAGATCAAATTAGTGAGTGTGATTCAAATATTTTGTTACTAGATCTCCCCAATCTTGAAACGGTGGCTGAGACCCCGAAGAGAGTTACACCAGTAAATACAAGGAGAAAAGAACAGAATGTCACTCCAGTAGCAGGGAACTCTAAAGGATTTTCACCAGAAGACCTAGAGGAATGGGCAAAAGGATTAGACAAGAAAAAAACCCAAACTTCAAATATAGATTTAGGCAAGTTGAAAGTGGATTTAGAAGAAATGATTATTGGTACTATAAGCGCAGACAGATTAGGTTCATATTGAGATGATGAATTGTTATTTTTGTGCAAAAGTATAACTTGGAAAGCAAAGAATCTTCATGAGAGGATAGTAGAAGTGGCTTTAGAATTAGGATTAGACGTAGAAAGGTCGAAAATATTACAGAAACCATATAGAGCAGAATTTACTGAGAAGGATTTAGAAAGTTTGAATGCGTTACGAAGGAGATTACAGATAAAAGAATTAATGTATATTTTGAAGAAATGGGGAGATGTAGATCGATGGAGAGGTAGATGGACAAGGAAAAGGGATGAGGCAGCTGCAAAGGAAACATCTGCATTCCCATTAAGAGAGACAGAACAGGTTGAAAAAGTGTGTCCAATGAGAGAAGTTCCCGGTGGAGGTTATGTTCATGTTCCTTGGTCAAGACAGTATATTTAGTCTTTTACAAATGATTTTCCTAGATTGAGAGAGAAACCAAAAGAATGGTACAAGCAGGTAAAAAGATTTGTGAAAGTTTCAAAGGTATTATTAAAGGATTTGGATGGCTTGTTTGACATAGTGGTACCAACTGATTTGTGGACAGAATGTAAAATTACTATTGATTGGCCAACTGAAGAGTATCCCAGAGATGCAAGGACAGGTGCGCCTTCAGATGAAGTGATGAAAAAGTATCAACAGGTGATTACTTTCTTGAAGAAACAGATTGGGTTAAGATAGATAGAACAACTCAAGAACCAAAAGAATCAGTACACGCGCACTTCGAAAGGCTGTTGCAAGTATTCAAGCAGTATAGTGGATTTGAAAATATTGGTGACAAGGATATGGGACATTTTGTGTATAGGTTTGTGTATGGACTGAGATCAGAAATTAGTCAGATGATTCAGCAGCATATGCTTTGCTGGCAGAGTAAGCCCATTGATGATATTTTGAAGTATGCGAAGTATTGTAGTGATGATATTGATGCAAAACACAAGCAACTGAAAGAAAAGATGATGTGGGCACAAGTAAAGCTAGCAGAACACCAAGAGATACATTCTGGTTCTCAAAATGATAATCAGATGAGCGATCAAAATCAGAATAGTCAAGGATCGAATGGAAATAAAGGAAAAGGACGAATGAGTAGAGAAGAAGCGAAAAAGAAGTTTCCTTGTCATGCGTGCGGAAAGCATGGACATTGGAAGAATGAGTGTAGAAATGTTCAACAGAGTAATGGGGTAAATCAAAATTTAAATCCACAGATGCAGAATGAGGTGGTTTTGAACCAGCAGCAACAGCAACAGGTAGTTACTCCGCAATTACAGGTGCCACAAGCCCCTATGCCCAACCATGTGAATGCTCAGGTGCAGAGATACAGTGTGAACACCGGATTTCGTGGAGAGAGTGGTAAGAATACACAAACGATTCAACAATATTGGATGCAAAGTAATGAGAGTGATTCAGATGTTTCTCAATGACGGTGCCTGAGGGGGGAGGAAGAATGCATGCTTGGCGCATCCTTGGCAGTAGATCAGTCAGGTCCATTTGTTGAGGGAAAAGTGGAAGGTAATGACATCACTTTTCTAGTGGATATTGGAGCTACCCGTTTTACTGTGAGAGCAGCAGAAATTCCAAACCTACCCCTCTCGGGAGAAACTATCCAAGTTGTAGGAGAACAAATAAGCAAATAAAAACCCCACTCACTAAACCAATAGAAGTGAATATTGGGAATTTCAAAGACATGCATCGGTTTGTGGTTTGTGATTCAAGTCCAGTGAATTTGTTAGGGAGGGATTTGTTGTGCAAAATGAACTGCACCATCTATTGTACGCCTGATGGTATTGCTTTCCAAACACCTGATGAAGCTATAGCTTTCAAAAATGATGCTAGCAAAACAAGGAACAGAAGTGGATGAGATGTTTTCACTTCTTACTGAAGATAGTTTGCCTGATGAACTGTAAAATACAGTGAAATCTGACGTGTGGGATTTTACAGGAAAGGAAATTGGTCTGATGGCAAATGTAGACCCAATTAAAATAATGGTGAAAGAAGGTGCAAATTATCCGAACACACCCCAATACAGAATGAGCCCTGAAGTAAAAGCTGGAGTTGCTCCAGTAATTGATCAAATGATTGAACAAGGTATTTTGAGAGAGATGATGGGCAGTCCTTGTAATTCGCCAATCAGAGGGCTTAAAAAGCGTAGTGGCAAGTATAGGATAGTGCAAGATTTAAGGAAAATTAATAAGATAGTGGTACCCTGTTGTCCAGTAATACCAAATCCAGCAGTGATCCTTTATCAGATACCTTGTGATGCACATTGGTACACAGTGATTGATTTGTGCCAAGCATTCTTTTCAATCCCATTACACCAGGATAGCCAATATCTCTTCGTATTCCGGTTCAGAGACCGTGTATTGGCATGGTGTCGGGTTCCTCAAGGGTACACAGAGAGTCCCTCAATTTTCAATCAGATCTTAAAAAAATGTTTGGAAACATTGGTTATGCAAGGAAATTCAGTTTTGGTACAATACATTGATGACCTATTAGTGGCATCAAAGACACGAGAGGCTTGTGTTACTGACACAATTGCCTTACTGAACCATTTTGCAGAAGGTGGGCACAATTACAGTTTTGCCAACAAGAAGTCAAATATTTGGGACACAAGATAGAAAAAGGAGTCAGGAAAGTGACACCAGAGAGAATAAAAGTGATTCGACAAATGAGTCTGCCTAAAACTAAGAAAGAAGTACGAATGTTCTTGGGTGTGATTGGATATTGTCGACTCGACAATGGATTAGTGGATTTTCATTGCTTTAAAAACCTTTACTAAGATTGACACAAAAGGATGTGATGGATCCGATTGAATGGGATGATGAAAGTGAGGATGCATTCATAAAATTGAGAGATTGTTTGTGTCAAGCACCAGCGTTAGGAATGCCTGATTATACGAAAGAATTTGTGTTGTTCTGTTGTGAGAGAGAAGGATGTGCACTTTCAGTGTTGACCCAAAGACATGGATTGTCACGACGACCAGTGGCATATTTTTCTGCCACTCTGGATCCGGTGGCAGCGGCATTGCCTGGCTGCTTAAAAGCAGTAGCTGCTACCTGTGTGAGTCTGGAGCAGAGTGAATAAATTGTGATGGGACATCCTCTAAAGGTGTATGTGCCACATTCAGTCGAGATCCTTTTAACAAGGACTCATACTCAGCACTTGACCCCTAGTCGGCTGACTAAGTATGAAAGAGTGATCCTAGGTGCTGAAAATGTAAGTGTAATAAGATGCAGTGAATCCAGCAACCTTGCTGCCAGATCCATATTGTGAGGAAATTAAAGAGGAGGCTGATCATGATTGCTTGGATGTGACAGAAATGTGTACAAAGCCCAGGCCGGATATTTTTGATGTCCCATTAAAAGAATCAGACTATGTATTGTTTGTTGATGGATCATGCTTGCGAAAACAATATGGAGAACTGAGTTCTGCCTATGCTATGTGTACTGTATCTGCTATTCTAGATGCATCCTGTTTAAGAGGAGTCAAGTCTGCACAGATAGCCGAATTGATAGCTTTAACAAAAGCATGCAAGATTAGGAAAAAATTGAGAATAACCATATTCACGGATAGTCAATATGGTTTTGGGGTTGTGCATGATTTTGGCCAATTATGAATGCAAAGGGGATTATTGACTTCTTCAGGTTCTCCTATCAGGAATAGTAAAAATGTCAAAGAACTATTAGAAGCAATACAATTGCCAAAAGAAATTGCAGTGGTCAAATGTGGCGCACATAAGTCAGGAAATGATTATGTGACACAAGGCAACAAATATGCTGACCAGGTTGCACAATTTTGTGCTCGAAATACAATGTCTTTAAACAGAGGGTTGGAAAAAGAAGTTACCAATTGCCAACTAATGGTTTTCTCTGCTTTTGAAACATGGGATGAAGTTAGACAGTTTCAGGATGAGGCAGATGTAAAAGAAAAAGAATTCTGGATCAACACAGGTTGCACAAGAAGAACAGATGATGAAGTATGGGTGTGTCTAGATGGAAGACCGATAATGCCAGACAGTTTGTTATCACAAATGGCAAGAGTATATCATGAAGCTACACACATTGGGAGGGATGCCATGATTAGACACTTCAGGCAGACATGGTACAATCCCAAGTTTAGGCTCATTGCAGAGAGTCTCTGCCAGTGCTGTTTGACATGTCAACAGCAGAACCCAGGTAGAAAAACTTTTGTCAGTTGGGGAAAAATCGGAAAGGCAGAGGGACCATTTACAAGACTACAGCTTGACTTCATAGAGTTGCCGCCGTGCAATGGTCTGAAGTATGTCCTTGTCATTGTGTGTCTGTTTTCTCGTTGGGCGGAAGCTTATCCAACGAGAATGAATGACAGTCTCACAGTTGCCAAACTACTGTTGAGAGATCTCATTCCCAGATTTAGATTTCCAGTCACTTTGGAATCAGATAGAGGACCTCATTTTAACAATGAGATAATTCGATTAATTTGTACAGCTTTCAAAGTTGAGCAGAAACTACATTGTGCCTATCGACCAGAAGCATCTGGAGTGGTTGAGCAGCTAAATGGTACAATAAAATCCAGGTTAGGGAAGGTGTGTGCATCCACTTCGCTGAAATGGCCTGATGCTTTGCCCCTTGTATTAATGAGCCTTAGAAGCATCCCTGACAGAAGGACAGGCTTGAGTCCTCATGAAATTCTCATGGGAAGAGCAATGAGACAAGCATTTGTACCTGGAAACAAACTGATGACTATAACTGATGATCTAGTGTTGGACTATTGTAAAGGACAAGCTGATCTGGTACGTTCTGTGTCTCACCAGGTTAGAGAAGATGCAACCGCAACACAGCCGAATCAAGCTCATGATTTGAGTCCAGGAGACTGGGCTGTGATAAAGAAGCACACAAGAAAATCGTGCTTAGAACCCAGGTGGAAAGGACCTCATAAAATTATATTGGTCACAACTACAGCAGTGAAGTGTGCTGGCTTCCTAAACTGGATCCATGCCAGTCATACCAAAAGAGTCCCAAGTCCACCTGAACGACAAGAGCAGCAACTGGTAGAACAAAGAAAAGAACCAGAAGCTGAAAGTTGTGAAGTCAAAGAAATCAGAGAAACAGACTCTGAAGAACGTATTGATGATGAACAACCAAGTACAAGTCAAGTAGGGTGGGCACCAGTTACTGGGTCTCAAGAGGCTGTTGTAGAGATCAAAGAAGAGCAAGAAATTGAGAGACCAGAATGAACTGAAACAGAAGATCCAGATCAAGCTCAATCAGAAGAAGAAAAAGAAGAATTGACAGGTGCAGAACAAAATCAGTCAACAGAAGAATCTACTACAGAAGATTCAGATCAAACTCAATCAGAATTAGAAAAAGAAGGATTTAAAGATCAAGAACAAAATCAAACAACAGAAAGAAAAAGATCAAAAAGTCCAGAACTAGCTCTGTTAAAAGAAAGAGAGAACAAAAGAACGTTAGAAATTGGCGAAGAAGGTGAAAAGGCAGTGCAAGCAAAGAGAATCAGAAAAGGTGATCACTGGCCAAGTGGAGAAAAAGGACTGAGATATGTTTTGAAAAGAAAAACAGGGAAAGAATTAGAACAAGTAAATGAAATATCAAGGCAAACTGAAGAAGAACATCCAAGAAGAAAATCTTTAAGAAAATCAACAAGAGTGAGAGTTCTGAATAGAAAATATAAGGCTTCTGAATGGACATATATCATCCTCGAGGACTTTGAGAATATTGATCTAAATGAAGAACAAGAAGGGGTTGCTATTGAAGGAATTGATGAAAGCAAACTGAGACCACCTTAAAGAAAAAAAAAAAGACTTTGACACAAACAGTGGAAATAGACAAATATATAAAGAAAAAAATCAAAGAAGCCAAAGAAGAAAAAGAGAATAAAGACAAAGGGGGAACAAAGACAGAAAGCTCTTGAACTGTGGGATCACACAAAGATTTTATATTTTTTATATTTTTTAGACATTTTTAGAATTTAGAGGAAATAATTTAGATATTGATCAATTTAGAACACTAAAAATGGCAGAAACGAAAGTGACTGAACATTCGAAATCTAGTTTGAAACGAAGATGTGTTAAAAGTTGTTTGTGCAGTATTTTGATACTAATGTTAATGTGGTTGTTACTAACTGTTGTGATACCTATTTTGATGGTAAATAATAACAAAAATAACACTAATACAAGTGATAAAGTGAATGCAGTTACTAAAACAACAACTACCACAAATTTAGAACAAATGGATGAGATCATGTATCATCATGACAAATCAAAAAGTGATTCGTCATTAAATGTATTTACTAAACTTCTTTATGAATACGTAGATACAATGGATGTGAGTGATTGTTATGTTTGTATGAAATTACCTTCGTCTGTCTCGGAGGGTGACATATCACCATCTTCCTTTAACCTATGGTGTGTCGTGTAGTGTTGTGTCCAGTTTGTTCTATGTAACAGGCAAGTTGCAGTATTATTATTCGAATATGGATTTAGTATTTTCAGAAATCCCTATTCGAAGAAACCTAAACCCAGTACTTAGTGCTAAAGAGGCAGAATTCATGGGTGAGTTCTTCTTAACAACAAACCCAATAGACATAACATATGCTCATAAGAACAATCTAACATGTATTTTATGTGACGAAGAAAAAGATTTTCTAAATTTAGTAGAGGAAAGAAGGCAGGATTTCCAAAAGAAGGCTGTTGAACAGAAGTCAAATGTACCTCCATGGGCTAATAAGGAAGGGGACTATAAGAAAGGCGAGACTCATGCTGCAATGTCCCTAGATTTGTCGAAAATGGGGAAATTCTGTCTGCATAGACTAAAAACGGACTATAACAACATTTTCATTGGTTCTAGTGAATGTGAACATACCTTCCTAATAATGGGGGATGGGGATTAAAAGGTGGAACTGATCCTGTTTTTCCAGGGATTTATTACATGTGTGGTAAAAATGCCTATTATAGGTTGCCCACACGATGGTATGGTAGTTCTTATATTGGAATAGTATTTCCTAAAGTATATCACATTACTAAGAACAATGGAATGGATGTAGTAAGTCAAGGACTAAAACGAACTAAAAGAACAAGCTTTTCAGAAATAGTAGGTGATATTTTTGGAGCACTGATACCGACAGTTGGAGTCATACTGTATTCACATAAGATACGAAAGTTGTCAACAATAGTTGATCGTCTGTCAACAGATACTGCTGGGGGATTCTTAATGATTAAATCCGAAATGGTTGCAATCAGATCGATGGTTTTGCAAAATCTACTTGCTCTTGATATATTATTGGCAAAAGAGGGCGGAGTCTCTGGCATGTTGAAAGTCCAACATTGCTGTACTTATATCCCTGACAAAAGTAAAGGTATTGAGGGATATATTAAGAACATTACAAAGATTCATGAAGATTTGACTCAACTAGAGGTTGACGGTGTCTGGGAAAGACTTAGTAAAAGTATTTCCACTATAGGTAGTTGGTTTTCCACTTTAGGGAATAGTATGTTAGGGAAGATCCTAATACCTGTAATTTCAATAGCAATAATAGTTATGATAATAATGTTGACATATAGATGTTGCAAGAGTAAAACAAGAGAAAGAATGTTGGCAGAAATAAAGAATAAGAGAATGGGAAGAAAGAGAAAAAGGGAAGAGATTGAACTAGAAGAAATGAAAGGAAGTTTATATGATAAGATGAAAGAATTTGACATAAAAAAAACCTGAAGAATTAATAGAAAAGGAGGAAGACACTAAAGCTTAATGAATGAAAGTTGGCACTTGGTAATGATGTGTATTTTTTGATGGCTCAAAAATGCCATCAGAGGGGGGATTGATGGAGCAAGGATTCAAGAAAATGAAACTTGCTTGAAGAAATCCCCTATTAACTTTTACTAATCGGTAAAACTGTAGATAAGACAAAACTAATATACACCAGACACCGACACATGGGGAGAGAAGCTTACGCATGCTTAAACTAATGGAGAATAAAAAGCAACGCAACCAAAACCGGCTTTAATTTGCAAAAAAATGCTTTGCGCATGTGCAAAACTGAACTACGTAGAAGTAACGTGACTAACTCGCTTTGAGAGGGAAAACCTCACGCATGCGCAAGAAAAACTGAAACGTGGTCTTGAGGTACCGCGTGCCTGGCATCAGCTCGCTTGAATTTAAAGAAGGCTGCTGTTGTTAACGCTTTTGCCTAAAAAAGATAATAACAACATGGGATAGAGTAGAAGTGGGTGGTGAACAGTGAGAATTATATGTATAAGAAAATAACATCTGTTTATAATTCCTTTATTAATAGTGTGCATTAGGGCCTGCTAAGAACTTGACAGAAAAAGAAAATGGCGATGGACAACTAGAGTTCGTGCATGCTCAGAGAATCCAAGATGTGACCCGGTGACCGAAAGAGCTGAATGACTGCCAAGAACCAAGGACAGAAGACCTGAGAAAAAGAAGACATGTATCATTCGTCTATGTAGTCTGTATTGAATAAATTATTGTGAATGGCAACAATATATGCATGGGAAGAGGACAATATGAATGAGCTAAAGGGGAAGGGCTAGTTAACAATAAAGGTCTTGGTAAAAATGAATATGTCAGCATGATGTGATGGAGACTCCCCTACCCCCGTCCAATCATATTCCGTATTTTAGTAAAAATTGCAACTCTAGAGGGTGGGACATGTAGAAATAAAGACTATAACTAGAGTACGTTTTTTAGTCGAATAAGGATTTTGAGTATTGGAGATAGATTGATTGATCGCTCATCGACGCTGAAAGAGAGAAGGGTATGCTGCATCAGGAGAGACCATCATAGAGAGGGAGAGGCGAGAGCAGTCTGGGAAGATTCAGATCCAAACGACAGCCTGATTAGATTCGAAGATTGCGGAAGAATATCGAGGAGTGAGAGAGTGTGAGAGAGGGAATCGCCCTGGTGCGTCGGGTTGCAGAAGAGTCTAGTAAGTATTGGTCCTGTCCTGATCCTGTCCTTTAGTCTTTGTCTCCTGATTCTAAGTCATGGGACCTCCACCAGTCCTTTGGCCAGGGGGTTGGTTTTCCGGTTATCCTCTTATTAGGTAAATGACAGTCTATCACAGATTTGCATATTTCTTTACAAATGTATGTTGATATGTGCCTTTTGTCTCTACATCTATCCACTCTTATGCATTTGAGTTTTTGTTGAATGAGGTTGTGTAATTGAATGTACTTTGCTAAATGAAATCTCTCTCTCTCTCCCATTAAAGAATGATGGGATTTGCACTCTGAATCTGTAATAAATGAGCATTCAAATTTATGACTGAAAAATTAGATAAAGTTTATAAATCTTATTCGGAGTCTGTGGTCATTTCACTAAGAGCTGTGCCTGTGCATTAGTTAAGAAGCTGTTAATATCACCAACAACTAACTCAACTAATGGTCCACCGACCAGAAGAAGAGTGTTGATTTGTGAAGATTAGTTAGGCATTGAAAATGTCAATTTAACCTTGGATTGTGGTTACAGGGACATAACTAATCAGAACTTAAGTGAATTATAAAACTTGACCCCCAGAGGAGCGCCCAGGGAGTGTGGATGAACATTTTTTGAAATGGACATGAATATGGGCCCATTGTTGTGAATTGATTCAAACCTGGGAGAGGCTTTCGCTGGATCAGGAGCGCCACTAAAAAAACATGTATTGGAAGTGGTATTCAGAGGAATTCGGCTATTACATGCCTCACATTTTGCACCTATATTCATATGCACTTTGCGTTAGGTGGAAATGGCGTACTGGATTCTCTTATATGCAAATTGATATTGCCTCCCTCCTTGCTGGAGTGAAATAGCCATCTTTAAATGATTCCTTTCCTTAAAATGTGGAATCAACACCCATTCACTTCACTGCAAGGCATATGGAACCCTTGCAAGCAAGTTGTCAGTCTACTTTTCACTAATTGTATAATCAGAAATCATTGTTTTAATGATATTAATAACAATGTTTGCCCCAGACATTTATTTGCACAGATTTATTTCAAGAACTACATTACTATTAAGAAACGTGGGTGAGGTTGAATCATGCATGAAAGTAAGATAATTTTTGTTTTAGGGCAATAACTGCCAACCGCCAGGCCTTACCTTATGGCACTAAGGTGCTGAAAAGCAATCAGGTAAGTTGAAATGTATTTTGAAAGTGATGAGACAATATGATGGGCTGGACTGATTAAGGCAATTCAACAGGTAATTGATTTGATTTGATTTGAACAGGTAATTGAGTAAACACTTTCTAGCTTTTCATTGGCTGTAAGGCCCGTGAACTGTGACAACGGCGTTTTAATTGTTACTGCTGCTGCCTCTTCCTGTGGAGTGAGCCAGTACCCAGATTGAACAGACCCTGGTGGGATTCCTAAAAGTCAGAGGATGCGTTTAACTTAGTGGGATACTGTGAGGACCATCCTGAGTATGCACAGCCAATTAGGAGGACTACCTGCACCTCATACATTTCATTTATGGAAACTAAAAGGATTTAATAGGAAAAAACAAAATGGAATCCGTGATTAAAAAAAAAATACATTGATTAGAACCGTGCTTAGTAGAAAATTAGAAAAGGATTACATTGAGGTGGACATTACAGATATAACCTCATCAGTGCAGACAATAGATTTAATTTATTTTAATGAATGCACTAAAGTGATTACTATTTGATAATGAACATGTGGCGTCCGGTGTGGATTTGGATATCCAAGACATCATCATTCATTAATGATCTTTTGGCAGAACAAAACAAAATGTTGGTTGTCCCTGTGGCAATTAACACTGTGTAAGACTATACCTTGTCTGGCGGCCTTACAGTGAATTGAGAACTTTACTTGCTGCATTTGTTTGGTAATCACACCGTATCTTGGTCACTTTGTTTCCAGTCTTTTGAATAACTCTCTATTTGATGTTCCTTGAGCACTGAAGAAGTCTAGCAAGATGAAACACGTGTTGGCTGTGTTTTCTGATAACCATTACAAAATAATGGGGTGACCCATACTAGTCCATGGACCTGGGTAATGCTCGGTATAGAAAACAATGGTCCTAGACTAATTTCCTTAGGGAGGTATTCATTAAGTCAAAATCTATGAACATGGTACACATAGAACTCAAGTTACATCATAAGTGTACCCCAGTAGTTTCTCAATTCAATTAAGTATTTCCTCAAAAAGACACACAAGCACCATAAATAGCTTCAATAGTGACTATTTAATCTCAAAGTTATTATAACAGATCACTGTAGAGAGCGTTTCAAAACAGAAAGGAGGGTTGCTCCAGGGGGAGTGTGGAAAAAGGATTGTGCTTTTGAGAATAGAACAGATATATAGGGAAGGAAATCAGAGAGTAGTTAAAACAATCAATTACACATAGTAATGTCCTTAGTAAACTGGTTGTGGTTTACAGTAGCACCAGTTTTACAATGGGGCCTGTCTCTCATGGATTCGAAAGTACTTTTCTGGTTCTTGACGTTGTACAGAGTATAATCTTCTGTAAAGAGGTAGGGATGGGGTGAAGTAGGGTATAGGCCCACTTGGGGAAAGTGTCGACGTTTCGACCCTGGCGCATAGAGGGTGGTTTGTATCCTCTGCAGGCGGGTCTTCCTCAGGACGGGGATAGGGGGGGGAACAACCTGTATCAAGGCAAAGTCAGGGTTACAGCCCCTCAGGTGGCGGTCCGAATAATTGTAGCCGTGAATTAGAATAGGTATTGGAATTCAATGTGCAGTATTCAGGGCAGCAGTGTCGATTGAATCCTAACACTGGTGGATTAAGCCATCTTAGTAAGCCTCCGTAGCGCAGTCCTGCTCAAGTCCTTGACTCAAGGAGTACAGCACTGATTTTATTTAGAGAAGAATGTATATAATAGGCTATAAGAAAAAAGTGGAACTATATTAAAAGGAAGCGGAAAAATGCCAAAAGTTGCCATAACATAAAGAAAACTGTCATTCTACAGGGAAACGTTTATCTCAGTATAAATACCTGATATGAAGTCTGCTTTTTCCAAAGTTCTGATACATTCTAGCCATCTAGAACACGTAATGAAACTGAGCATGAAAAGAAACAACAGCCACGGCGCTACCTGTAAAAGAACTACAGTCCTCTGTGGCGCGTGCGGCTTCCTGAGGACTGTGGACGTAAAGCCACGACGCGTGTCTCGTGCAGCCTTTGCTCTGTCGGGCTTCCAAAGCACACTGTGAATTCCTGCCCTCCTGGGCTGGCATTACAGGAGGCAGACGGAGGAGACACACAAGTGAACAACTGGCAATGCAAGCATTTGCAATGCAATAGGACTCGCATTTACGCGAGACCTACTGCATTGCATCATGGGCAACGGGAGTGCGGGCGGGAGGAGGGGGGAGAAGGGGGCGAGAAGGGACAAAGTAGTGCTCACAATCTAAATATAACACGTACCATACTGTGTAACACTCGAAGTAAAGGGGCCAGTAGCCATGGGAGCGTACAAATGACGACATGGCCATAATAAGGAGGGACTAACAAGCCTCCTAATCAATCAAATGGCAGCATTTACGAAATACAATGACACAAGCCAAATAAAACCTTAGACGAAGAGTGGGCGGAGATTCCACGGAGCTTCCACTCCATACTCAATTACTGCATGCCTTGCAAAGGGAGCAGCGCATGTGTGCTGCCGCTATAGGCTCGACCTAAGAAAAGGGGTTGGAAGTTGGAAGAGTCGAGGGGTTCTCCCCTTCCCCAAAAAACACCTAAAATAAAAAACAAAAAATCATTCCTCTGGATATGATGTGGTGGGTGTATGTTCTTCAGAAGGATGCTGTGGGGGATATTCTCAAGAACGTGTGTTAACTATCGCCAAATTCGCTTAACGCAACTTCTCACATCGCAGTCTATCGTGGGAAAATAACACTGTGTTAACGCAGTATTCTCAACCCGGCGGCACCATGCGATAGTCTCATGATAACGCGACAAATGCCAGCGTTAAAATCAACGTGATGCCGAAAAAATGCGAAACATGAACGCTAAAAAAGTTGCGATGTCCCAAATTGCGATACAAAAATCAGCCAAACCAGCGACAGGCCTGCGATTCCCACGCAACATGCGGGAAACTGCACTATAAAAGCAGAGAAAAAAAAAGAGAAAAAAATGTAACTGCGTAGCACCATGGACGCACCCGGACCGAGTGCAGAGCACAACGCGAACCCCACAAGCCCCACAGACGACCAGCCAGGAACCCCGGGGCCAGGGAAGGGCAAGGAGAAGAGGAAGACTGGGTTCAGTCCGCAGGAAAACCGGATCATCGTCACGGAGGTGACAGAACACTACCAACAACTGTTAGTCACCGCCACTGTGTCATCGGCAACACAAACGGAATATGGCAGTACATCGTGAACAACGTGAATGCAGTCGGAGTGTCGAGGAGGACAATGGAAGAGGTCAAGAGGCGCTGGAATGATGTGAAGGGCAAAACCAAGAAGAAACTCGATGCCTACATGAAAGCAGCAACGCAGATTGGAGGTGGGGGACCAGCGGCACACCAGGAGCTGGATGACATGGAGAAAATGGTGGCCACAGTAATCAGTCGGGATACGGTGCCAGGAGTTGGGGATCGGGACACTGCTCAACATGACCTGACACAACATCAACAGGGTGAGTACTGACCAGGGACTGGGGGTACGGGGGGAGATGGGCACAATGGCACACATGCACAATTAAGTAGAGCACACTGCACACCCACAATGACTCTGGATCATGTCCCTGATCCCTGTGCCACACTGCAGCACACATACAGAAACTCAGGGAATGTGTGTTGTAATGAATTTATTTGCACATGCTGTGCCTGTGGTCATTTTGTACTGTCTCATGATTGCTAAGGACTGTCACAATGTGACGTCCTCATGTGAAAGAAATTGTCAATGATGTTGTTCCTACGGGCTATTCCTGCTGCAGCTGCAGTGGGGTGTGGTCCACCTGCATCATCTTCCTCATCATCGTCCGGTGCATCTGGCACTTGTAACCATGGGGCATTGGTGCGTACACATATGTTGTGCAACACACAACATGCAATGATCATCTTGCACACAATGTCTGGGCTGTACAGGAGCCTTCCTCCTGTGATGTCCAGGCACCTGAAACGTGACTTCAACACGCCAAATGTGCGTTCCACGATGCCCCTGGTGCGTTTGTGGGCCCAATTGTACTGCCTCTGGGCCTGTGTGTTAGGGGCTCGGAGGGGTGTCATCATCCAAGGGCAGAGTGCATATCCTTGATCACCTTTGACAGTGCAGAGAGACATGAGTCAATAGTTGGTTCTGGAAGATGTGTTGGCAGGCTCACTAGTTGATTGGCGTGTGATATGTGTGTCATAGTGATTCCTGTTTGACATGTACTGCGTGTAGCAAATGAGCGCCATCAATGTGTATTACGTAGCCTCACTGCTGCTCCTCCCTCCCCCCGAGCCTATTTACTTGTGTGCGCTGCGCAGTTGCATCACTTGCACTCCTAAGGCACACCATTGTCATGCCTGTCTGCGCATGTCCACAAGCCTGACAACGACACTGTGATGTTGTGCGTTGAAGGTGGGCGGCCACGTGTGTGTAGGCTTATGGTAAGGATAGGGCGGACACAGATGTAGAGTTCATGGCTGGCTGAACTCGCGATGCGGTCGAGGCAAGACCTTTGGCTTATGCTGCGGTAATAGCGATACAAACACAACAGTTGGCATGTATGATCCCGGACCCCGAGCGGGCTTGCGCTCATTCATTTATCCCTGTGGCCGAGCCCGCACTCCGGGGGCATGTTACATTGCAACTTTATCCATTGCGGGACGGGTGGCGCCGACACTACAACAGAGATACATGCATTAGGTACTTCATTGGCAAGCCCAACACTTAACCACGCCCAGAGCCCCGGGGTGATTATCCACACCACTACGCTGGACTGTCGTACGCCAGCCCACTCTGGCAACGCCTACAGGGGGGTACGACACAGCTACATGTCCCAGTTCTTCCCCACTGCCTGATGTGACATGGTTGCATCCGCTGTACACAGCACAATGCAATGTGGTAGGGCCCGGGGCCCTCATGCATACACAATGACCACACGGACACACTTAGATAGTTTGTGGAACTGGCTACAGGCACGTGCGCCTGGCCCCTTTTATTGCCAGGGTCAATGTCCAGTGACGCCTGTGCTGGATGGGTGTGGGGTGAGTGTGAGCCAGCCCTCAAGGAGTGGTTGGTGCTGGCAACAACTGCAACAGTGATCAGACAATCAGAAGTTCACAGTTCAAACAGCAAGGGTCCATGACTTGAGCTGCACAGAGTTAGTGGCCCCGGATGCACAGCGGCCGGCACATGGAACACCGCCACGGGACGTGACTACCGGTGCACTGAGGTAGGGCCACGAGAGCTGAGCGGGTCCTCGTCAATGTCCAAGGTGAATGTCGCGGAGGGTTTTGGGGGACAGTGTAAGGTGTTCTTCCAGGGCATGATACAGAGGGCAGTACCAAGCAGACACAGGCAATATGGAGGAGATGAATGCTACAGACTCATTTTTGACACCAAGTCAGTATTAGCTACATGATGATGAAGACAACCCCCAGGCCATAGACTCAGGGGCCGATTCCGATCTCGGCCGGTAGGGCTCCGAATAGGATTCGGCTTTACCGGATCCGATTCGGAGCCCTTTTTCCCGACCGAATCGTACGCGGGTCCGGCCGGCGAGTACGATGCGGGTCGCCGACCGACTCGTCCGGGCGACCCGACCGCTCCGACCGACTCGTACCCGGATCGTACCGCTCCGACCGACTCGCTCGGACCCGATTCGCACCGCGCAATGGAGACGTTTTCCGGCCGGGTAAGTACGATGCGCACCTCGGCCGCTCCGACCGACTCGCGCCGTCCGACTCGAACTCGCTGTCGGAGCCATACTTTGGGGGTCCGTGTCGGACCCCTGTCTGCGCGTACCCGTGCGAGCGCACACAGGGGGACCCATGGGTCCCCCCTACCTGTGCGTGTACCCGTGCGAGCGCACACAGGGGGACCCATGGGTCCCCCTACCTGTGCGTGTACGCCGCGAAGCGCTTCGCGGCGTACTCGCTGTAGGAGCGCCCTTGTCCGCCTCGCACCCATTGAGGCAATGGGAGCCCGCGTACGCGTTGTACGACCGGCTCCCATTGAGTTCAATGGGAGTCCGACCGACTCGTGTCCGGTGGCATACGAATGCATCGGACTCGTTCGGTCGGACTGCACGGGTCCGATTCGGTCGGAAATCTCTCCGGGTCCGGCTCGGTCGGAGAGATTTCCGGCCCGAATCGGAATCGACCCCTTAGACGCCACCAAAGTTCAACCAGAGAGTGTCCATGAATTTCGGGGCACGGAGTCAGTGGCACCGGAGCTGAAAGGGGATGCAGTCTGCGATGAGGCCTGTACAATGGTATAAACTCTGCCATAATTAAATCAAGACTCAGTTCCAAATGTGTGACCTACTGGACCGCAGTGTAGGCCGGAGGCAGCGGTGGAGTACGTCTACGAGAAAGGAGTACTGGGGGCCTGTGTCGCGGAGGCCGTGATGGTCTGAGGAGGCTGCCAAGGTTGCGGGCCTCGGGCTTGGAGCTTGCACCGGCACGTGGTAGGCCCTCTTTGACACACGCCGGTGTCGGCAGGTGAGCAGTGAGGCCTGAGTGCGCTAGGGCGGGCAGGACCGGTCTTGGGACCAGTGGCCTGGGGTGCAGCAGGCGCACAGGATCGCTGGCACCGCCGCTCATGGCGTCGGCCTCGTGGCGGGGTGAGAGGCGCCACCCTGGCAGACACGTTGGCCATTCCAGAAGAGAAGCACACCCAAAGTAACTGGCTTTTTATTCACACCCCTACGCTGGCCTGGCGTATGCCGGCCCAGCCCACTCCGCTCACGCTTACAGGGGGGGATGTAACAAGCTACATTTCCGCGAGCTTCCCCACTGGCTGCGATAACATGGTTGCGTCCACTGTCCAGTACACTCCAGATACCAGCAGTGTATGTCGACATGGAAATGTCTGTGGTCTGCATACTCAAGTCTGTCCAGCACATCCACGCCCCACTAGGCATTGTGTACATTCACATTCATGGGTCACTTGCCTCCTTCGCACATGCCTGGTTCCCACCTCTCTCAACATTCTGCTATTGTGTGGCTGAGGTGCCATGCAGTTGATGGCTTGTGTACATGGCTAGCCCAGGTTGCCACAGTAAGTTGTGTTGTCGTGTCTGGAATGTGGGGATGTTGGTTGTCATGTTGTATGTGATTTTGTGACGTGTGCATTCCCAGAGTTGTGAGTTGTATGTTGGTGGAGTTGAGGTGTGTGGTGTGTTCAGTTGTTACTTACCGACGAGCAGTGCATTTCCATAGGTGCCATCCTGAAAGCGCTGGTTGATGATGGACTGTCGGAAGATGAAGGAATCATGCACACTGCCTGGGTAGTTGGCAACGACATTGGTGAAGAGTCCCCGGTAGTCCACTATTGCCTGCACATTGATGGAATGCGTGTGTTTCCTGTTGCGGTAATTGTGTGCAGTGGCAGCAGGGGGCACGAGGAGTACGTGTGCAGTCGATTGCCCCCAACACGTGCGGGAAGCCAGCTATGGCGTAGAAGCCTTGCTTGATCTCCAGCTGTTCCTGCGCAATGTGTGGGAAGTAAAGTTGCTGGGGTACCAAGTTGATGATGGCATCCAAGACAGGTGTGAGGAACTTTGACAGGGCTGGCTGTGAGACTCCTCCGACTCTGGCAGTTGTTGGTTGGAAGGTCCCAGAGGCCAACAGGTGCAGCACGGCCAGCAGCTTTGTCTGCGGAGGGATGTTGGTTCTCCGCTGTGTTGGTACCGTCAGCCTGTGGGCAATGAGGGTCAGGATGCGGAGGATGGTTGTCCTTTTGAGCCTGTAGTGGTCAATGACTTCCTCTGGCGTTAAGTCGCCAAGGCTGGTGCGTTTTCGGAAGGTCCGGTGTCTTTGTCTGCGCTGCCTCTGTGGTAGTCCGGGGGGAGTCCTGGGGGAGGGGGAGGTGGGGGTCCTGGCGGTGGTGGCGGTGGGTGTTGTGGCCCTCTTGGGGCTTTGAGCTGCATGATCAGTAGCTCCATGGCATCTGTTGTTCTTCTGGTGTGGCTGTGGGCTGGGCTCCCTTTCATGGTGCAGGTTGTCGTCCGACTTAACACCAGGTAGGAGCAGGTGTTAAATCCATGCTGCTAACGCGCTTTATCGCATGTTTTTGAATCTTATCGCCGATCTGGCTGGTCGCTGAGAATGTTGCGGAGTGGTGTTTTCGTGGGTTTTTGCACGGGAATGCCTACTCTGCATATCATTAGCGTTAGTTGCCGGTGTCATCCGTGGCGATGTTTTATGCGGCTGCTATCGCGGGAAAACTGGTGATATCGGCTGTTAGCACCTGCTGGTGAATGGTGTGATGAATTTATTGCCACTTTGGCTGCGATAAAGTGTCGCTAACTCGGTGATGATTCCTTGAGAATATGCCCCTGTGTGTTTTAACTGCCCCTGGGTATCGGCCATCTCCGAACTAGAGTTCTATTATTTGCAGTATATTTGGTTGTGTTTATGGTTGTTGTTAAATTGTGGTCGTACTGCAAGAAACAGTTTTGATAAAACTGCTTGCCTTTCTGGAAATGACATGTAAACAAACCTCAAGAATCCGTCGATTTCGTCAAATAATGTTACTTGACAATTCATCTTCAGTGATTGATCACGTAATACTGAGGCAGTTAGATTTAATGTCACATGAAGCGCCTTGAAGTCTGTTATAATTCGACACTCAGTTGATCGGAAAGGTGATAGTTAGTTAACATTCTTACCAACCCCAATTATCCGTACTTGGTTTCCGTGTGTGAGCATACAAAGGTGAATCAAACCAGGAGACTGACGTTTACACCAAGTTAACAAACTTCCTCTCTGTCTCTTTAAAAGTCATTGACGAAGACGGCACATTAATGACATGACTGAACTCTTGTTACTGGTTTTGATTCAATTGGGCAAGTGATAGAATGATGTTTACTAGCTGGGGTTCACCTGCTTTTCCAGCTGCGGTTGTGTTCAGGCTGTTAATTGACAGACCGAAAAGCCATCGATTACCTGGCCTGGCCATCAAAGCTCTCTGGTTAAAGTGCCCTTCTGCAAATTGAGCTGAACCATTCGATTGCTATCGGCTACGTACTTTTCTCAGACACAAATGGATTAGGCAGTTTTTTAATACACATATTTTTATCTTCTTCGTTCAGGTCCTTGTTTCTTCAGTCTGTGTTTTAGTTCGTTCCGAAACATATTAAATCAAATCCCATAAATAGAACCAAATATTCACATACTGACGAAGAACTAAGAAGTGTTCAATTCACTTTTTATAAAATCAAAGAAAGAAGCTTCAACAGTACGTGTTGTGTATGTCTTAAATGCTCCAACAAACAACTGGTCCAAGATTGAGTTACATAAGGCTGGTCTCTGACTAGCGTGGTAGAGGGGGCAAAAAGCGATTAACTGAAATGCAGCCCGAATGATGGCCAGTGACTGAGATTAGTACAAATATTCCATCTATCACTTTGTTGTTTGTTGTGAGGCTAGACTGCGACAAATATTTCCACAAACAGTCCGCTAATTTCCTAGTTTAATCGCCTGACAGAATTAATTGTGATTTGCATACGTTGCACTTAGTGCAATATTTCCAAGCCACTGAGTGAGTGCAACATCTGTAACCATGTCTGAATCATATTGTTAGATTGTAAGGATCAGGATGAATGTCTAATGAATGGGTGATTTGGTAAGTCATTTTCCAGTCTCAGATGAAGAGGTAGGACATTGCACACATGGCTTGGAGATAATTAATGATCACTCAATTCGTGGCTCTGAACAGGAAGTTCACTATTAGGGCCCAGTCAACAAATCAGAGGATTCCAGTGGAGTGGTACATTATGCACGAGGCAGAGTGATTTGAAAGCTAATATTTCTTTTGGTTGTTGTTTATATGTTAAGAAGCAATGACAAATCACGGTCTTTCACAAATAGCCTAGCAGATTTCTGACTGACTGCTCTGTCCCTTATCTAGATTTTATCACGCCAGCCAGTCTCAAAAATATTTCGCACTTAAAAGTCTAACAACAATTTCATAGGCTCAAAGATCATCAGTGTATCACCAACCTTCACAAACAGGCTAGCAGATTCGTCAGGGTCTGCTTTAGTCTTGCCATGGCAACAGTTTAGTATTTCTACTACTAGTTAAACATATAAAAAACACAAGCACATCACGTATCTAGCCGGTTGAGAACTTATGGTATAATTGGGCCTTGGTGGGAGCACAGTCAGGGCAAATGCAGACATTACTGAGGAGCATCTACAGCTAGGCCGTTATAGAACTCATTACTCAAAGCAAGCTGCGCCCCCTCCAGGCACAAAAGGCCACTGTGAAAGTGAGACCAGCGTAGTTCTTACACCATCATTAATTTCGACAAAAACGTTCATGTGGTTGTATAAAAAGAAGAATTTACCAGACTAGGCCTGGACGACACATAAAACCTAGGCTTAAAGGAATTTTTAAAGCACAGAAAAAGTCCCCATTTATATGTAAATGTGTCCCTGAAGTAATTATAGAGCTCACCTTCAACCAGTGGCGCTGCGGAGGAGCGTCACTCCCACCCCCGCCAGCGGCCTTAAAATTTGAAAAATAAAATGATAATAAAACGTGTTTATTTTCGTTTTATTTTTCCTTTCCTGCTGCGTAATATGGGCGGGGCCATCGCGGGGAGGCAGAGTCACAGGAGGAGTTGTGGCGTGGTTTGGCTGGCTGTCTCAGAATGGCCAAACCGTCATGCGCACTGACATCTTCTCAACCAGAGCTGCATTGCGGGGTGGAGAGAATAGCAGAACCCAGTCCCCTTTGGAGGAGGAAACAAGCCCGCTCAGGCCAATCCCAGCATGCTGGTACCAGTATGAGAGAAGCGCTCGGATTGGCCGCAGGGGAGTCTAGGAGCCTCAGCAGAAAGGAAAAGAGCGGTAATCGGCAAGGAGAAGGTGAGTTCTTTTTCTTCCTTATTTTTGTCATCCATCCGTCCCACCCACCTCACACCCCTCCCCTGCCCCGCCACTCCGTTATGAAAGCAGCCGCTACTGCCTTCAACTCTATTTGACAGACACTACTGACAGACGAACAGGGTAAATCATGATTCACGAGTGATTTGCAGCACACATTTCTCAAAGCTCACAGATGCGACACACGTGAATTGATGCACAATGATTCAGGAATACAGACATAATATGCAACACGGAAAAGTACTCTGGAAACAATAAAGATAAACACAAAACATACAGTATGTTATAAAAACAGAAACAATACACTTGACAAACTTTCAGGACAATATATTTTACTCCTTGATTGCAGCAGTAAAGGTAGTAAATTATAGGACACAGTAAGTACAATTTTGTGGTCAATGAGTGGGGTTTGGGCAGATGTCGCCTGAACCCTTATCTTTGCCCTTTTCTTTGGTTGTTTACCACAGGGATGTGATTTTGTTTTTACCCTCGTAACTGGTTTTATGCTAACTGTTTAGATTTTACAGCGATTACATTCATGCTAATAGAACCCAGCTAGACAATACATTTTCTGTGGGTTGTGAATCACGCTGTTCATAACATATTTCAATTATGGAAATTGTATGCTGGATTTTTGTCTACTACCTGTGGTGATTTTGTTTTCAGAAAGGCACTGCTGTGGTAACGAGAACTAAGGGGCTTATTTATGAGAGGCTTAGGCCGCCGGAGCGTCACTCTTTCTGACGCTCCGGCAGCGGAAACCTCTTAACCATTATCTATGAGGCCACTTTCTGTGGCTTTGCATGGCCTCATAGACGTGTTAGACCTGGAATTCTAGGTGTGGTTTCCCCTGTCTTTTCGCCTCTACCTCCTGTAATTTTTGACTGTGTGCTGGACTTCGTTTTTGCTGGTTTAGGCATTCTGGGCACTTTGCCACTGCTGATCAGTGCCAAAGTGCTCCCTGTGTAAATTGTAATTATGATTGGTTATCCATGATTGGCCTATTTGATTTACGTGCAAGTTCTTAGTAAAGTGCGCTGAGGGTGCCCAGGGCCTGTAAATCTAATGCTACTATTGGCCCTGCAGCACTGATTGTGCCGACCACACAAGTATCCTTTCAAAAGTATCTCCGACCTACCACTGCAGTGTCTGCAGGTTCAGTTTTTCACTGCCATGTCGACCTGGCAAGGACGCCCCCTCGCCAAGCCCTAACCATCCCTTTTCTTACATGTAAGTCACCTCTAAAGGAGGCCCAAGGTATCCCCATGGTAGGGTGCAGTGTATGTGAAAGGTAGAACATGTACTGGCGTGCTTTACATGTCCTGATAGTGAAACATTGCAAATTTCGTTTTTCACTATTGCAAGGACTAGCTCTGCCATAGGCTATCATTGGAGCTGCCTTGGAACATTTTACAAGTGTAACTTTCAATTGGGAAACGCTAGATATTTGGAGTTTGGGCTCCCTGAGCTCGGAATTTAGTAAAACATCTTTTAGTAAAGGTGGTTTTTAAATTTGTGTTTGAAAATGCCACTTTTAGAAAGTGCTGCGGCAACAAATGATGGCCGGAATGGTGAATAAATCAAACATTCGCTCCCAGTCAAGAGATCTGGGTTAAATCCATTGTTCTTTTGCTCACCACACCACCCCAGTTTGGACCCAGTCTTATGCAAATTAGTCTTGACCCTGCTCCTCATGGGAACAGTCCAGCCAAACTGCCAAGCCGTGTCCACCCTGGACCGGAAACAAGCATCCTGGGACCGGTTTCGGGGTATCACCCCTCATCAGCCAGGCTAGCTTGAATCCAGTAGCACAGCAAGCAAGGGAAATAATGTTGAAATACATTGGCCCTATCTCATAAAGTGAACACTGAGTGCTTCACGTTAAGACCTGGTTTCTGCAGCAGTTATGGGCTGACGTGTGTCTTAAATAGTTGAAAAGCACGAGCAACGCTCTTTCACCAACTTAAAAATGGTCACTTGCCACAATAACTTTCAAGGCTTGTACTGCTTTTGACTGGAAATGTAACAGCATTTGTTGACTTAACTAAAGTGAACAGAACATAACATATTAACATCCATAAAGGAAAATAACAACACAAAACATAAAAGGGGATATCACAACGAAACCTTCAAAACAGATGCAACACAACTGTTGTTCAACACAAAAAAATCACATTGAAGTAGTGCTGCAGAAAAACAAAGCAGCACAAAAGATAGCAGAGCACATCACCACAACAAGAAAATAACATGTAAAAATATTTACAAATGTTCACACATTAGCACCCCCAGAATCCTGTTTTCATAATAAAGGGTATGGTAAAAGATGACTGCATCACGCACTTCCTTCATTTACCACTAATTACATGATCTAGCACCCACAGCCGGACTGGCCATATCAGACATCGTGCGTTTGCCCGGGAGGCTGGAAGGGTGCGTACTGGTTTTGTTACTGGGGGAGGTTTTGCAGGGATGCTGCAATATCGGCCGAGTAACAAAAGCAGCAGTGCTGGAGGACGGTTTTATTAAGCAGCAGTGCTTCACACCTGAAACCCCCTCTTTTCCCCCAGGGGGTAGGGGCAGTTCCGACAAAATTGCCAGGACTGCTTTGGGTTCCCAGTTAACCCGCCCTGCTAGCACCAGTCAAAAGTATTTGTGATCCGACCAATATGTTTGATGCTCTGGACATTCAAGTAGCTACTCTGCCCAAAACAAATCCACCCATTGTTGTCTTGTAGTTCAATCTATCATTTGGTGTTTTCTTGAAAGACTCTGCGGGTTTCAGGATTCTTAATTTAACATGAATTCCACTGGAAGAAAGCTCTAGGGGTTCGTCTATTGTGGATGTTGTGACGTTCAGTCCCCAGGCATGCTTATTAATATTTCAGAAATGGAAAACAAAGCTTTTAAGCTTTTCGGCTGAGCAGTACTATGGAAGCAGCTATGGAAGGCGCAGAGACTCACTTCACAGACAGCCGAAATTACCATAGATTGGAACAAACGCAGTTCCTTCATACTTGCAAACAGGCCTGCCCTGGGCAGTCTTTTGAAGACTTCCTGCTTTGTTCTACTAAAGACAGAGATTGTATTTGGATTCTCAGTGATAGCGAGCAAATTCCAATACGCTGTTGAAAGTTGTTTTTGCTACAGGGAAATAATTTTCTCTTTCTATCGCGTGTTTCTTTTCATGAATATTAGGCAACCTAAAGAAAAACTAGAAAAAGTATTGAATGAAATTTGAAATATATTGAGCATACAAGCTTAGATGAATGGCAGTGAATGTCAAGGATGCGGATTGCAATCAGAGACAGTTTAA